>JABSTQ010009236.1:0-1200000 GCA_013358835.2 Ixodes persulcatus
AAATTTAGTTTTTCAGGTAATACAGGTAATTAAAAGTTAACAAATTTAAAACCATTGGAAAAAAAAAAAGAAACAAGCCAGCAGTTGTTTTGCGACTTCGCTAGATCAGTCCCGACACCCCTGGGGTTCGCGCCTCACTATTTGGGAAGCACTGCTGTTTAATATTACAAATACAGAGTGCTGCTTAGAACATTTTTCAAATCATTTATAAGTAGCAACTGTTGATTTAATACCACGCAAAAATTTAAACCAACTCTCACACAGTCTCACGGAAACATAATCCCAAGTTTCCACAGAATAAAAATCGATAAGAACAAGACGAAATACACACTAGGCTGATTAATTTACTCTGAGCTGTCATTTTGTTTGAATTCAATACACATGAAAATAAAAGAGGAATAGGAATGCCAATAGGCATACCTTTTGGTCCTATATGAGGTTGGACTGCTCACATAGGGACTTTATCGGACCATTAGGAATTTTTATCAGTCAAACGAAATGTTTTGTTTGCCAAACAGGAAATCTAGGCCAATTGTGCATGTATATTTGAGCAATAGGAACCAATTAGACGTATGTCTGTCAGGAGGATGTAAATGCATATTGGACGCAACAATTGAAAATTGGATCAATAGGAACACGTTTCTGTGCTTTTGGAAAGTTGTTTTTGGACGAACTTAAGCTGATTATTTGTCAGACATCCAACTGAGTTAAAAATAGTCCCTGACATAAATACACCGGCCCATTTGATGCATGTGTAATGTAGCCTGGGCTGTATGATGCAAATATGTGTTCCACGTCCAAAGAATGTATTGCTAGAATTCAAGCATGTATAAAAGTACATTAGTCAAGTTAATTATGCGACAGTGTTACGCTTATTTTTCAAAATTTTTGGACGGCAAAAATGGTTTCAGCCCAGGCTGAAACCAAAAATTATTAATAAAAATAATCATTAACAATTATTAAAAATTATTAATAATTGATAATTATTAATTAATAATAATTAATATTTATTAGTAATTATTAATAATTACTACTAATTATTAGTAATTATTAATAATTACCAATAATTATTAGTAAATATGAGTAATTTACTAATAATTACTAATAAATATTAGTAAATTATTAGTAATTTACTAATAATTTATTAGTAAAAATAATTTACTCAAAAAATACTGTAAGCTGAGTGTAAATTAAAAGTAATCTCCCCAAAAAATAAAAAAAAAAATTTTCTCCCTACTGCATTGCACCCGAAACTAATAGCGCGTCGGCGCTAATTGTGATTTGCACATTTATTTCCTGTGCTTATAATAATAACTGTATTCACCCTCTTTTACTCCTAAGTTTCTAAAGACATATTTACGGCACCCCTCTATCGCGATTTGGTCAGTTTCGGTTTCAGTATAACTTTTACCGTTTGTTTTCACTCGCGACCGTTGAGACCGTTGCCGTTGCGTTGGGTACATGTGTTTTGCGGGATGGAAATGCCTTTAGACATGGAAATGTGCTAATTTAATCAAGTTTATCTATCTGAGAAGTTTTGTCTTGTGATGATTATGTTCAAGAAGAGCGCGGAAGACCGGCGACGCGACAGAACGAGCAACTCGACGCAGTTGGTAAGCTTGCTTCTTTGTTTGCATTGTAAGTAGACGCCTTGAACGAGAAGTGAACACTAGGGAGTTTTAGAATAACGTCCGCAACCCCAAAGAAATGACGTCTTCGCTGCTGTGCATGCGCAGACCCAAAACAAGCATTCGGACTCGAGCTTTCGGCCCGTTATTTCTCGAAAATAGCGTGGGTACCGCAAAAGGCGGCGCCCACGACATCTCTGTTGATCGCGTCTTCGACGCCGTCGCCCGCGCGGGAACTGCGTGAGTCGCACTCGGCGCGGTCGGTATGGTCGAAGCGTATTGAAAACGCCACGGATCGCTGGAGTCACAGCTCAAAGCTATCGAAGCGCGTCTACTTACGATCGCGGCAGAAATGTAAACATGCCTGGGTAGTGGATCGTCTGGGCTTCGTAAGTACAACAGAGCAGCTTGGCAGTGACAAAAACAAAACATACAGCATTGAGTATAAAACAACTACAAAACTGTTACTCTAGACGAAACACTTGTTTAATTTTCAAGATATAACGTTCTAACTTCCAAATAAAAGCTGTCGCGACATCTTGGTGGCGTTTTAAGCGCGAGATGCTTGCGTTTTGGGGGTCCCCGGCAGAGAAACGCTATTCTAAAACTCTTCGCCGCAATCCTCGCTATTTTGCCCTCCGTAACGCGCGATAAAGTAGCGCTCGGTAGTCTAAAACTCTCTATTTTCTCGGCACACGTTTGCTCGTTAAGCTAGACTTTTTTTTTTTTAGCTAGTTAGGTTTGCTTTATCCGTCCTTATGTTTGTATCTGTGCGTAGCATAATGCAAAGTTGCCACTCATTTTGTGTATGGCCCGAGAAAGTGTAGCCTATGTCAACAGAGCACTTATTGAATTCCTAATGCTACTTTCAGTTCGTTGCTTTAGAAAATGTCTTATTGGTCTAGCAGTGTACTGATGTCATTCAACTATAAATTGATTACATTGATCATACTTCATTACATTTCAGAAGTTAGACTTCCTTGGAATTCGCTTCATGCAGAGCCAATATTCCTTTGCAATCAAAATTGTTCAAGAGGATAGCAATTTTTTGTTTTGAAGTTATGGAAGTGGACTGGATGGTACTGTTAGGACAAACTTTGGTCCCCTGACTTTCTGGAATTGAACTGGGTTTACATTTGTCTGTTAGAATTTTTGATAAAGCAGTTGTTCCTTTCTGCGTCTTTTTTTTTTTTCTCTTTCATTTTGCAACTGTGATGTGATCAAGCCGAGGGCCGCAGTTATTCCTAAATGAAGCAGCAGCAGTGTGTTCCCAGCTTGCGTCACTTTGATTCATTTCAAGGCATGTCACGAAATGAATGCCCCTGTTCATACACCGTTGGAAGTGGGACTGACTTAAAAATGCAGTTCGACACAGTGTTTGAGTGGTATGCGACGTGTGTTGAATGACCTATGCGGTTGTCACGGGTTCGTGGTTGGTCAACCCGAAACGCTCCAAGTCCCACTTCCTTCTTCTCGTCTTCCTCTTCCCAGTGGTTTGAAGCTTGGCCGGCATTAGTCTCATCCGAGCTCATGCCTTTGGCGCTCAGGTAAACGTGCGTGAGGATTGCAATTGAACCCCCCCCCCCCCCCCCCCCCCCCCGAACCACCCTTAAACAGGACAAAATGACAAAAAAGAAAATTTGTGACAGCAACGTTCGAGAGAAACTGCCGACTTTTAATTACCCTGCCTGAAACTTTGCAAACATTTCAGCATGGCTGCAGCTGTGATGGTGAGGTGGATCCAATATGAAAACTGAACCCTGAAGCGACGCCTTCGGGATGCCGAAAATAATTATGGTAAGTTAGAAATTAACCCACTAGTATACTTGGGCCAGATGTCGATTAAAAAATTTTAATCGAGTTAATTTGTCACATTAATTTTCAGGCATAATATCTTCAAGAGAATGAAACTGCAGATGTTGCAAACTGGCTGAGGTAAAGCAGCCTTGCAGTGCACCAGGGTTTAGACTGAACATACTTTTTGTACCATCCACAAGGTGTAGCTCTTCCATTGAAGTTTTATGAGCTAGTTTCTTCAATGTTTGAACTTTCAGCGTGCCAGCTGGGTAGTGTATAATTGTTTTTATAGCGCAAGCAATATCTTAATCCTGGTGGCAGGAAGTTTCAGCTAGCAGTTGACATGGTTGGACAACGGTGTGCATGCTTGCTTTCTCTGCAGCGGCCAATGAAGCAAAATAACAGCATGTGCGGATTGTCCATGCATTTAATTTTTTGTTTGTGGTTTGTTTCAGACTACATGTACCAAGTACAAGGGGGTGGCCCTCCAGGCGCTGACGACCAGCACGTCGTCTCTGCTGTGCTGTCGAGGAAAATTTAAAGGGTAAATATTGCAGCTGCAGTTTTTTCTCTTCTGTCCCTGCTACACTTCCTGTGAATTTCTCTGCATGCTTGGTCTTTTTGTTTTCATGGTACTATAAACTTTTGTTATAGTCCGTTGCAACTATAGAATAGCAGAAGCCCCTCCCACTATTCCCTTTGCTCGCCATGATTGGCGGTGTCCTCTCGGCTCTCCTCCTCTCTAGTGTTTGCTTACTAAAAAGAGTGAAGGGCTTTGTGGGAAGGGCTTCTGCTATTCTAGAGTTGCAACAGAGTATAGCGCGACCTCGGTTAATTTAATCATTTCAAAGAGTCCTAGCGGGCACCCATGCATTTTTATGGGAATGACTCTGCATCATATTTTGAACCGAGAAAATGACCGCACGAACAGGAAAGCACGGGCCTTCTGCTACAAAATTAACCGGACCAAACTTTGATTTCAAGATAGACCAGAAAAAGTCGACTCCTGTCTTATAAACGGTAGTAACAGAAATCCTGTGCTATACTTGTGGTCAACTTTCTGTTGCAATCCGAAGAGAGGAGGAAAGCGCATGTACAGCGGTTGGTGCACCCTCTCCCCTAGCATTGACTGCATTGCCACAGAAAGCTGACCGCGAGTATAGTCTCGCCACAATGGGAAGCCAATGCTATGACCCCCATCTCTATTTCTTTAATGCTTGTTATGGCTGTTTTCACATCTGGTATTTTCACTGTTCTTTGGCCAAAAGTGAGTGGCAGGTCGCCATAGGTTTCCAGAAGAAAGCGGTCACATATGCAGAAATTTCTAACAAGTTTGTAGCGCAGTGGTGCTTCGCCGCAACCGAGGAAAAACTCTACGGTATTGTTGGTGCAAAACATTAAGCCTCACGACTAGCAGCAACTTAATCGTAGATGTACTGCACCATACGGCGTTTATTTGAGCTCTACTCCACACAAAAAATTACAAGGGCACTAGGTATCCCTTTGTGGATTGAATGCGAAAGCATTGCCATTCCTAACGACACTTCCTTTTTTTTTCCTGTATTGTTAGGAATGGCGATACTTTCGCATTCAATCCACGTAGGGATACCTAAGTGCCCTTGTAATATCTTTTTTTTTGCGTTACATCATGTGGCGTCACACATTATGGTACGTCATATCGTCACGTGAAGTGTGATGTCATCGAACCAAGGACATATTTTTATGACCATCTTTCGGGCACATCAATGCCGATGCCGTCTTTTGCCGTAATGGGACAAGCTTCTTTTTGAGGGGAGAGTAATGCTGCATTCCGAAGCGGCTGAGATAGCACAGCAGCTAGCATGCCCTGCTCTCACACAGCAGCACTGTGTTCGAATTTCAGCCGTGGAAGCACATTTTATTCTTTCTTTTATTCCTCTGTTGGCATTTGGTACCACTCGGTTAAAGCCGCCGGATTTTCCACTCCATGAACATACAATGCTTTCGCATTAAAAAGGCACATCCAGTCAGGAATGTGCCTTTTTGTGTGGTAGAGTCGCACAGCTGCCCACCACTTCAAAAATCACGACTGAAGTATGAGGGGGCACTAGTGATCAACAAATGAGGTTCACGCCATTCATAGGTGAAGGATCCATTTGCCGTTGATCGCAATCCTTCACCTCGTTAGCTCTAACCGGCAGGATAGTCAGCTCGGCAGACTCGTCGGCTGAATCATCCGGGTGTAGTTTAGCGTTGTCCTTATGCTGCTTCAAGCAGGGATGCATGCGAACAGTGCGCAAAACACATGCCTCTTGCCAACACTTCTAACTACATTGCTGGTCGTGACGTGTGGTCATGTTTGCCCTAAGAAGTTTGTAAGACACTTTAGATGATGTCGTAATATTCCGTTGTAAGTCACACAAAAGTTGCGACAATTCTGTTTCATTAATACGGATTTCTTCTCGGATTTTGTCATACGCAATTTTTTATCGTAAGTTTGTTTTTTGAATTCGGCCTCTGATGTCTCGATCCTCCCAATAATTCAAACTCTGTATTGCATCGATTATGAAAGCTGCAGTTGATACACACCCATTCGGAGCATTGCTTTATGATCCGCATAGAACCCTATTACCGTTTTCTTCCTGTCCATTGTGATTAAAAATACTTTTTCAAGATAGTAAACAAACACAAAAGAAAAATACACAGAGACAAGAAGTGGGCGTAAAACACTGGCTTGTCTACGATCATAAACCAATTGGCCCAAATTGCTATATTAATTCTTCGAGATGCTTATAAGTCATAGCTTCTCTATGTTCAAATTTGGTAAACTTCATAAGCGACAACATCTGCTCGCTTATCTTAGGTAGACCTTGTCAAAAGCCAAAATAAAAGACTGCAATGCGGCGGCAAAAACAGTGAGAGATTGATTCTCGCAGACTCAGGGGCAAAATATACTTTTGCACCAAGGTGCCCCTGACAATGTTATTAGTGCCACTCATTAAACTATCAAGGTAGTGTGAAAATTAAGTGCCTGGGTGAGCAAAAATGTAGGTATTTTAAATGTGACTTTTTGATTTAAGGCTGGTTCACACATACAGTGCAGCCCTAACTCAGCCCTGTTAAGGCAACGATTCAGTGCTACTTCCATGGCTTGTATCGTGTGTTCTGAGTTGCCTCCTTTCATACAAAAGACCGATGTCCCGGTTTGTAATACTGATTCAGCACTGAGGTACTGCTGCGCTGTGAACAGGATACCTTGCTCGGACATTGAAGTTTAGATGAGCAGATCAATGTGTAACTGTGCATCTTTTTTCTTTTTAGGTTACCAGTACTCCCGTGGACACGAAGGCAGTAGAAGGTCCGCCATAGACACGAAGGCAGTGTACCATAGACTCGAATTTCACATCTTTAATAAACCAGTTATTGCTCCTTCCCACGGTTTTATGCAGGCATTTCCTGAACCCTGCATGAGTATATAGGCAAACATACAAGTGACACTTGCACTCACTTTCCCCTTCCCTCAAAACAGCGGTTACATCCAGACAACATATCATACAACCTATTGTCGTCTTCCCTCTGAGAGCTCTATCTAGAAACCCATGCTAGGAGTATAATTTCTAATACATTTCATTTGAAAGTCTAGTTACACTGCTTTCAGTCTCTGTTGAAAATCAAATGTTTTTTTCTGCTGCGTTGCAATTGAGGTTTTGATGGGCCCTCTCATTAGGTATATTCCGACTCGTCGGAATATACCTAATGAGATGGCACGTCAAAACCTCGGTTACAACGCGGTAGAAAAAAACATTTGATTTTCAACAGAGACTCAAAGCAGTGTATCTAGACTTTCAAATGAAATGTATTAGAAATTCTTATGAGGTGGAACGGCAAAACCTTAATTGAAACGCGGTGGCCAATAGTTTTCGTAAACTCCTTAGGGACTCGTTACAAAAAATCAATTGTTTTTCAACACAGACTCGAAACGGTGTCAATAGACTTTCAAATTATATTCATATGAAATATATTAGAAACTTTATGCGGTAGCTTTGTCGAAACTTCAATTGGAACGCGGTGGCCAATAGTTTTCGTAAACTCCTTACGGATTCGTTACAAAACTCATTTGCATTTCTACTGAGACTCGAAAAGATACTCCATAAACGTTCAAATGAAATTCATTAAAAATTTTTGTAAGGGCTGCCACGTTCGAGTCGTTCACGTGGTGGTACCACTATACGGCCGCGGAAAAAATAACGACGCCACCACTAGAGCACTCGGGCTGCTTCGACGCCTCAATGAACTTGTAAACAAGTGAACACCTTGTTCAATAGCAAAGAACACAAAAATTCGAGACATCGGCTCCGTGTAGCACCGCGGAAGAGCATCAAGTGTGTGGGTGGGAAACGGAGCTTGCTGGTGCTCAGCCTTGTGCATAACCGTAAATTGATAATTAAGTAAGATGAGTTAAATAGACATTATCTTGCAGCGGCAGTGTCCTAATACAGTGCAATTCACTTATCACGATAATGAGAAATTCTGAAAATTCAATTGTCATAGCCGATTATCGTTGTATCTGTAACTCTAGAAACTGGTCGTTTTGAGAAGTACACCGTTATACGTGTTATCGTTATAAGTGGATTGCACTGCTGTCATTTTATTCTGGTTGGCAGTCTGTGTGACACAGCGCAGATGAACTGCGGACAGAAGCATGCACACAGACAAGAAACAATCCACAGAAAAAACGCATACCTGACGCGCCGTGACAGTTCGGATCTGTCAAAAAGCAGCAACCACGCCATATACTTAAAAGGCTTAGTTGAGATGAGGTTTCGCGTACAATGTTTATTCAATTGTGTTCTGTTTGCGCAAGCTCCAAAGGCTAGCTAACAGTCGCTCGATGTTGGGAACCTTTTTTTCTGCGGTCTCAATCCGTAAATTTCAAAACGGATCAGTAACGCCAGCCAAAATTAATCTGTGGCCTAATAGACCACAACAATATAGGTGAGGCTTTTTGATGCCTTTTTGCGGAGAGTCTTGCACGTCGAAATTCCATTATGCTGTGTTTTCACGTTTTGTATAAAAACATTAAAGGCTGCTTTCGAAAAGGTTGACTCACTGCTTTTTTTAGTGATAGCCGTCATCTTTCGAAGCACAGTTGAGATTGAAACATGTCGTCGCGATAACCTTTATGTTTACCAAAATACATCGAGCAAAACTTATATTAAAAACGGCCGCCGCAAAGCGGCGCGGAGGTCCCGATTGAAATACGCCGCTACGAAGTGAGTGCTCAGGGAGATTCCGATGTACGGAACACTTAGGCACGCCCATCTGTGTCTCGTGCCCTGTAGTTTTGCACCGTTTAACTAACGTGCAATAGGGTGGATATCAATTGTAAAGCAAATCGCGAAACAGATGGAAGAACGCTCTGTCTCCTGGCGCTGCTTAGCCGCTCTTGTCGGGGGATGCTTTCCTTCGGGAAGACACAAAATCCGATGCCTTTTTGCCTAATGCTGTTATCCTAGTCCCCTGGCACACAACCGGTGAAGCCACCCACTGAAAACCCTGAGTGAACACCCAATTAAAAGCCGCGTGCTAACCCGAAAATTCCCAAACGCCGGGCGCACACTGGCGCGGCCGGAAACTACAGGTACCCGAATGCACCACGGCCTCGCTGGCGTCGCGCAACTCCTGATGAGATCGGTCTATTGGGAAACTTACGTTTCGATGCCTACTCGGTTCTTGTTTTGGGGTGACTGTGGCGATGGCCGTTGAGGAGCATTCCACCCAACCAGGCGTTGAGCAGTTTATTTATTTATTTATTTATTTCAATACCCTCAGGGCCCATAGGGCATTACAGAGGGGGCGGGGCATATAAGAATTCACTCAAAAGAAAATACAAACGTAAAAGGCAGTAATTTAAACACAATCAATTCGACAAAATATTAACAAAAGTGATTAGTAAGCGCTTCTTTAAATAAATCAAGTGACGGGATAGCTGCTAAAGATGCTTGAAGGTTGTTCCACTCAGAAGACGTTCTTGGTATGAAGGAGTCGTTGTATGCTGATGTCTCACAGTGAGGAATGCCGACCTTGAAACGATGATCAATGCGTGAAGAGATATATGCGGGGTTAAGGAATAACTTATCTTTTAGTGAAGCGTTGAAGTGATAAAGTTTGTAGAAAAGGCATAGACGAGATATTTTTCGCCGTAAGGAAAGAAGAGGCAGGGACAATGAGGTTTTCATAGATGATACACTAGCGGTGCGATGATAGTTAGAATAGATAAAACGTACTCCACGATTTTGAACAGCTTCAACGTTAGTCACAAGCGTTGTATGCCCGGGATCCCAGATTGACGAGGCGTACTCTAATTTTGATCGAAACTGAGCTTTGTACAGAAGCAATTTTAATGATATTGGGGCTAAAGAGAAGTTTCTTTTCAGATATCCAAGCATAGAGCTAGCGTTAGCGATAATATGATCAGTATGTAATTTCCATGAAACGTTAGAAGTAATGTGAACACCAAGATATTTGTAAGACGTCATAGATTCCAGTAGGTTGTTAGAAATTGAGTATGGTGATGGGGACGTGTTCCGACGGGAAACCCTCATGAGTTTGCATTTGTTAGTGTTAAGAGTCATTTTCCATAAGTTACACCATTCGGATACAGCACACAGGTCACATTGAAGTAGTGTTGCGTCAGAATCGTTAGTTATTTCACGATAAATTACACAGTGATCGGCAAATAAGCTTATTGAGGATGATACACACAGTGGTAAGTCATTTATATAAATAAGGAACAAAAGAGGTCCTAAGCGGAATCTTGTGGGACACCAGAGGTAACAGGACTAAGGGAAGAATTAGTTTCATTCGCACAAACATATTGAGATCGATTAGTTAGGAAACATTTAATCCACGACAAAACATTAGGATCAATGTTAAGTTTGCTAAGTTTAAAAAGTAAGAATTTATGAGAAACTTTGTCAAAAGCTTTGGCGAAATCAAGAAACACACAGTCAACCTGGGACCCACGGTCAAGAATGGAAAGTAGGTCATTAGTGAAAGACAAAAGCTGAGTCTCACAAGAGAGAGATTTGCGAAAACCATGTTGTGAGGGCGAAAAGAAAAAATTTGAATCTAAGAAATTAACTAAATGAGAATAAATAATGTGCTCTAAAAGTTTACATGGGGTGCTGGTTAACGAAATGGGTCTGTAATTAAGAGGATTATGTTTGTTACCTGACTTGTGAAGGGGAACCACTTTTCCTTTTTTCCAATCATCCGGTAAGACACCAAGGTTGAGTGACTGCTCAAAACTTTTGTAAGAAAAATTGACATGTAATGTTTAGTGTTCTTAAGAAATTTAGAGGTAATATTGTCAACACCACACGAGGAAGAAACTTTCAAATTATCGATCAACGTTACAATCCCGTCGTAATCAAAAGCAAGCGGATCCATGGGAAAGAATGCATAATCTGGAAAAATAAGATAACCTAAACCATCATTATCAGTAAACGCCTATTATTAAAGCTATTGTACCCTGTGGCGCCACGAGGTTCAGCGGCACCCGGAAAGGAAGCCGCGACACCCCCCCCCCCCCCCCCCCCGCTCTCGGGCAGCCCGCCGCGACTCCCCTCTCCCTCCCCCCCCCCCCCCCCCGTGGCTCGCCGCGACACCCCCCTGAGCGCTGCACCCGGGGCGGTCCGCCCCCCCCCCCCCCCCCTTTGTGACGCCACTGATTGTACCTCAAGGCTATGACGAGTGAGAAACATAATGGACGTCAGGTAATCTCTCGAACTATTATTGCGTGGGCACGTTACTATGAGCTCAATATGCTGTACCAAGCCGGCAATGCATGTAAGCAGCTCCAAAGAGTGAAAGGCACCTTTATTTGAATGAGGAACTACATGTCACGCATTAATGAGCCTCGGGATATTAGAGGCAGATGTGCAGCACGACACTACCCACATATTTCTTTTTTCTTTTTTAATAAAAAAGTTACGAATGGCAAAGGCAACAGTGGAAACAGAGCACAACCCCTATAAGAGGGTACATTTGGTAGATATGGGAACTCATTTTAAAAAAACGGGTTAAATTCAAAGAGAAAGAGAGAGAGAGAGAGAGAGAGAGAAATAGTGAGATTTCCACACATCAAATTGCAATATTTGATGCATATTTAGACGAAAATACAAGACGTTTGAGATTTTGTAGTCTGAAAACATGGCCTTGGGGTGAATCAGAGTCTCGCCATAGAATAAATATTGCTGTGAGTATGACAGTGACGATGATAATCCTGACAACCCCATGAAAGTTGCGAGTTTCGATCTATTTATCGGTTAAAAAATTTCTCGACGATTGTTACCTTATTCGATACATCAGAAAGTTAGTCTTCATAGCTTTCATTATAACTATTATTCAGTCACCCGCCTTTATATTGTATTCAAATCTAACTTTTTATGTACACTTCGAACATTTCTGCGAACACCGGATCAAGTCTGACATATCTATCTTCGGCAATTGATGCAAGCATTGTGATGAAGTCCTCGCTGATGATTTCATCTTTTTCCGTGAACTTCTCAGTGTTCTTAACAGAAAGGAAAAACAGTCAGAACGAAGACAAACTAAGTAGTGGTGACGTGCTGACGTCCATGCGGAAAAACCATCTACTCTTGACCGATGGCTAATTACGAAAGAATGAACAGCATTTTCCCCCTAGATGCATCCTTTTCAGGGAATATTTGAACAGGACACCTAAATTCACAACCCGACAGATAGTCAATGTAGACTCTCCTCAGGTCTGCTTTATCACCATCTGGCACCTTTACAATACATCTGTCCATCACGCCAGGTAAATTCGATTATGCATACTAAACAACCACTTCGCGTGGTGCCAGCTGCAGTGTCTGGTATTAAACGTCCCGAATCGAGCCACCGGACTGTCTACATTTGGTCGGTACAAGAAGCAAAGAAGCAGATTCGTCGAACGTGAGCCTCGCAAAAACATTAACGTTCTGTAAGAAGCCACGGTTCACAGCCACCCAGGGGGTTATCGGCAAGAACTGGTCATGAGGTGTTGGGAAAGTTGTAAGTTCCTTGGGCCCGATTAGCCTCTGCTGTGTCCAGTGCCAGGTATTCTGCTGTCTTCGACCTCAGACACCCGAGAACCTGATCGTGATTTTTCGAGGGATTTCTGTCTGCTGGCGAGCAGCCCAGCAACTTAGCGACTTCATTTTTCTCAGTGATACTTCCTTGAACAGCGTCGACGAAGTTGAATTTCGTTATCGTTCCGCTGAGCATGATCGCCACCTTAAAGAGGCCCCTGCTCATCGAGAGGAAGTGTTCATATGATCGATGAACAAGCTCTAGTTGACTATTTAAAACTAATTATTAAATAAGTTATTGCATCAAATTGTCACCTGTTTATATATCTGAGTCGTGGCGCAGAATCTTACGTTTCTTTTTTTTAGAAAAAATATTATTCTAGGTTCTTCAGCGGCAAATCGACAAAACAATTTTTTTTTGTTTTGTTGTGACTTTTTTTTATCATGGTGGAATATTGAGTGCGTCTACTTTTTCTTCAAAGCACTTCTGTGAGTAAATCGGTGCAATTACATAGAAAGGTCGGCCAAACGGTAACAAATAAAATATGTTTCCTTCTGGATTGTATTAACTTTGTTCATACATATTGAATGATTTGCAGGGATTCAAAATAATATAAATCTCCTTTGGGGATCGAACGTAATAGCCTTGTGTGCCAGCAGTTTAGTACCGGGGCGCATGTAGACTAAGCTGCCAGCATCCCAGCGTTTTAAGTGCTCTTGCTCGGGGAATCAACGTGTTTTGACCAAAATACACGTCGTGCGTAAAAACAAGACAGAAGTTTATACCTGCGTTCGTACACACTTTCCAGGGAAGAACCGTCGAATAAATAAACAGAAAAGGGAGGAAGTGAGTGTTGAGGAAAATTCACTAAATCGGATCTATAATGACACCCTGAGGACTTTTTGAAGTTAAAATTTAGTATTTATTGCGAAACCAAATGCCCATCAAAAGGACACGTGCTGGCAGCTGGCATAAAGGTGACTGCACTCGAGTTTCTGTTTCTGTGAAAGAGGCCAGCCAGATGCACGAATACGCACCACGCGAAGGCAGTACGACGCGTCAGAAAGCCTTTTCAAATGGCACACCTAAAAACCTGGAGGTCATAATTTCACTTAAATTTGTTACTAAGCATCGTTTCGTTGACCGCAAACTGACAATTGTTACACCATCAATTTATTTATTTGTGTGTTTGTTTGTTTGGAGGGGCCACATACAGCCAGAGGCCTAGAACGGTGATGCAGAAAGTCATTTGACGGACAAAATGTCGTAACCAGTCTAACAACCCCCTAAAAAGGAAAACAAAATACAATGTTGTCCCAGGGCTAACACTTTAGGGTGCTGCTACACACTCGTTAAAAAAGAGTACTGGGATTCCAGCAGCATCCTAGAAATATTACGGCGAATCATTATATAGATCCCAGTAGCATTCTAGATATATCAATAGTACACCATTCTTATTTATTTATTTATTTATTTCAATCGACCTTCAAGACCCCCTCAGGGAGGGTATTACAGAAGGTTTTAACACTCGCGTTTGTACATTTAGCAAAGAAAACAAGAACAGTGTGAATAAAATTACACGAAGAAGTATACATGGTTAAACTGAAATCAATCAAGGACAAAACATCGTGAATACACTATCTTTTCCTTTCCCTTCCCTTTTTTCAACTATGAGGCAGCCGTGAGCCTGGCCTCGCTCAATTTCTCTTTGAAGTGAAGAGGATCAGATATGAAAACAATGCTGTAGGGAAGGTCATTTCATTTCTTCGCTCCGCGTGGCAAAAATGAAGCAGGCGAGGTCACTGTTTTAGTTTTGGTGCGCACCACGTTAAGTGAATGACCGGTAGGATAAGGAGTTCGTGCAGATGGCATGATGTACGGTGAAATTGACTGTAAATCGTAATAGAATTTGTAAAAGAGTGTTAGTGTAAAATATTTTCGGCGAAGTGATAAGTTATCAGCTGAGCAGCGTTCCTTTAGGCCAGTGACACTTATTTCATGTTAAGTGAATGACCGGTCGGATAAGGAGCTCGTGCAGTTGGCATGATGTACGGTGAATTTGACGTGAAATCGTAATAGGATTCGTAAAAGAGTCTTAGTGTAAAATATTTCCGGTGAAGTGTTAGGTTATCTAGTTGAGCATCGTTCCTTTAGGCCGGTGACACTTATTTCATATGAATAGCTAGAAAACATTAACCTGACTGCACGATTTTGAATTGATTCTAACTGAAGACTGAGGAAATTCGGGAATGGGTCCCATATAGCAGCGGCGTACTCTAGCTTTGTGCGGATTAGGGGTTTAAAGGCGGCAAATCTTAAGTTGAATGGTGCGAATTTATGGTGACGTTTTTGTTGTCCGAGTGATCGGTTAGACTCAGAGATGACATGGTTAACATGTAGTGCCCAAGATAGGTTGCTAGAGAAGCGCACATCTAGATATTTATAATTTAGTGCTGATGAAATTATTGTCTCAATGATGGAATAGTTGAAAGTTAGTGGGTTAGAGCGCCAATAAAAGTAAATTAATGTGCACTTACTAATGGTTATTTACATCTTCCACAAATCGCACCAGGCTTGAACACTACTGAGATCATTTTGGAGTGGTACCTGGTCACTGATTAGTAATATTACGATACACAACACAATCGTCGGCAAATAGGCCGATGTTGCAGAAAACAAGGGGGAAGGTCATTAATGTAAATCAGAAAAAGGAGGGAACCCGAAACGGCGCCCTGGGGGACGCTGGAGGTTACGGATGCATAGTTTGATGAATGGTTATTAACGTTTACGAACTGTTTGCGATCATGCAGAAAATTATCAATCCATGTGAGTATCTGCGAGTGTAAGTTAGGAAAGTTTGAGTGATAAGCGTTGATGATGAACATTTTCTTGTGTTTTAGCAAAGTCTAAGGAAGTGACGTCGGTTTGGATGCTGTTATCGAGGTTCATATGCAGGTATTGGGCAAGTGTTGCAAGTTGAGTTTCGCATGAGAATCCTTTTCTGAATCTATGTTGCGATGGATGAATATAATCATTAGCCTAAAGGAAACGAGCAACATGAGAGTAAATAATGTGTTCCATAAATTTGGATGATACGCCAGTTAGTAAAATGGAACTGTGGTTAAATTGTGAGCACTTGTTCCCCTTTCTTAAAGATAGGAATGACCCTCCCAACTTTCCAATATTGTGGAACCAGGCCTACAGTGAGGGACTGAACAAATATAATTTACAGCAAAACACTGCAGATATGTTTAGTGTTTTTCAGAACCTTGGAAATAATGTCAATACCAGTCGAGGAGGAAAACGTTATGGAGGCGATTATGTTAATAACACCAGGGGGAGCAAAAGTAATGGGATCTATCATTGGTTTGCCGATGATAGAGGAGAGTGTGTCAGATTTTCTTTAGTAAATATAGAACAGAATGCTTCGCTAAAATGGTGGCACACTGGCTGTTGTTGACACAAGTACGTTACTCACCCATTATGTCTACCGCTGCATCAGGTTTCTGGAGATTTAGCGCTTTCCAAGATTGTATGGGGTTTCCTTTGAGCATTAACGGAAGTTGTATACAAAAAAGTTCGCTTGTTTTTTCTTATAGTATGTTTATTTCATGCTCTATTTGATAATGTGTCCCATAATCGCGCTGATCCCTACAACCGAGCCTTTCTAAACACACATTTTTTATTACTTAAGCGCTTTACCTAGGCATTGAACCATGGTGAAGATGAATTAATTTTTATATTAATTGATGGTGTATATTGTTCAGTGAGTTGGCGCATCTTATTTGCGAATAATTCCCAGCTCTCGTCAACAAAGCGCCCATCGAAATCCTTTTCAAACGATGAAAGTAAATTACTTAATTCCGTATTAATTGCGTCGTTGTTACCTTTGCCGTAGGGTTTAAATATTTTTTTTTGGCTATCGATTGGGGTTTGTAGGGGAAGGCGAAGGTGGTGTGGATTACTTTGTGATCGCTGATTTTACGAAGGAATGTGATAGATTTTAAGCTATCAGGTACGGATGTTAGGATCAGGTCGAGAATGTTAGATGCATCTGTTGTGGTTCTTGTAAGCTCATTCACGACCTGCGCGAGATTAAAAGTATGACAAACGTCACAGAATTCAGAGCAGTCGATTGGGCTTGAGGCTGATCGTACTGTTAGGTCTGAGCTCTGAATTTCCCGGGTAGTTGAAGTCGCCGAAGAGCAGAAGCTTGGATCGAGGGAATTTATTTGTCAGAAATGAGAGGCCTTCATTCATACAAGATGGAAATAAAACATCGCTGCGAGGAGGATGGTAGCACACTCCGACGAGAATTGATAGAGGTAGCAGAGCTGCAGCGTACCCAAAGCATTTCCAAGGGTGATGGTACATTGACAAGATTGCAAGCAACATGCTCCTTGATTGCTATGAACACCCCCTCTCCCCCCCCCCCCACCCCCCTCCAACGGTTGTCCTATCTTTACAAAAAACTTGTACCCATAAGTATCTTGGAACACCTCTAAACGTTAACACCGGAAGGGAAAACCATGTTTCAGGGAGGACGACGAGATCAAAGTCGGAGAAAGAAATCAGACTGCATGCTTCTACTCGTTTCGGTATAATTCTTCGGATGTTAGTAAAAGGAACAGATAGGCGGTGGGTTTTGTTTCGTAGTCACGTTTACATTTGAGGCTAGTTGATGCACTGGTGTACTTTGCTATGACTTGCAGTTTTTTACTCGTCCTTCAGTATGGTCAAAGACATAGCGCGTATCGCCAATGACGAGGTGATTGTAGCGGAGGTTAAAAGGCAACGATTGTGAGCGAGCAAATTGTATAAGTTGTTAGCGTGCCAGACGGGTTTCAGGTGAAACATCCTAACTCACACTGTAAGCAGTGCCCTAAAATCTAAATCCTTTTGACAAAACGAGCTCTCTTGTCTTAGAGGACGAAACTAGTACAACTATCGGCCTGCTTTTTAGGGCAAAATTTTCCAACTCAATCAGAGCACTCAATATGATTAGAATCGATCTGTATATCAAGATGCCGTGTGCCATGTTCGACTCTCAGTTGATCCGGTTCCTTCCAGGTCTCTGTAACATTGTCTTTTAAGCCAGAAAAAACAACTAGATTGTTTCGACAAGAGCGATATTCAGTAACGTCAACAAGTGCCGTCAAATCAGCAAGTTTTTTGGCAGTCTCGGCGGCTATCGAGTTGATACTACGGACTACTTCATTGACGACAGGAAGGAGGAAAGTTCATTTTCGGTCCGAGCCATCCGACTAGATCAGTCGCCGACTTTTTCGTCTGTTACCGATATGCTAGTCTTAATTGATTTTAGCTCCTTCATCAGGGCGTCTTGTCCAGCATTAATCTTAGCCAAAGCTGAGAGAATATCTTGCGAGGGTGGTGCGGGAGACTGTGTAGTTGAATTGTTACGAGTCGCGCGAATTTTCTTGTCGGGTCCCGGATTCTCC
Organism: Ixodes persulcatus; assembly: GCA_013358835.2. NCBI lineage: Eukaryota > Metazoa > Arthropoda > Arachnida > Ixodida > Ixodidae > Ixodes > Ixodes persulcatus. The sequence continues at coordinate 17,960 of JABSTQ010009236.1, forward strand.
TCAACGTCCCCGGACAACACCAAGAAACTGATTAATAACATCAAAACATTTGTGAAAAATTGAAACACAGAAACGTGGGCTTGGCAGCTGCACTAGGCAGAAGTTGTTATTCTTTTTGGCAAAACAAGGATATAGTACTACCGTAGCCTCCTCTATACTCACAAGCCTGACAGTTTGACGACGGAGCCATGAGTGCCCGGTCGCAGATTTGGGGCGCGAGCATCTGTTAGCACAGAGCATTTCTCGGGGAACCTGGAAGTCAGCGCTCAGCTTTTGCAGCCGCGAGGACCCGAAACATGAGTTTCAAACCCGACGAGAAAGGAAGCGGTAGCGCGAGGAACGCGAGGAGCACGAGCGGACATTCCATCGCTCGGGAGAAGTGTGCTTCGGCGTCTCGCCTCAGCGGGGCGCCCATCACGTGGCTCTCCTCTCATCCGTTGTCTGCCGCTCTACCTCTTCGATTTCGGTGGCCGCTTCTCGCGGCGATCTGCCAGGCTTTGTCAGTATAGAGGAGGCTACACTCTAAAAAAAGGAGGTGTAGACGTTACACCCCTTGTCACATATACGACACCCCAAAACTTCAGTTCGGCGTACAGCGCAATCACGTCGAACTGACTGCCCCAACTTTTGCGAGAGGGTTGATGACGGTGCGATGTAACATATTAAACAATTAAAGTACGTATCAAGTTCTACAGGAAAAAACCACAGGTTATGCAGTTGAGCCTAGAAAACCCCGATAACTTTCTTTGCAGTCAGTCACACTTACATTAACTATTTTATTGAGTTCTACGACTCGGCTATCAAGATGCTCGTAAAATTTGGAAGCGTCAGTACAATGTCAGTGCGCTGTACATCCAACTGAAGTTTTGGGGTGTCGTATATGTGACAAGGGGTGTAACGTCTACACCCCCTTTTTTAGAGTGTATAGTACTACGCACATGCTGAGCAAACAGGAGGTGGTTGTGAGCGTACCGCATGGTAGCGCAGCCACCAAGCCCCAAAACAGCGGTCCGTGCCAAGTTGCGGCTGATATATGCTGCTCGTGTCACGTAGGAGATGACGCTCGCTCGAACGATGACTAGTAGGTGGCCAGTGGCCACCTAACAGTCATACCTAGGATGCGAAGCTCCTATGATCGCCAGTATTCTATTTTTACCGTACAAGGAAGGAATCATGGCCATGTTGGCTAGGAAACCGACTTATCTAACCGGACAACTGAGAGGTACTACCTCCTTCGCAGGGTACCATCTCCGCAATTACAAGGGTTACGTCTACCTTGCTCTCGTCAATATTTCACCTAAAGGATAATTTTTTGAAGTTATCAAAAAGCGTCTGCAACTAAAAATATTTTTATAGGCAACAAATATTCAATGCCGTTGCTAGAACGACCTCTGACAAAGTTCTCTGAAACGGGTATGTTGTAGTTTTACTGTACTACACCGCTACACCCTTTTTTTTGTGCACTATTTGTTATTTGCTGAATCCATGATAATGAGTCTGTAAAATACACGCCCAAATACTTGTACGACAATGAGTGTTCTAGTGGTTGTGAAAGTAATAAGTGCTGGGTTAGTGTTTTAGTGGAGGAACATAATTATGGACATTTGTTTGCATTTACGTGTGTTAATGTTCATCTGCCATAGGGAACACCATGATGATATTGAATCTAAATCGTCTTGGACAATATTGTGATCACTATAAGTGTATTAATTTCCTGGTAAATAGCTCAAGCATCAGCGAAGTCTAATTATCGATTCAATTGATGATGGTAGGTCAATGACATATATTAGAAACAATAGAGGCCCGAGTACACTACCCTTAGGGACACCTGAGGCAACAGCAACGGGAGCGAAATTGCCAGACAAGTATAAAAGTAATAACATTCTAAAATTGTGATGTGCTGGTTTGAAAAATGTATTGCACATAGTTTGAAAAATGTATTGCACATATTTTGACAATGTTTTCTTAGACCTGTGATAAATCGGTATAGGTTCAGCAATTCAATGAACTCTGCCTGTTCAAATATAGTACTTGTTTTGCAGCAAGCAACCTATCCTATCTAGTTACTACATCGAAAAAAAACACCTGTAACCTATTTCTTGGCAATTTCATAATGTGAAAACTTTATCTTTGCAAAAAAGTACCGTAATACCAGAGCGTTGCCCCATACGCTGATGTACTATCACGATCAATATGAGTGCGAAAACCGCTCCGCGTGGCCCGCGGTACTATCAGTGCCCCCTGACGATTGCTCTTTGAAGCATCAGTGCACCTTGCGGTCAAGACATATCGTCTCTAGCGATCACCGCACCACTCTGCACTTCCGGGTCGTCTGCTAGCGAAAAAAAGCAGCGCGAAAAAAACGACGAGGACGTCCTGTGTGTGTCTTCACCCTCGTCGTTTTTATCGCACTGTTTTCTATGATGAAGGGTATCAACCACGCTCGCACCGCGCTAGCTTCTTGCCTGTGCACATTGGTGGTCCTTTGCTCTCGCAAAACTCGCGTGAAGTAAATAATAGGCAGTCTTAGTTTCTTGTTTTGATACCTCCGATAACAATATGCTGCATGCTTAAAGGCTGTCGGCGAAGTATCGGGTCTTGTTATCGGAGTCATGGTAATAAACTACTAAAACTTCCTTATCAAAAAGATGACGCTAAAAATATGTATACAAGTAATTTCTCCTGGCGCACATTGCTAGCGAAAAATGCGCTCCGTCATTGGTGAACGGCTTCGCAGTTTCGCCGACCGTTTTTCGCTAGCAGACGACTCGGAAGGGCAGAGTGGTGCAGCGATCGCTAGAGACGATATGTCTCGAAACCAAGGTGTACGTGTACTTCAAAGATCACTCGACAGGGGGCACTGATAGTACCGCGGGCCACGCGGAGCGGTGTTCGCACACATATTGATCGTGATAGTACTTCAGTACTGAGTCTGTGAAACGACACAGTTAGGGCGGCAAAAAACAAGTTTTGTACAAAAACAGGAGTGGGCATGGGAGCTTCATATTCAAAGTTGCTTGCATTTACAATACAGAAGAGAGTCGTAAATAAGAAATTGGTCACCTTTGAACACTGCGAAGCGAGTTTCCTGGTGTCCATAAGTTCTGCCAATATCCGTCTTGAAAAAAATTGATACACATGCATCTTAGATGTTGTAGATTTTGTGACACCGAGACACACAATATCTGTGCAGCATGTCGGCATTTACGCTGTAGCACCACAAGATACCTAAGACACTGCTACAAGGACACCGACTGTCTACACACACACACACACACACACACACACACACACACACACACACACAAACACAAACACAAACACACACACACACACACACACACACACACACACACACACAGATTCACCGACTTCAGAGAGCAGTTGCCTTTGCATGAGGATAAAGCGCAAGCACGTTGCTGGCCGGACAGGAACTAATTTGTTTAGCGTTGACCCTTTAGCTTTTTTTTAGATTTTGCACTGGCACTTTTAGTATTGTTGTCCTTGCAACAAATGTTTCTCAGTTGAATGTTTTCACTGCAGTCCAACACATGCTTCAGCTCAAACTCACAATGGGTTCACCATCACAGGCATCAGACGAACTCTTCCTTGGTCTGAGTTCGCTTCTTGACATCTGTGCCGGTTGGCAGCGAGTGTCTTTGATTGCAGAGTTTCAGCTTTCCATTTCTTTTGTTTGGCATTCTTGGCATTAATGCGAACATTCATCTTGCTACAAAGATGTCACAAGAAAATGCTTGGGCATTTTCTTGTGACAACAACACGTGTTTTAAGATGAGCTCACTCGTATGTTAATTTTCACAGTAGTCGAAGTCGAAAGTCTCCTTTTCGGCGAGTAGTTCCATTATGAGATATGTAACAAGTCGGCACTGGCTGGGCATCACCAATTGGTGAACAACATAGTTGTGTTCTACAGCATTTACACCAGGAAAAACAAGCCCTTCTATAACGAGCTTCATTGCGACAGCACAGTCTTCCTGTGCGAGCAAACTGTAGCCAACTTGTTTCGTGCTGTCGATGCGGCCTTGCATTTTTCGCCCCTTAGGTTTTTCAAGGTGGTGTAGACTGCATGGCTGGCCACATAACCCAGGGCCGGGAGGCCGTGCTTTTATTTTTTACAGCCCAGGGCCACATTGCAGGTATATCACGTTGCAGGTAGGGCGTCAAGTATCCGCTCGCTTGGGAAGATCTTTCTAGTTTCCATCCTTGCTAGCTGTAGTAATCGTTGACAGAGTGCTCCTCAGCAGTATTTTGTTTTCATCTTCGTAAATGTGCCTTGTAGACACGTGATATTAGAAGCAAGCCAGTTGACTATACATTCCGAAGCACTCTTCCAAGCTGTCAGTTTTCAGCTTGTCCCATGGAGGCCGTACAGTAGCCCGAGTTCATCAAAGGAGTATCCGGGATGTGTATTTGACCGCTTCTGCAAGAAATAGAACGAAAAAGGAGGAAATCATATTAATCCAAAGAAAGGTAATGTAATCAAAAATGGTTATAAAAATACAAAAAAAAGAAGAAAAAATGCTCTCTTTTAAAGTGTAGCTGAAGTGGTTCCATATTTGAGAGAAAACCCTGGCAGTGTTTCGATCTGGTATTTCGGATCACAAACATTAAAATTATTCTTGAATTTGATGTGCCGATTGCGCTATAATAATAATAATAATAATAGTATTGCTTATTGCACGAGCACATAAACCAGGTAGAGAAAAGAATAATAATAATATTATGCTCTATAGAGCTTCCTGGTGTGTGTTGGGATTCCTTGGGAAGCCTGAAGGGGCGCCAGCTAAATTGTTAGTATATGGCTCTCGTGTATGGATAAGTAAACTGGTCAATGAACCATATTCCGGCTTGCGGGCTCTCCTAACTACAGCTCAAAGACCCGCTAAAATATAGGTTTTACTAGTTAGTTGTGGCGGATCATTTCTGCGCTCCGATGAGGATACACGGAAGCGACACGATGTACTAATTTTTTATTAAATTTTTACATTAATGTGCAGGTTGCAACCGCAAAAACCTATCACTTGCATACCTTGCGAAAATCATTCCAATCGGAACTCATAAACCAAGTCATTTTTATTTAGCTCTGCACCTACAAGTAGCGCGAACATTTGAATATGTTGTTTCCAGGCCACAACCAAATCACTCCCATTTATGCATTCAGCGAAAAGTAAAAACAAGAAACGAACCCACGATCATAAAAGTTGAAAAGTTCTCACCCTGCCATGCCGTCAAGGAGCGAGATCTTCCCGTCGATTCGCTGTATACTCTACGATTTCGTAGTCATCCTTGCAGAAACTCAAATATGGACACTTCACATCCAGTTTTCCGCCAAAGCGCGGATAAACAACGTCTGTACGGAATGACAGCACCAGTGGACACCACCGACAATCGAAAAGCAACGTTCACTGGTTCACGTTCATACACGAGGCCGCGGTTGTGTTGTATTCCAAAATGTGCTCGATCTCACTCGAGAGTTGAACTTCTGACCCTCGACGTCCAAAAACCTACTCGCTTCTAGAGTTGGTCTAGTTGATTCCCCCAGCCTCATTGTCACGTGACCAAACCCGCAGGAGTAACTAAAAAAGCCGTCGAAGAAAGGAACGCGACGGACGACCGTTGAGGAGAAAAAGTAAAAAAGGAAAACAAAACGCGACGCCGTGGCGCCTTTTTCTTTTTTTTTTTTTTGTTTGCACCGCGTCAAGCGTAGAGAGAGAGGAAAAGTAAAAGAGAACGTGCATTGCAAAGAAGCCAACTGTCAAGGGGAGCCTTGCGGAGGAGCGCACTACCAGTTCAGCCTTCTCATGCCGACGATCCTTGAAGGGAGAGAGGGAAGCGCTACGGCCTTAGCTCTGGGTGGTGTTGACTAAGTGCGGTTGTTTGAAAAAAGAGGGAAAAGGGAAGAAAAAAAGAAAAACAAAAAAAAAGTCAAGACGAGACGTACCCTGGCTAAAAGTTCCAGTGACGTGTGCAGTTCCGGAAGACGTGCGGGAGAGATGCTATATAAACGACTGTTCCAATAATATTTAGTAGCTGCGTTTGTGACGTTTTGTGTGTCGTCCCCTTTTTCGTCCGTCGTCTCCTGTTTTCAAAAATGTGTAACATCAACCAGCTCACCTGCCTACTTACTTTATCTTCAATCATCCTACCCGATGCAAGCATTGTTCCGTGTTCGTCGTTGTATCTGTCATCTCTTCCGCCGTCGTCGGTGTTTGTGTTTGGCTTTTTAGTGGTCAGCAAGTTAGGTCATCGGATTGCAGCGTTGGAAGCGGACTTGATCTACCTGGGGTTTCGCATAAGAAGAAGATTCGTCGACCAAAAAAAGTTCAAGTTCATGTCCTCGCAGAGTGGCCATTGGAACCGCAAGGAGAAAGTGCTCAAGGCCTACCGGAACAGTCTCACAATGGAACTCAAGCAACTGCTGCAGCTATGTGAGTCGTTCTGAATTGTACTATGAGGAGACATGTTCCGTACTTCAAGCGAGTACGAATTTTGGAAGGGGAGTGTTGCACGGAAAAAGGAAGAATTATGGTCGGACAGCAGAAAAGATGCTTTAATGAAAGTGGGGGTCAGGTCTTACAAAGAAAAATCCCAGTCGGGTAAGAATGGGCAGGAGGGAGTGGGTCCAAGCCAGTCCAACATGGTAAACCCAATGAGTGTGGTCGTTTCGAGGCGTTCGGCTTCATTGTTTGAAAAAGGTCCCAAGTTTTGTTTGAACGTAGAGCCGTCCAGATTAGATATTGTGTCGTGCATCCACAGCATAGCTGCGAGGGTTCCGATGGACGCGAGGCAGGGTTTCGTAGAACAATCAATTAAGGCTGTTTCGAGGTTGGTTGGTGTTGAGAATAGACCTAAAAAAAGAGATTTCAAGGCAGTTAGGGAGCTTAAGAAAGAGTTAGAAGTAGGTACATTTTCGGTGCTTCAGACTGACAAAACCGGGAAGTTTGCAATGTTGCCAGAGCCCGAGTTTCGAGAGAAATCAAGATCTGCGATTGCGGGGTTGTTCCAGACCTGCAAGGTTACTCTCAAACAGCTAAAAAAGAATGTGTTGGGAATTCTCATTGAGTGTGAGATGGAGAAAGTGGCAAAAAAGGTTGGAGAGGTCAAAAGGGACTCGTTTTCTATCAAATTCTTCTTCAAAACCACAAACCTATGTTGCCACTTATGGTAGTTGTCAACGAGAATGGAACTTGGCAAAAGGTTATGTCGACATTTCTCCAAGGGTGTCTGTCGACAATCGAGATGACCAGTCCTATCGGTCTCAGAAAGTCGCAAGAGCTTGTGAGCTATTTGACGCCTTTCCACCAGCAGAAGTGCGAAGTGATGTCACTAGATATTAAAGACTTGTATTACTCCCTCCATCTACCATTGCTTCTCTCGAGATTGAGAGACTTGTTGGAGGCAAACTTAGTTCGGTTCCAGTCGCAGTCCGGGATAGACGTAGGGAGTTTTCTGAACTTAACGGAATTATATCTCAACTCCACAGCTGTAAATTTGAGGGGGGTAAATATGCTCAAAAGAAAGGGGTCTGCATCGGTTCGTCGTTGGCACCGGCGTTGTCCGAGATTTATTTGGCCTCGTTGGATTCGGCCTTGGGACAAGTTGTAGTCATTCCCTAGCAGGGTCACTGATGATCAAGAGATACGTTGATACTATATTGGTATGTTCGGTTGAGAAGGGGGCACTGCCTGAGATCAAAGATTTCATAGTAAAAGCAGCGCCTGAGTTGACCTTTAGCAGTGAGGAGCCTGATGAAGGTGTGCTGCAGTATGTAGATCTTAGGTTGAGCACGGTGGACGGGTTATGCTGGCAATATAGAAAGCTAGCGGCAAAACAATTGTTGCCCTACAAAAGTTTCCATTCAAAATTGGTTAAACGAGAGGTAGGGATTTCTCCGCTAGACAACGCTTTAAAAAAAATCTTGTCAACACAAAGTACATGAAGCTGTTTTAAGACAATTAGAACGCATTAAGGAGGCAGGGTATAAGAGTAACATTGGGGAGGGGGTCGCAAGGAAGTGTGTGGTGAGACTCAGATGAGAAGTGAGGAAAGAAATGGAGAAACCAGAAAGGGTAGTGTGCATCCCTTTTTTCCATAACTTTTCGCACAACTTGTTGGCGGTTGCTGGGAGGTTCAGGATAAAGGTGGTCTTCACTTCCGGTTTTACGTTGAACAGGCTTACGCCATTCGCGGGAGGGGCGCGGGGTTGTCAGAAACGGCACAGAGAAGCCGCCGTTGATTGCGAGGTTGGTGCAGTGTACGATATTCCAATCGCCTGCGGGTTCACCTGCGTGGGGCAGACAAAAAGGTGCTTGCATGAGAGACTGCTTGAACACATGAGGGCAGTTAGGAACGGGTCTCCAAACTCTGACATTGCTAAACATGTATGGAGTGCAATAATTGTCTGCCGGATTGGGGGTCTACTCTTGTTTTGAGCAAAGAAAAAGATTGTGCAAAAAGAGTTTCGAAAGAGACAATTCGAATCACGACTGTGGGGAACTGTATTAGTCAGCCGTCAATCGCATTAGACAAAGCGACCCGAATATTTTTGCTGTTGTAATTTTTTTGTTTGTTTAAGTGTGGGGCCCTTGTAGGTGATACGAGATGCGAGTTTGACCTTGAAGCTTGTGTGAAAATGGTGTGCGTTGGGTTCGACCTTGGGGGTTGCAACATGGGGCTTTGTTTGCAATGCTGTGTATGAAGTGAGTTCGGAGGTTTGAATTGTTATCAGACTAGACGAAGCGACCCAGAAGTTTTGATGATGTTTCTTTTTTTTTTTTAGTGGGTATGACATTGTTCGGCTTTGTTTTGCTTTGTTTTGAAATTCTGTGTACGAACTAAGTGCGATGGTTTAAAAAAAAAAAGAGGAAAAAGGGAAGAGAAAAAGAAAAACAAAAAAACTCAAGACGAGATGTACCCTGGCTAAAAGTTCCAGTGATGTGTTCAGTTCCGGAAGACGTGTGGGAGAGATGCTATATAAACGACTGTTCAAATAAAATTTAGTAGCTGCGCTTTAGACGTTTTTTCTGTTGTCCCCTTTTTCGTCCGTCGTCTCTGGTTTTCAAAAATGTGTAACATCAACCAGCTCGCCTGCCTACTTACTTTATCTTCAAAAATTGGGATGATTTTTTGTTATCGAGTTATGAAACGCGGAGTCGGCCGCGATGGGAATTAGCGTTATTAACGTTTCTGCCGACTGTCGAAGGACGCTTGTTTGACTCTGTTTGACTCCCGTGTTTTTTTCCTATACATTATTTTTATTTTTGTGTTACACTCTGTAGGCACAATAAAGAGTTTGTAACGCATTAGAATTATTCTAGAGATCTTAAATATTTTTAAGAAATCGGGAACTTCACAGATTAGGTCGGTATTTTTATAAAAAATGACAGGTTGCTACCTGCGACCTACTTAAGTTATATTCATAATTTTTCTGTCCACGAAAGCGAAAAAGAAACTGCATATAAATATATTAAATTCATTTAGTTGTTCTCATTTCTTGCTTTAATATTATCACTTAAGATTTGAAAAAAAAAAAAAACGAAAAAAGTTGCAAGTTTGAAAACAGTTTTATCAAAAACCCAATTTTGTTATATTTTTGTTTTGTTTTTGTGTCATTGTAGAAAAGATAGTTCTCTGTTAAGAATGATTGTTTATAAATCTAATATTTTTATTTCTATAGCTTCTATCTACGCCCCAAATATAGTGAAATACGTGTTAGTATTTCGCTAGAAAAACTGGCGGACGGGTTATGCTGGCAATATAGAAAGCTAGCGGCAAAACAATTGTTGCCCTACAAAAGTTGCCATTCAAAATTGGTTAAACGAGGGGTAGGGATTTCTCCGCTAGACAACGCTTTAAAAAAATCTTGTCAACACAAAGTACATGAAGCTGTTTTAAGACAATTAGAACGCATTAAGGAGGCAGGGTATAAGAGTAACATTGTGGAGGGGGTCGCAAGGAAGTGTGTGGTGAGACTCAGATGAGAAATGAGGAAAGAAATGGAGAAACCAGAAACGGTAGTGTGCATCCCTTTTTTCCATAACTTTTCGCACAACTTGTTGGCGGTTGCTGGGAGGTTCAGGATAAAGGTGGTCTTCACTTCCGGTTTTACGTTGAACAGGCTTACGCCATTCGCGGGAGGGGCGCGGGGTTGTCAGAACGGCACAGAGAAGCCGCCGTTGATTGCGAGGTTGGTGCAGTGTACGATATTCCAATCGCCTGCGGGTTCACCTGCGTGGGGCAGACAAAAGGTGCTTGCATGAGAGACTGCTTGAACACATGAGGGCAGTTAGGAACGGGTCTCCAAACTCTGACATTGCTAAACATGTATGGAGTGCAATAATTGTCTGCCGGATTGGGGGTCTACTCTGTTTTGAGCAAAGAAAAAGATTGTGCAAAAAGAGTTTCGAAAGAGACAATTCGAATCACGACTGTAGGGAACTGTATTAGTCAGCCGTCAATCGCATTAGACAAAGCGACCCGAATATTTTTGCTGTTGTAATTTTTTTGTTTGTTTAAGTGTGAGGCCCTTGTAGGTGATACGAGATGCGAGTTTGACCTTGAAGCTTGTGTGAAAATGGTGTGCGTTGGGTTCGACCTTGGGGGTTGCAACATGGGGCTTTGTTTGCAATGCTGTGTATGAAGTGAGTTCGGAGGTTTGAATTGTTATCAGACTAGACGAAGCGACCCAGAAGTTTTGATGATGTTTCTTTTTTTTTTTTTTTAGTGGGTATGACATTGTTCGGCTTTGTTTTGCTTTGTTTTGAAATTCTGTGTACGAACTAAGTGCGATGGTTTAAAAAAAAAAAAAGAGGAAAAAGGGAAGAGAAAAAGAAAAACAAAAAAACTCAAGACGAGATGTACCCTGGCTAAAAGTTCCAGTGATGTGTTCAGTTCCGGAAGACGTGTGGGAGAGATGCTATATAAACGACTGTTCAAATAAAATTTAGTAGCTGCGCTTTAGACGTTTTTTCTGTTGTCCCCTTTTTCGTCCGTCGTCTCTGGTTTTCAAAAATGTGTAACATCAACCAGCTCGCCTGCCTACTTACTTTATCTTCAAAAATTGGGATGATTTTTTGTTATCGAGTTATGAAACGCGGAGTCGGCCGCGATGGGAATTAGCGTTATTAGAGAGTTTTAGGGAACCGTTTTTGCACATCCGATACGGTACGATGGGCCCTCCGGTACGAAGTGCGCATGCGCTTGTCTTCCGCGATCTTACCGTAATGCGCTGCTCGAACCGTAAGGCACGACCGGCACGACCAATGGCCGACATGGACGGTCTCGCTTGGTTAGCAAAACGGCTATTTCGCTGGCGGAGAGAGCGTGCCGTGGCTTCAGACATGAATGAAATAACTCGTGGTAGTACCTAGCAGGAGCGCCATATGTGACAGCAAGTGCATAAAGTTGGAATCAGCAAATAAAAAAGAAAATACAGATCAAAACGCAATAAGACATCCTCGATAGAAATAAATTAATGTTTAGCAGCTGCAGAAATTGCTGCTCAGTGGCGCAATGGATTAGAGCGTCCATTTCGTGAGGTCGTAGGGGTGCGGTAGTGTCGAGTTCGAATCCGGCTCGCCCATTGACCTTTTTTTTTTCTTATATTTTAAGTTTTTCTTATATTTTAAGTTTTTCTTATATTTTACGTTTTTCTTATATTTTACGTTTTTCTTATATTTTGAGTTTTTCGTATATTTTGAGTTTTTCTTATATTTTAAGTTTTTCTTATATTTTAAGCTTTTTATATTTTAAGTTTTTATATTTTAGGTTTTTTATATTTTAAGTTTTTTTCATATTTTAAGTTTTTTTCGTATTGTAAGTTGTTGTTTTTTTTTTTTCATACAAACGTTGGGATGTACATTTGGAGCTCTTATCACCCGTTTTTACAGCTGCTTTATGACTGAGGGTTATCTGTAGTGTCAAACTTTTGCATGAATTAAAAATTTGTGTTCTAATGCTAATCACATATATTCTATAAAACGAGCCCTTAAAATATTGTGTAATAGTTTTAATAAATGCACAGCAGTAAAGTTACAGGTTTTCCTTTATTAATTAATTTTTTTTTCCGTCGTAGTACCGTACACGGCACAACGATCGGTTCGCGGGCGTCCGACCGTGATCGTCTGCTATCTTTACCGTAAGAGAGCAACATGAGCGCCGTATCTACCTCCTTCCCTCCGCCTCGTCCTCGCAAGCGGGTTTCAGCGGAAGATGATATCTTCCTACTTCGGGAGGTGTTAGGCCCTAATCCTTTTTTTACTCCGGCCCTTTGGAATGACGTCCTTAAGTCGAAAAATAACTTCTCGTTGCAAGGAGCGAAGGAACGGATTGACCTCCTCGTAACTTTGTACAAGAAAAATGACCGCCTTAACTTGAGAAAGCGAGTATGTTTTTGTTATTTTTGTATTTTCTTCGCGATTTAATATTCCTATTTTTATTTGTCCATAACTTTCTTAATACTCGACCCTGCAGTGGGCCTCGAGGGAAAGACACAGGATCGCTGGCAGACGACTTCGAATGTCGATGATAAGCGCGCGCGAGCGTGTTCTTATTTGTGTGTCAAATCGAGTTTGCTGTCGGCGACTTTTCAGCATATCAGGACGTGGTTGAAGTAAACATCATATTTGGTTGATGTAAAACACCAAAGCTTGCCCACTGAGAACGTATGACTTACAAAACAGGTTACCACGTACGATCGAGGAACTATTTTATTTCCTGAGGATATAAATCGGGTAAACTAAAAAAATAAAAATACGGTGGCAAACGAGCCCCTGACACCCAGATTCAACCGTTGGTTGTCAACGTCTCCGGGATGCGCAGCGCCGATCGGAGATGAAGCAGATCCTCCTTTGTGAACCTGAACAGCCGTACGACGTCCTCCTCGTCCATCGACGCCATAGAGATCATATACTAACTCTAGAGGAAAAGGTCCGCCATTTTCCCATGCATTCTGGCTGCCGCAAGCGGCGGAGCATGCAGGCAGACCTTCGGGGTCCCACACATGGTTACCATGGCAACCGAAGCCCCGCTATCCCCGATCGCACCTCCGGAAAGGGAGTCCCATACCATTCGTTCTGCGAAGTTTCGTCGACAGCATTCAATTTCACGAACTTCAACAATCCACGAACTTACCGGTGGAAAGGTATGCGCGTTCCTTTCGAAGCTTTCTTTTTGCATAGCGCGCAGATGTTCGGCCTCGCGTCAACGCTAAACTAAACCTGACAACCGACTTCGCGGGTGGGGCGCGAGTGGGCGCGGCCGAGGAATACGAAACCTCGCAAGCACCGGACTTCCGAGATTTTGTCAGAAGGGAAGTTAATGCAACGTAATGAGTATATTGGTTTTTATAAGCATTAGAATATCTCAGAATTTAGTTTACAACGTTAAATTATCACTGTTTATATTGCTGAGGGTTTTCAGTCTTCGCGATTACCATTGCGACTGTCATCCTTCAGCTGGCAACATTGGTTTCTTTCTCTCGTGTTTTGTCGCTCTCTTTCGTGATCTTTCACTCGGGACCCCGGGTGTCGGCGCACGGGATTTGCCACTCCTCCTCACCCACCTTTACCCCCCTGATCGACGCTAAGTTGAACGTCCCATGCCTTGCCGCCAACAAGCACCTTCTCTTAGTGCGCAGACAGTCGTACAAAAGAACGTTTTGTAAATTGTTTTTTTCGAATAGAGCCAGCTCCAAGTCATCATCAAAAAGATCGAGAGTCTTTGTTGTCTGAAAGGTCGTCTGCTTCTTTAGCAGACGAACATTTTAGAACTTCGCAGCGCCAGTGGCGACACGCCATGGAGCGCCAGGTTTTGTATTACGGAAGCGCATTCATTCCAGTAAAAAAACGAGACGAACTATAAGTAGGTATACATTGTTTTAGGTTCTCTATATTTTTAGGATGAGATTTTTATTTACTTTAGTTTCTGCGATTTGTACAAACACACGCAAATTTGCTTTTCTCGATCAGGTTTCCGTTGCCAGGGGGCGCGACCTGTACCGATCGTCTGCTCGTGCGCTTGAGACGTTTTTTCTGTTGTCCCCTTTTTCGTCCGTCGTCTCTGGTTTTCAAAAATGTGTAATATCAACCAGCTCGCCTGCCTACTTACTTTATCTTCAAAAATTGGGATGATTTTTTGTTATCGAGTTATGAAACGCGGAGTCGGCCGCGATGGGAATTAGCGTTATTAACGTTTCTGCCGACTGTCGAAGGACGCTTGTTTGACTTCTGTTTGACTCCAGTGTTTTTTTCCTCTACATTATTTTTCTTTTTGTGTTACACTCTGTAGGCACCATAAAGAGTTTGTAACGCATTAGAATTATTCTAGAGATCTTAAATATTTTTAAGAAATCGGGAACTTCACAGATTAGGTCGGTATTTTTATAAAAATTGACAGGTTGCTACCTGCGACCTACTTAAGTTATATTCATAATTTTTCTGTCCACGAAAGCGAAGAAGAAACTGCATATAAATATATTAAATTCATTTAGTTGTTCTCATTTCATGCTTTAATATCATCACTTAAGATTTGAAAAAAAAAAAAAAACGAAAAAAGTTGCAAGTTTGAAAACAATTTTATCAAAAACCCAATATTGTTATATTTTTGTTTTGTTTTTGTGTCATTGTAGAAAAGATAGTTCTCTGTTAAGAATGATTGTTTATAAATCTAATATTTTTATTTCTATAGCTTCTATCTACGCCCCAAATATAGTGAAATACGTGTTAGTATTTCGCTAGAAAAACTGGCAACATTATCAATTTTGGATATCTCAGTGATTTTTAAAATTCATTGGTATATTTTTCGGGCGACATTTCCGCGAAGTTGTGCTCGCACGCTTGTTTAGTTAAGCTTTACTTTATATTTTTACCTTCTTCAAGAGTTCGCTCGTCTCCACTGCACGGCTCATGATTTCTGCCGGAGTCGGGAGACCCCAAATGGGGGCGAACGTGAACGCTGTAACCTTACATATGATTAGAGGGCATCGCGTGGGAGGTCTCATGCCCTGGGCATGTCTGCTTTTGATATCTCCACTTTCGAGGTGGTTTTGCTGTGTGTATAACTTCGCTGTCTTGGAATGTGCTCTGTACTGTTTATAGCTGCTCTTATGAGCTTCGTTCGAAACGTGCTTCGTCTTCTGCCTGTGGTTTTTGGGATGGTGATGTTTTAGTTTTGCTCCGAGCCTTTTCATTGGTGCTAAGAACACCCTCTGGGATTGGTTGCCAAACCGGCCCCAGAATGCTCTAACCCCAATATAAGCAGCGGCCAGAAGCCCTTAGAGAATTGACTCCTGGTTAACAAGCCTTGAACATCACCCTGCTTCTAGAGACCAACCTGCACGTCGGATCCCCTTCGGCTGTTGAGTTCAGTTGCTAACTTGCAAACTTGGAACCCCTTACGGCTGTTGAGTGGTTCGGCTCACCCGCCTTTTTATGGATCCTTGTTTGACAAGTTTGGCTGTGGTCGGGGTAACCGCTGAACGTGTGATCGAGGACGACGGCAGGGGAAGCCGCAAGAGGACAGGAGTATTTCCTCCAAAGTCTATTAACGAATTGTCCATTGTGTTTTAAAAGAGGTTATGTCATATTCGTTAAATAAACAGGTATATTTAAAGCGACTTGCTCAATGAGTTAAGAACAAAGAAACATATCAGTTTTCTTGGTGACAGTATGTCCACGCACTGGTGGTGAACTCACTGTTTGGCAGCAGGAACGAGGACGAGGCAGTGTAAGTGAAAAGCAAGAGTTTTACGTAGCAAAAAACGTGATCACAATTTGACGTGATAATTAGATAAAAGATATTGCCGCGTGCATGGCCACACACACAACTTTTTCTCTACCGCGTAGGACGAAGTACGACCAATACAACAACAAACAAAATGCTACTGAGACGCCTTTGGTCTACTTTGTTTCCTGCGTTCCAACATCCTCGCTACTGCCGTCCGTCTCAAACTCGCCGTGGCATTCAGCCCAGATCAGGCCTTCGCGAAGACAATAATAATGAAAAAAGTAATGGGCGCCCAAATCGTCCGCTCGTCTTACATTCGCGCCACATTGGACGCCATGACAACCTACGGCCCCGGACAGATCCCCAGCGGCCATGCTGGTCCAAAATCGAGGAGCCCAATGAGAAAATACAACACCGGAACTCGAATCCTTGAGAGTTGTGTCGCGGGCTCTTCCGGTTAGACGAAGGAATCCGTGGGGTCATGCGACACGCTCCGAGTTATAAATTGGCTCAAGTATCTTACGGCAAAACAGAACTCACAATGTGAGTGTTCTCTTGCTACTTAAAAAAAAAAAAAAAAAGTTTCGTTTTCTCACTCACTCTGTTTCGCTTTTGTTCTGGTCGCGTCAAAGTAAGTCCACCATTAGGACGTGGACATATCGCTCGAGTGCATGATATATCAATATATTTATAGAATCACAGAGACGCCCGAAATCGGTAATCTTGCCAGTTTTTCTTGCGAAATACAAACGCACATTTCCCAATATTGGGGATTAAATCGAGAGAGACAAAATATTGCATTAGTAAATTGCGATTCTTCGTAGATAACTGTCTTTTCTAAGACGACTCCATAAATAAAAAATAAGAACACTGATTTTTTTTTAATTCATAACAAACTTTATACGTTTTCCAGATTTTAGGATTTTTAAGTGATGATTTTCAAAGAGATAATAAGAACAACTGAATAAGATTAATATTTTTATAAAAGCTTGTTTTGCGCCTTCCATGGATATAAAATAATATATATAATTTAAGTGGGTCACAAACAGCAGCCTCTCGAAATTCATAAGTCGCGTTACCAGAAATGTTACTGTCTTTTAGGTTCAATCTATGTCTAAACTCTCACCACTGTCCCGTATGCAAATTTTATTTAATAGAATCGCATCCTCTAGCTTTGACATTGTCACGGATCTCCCAGTTTTTCGCCGGAACTTGGCAAGTCTAGTTGAAAGTTGAAACTGTATTACATTTTGTGTGAAGTGTGCCACCTATTTGTAGTCATGTTAATTTGTACCTGCGATGCAGTGCGTGTGTTGTGTTTCTTCTTTTCATCTCGTGTGCGCCACTGTGAAGACCCGCGTGGTTGTTTCTGTGCACATAAAATAAACATTATTATTATTCTTATTATTAAAATTCGACTATAGAGGTGAGTTTCACCATAAATTCAAACATATGTAAAGGCCTTAGGAATATTTCAATACATAAAGAACTCTTAACGGTGCCCACAGTGTAAGAAATAAAAATGGAAAAAAACGTTGATGCAAAACCACGGGAGCAGAGTGAATCGAACATGCAACCTTCGACAGTCGGAAAAAACGCTCATTTCCACCGGGGCCGCTTCTGTACTCCAGAAATCGAGAACAAAAGGTTTTCCGAGCCTTCGACTTGCGCCATCCTTCTAGGTAAAAACCATCCCTGCAACGCACATTTTTTTACATCAAAATTAAAAACTGCAACGCTTTTGCCTGCACGATTTCAGATATAAATCACCCACGCTACATTTTAGTTCAGTTGTATTACATCAAGGGTGCTCGAAAAAGAGCATTTCACATGAGTGGGACAGTAACTACAACATAAAGTGCACGACATTAAAAAACAGAAAGCACGAATTGATTAAATATAACACTGTACACACTTCACAAAATGTTGTTACACATGGCGCGGAATTTGTTTTCATTGGTTTCATGAATAATGTGCGTGGGCAATTAATTCCAGTCGGCAATGGTAAGGGAAAGCGGAGTGTTTCGAAGCTTGTTAGTTCTGAAGAAGGGAGGACGTTAAGAGAATAATCAAGGCGTTTGGAAATGTGAGATGGGTCTTGGAGATGTAGCTGCGGAACTCAGATGACGAAGAGTCTATTTCATGAAATAAGACATGACGGGGGCAATATTGTTTTTTCGGGTTAGTAAACTAGGTGTTTTTTTTATTTCAATAGCTGTGACACTTGAAGTAAATGGTTAGTCTCGAGTAATGTAACGTGATGCTTTATTCTGAACAGATTCAAGTTTGTGAGGAGACCAGATGATATAAACATATTCTAGATTCGAACTGACAAATGTTTTATATTTTGTGAGTTTTACGGGTCTTTGATGAGCTAAAAAGATTGCGTTTAATGAACCCTAGTGCTTTACATGCACACGACACGGTGTTATTAGTGTTGTCATTCCAAGTGAGGTTATCTGCAAATATGAGTCCTACTGGTAAGTTCTTTTTCTGTCAGGCGATGTTGAGTGCATACTTTCTTGGTGGGGAAGAGGGTCGGCTGAGAAATGAGCCATATTTCGTCTTCATTGTGTCAAATCTTAGTTGCCTAGTGTTGTACCAAAGTGAAATGATGCTAAGATCCTCTTGTAACAGTGCTTGATCTGTGTTAGTGATGCGACGATAAACAACACAGTCATCCGCAAAGTGCCTTTTGTGAGATGGTAAATTGAGTGGGAGGTCTTTTATATATACTAGAAATAAAAGTGGTCGCAACAGGCTTCTCTATGGAACCCCCGATTTCACTGATGATTTAGTAGACTTTCGCAGCTTGCGTAGCTTGCTTACGGTTAATGAGAACAATTTCAATCCATTGTATGATAACGGGATGATCGTTAAGCTATAGAGTCGGTATCGAAGACTTTAGCAAAATCAGTGAAAATGGCATGAGTAGTTTTAAAAGAATTAATGATCTCGCAAATAGCGCAAAACCTTCGCTCTAATGAAATGCAGCTCGAGGGTGACTTCATAGATGACTCCAGCGAGCTAGTGTGTACTCTCGTTATAAGAAATCTGACGAGCTCTTTCCTAAGCAAACTAAAGTGTGCGAACGGCCATTGAGGATACAAGGGTATTGATCGACGATCCTAGAAAACATTCCTCCAGAGTTCGCACACATCGTTCCAATACGCGCGAACCTCCGTGAAGTTGTTGGCTGCCAGCAACATTGAAACAGGTGCCTGTTTTGTGTATTTCCGCCACGTGTCGACGCCTGGCAGCTCAGGGGTGCTGCGTAAACAAATAGGACAATTAGGCAATATTGAATTCACCTAAAATATACCCCTTAATCATTCGAAGGATGGATATAATTGATTTCATCTGTGGTGCTTTGACTAATTGTTGTACATGTTTTTAAATGCGGTATCGCATATATTTCATTAATATTACCTCTCCGAACCCCCAAAAACAAGAAAATATTTCAGCGGGCGATGGTCGTTGCATATCAATTGGTCGTTGTACGTAGGAAAGAAGCTGAATACTTTTGGCTTTGAGACTTCGGTTGAGGCCAGGACCAATTCGTCCACCTTTTTTGACCATAAGCACTGCAGAACTTGGTCGGGATGGGACACGAGATCCCTGGCCGGTTCCGCACAACCAACCAGCTGAGCAACCTTGTTTCCCTTGATGATGCTTTCGTGGGTACTGTCGAAAAAATCGATACTGTACATATTACCACTCATCATCACCGCTCTCTTGATAAACCCTTGGCTCATGGGCGATAAAATGTGACTGTGAATGCTTATGCCTCCTGCACTGTCGCGGAAGATAGTGACCATAGAAGGATCTCCTCCGAAGGCTTCGATGCTGTCGTGCACCCACTTCACCGCCAGATTCTGGTCCAAGAGTCTCTGGTTACCAGGAGCGTCTGGAAAGTTGGCGTTGAAAAAGCCCAATATGCCCAGGCGACAGTTGATGGACAGGACCACAAATCCCGTCTTGGCAGCCAAAACTGAACTGATAGAGTTCTTGTCAGACCCGCTACCGAAGCTGAAACAACCCCCGTGTATCCAGACAAGGACATGGCTCTTCTGTGCACTTTTGGACATCCAGACATTCAGGTGAAGGCAGTCTTCCGTGTGTGTCAGCGGTTTCTTTACGTCGCTGTTTTGCGGACAAACGCTGCCTCCTGTCGTAGCGTCGTAAGTTCCTTTCCAAGGCGAGCGAGGAACGGGATCTTTGACCGCAGATCTCCAGTTGGCGGTTCGGCGTACGGAATTCCCACGTACTCTTCTATCACAGTGTCTAGAACGTTCCGCCGGTTCTCTCTCAGCGTTCAAAGCTTTGTTTTTCTTTGTACATCGTTGGCTTCACAGCATGCTGCGGTGAAAAGAAAAGCAGTCCAGACTACGTTCATCTTCATTATAGTTCCTGAAATATGCAGAAGCGAACTGTTGATTAGAACTCTCATCTGTGATTGATAGTAGAACAGGAAATTAAAAATGAGGTGCAGTTCTCGAAAGTGCTGATATTTCGTATCCCGTATCAAGACTTTTGAATCTCCGAGCCGACAGATCTGAGTGTAGTGGGTAAGTTCAATCACTACACGGTTGAACATTGCGCAAGATCAGTAGTGAAATTTCACCATAGGATGTTTGACGCTTGGAGAGGCGGAATAACTAATATATACTAAATTAATACTTATAAACTATTGTGGAAAGTATAATGTAATTTTATTTCTAATTTACTAACAGTGAAATAAAACATGCATGAATATGAAGGTCTCAATTGTCAGGACTGGTCGAGAGGGATAGATCTCCATTGAAACTACATTATAGGTAAGTTAAAAATATACTGAACGCACAATTCAACTATTGACTATAAAGCGGAGTATACTTGCACTATATGAAAATATGTTTTACAAATGTACACAATCAGTACTTTTTTTATTGTATTGCCTTCTACCGAGGGAATCCTAAATTGACAAAATTGTCACCTAAAAGTTGAAATGCATAGTGGCGAAGAAATTAAGCTAATTATTAGCATACGACGCCGTGATAGAAATAACGTAGAGTAAGAAACAATAATATCTTCTGCAAATTC
This sequence comes from Ixodes persulcatus, assembly GCA_013358835.2. NCBI lineage: Eukaryota > Metazoa > Arthropoda > Arachnida > Ixodida > Ixodidae > Ixodes > Ixodes persulcatus. Next base: position 38,786 of record JABSTQ010009236.1, read on the forward strand.
ATTATTTGCGTTTAGAAACAACCGCCATACCGAGGAAGGGCTGCGCTCTCGTTGTAGCTGGCTCAAAAAAACTGAACACCGAAGCGTCTTCAGATCTTTATGGCAAACGCAGTTTAATGTTAGGGTTTATGACACATCCAGTGTCAAAGCCGCTGTTGACTCCATAACTAAGAGAGATAGCTTCAAAGCAGAACACGAAGCCTTTGAAAGGAAATCGCAATAGTTGGTTTTGTCTACGTATTTGCTGTGAAGGGACTCGTGGGTAGCATTCTTGTTTGTTTGAGGTGTGATTAGACCATATTATATTTTTAAATGCCAGCTGGACGGTCCCGTATTGACGCTGAATAATAAAAAAAAAATATTATTATCTTATGAAACTATTGCAAGAGGTCATTCAATAAATACAAATCCCAAAAATGTACACATTGAAGCTAAACATGATTTCGCGTTGTCCTGGCTGCTATAATATTTTCTTAATGAACGAATCTAGTGATCTAGGAATCAAAATCAACGTTATTACATTTAGCGTTATGAAATATGCATACCAAATGTGACTGCATATACCAATATAAATATTTGTTGTAAATACTGCCGTTTATAAAGAACAACCGTGAAATTTAAAATTTGTTCAATCAATTCAGTATCAGTGCTTCACTCGACAGCATTCTTATTGTAAATTACAAATTACTGTCAACTATTCCCCACATTAACTCCTCGTGCCAAACATAAATGCATGAGTTTAGACGCTGGCACATAGCGGCAGCCGACGCAGCGGTAACGCCTAGCATCAACCTGTCAGTGTCTTCTACTACTCTGCTTTGCTCAAAGAAAACTTTAATAGCGCAGCTGAGGATAACACCGGCCTCACTAACGTTGCAGTGTGACTGCTTCGATTGTTTTAATGTTCAACACGGAATTTTTAATGACTTTGGTGAACCCTGCCCTTCTACGGAATCGCCCCTTTCTCTGTCGTCTATGTAATCTTTAAGTCAGATGATGGAAATCTATTTGACCGCACCACTGACTTTAGCAAATTAAAGTCATATCGCTAAGAACTCCACCGCAGAGCGCAAAAACAAAAAGGATTTCTTCGAAAGCGAGAAAAGAATTTAGGCCAGCTAAAGACTGCTGCGATGGAAGTCACACGTATCCCTAAAGCCTGGCGCACTAGTATACCGTCTCTTCCCCAACCACGCGTAAGATAAATTTAAAGGGGATGAGTGCAAGCCTCCTGTGGTGATTAAAGCGCGATTTAACTTTCTACAAACGCAATACCTCTGGCTGCACTTGTAAATGTTTTTCCACAGTAAACACGCCCACTTCGCAAAAACAAAAAAAAAACGACAAGTTTTTTGGCATGAGACGTTGGCCGCGACGACGCCTATATGGAGTTTGCTCTGAAGTCTATGAGGTGAAAACTGCGTTAATTACTATCGGGTGTCCCAAGTAGCGGCCAGGCTCTTTAAATCTACCGCAAAATTCAGTTTCTTAACCTATCGCGCTATGGTTTTGTGCAGCGTTGCCCACAGGTGATGCATAGTTTTTAGAAAATTTGCAAAGAGCGAGCTCATTTGAGGAAAAAGTAGAAAAAGAAAAAGGCTTAACTCCTATGGAAATGTAGCGAAGCCACCAGTCTTCAATCAATAGGGCGCCCTATTGTTTGAAGACCGGTGACTTCGCTGCATTTCCATAGGAGTTATTTTATTTTTTTACTTTTTCCTCGGGTAAATTCGCTCCTTGCAAATTGTATAGAAAAAATGCACCACATGTGGGTAACGCTGCACAAAATCGTAGCGCGATAGGTTAAGAAACCGAATTTTGCTGTCGATTTAAAGAGCCTGACCGCTACTTGGGACACCCGGTAGAACGTGCGAATATGGCGTACTTAAGCACGGTTAGAAAATATTATCTGCTCTTTACGCTTTGGTTTTTTGAAGCAGGCCAGCATTGCAATAAGCGTTCCCCGGAAGCCTATTTGTTCGGTACTGTTGAACTTCCCCTGTCTTCAGCGTCGACCTATCAACGCGAAGTGGGGCTCCTTCCTGTAGTAGTGGCGGCGGGGCATGGACTGTTACAGTGCGAGAAAGGCCGGCGCGCGTTCAACGCTAATCAGGAAGGTAGGACGCTTTATCGCGGCACATGCTATCAAAGCTTTTAGGGGCGAAGCTCCTCAGGGTCTAGCCTTGTCTGTCCGTCCGTCCGTCCGTTCGTCCGTCCGTGCTCACATCGATTGCCATCCCATCTGTCTTCTTAATAAAAGAAAAACATGTTTGCGCAGTCGACAGGATTCGAACCTGCGCGGGGAGACCCCAATTGATTTCTAGTCCATCGCCTTAACCACTCGGCCACGACTGCGGGACGAGTAGGGGGTTCTGAGATGTGGTAGTAACTCAAGAGCTGGGGATGTCATAGATGAAACGTTGCATGTAGCCGCTGAACGTCTATACAGGAAAGGGCGCTGCGGTCAAATGCGTATATAATCGCCTTAAACTTCGCATGCATTGGCGCAACGTTTATAGCCGAGAGGGCGCTGCGGTCAAATGCTCAAATGCGTATATAACCACGTTCCATACCACACATTTTCTTTCTGACATGGACCGTTGACTTAAGCGGTGGAGATGCGTTCCCACGGCTTCTAGCGGATCCAAGCTGATCCGCTAGAAGAACCACTGGCTGCATTTCCCCGACCATAAAGCAGTAATAATGAAGTCGAAACGCAACCCGGAACTCAACACTACCTATGAGCAATAAAAACAAAATCAGCACCATCAGCTCTACCTATGAACAATAAAATCAGTATCATCAGCACCACCAGAGCTTCGCCCCAATCAACATCATTCACCACGTGGAGATGCGGTCACTTTTTTTTAATCGATATCGTTTCTCTTACAACCCCTGGCGCGGTCTTTCGCATTAACTAGTTTTGTACCTTCCCCTACAGACCCACTGGAAGGAGTATAATCTCTGCTTTGTGCAGCACATCAAGAATCGCTGTTCGGCAGTTGATGCATAATCTTTCAAGAATCTTGTAAGCACGAACACAGACGCACACAAAGAACGGGACGCTGATAAGCTGGGTCTGTCATGCTGTCCCGAGGCTGTTGCATGTATTTTCTCAGTTTTTCAAGCTATTTGATTTAATGAATAAAAAAACAACTTCGCACCGCTTTTGATTTGACAGCGAAACCGTATGCACCTTTTTGTGGCGGAGAATTAGCAAGGGTAAAGTGCGCGGCAACTTTATTAAAAAGGCAGTCACAATGAATCTAAGGAATGATGGCTGGCCTTAGTTTAGACGTTTGATGGGTTGGTCATTGCGTTCTTTTTATTTCTAGTTTGGGTGGGCTATAGGTAAAATAAACCAACATTCTCAGTCAAGTTATGAGGAACCACGGAAAGGACTGCAACAAAACGTGTTGGCGCTCGTGTAGTAATGCAGCTGTTTAATATTTTCATCACTTCCGTGTCGTCACGCCTGGTAGCAAATCAGTGACTTTTATTTTGACACCAGCACAAACTGTATCCAACAAAGAACGAGATACTCCAGTGAGACGAGCTGTTTAATGAATTCTCCCGTTAATATGAATAATTAAATATATCTCTTTTTTTTCTGATTTCTAGTCGTCAATCTGGGCCTTGCACACACAAAAAAAGAAACACCACCATCGTGCCAGATTATTTGAAGATGTTTTGACAAAATTAAGGATTCTTGTGCTAAAAGCGAAAGTGCACAGGCGAGCTGGTTTCCGAAACATCATAATCCAATCCCAGACAGATGGAGAACTAAATGATTAAATGTCGTCTTTTTCGTTCATTTATTTTTTCTTGTGTCAGGGTTAAGGTAGTAATGTTTCTTGAACTAACACTGGAAGATTCGGGTGCAGAAAAGCCATCTATTTTTTTTCTTTCTTTCTGACCAACAATAGAAGAACAACTGGACCGAAAGGGTTTAGTGAAATCTCCATGACAGTACTAACCCGACCTTGCAGCAGTGCTGAACCTCAATATCACAGTTATAAAGAGATATATTAGATGGCGATCTCAAGTACCGGCATACAAATTACATGAAAGTTGAAAGGATACGCTTTATTTCAACTTTGGCGTTCTTCTTTGGAAACAAAAACACATTGCGGTGAACCGCAGTCGTTCGCGTCCGTTTTTGCGGTACGAACGAAGCATCGCGGTCGCATGCTACCTCAAACTGCTATACCTAGAACAAGTATCTGTGTGACGTTTTAAATTCGTATTAAACAAACAAATGTAAATCACTTTTTTTAATATTTGCGTATTTGATATTGTGATCTCATACCTGTGAACGAAATGTTTTTTTTTTTTTTAATTTTTGTGTATGAGATATTTTGATCTGATACTATGAACTAAATGAATATTTTTAGTGAAGCTGTGGATTTTATATTTAAGTAACTATAAAAGAATGTTCATGATACAGCATGAGTCAGTAGGGATTTCGGGGTAGATCGTTCTGATATCTCCAATAGCGATACCCGATAACATACAATGGATGCACAAAGCAGTCAGCGGAGTACCACGTATTGTTATCGGGGGTACCGGAACGATCTATAAAAATTCTCTAATATCAAGGTTCATTCTACAGCAGTAACACTTAAACACGTACATATCTTGTTTTGAATATTTATTCTTGACACACTAATGCAATGAAGTAACAGCGTCTTTTTTAGTGTTGATTCAGAGTAAGGAAAAAATGTTTTTTGTTTATAATTCTAAAGAAAACCTTCTTCCAGGATTCACACACGTCGTTTCGATATGGGCGAACCTCCGTTAAGTTGTTGACTGCCAGAATCATTGAAGCCGGTGCATCCTCTGTGTACCTCGGCCGCGTACTTACGCTCGGGGGCTTCTGGACGCTGCGTAAACAATGAAACAATTTAACAATATTCAATTAACCTAAAATATGTTTTGTAATTAATCAAAAACTGGATCCAATTAATTTTCTCGGTAAAGCTTTGGCAGATGTGTTTTGTTCAGTGTGCGGAGAAACATATACAATTTATTAAAATTTAAAATTGTCAAAAACAAAGATAATATATCGTCCCGTGGTTAAAACAATCCCTTGCGCATTCGCACTCTAGAAAATTTCGTTTTAATTGTTTGAGTAGGTCGCTCGAAGTATATAAAGGTACCGACGGGTGTGGTGTTGTGTGTGAAAAATATAAAATGGGTGTTTCAGCGAATGCTGAAAAACGTTCCTAAAATTAGTGTATTCCAGGTAAAAATTATAATTTTGTCGGGACCGCGTTTTCGGAGGTGACGGACGTCAGAAAATGCGCAATTATTACTAATTAGTTCGATTATTATTTAAAATGGATAATTAACTTATTAATTAAGGAAGATAGACGTATGGTTTCAATTAGAGACTTGCTCAACGTCATCGCAAACAACTAAATTAGTAGTTTTCAGAAAGACTTTGAGCACGTGCGAAACGTAGTAGTGCGATAAAGTTACCACTCGTGGAGTATGTGCAAGGCTGGGGCTCTGATAAAAGACGGAAAAATCGGGCGGGCGCCTTTATCGCAAGCGCTAGCCTTGTACCTGCTGCGCGAGTGGTGATCTTACCGCACTAGTACGCTTCTCACGTGCTCAAAGTCTTCCTGAAAATTACTGATTTAGTGGTTTCCGATGACGCGCAGCAAGTTCCTAAATGGAACCATATGTCTATTTTCACTAATTAAAAGGTTAATTAGTCATTTAAATTAATCAGCGAACTAATTAGTAAGTTTCGCGCATTTTCTAACTTTTGCCACCGCGAGTATTTCGGTCCCGAAAAAATTATATTTTTACCGCGAATACACTCATTTTAGGAAGTTTGGTCATTCTTCGCTAAAACATCCGGTATATAGTATTTGATTCTCTTTTGGTGAAAAAAGAATTTAAAACTTGCCTTCTGGAGTGTTCAACGGGGTATCTTGAATTATCTTTCTTGTGAGTGTAAACAAACTCCTCAATTAAGTTTTGTGTTAAAAAGTATGGGAATGATGACTGCGAGTTGGTGAAAATTTATACCCTGGATTACGAAAAAAAAGCGCACAAGATGAGTGTCACACAGGACAGAGCGTTACTTTCAAGTGAAATGTATTAGAATACACATATAAATATTGTAAAACTGTACGTGCGCAAAAAGGACACACTTAGATTAAAAAGCCGTTTGTACTTCTTTATACTCCGAGCGATATACTCAAACAAATAACGAGTTTTTAATCTAAGCGTATTCTCCTTGTGCGTGTGCCGTTTTACTATTTTATGTGAATTCTAATAAATTTCAATTGTGCGCCACTGATTTTGTCTTCATTTTGTTTGCGTAATCCTCAGTATGTATAGAAAATATTTTGAATTAAATCTGAGGCCGAAGGATGAAAAGTCGTAAAAAAATACGTCAACTTACCATGATTTTGCGAATGGTGCAAGCATTGTGACCATGTTCTTGCTGAACTTCTTGTCTTCGTCGGTGTAGCCAGCGTCGTCGTTAACAGTTAGCGCCAAAATAATGGAACATCCGAGGGGTGAGGAGAGCGCATCCAAGGGGGAAGACCGTCCTTCTATGATATATGAGTGAAAATAAAAACATAAACAAGGCCACCTCCTGCTGCATGCCTCTCGGCAAAGAAGTGGTCAGGGCAGTTGAATGCCCTGTCCGACAGGTAGTCTACGTAAGCCCGTCTCTATACTTATTTGTTTCCAGGAGGTACATTATAGTTCTACTCTTGAAGCAGACTGGTTACGTCGGACTTAATCCAGCACAGTACCGACTTGGGGATTTCGTGTCCAAAGTTGTCCTGAGTGAGGTCCTCCAATGATTCTTGCAAGAATTCTGGGGCCTGAGACACCTGAAGCGACCTAGCTACTTCGTCGGTCGTCATTCCCGTGAGGACCTCAACGTCTTGGAAGAAGTCACGGCACATGGCAACCTTAGAAACGTTCGGAGTAAATCGGTCGTGATACGACGGAAAGAAGTTGGAGCTCTCTGCGTCTTACGATTCGGTTGTAGCCAGGACCAATTCGTCAGCCTTCTTTGACCTTAAGCACTGCAGAACTTCACTAGGGGGGGACACGAGATCCCTTTCAGATTGCGCATAGCCAACCACCTCAGCAAGCTTGTTTTCCTTAATGATAATTTTGTGGGCACTATAGAAGAAATTGATGAAATACGTAAAACCACTAATCACATCTGGGGCCCTAATCTGGACACTTGGCGAAAACGTCGGCGAGAAATCTGGCGGCCGTGATTGGCCGAAGCTGCCCTTGACCTTGGCGCCGGCCAATCAGAGCCGCCGGATTTCTCGCCGACTTTTTCGCCAAGTGTCCAGATTAGGGCCCCTGCTCTCTTGAAACTCCTTTTGCTCATGGGCGATAACACCGGACTGTCAACCCTCATGCCTTCCGCACTACATCAGAAGATAGTAACAATGGAAGGATCACCTCCGAATGCATCGATGGCGTCTTGAACCCATCTCAGTGCCAGGTACTTGTCCAAGAGTCCTTGGTTAACAGGAGCGTCTGGAGGGTTGGCGTTGAGAAAGCCAATCATGCCCAGGAGACAGTTAGTGGACACAACACATTACCTGTCTCAGCTACCAGAAATAAGTCTGTGTAGCTGCCGTAAGACGCGCTGCCTTATCTTAAACCACCCCCATGTATCCAGACGAGGACGGGGCTTTTCTGTGAATTCTGGGGCATCCAAACATTGAGGTGAAGACAGTCTTCCGTATATGTCAGTAGATTCTTCATGACATGGTTTCTGAATGGCTGCTGGGGACAAGCACTGTCCCCAGCAGTCGAATCGTGAGTTTCTTTTCAAGGTGAGCGAGGTACCGGCTCTTTGAACCGTAGATTGCCATCTGGAGGTTGGGCGTGTGGAATTTTCAAGTACTCTTCAATGCCAGTGTCTAGAACTTTCTGCCAGTTTCCCCTCAACCTGCCAAGCTTTTTTTTTACATTGTTAGATTACTAGTATGTCGCGGTGAGGATAAGCAGAATCGAGACGGCCTGTATCATCTTCAGAGTTCATGAAACATGCAGAATCGAAATGTTATTTTGATTACCATCACGTCTGATTGTTATCAAGTCCAAAAATAAAATATGAGCTGCAGTTCTAGCAAGTGCTGATTTGTTTCTCCCCTGAATCAAGGCTCCTGGATTTCTGAATAGATGGGTGATACGAGCGCTGCGTCACCTTAATGGTTTCCTATTTTGAGGTTAAAATGTTCCATTCTTTCGTCGCCCAATGCGGATATGCCTACCAGGTGGTCCGGACCGAGAGACCGACAGTAAAAGAAAAAAGTATATTGATATAAAAAAAACATACAACACTTGTCTCGTCACGTAGCAGCTGTGACAATAATTCAGAGTACACACGCTCTCAAATAGATGGAAGTATAATCGTAAGGCAATATTCATAAAAAAAAGTATATATGTATATAAGCAACCCCATTTTGAGCATCATGTGATGACACTGCAGATAGGCAAAAAGAACACAGCAAGAAACGTCAATTCGTACATAAAGAAAAAATATTGAAACCAAGGCTACACAGATTATGTAAAAATATAGAAAAAAATCTCATCAAATTTGTGATGAGTATATTGCCTTAAGAAAACGAAAATTCGATATCACTGCAAACAAAGGATCGTCTCCAGTTTTGTTTTTAACATAGAGAATAGGGCACTGTAATCAGTGTCGATACCTGGGCAATTTAATGACTTGGGAGTCTAATATTTTAATGTTTGCTTGCCGTAATCAGTTTGAATGTTTGGGATTCTGCGTTTTGGGTCTCGTAATGCGTACGAACTAGAAAATTGCGCGGGTACGGAGTGAAGCTTTTTTGGTGTATCCATTGAAATAATTTGAAATGATATATTGGGTTCGCCTTTAACACATTATATTCAATAAAGAGTGGTACTGTGCTCAATTTGTTTTTTATATCGCCTCTATAATTTTTGCAAACACGACGACTTTGTTTTTCTGAATGATAATTAATTTGCTAAACTTTAATGTAATTGTCGTTCCCCATACTACAATTCCATAAATGATTCATGAAGAAAAAAGAGAATAATATAGGACATCATTTTTAGTGGAATGGAAATGAAATTTGGTATTTTATATATTATACTGGTAACTCGAGAAAGCTCCGATTTTAGTTTTCTGACAGAAGTAGTCCAAGAGAGTTCTTCACTAAACCAGACACCTAAAAACTTTTGTTCGGCCACTTGATCGAGAGTTGTTTCTTGAAATGTGATGTTCATTCGCATACTGACTGGCTTAAAAAAATATATATTTGGTTGTACGTGTATTTAGTTTCAATCGATTTATTCCTTACCAATTTATTAGCTTATGGAGGTAGGAATTGGCAGCAATTTCTATGCACTTTTTGGTAACTCCAGAAAAAAAATATATTCGGATTATCTGCGCACATTATCAGCTGGGGGCATCTTGTATCATCGTTATATCGCTCACGTAAATTAGAAACAATAAAGTTACTAATATAGAGCCCCGAGGGACACGTCTGTTTTCTTCGTGGCCAAGACGCATAAGGCGGAAATTCCGTTTCGCACCATTGTGTCTAAGCGTGACACCTGGTTACGTGTAGTGTCTGGGTACCTCAAAAGGCACTTGGACACGATATGCCGAAGATCTTTTCGTTATCCCTAGCTCAAAAGCCGTTATTTCCTAACTCACGGATAGTAACCCTGTGGGATGTACAGCGTTTAGTATAGACCTTGAAGACCTTTACTATTCAATGCCCCATGATGACCTCATGCTTTGCGTAAAAGAGTACATTTGGACCTCAACGATGAAGTTGTATTTTGGTTCCAATGCAGAATTCAAGTCAAAGGGTTTCCAGAAGTGTTGTCATTTTATTTTAGCTCTACCTTTATCGGGTGGCATGAAAAGGTGTATGTGCAAAAGTCTGGGGTGTGCATAGGGTCCAGGGTAGCACCTGTACTGAGTAATATCTTCCTTGCAAAGGTTCACAGGACACTTGACAGTCTTTTGAAGGCCCCCGCTAAAAACATTTTTAGGTATGTAGACGATTATTTGGTTCTCGTCGACAATGGTAACTTTAGTCGTTCCCTTGCTTTCGTGCTAAAAACGTTCAAGGAGCAAAGTTGGGGCCTGAGGTTTACTTTTGAAACCCCGAAAGACCAGACAATCCAGTTTTTGGATCTCAGCGTGGATGTGAGACATAGCCACGTTTGTTGGTGGCATCGTCCCAGAATCTCCAAGACTCTCCTTGATTTTAGAATGGGGCATTCTAAACTCGTCAAAAGAGGCATTGCTGAATTATGTATTCGTTCGGCGGTAACAAAGTTTTGCTACCACAGAGTGGGAGAACGCCTTGCCGCCCAGGTCGGGAGACTAAAAGACGCCGGTTTCCCGGATTCGGCAATCGCCTCGGCCGCGGAAGCAATAGTGAAAAGTATTAAGGGTGAGGCGCCGGGAAAAGTAACAAAAAAGTAAAAAAAAGCAGGTCACAGTCATCCCTTATGTGCACCACATGTCACACGGCTTTAAAAGAGCCGCCTCGAAGTACGGGGTTGATGTGGTGTTTTCGGCACGTAACAAGTTAAGCGGTATTTGCTCTGCAGTAGAAAAGCGCGTGAACAAGGAAGAAAAACAGGGGGAGAGGCCGTGCGGCATAAAACACGTACTGAGTTCGTGCCATGCACCTTGGGTGTAGTATACCAGATACCCTTCACGTGCGGGAAGGTTTACATCGGATAGACGGGGCGGGGCGGTGCCTCAACATTCGCCTGCGGGAACACCGTAGTTCTTTAGCAGGAACAGCAAGCTCCCACTTGGCGTTACACTGCAGGGACTGCGCCTGTACACCGTTACTAGACGAGGCCAATGTGCTGTATAAACACAGGGACCAAAAAGCTCGAGAGATTGTCGAAACTCATAGAATAATGAAGGAGGGGCCAGCCTGCGTGAGTCAGGCTTCCTTAAATTTGCTGGACAGTGAGGTCGAATTTCTAGATCGGGGATGACGCACATAGAATTGTGTAACAAATAGCACCCAATTTTATGAGGCGCATGCGCATTTTCATCGCGATTAGAGAGTCGTATTGTTGTATGTTTTCTTCGTGGTTTCCTAATAATAAACTTTTCAGTTGTTAGTCAGCGCTCGTCCCGTCCAGTTGCTTCCTCTGTCCTTGTAAACTTCGCGCTGTTCCATTATGAATATATATATAATAAGTCAGAGATCCGTACTTGCGGAGTTGCTATGCTATGAGTTTATTGTATGTATTACGACAGTTTCGCCGAGGGGCTCGGCTTCGTCAGGAGATGGCATACATGTGAGGACATAAGACTGCGCAGAGCAGTAAGCGGCCAATGGGGCGAGAAGGACGTGACGGCAGGAAAAATGAAAGTAAAAAAACATATAAAAAAAGCAAACATATTAAAACAAAATCAAACGCCCATTAAAGAAAAAAAAAAGAAAAAGTTGACTTGAGCGCGCTCCCACGGTAGGGCGGCGGGTTTCAAAGCTAAAGAGGCGTATATGAGATCTCCGACACTGCGGTGGGTACAACAGGTCATAAACGGTCGGAACAGGCTCTGGAACGACATCTCCGGTACTAATTGCCCGTAAGGCTAAAGGCCTGACCACACTAGCGTGAACGGCGCCGCCGGTCGGCACCGCTGGGCGGCACCGCCGTCCGGCGTCCCAACGCGAGGAGTCCACATTGGCCTCCGTTTTGCGGGCGTCACGTAACAGCACTGGCTCTCGCGATCGCGCGCGCGCCTCCCGCCGGATTTCCCGCTCTTTCGTCGTCTGCTCTTCGGTAGATTCTTCTGTTTCGGCTCTCATCTTTCGCATATATCAGCATCGAAACCGCACTCGCTGCCTACATGGTAGGTGTCCATGATGACCTGGTGATCAGCGTGAAAGTGATTATCCTAGCCTGCTCGTTGATCTTGCGACGTCGCCGCGCTCTGAAGAGAAGGAGGCACAGGTTTTGGGTCCGGCCGAGTTGGTTCTACCAAAGCACCGAAGGAAAGGTCCGTGCTTTGCTGCCCCGGCGGCGCGCCAGAGATGAAGGCTACTTTCGAAAGTGTCACCAAATCAACACGACATCCATCACAACACAGAGGACAAGCAACAAGTGCCACGGAGAAACTCACTTGTAATTCCGAATTCCTCTCCTATAATTTCCCAGCGGTTGTTCTTAACGTCATTATCTTGGTAGTCTGGCTGCGTCTTGTCATATAGACCTTTTCTGCAAGCGCGCCGCCATTTTGAATTGACGTCACTTCCAGTATGGGCGAAAAACTTGTTTTGCCTTTGCCACGCCAATAGAGGGCATTTAGGATATAAGCGTAACCGTCACACTTTCTCGTTTTGCCTCCCTTTTATTTTTTTACTATTTGCAGGTTGAAACGTTGGATTATTTTTTCGTCGCCCATACCGGATACGCCTATTTGGTGGCTGGGGTCGAGAGTACAGGAGAAAAGGTCTATAAAAAGGGAACCAGTCGCACAGTTTCAAGGAACCGCTCCGTTGGGGAAGGCATCGGGGGCGAAGTAGGGATAGCAGACGACACGAAACACGTCCTTCGGAACGTGAAAGAGGCGCGGGGGACCGGCTTGAGCGTTGCCATGGCAACGCAACGTCACTATCTACGCCACCTCCCATTGGCTCCTCTCTTCTGCGGCGAGTGGCGCCGATCTCTGAACCGCGCAACGAGCGGTTGGCTCTGCGGCGCAGAACGTCGCGACGGTGAAGCGGAAAACTGGTTTCGGTCGGCAACCGGCAGCGACGACCCTCACGCCGCAGGCCTCCGCGACGCCAATGGGCGCGTTCAGTTGCGCCTCCCTAGCCTCCGAACGGAGTGACTCGAGTCAGAGCTCTTTGGATTTTCTCGCCGGAAATCGTCACCAGTCAGGAAATGAGGTCATCTTTAGCTCCTTTGACTCTACGTGCACCGTCTCCGGACTCGGTGCTTCGCAGCTTGACTCCGAAGCCCCGGAGTTACGTGCACCGGAAGTGACTTTTGGCCGTCCAGTGGAAGGAGTCTGTGACTCCTTGACTCCGGGGCCGCTACTGAACGCGCCCAATGTGGCCGTGCCTTAAGCCGATGCGGGCGTCCGCTCTACGCGACGGTCACCCCGCCTCCCCTCGTGCGGAGGTGCAAGGAGCAGATCGCGGGGCAGGGGGGCGCGGGGGAGGGGGGAGGGGGGGAATTGCCACCGGATAGGTCCAAAGACGTCGTCGTACCGGACAGTGAATTAAAAATACAAATTGAAAAGATAAAACCTTGCAATAAAAACTAAAAGAAATACTGATGCATGGGGTCATGACCGAATAACGTTGTGTGCAGCAGGACAGCATGGTGCGGAAGGCACAGATTTGCTTCGCCTTTCAATGAAAAGAATGTAATATTAACGGATCTCGCATATGAGTGGGTAAAATGAGTAAAAAGGAAGCAGCGGGTGCAGAAGCGTGTGTGGAAGGCTCACTGTGTCGTACACACACACACGCACACGCACACGCACGCACACACACACACACACACACACACACACACACACACACACACAAATAATAATAATGGTCCAATTCCAACTGCAAATACAGTGCCACTTGGTCAGCGTGGGTATTGGTGCTCCCTGTTGATTCTTAGACAACGTTTTAATCGCTGCAAGTGTTCCTGGATTTTCATTTATTCCTTTATCGATCGTGTTGAATCGGTATATGAGATACGATTCGTGCTTCTCCCGCTCGTGGTCTGACTTAATTCCGGTTTCAAGGATCGTTACCGAAAGTTTCTCGAACGAATGATGTGGGAGGCTAAGGTGTTTTGAAAGAGGTAGGCTTGGGAGCGATTTTGAATGAGATTTGTGATTATTAAAGCGTTTCCTGGAATGCTGTCTTCGTTTGCCCTATATATTGCATTTTGCAGACACTGCATTCAAGCAAATAAACCACATTTGAACAGTCACACGTCAGGTTCCCTCGAATTTTTAAGGAGAATTGCGATTGTGTGCTGCTAGCGCTTCTAGTATGTTGCATTTGTTTGCAGACCAGACATCCCGGTTCTGTGCACGGCTTGTATTCGTCATTTGACACGGACGAATTCAGTCGAGAGTTTACAAGTGAGTCTCTTAGGTTACGTGGTCGTCTGTAGACCACACCGGGGGCGGAAGGAAACGCACGTTTAAGACATTCGCTTTGTTCTAGAATATTATAGTGTCGTCTCAGTATACCGTTTACATTAGGAAAGTTCATGCTGTAAGTTAGACATAGATTTGTGCGTTAGAGGTCGGGTTTGGGGGGCGGTCCGCAATTGAGTCCTTGCGGTTCAATTGTTTAGCTTTTCGAATTGCGTGGTCAATTACACGTAATGAATATTTTTGTTTTCCCAGCATGGTCTTTAGGTTCTGGGTGCTCGTATCAAAATCTTACTCTTTCGTGCAAATTCGTTTGAAACGGTGGGCTTGGCTGTAGGGGACGCTGTTTTTACAATGGCGAGTGTGATCGCTCTGGTAATGATGATAATGTTGTCGATCTGTCGGTTTACGGTAGAGATTTGTGGAGAGCTTACCATTTTCAATTAGTATGTTGACATCTAAGAAGTTGATATCCGCTTAAGAGTAGGCGTAAGTGAATTTAATGTTCGGGATCCGGACAAAATTGTCCCGGACAAAATGGTCCCAAGCCCAAATTGGACAAAAGGGTCCCAAGCAAATTTTGAGACATAGTTTGTTTGTTCTTCGCAGGTTTGTCGATTTTTCGCGCGTGCTGCATATTGGACACTGAGAAAACATTTTTTCTGAATACTTAAAAATGAAACGCTAACCATTTTATAGTTTACATTTTCAGTTGAAAACAAACTGCTTGCCGCTAGTTGAGCCGAGAAGACAAACGTATACTATACGAATAATAAAGAAGTAGAGCCAAGTGAGCAATTAAAGAACTTTAATTATTTTTCGGACTTCTTTAGTTATTTCCTCAAATGTATATAGCAAAAACCTTAAATATATTAAAGTACATATTACACGTGTGTTCAATACAGCTTCATAGCAGCAGTTAACTAAAACTTCAAGGAGCGCCAAAAGGGCCAACAAATCGCTTGGGACCATTTTGTCCGGGCTTGAGCTTGGGACCATTATGTCCGGGACCATTTTGACCGGGACCATTTTGTCCGGGGCCATTTTGTCCGGGACCACTTTGTCCTATACCCATGGGATCCGGTCAAAATGGTCCCGGTCAAAATGGTCCCGGACAAAATGGTCCCGGACAAAATGGTCCCAGACAGAATGGTCCCAACTGCCATTCCCGACAAAATGGTCCCAGCGTGGCATTATTTATTTGCTGTTTGCAGGTTTTTTGTATTTTGTATTCTTGATGGATATTAGCAGCGGCTTGTAACTCTGTACACACAGTACGTGCAAGGGCTCCGTCCCTTGAACGACTTTTTGAGGATTGTGGGTCATATGAACACATTTTCGTATTAGGCCTTCGCTTCAGCAGCGTCGACTGCTTGTCTCTGAAGTGGTCTATGTAATAAATACGCCCATAATTGCGAAATCAATTTTTGGTTTCTTTAATATACAATGTTCAGACAGAGCGATGCTGTTTCTGAAAAATAGAACACGGTGGTACGACAGGTTAATTTAAAAAAACCACGTCAAGAATCTGTAGTACGTGTATGATAATGATTTTCATTCCGAATATCGTTTTGAAGCTCGATAGCGCTAATTTGAAAACAGGTTCTGGCGATAGAAAGGTATTGATTACACACGTGGAATATATCGGTAGAAATCAAGAATATTTGAGAAATAGAGCTACATGGTATAGATAGAAGGGATTTAAAATTTGTTTCAAATGATTACAATGAAAATGTTGATATTATCCTTGAACGTGTGTCAAAATAAAAGTACCAAGCCATTTTGTCCTATTAAGAGCGCTCAAAGTATTGATAAATTCCCCTGGGACCATTTTGTCCGGGTTGACACTTGGGACCTTTTTGTCCAGGACCATTTTGTCCGGGACCATTTTGACCGGGACCATTCGTGTGTCCGATACAGTAGTGTGGGGCAAACCATGACAGCCTTCAATAAAAAATTTAACAACCACCGATCCCATTCGACCAAATTACACAGTCTTCCACTCTCTAAACACTTGGCACAAACTGACCACTCATTTGATAAACTATTTGTCATTCTGCTTCAATCCGGCTTTAGATCAAACCTTGAACGGGAGCTCAAGGAAGCGTATCTTATATACAAATTTGACGCGGTCAAGTGTGGTATTAATGAGAGCCCGGGGAGACCGAGTTACGTACAGCTCGTGTGAACGGCCAAATCGTCGCCCATTCTAACCCCCCCCCCCCCCTCTCTGCCCCCCTTTCGCTCTTTGTCTAGCAGATGTATAGTCTCCTTGCACTGACGTCACATCGCATACTTTTGAACACCATGTAAGAGGAGGACAGAGAAGCTGCTTTCGTAAGAATTTTGAGTGGCAGTTTAATCTTCTATAATCTTCTGGGAGGAGAATAGCGAACTCTACTTCTGGTCTGGTGTCGGAGTCGGACGGGCACGGGGGCAAGTGTGCCGAACTCACCTGCGGCGGGGCGGGCGGAAGTCGGCCCCAGATGCCTCGCTCGGCCGGCCGTGTGCGGCTTCTTGCCCTTGGGGCCCTGCCATCGCAGTTTCATCGTCGGGGGAGGTTTTTCGGGGCTGGGGACACTGTTGTTGTTCATTCATCGTTCCGCCTGTCGTAAATCTTAACTTCAAATCTAATTGCTGTTGCCGTCACTTTGTGTGGGCATTTGTGTTGTGTTGTTGCGCGTTCTGTCGTCCCTTCTCATGTACTGCTTTTTCCTCTCCCTGTCCGAGTGACAATCTCGGCCATCATGTAACCCTATTCACTTTTAAGTCACGCTTGAAGAAGGAGGGTCCCCCTCCGAAACATCCGATTAAACTATCTACGTTTGTTTGAACCTCGGTGGTTTTTTTACTTATATGCGAACGCCTCGGCTCCCCACAACTTGAAGATGTCATATATATATAACAAATATCCGAAAATCTCCACAAGTAGTAATGTACGCTGACGACATGAACGTTTATTTTCAGTGAAAGTTTAAACACAGCTTTACCAGTGCAGGCAAATGATTATTTAGTGCAACTTTTAAAATGACTCCGAAAGAAATTAACTTAAAATTAATGTGGGCAAAGCAAAGTATAGAATATCAATGAGCACGATACAACATTACTAGCGCAATTTAAGGATGTACTCATATCTCAGGAACAAGAGCAAAAGTGTTTTGGCGTTTGGTTTAACGAACCATTTACCTAGAACACACAAGTTACCAAACTAAGAAGTGATTTATCGAAATCAATCGGTTTAATGCACAGAATATCGAATGTAGTAGCCAGCTGGCTGAAGAATAACGTATATTACTCGTTGTTTTACTAACACCTTTGTAACGGAATTCTGGAATGGGGAACAACCAATAAGACAAATTAAAATGTATTAAGAAAATTTCAAAATGGGTGCCATGCATTTTTGAAAGCTATCAAGGTAGCATTGGTAATTTTTAGAGTGGTCCAGTGTTTAAAAAAAAACATAACATAATTTAAGCAGACCGGATTTATTTCTTCAAGCCTATGCCCCCAAATAATCTACAAACAAAACCTTTACCAAAGGAATGAAAGCCCTACGCATTCCTATGAATTTAGAGAAGCCAAAACAAAAACTACATAAGTCAAGACGGATTATTGAAAATAAAAATTAGATTTCATGTACCTGCGTTGCTATACACTTTGGGTGAAAACGCCGACTTTTCACTATTATTCCGTAAATACAAGAACGAAATGAAACACGTGCTTATAGAAAACGAAATGTGTCTTGGGTAAAGAATAAAAAAAGCAAACTATAGTAAGATTTATACTGAACAAATAAATAATGCTTTGGTTCCAGTATTAAAATATTTTATTTTATTATTTTATCATAATATATTTTTTGATTATCTTGTTTTTGTGAGCCAATGCTTTGTGTATTGACATTGTTTTTCTTTGTTCCAACAATGAGAGAAATGGTTTCGTGCCTCAAATATGAGTTACTACATGCCTTGTGTATTGACAGCATTTTTTGTGCTCCATCAACGAGTGCAATGTTTTCTGTGTTTTTTTTTGTTATTTTAGTTTTAATTGTGAGTTATTTTTATACCTCATCAAGATTTTGTTGTTATAAATAATTGTGCAGTTTGATTAATTGTCTCCTGTGTTGCAACATTAAAGGTGAAACACAGCTACAATTACCTTTTTTGTGCATGTCTTATGATTTCGAGTTATTTTTCTCAGAGATGTGTCCATGTAAAATGCGCATGTAAGTGTCAGAGGTTGCCTTTGCTCCTTTGTTTATGTTTTTTTTTTTCTTTATTGTATATACATTTCGTGTACTGCTGTAATTTGCCGGGGTAGAGACCTCTGTCAGGCAGAAATGCCTTTTGTCTCCACCTCCCTACCGGGCTTTGCCGTGAAACTTTCAATAAACTTTCAAACTTCAAGACCTTAAACATAATTCAACACAACCTCTGAAACTTCAAACTCTTACTCACGGGTGTTTTTAATGTTCCTACCATAAAATGTAGTACGCTAACGGTAGGTAACCGTTATAAAACTGTGTAATGCCCTTCTTGGCATTGCAATGTCATTTGATTTGGATCAAGTAGTTAATCAGTCTACTAGAAATAATTCAATCCTTTACCTTGTTTTTCTTAGTCACAGCATGACTGTGTCTGGTTACGAATGTTTATCCGCGTTTTACATGCCAATCCTGAAATTTTCACAGTACTGGACTTTGACAGAGCTGATGACGTATTCATTCTTGATGTGTTTAGTTTTCATTTTGACAATTTTGTTTGACCTAAGTCATGACTGCGATGTTGACGTGCTGCTAACCGAATTCTGTGCATTAGTGAGTGACTACGTGAAAAAAATTTGTTCCCGTTAAAACCAAAAAGTACAGTCCTAGTCGCCCATGGATTACTCGAGAGGTGGTGCAATTATCTCGTCGTGTTCAGAGGAGTCCAAAATTGAAACATAGTGCAAATTCTGTAGACGTAGACCGGTTCGAATGTTCGAGAAAAATTTTAGGACCAAAAATGGCTGCCGCTAAAGATAAATATTTCAATTTTACTCTATCTCCATTTGTTAGGCTCAATCCTTTAAATGTGTGGAGATCTAACCTTCCCAGAAGTGATACTCCTTCCAGTTTTATTATTCGGGATAAATCTGTTAGTGACCTTGTGGTATTTCTAATAAATTTAAGGAATATTTTTACCCTCTTTTTATTTTTGACAACGGCAGTGAACCTAGTTTTGCTTTAAATATTTTGTGTACCCCGTTCTCAATTATCCAGGTTAGTTTTTTCTGTGCACATAATTTTCCCTTGAATCTCAGCTGCAAAACGTGTTCAGTCCCGGATGATATTCAGAATTACTTTCGGCATCGTTATTCAAATTGGACATCGAGATACTTAGCTATTATTTTCAAGAAGTCAATTTTCTTCGGAACGGTACCTCGACTTTGGAAGTCAGCAAGAATAGTTTATAAACAGAAACAGAAAACAAACAGAGCCTTAACAATTATAGACCAATTTTTGTTTAGACCTCATTTAGTAAAATTCGTGAACACATACTTTATAAACACATTTCTGAGGATCCTGAAAGCAATCAATTTCTCTGCCCTCAACAGCATGGTTTTTGTCGACATTTTTCAACCCCTACGCGACTTCTAGAACTCACTCTTCACATCGCATCATCCTTGGATAAGGGAGTACAAGTTGACGCAATTTTCATTGATCAGTCAAAGAGTTTTCATAAAGTATCGCACACAAAGTTACTTTTGAAGTTAAAATACATCCCATAAATAACCTTTACTAGACTGGATTTCCGATTACCTGAATTGCAGGTCGCAGTTTGTTTCACTTGCGGATGCCATCTCTTCGGATGTTTCGGTTAGTTTAGGTGTTTCGCAAGAATCGGTGTTCCTTTTTTATTTATTTTGCATATCAATAATTTTGAAGACACCATACCGGCTAAAATTCGTCTTTATGTTGATTACTGCGTTTTGTATGATCTTTCTTTCCCTTAATGCAAGTCGTTTTCGATGAATCATTTTCAAGGGCATCTTGTTTTCTTTGTGTTGTTTTGCTAATATATCTGTATTTGCAACTCCGGTAATGACCTCATATGAGGTCGCAGTATGTATAAAAAATAAAATAAATAAAATTGGCCACCCAATAAAGGTCGATCTCTTAGCCAAATTAATTTACAGAAGCAAACAAAGCATCCACATGAACCGCTTTTTTAATAGAATTTAACATGCTTATTTTCAAAGTAGACACCTTTTTTTGTTGTCTGTTTTTGACCAAACTCATATTTATTTTAAACTACTTTTTCGCCTGAACCTTTTACGAATTAGTAGTCAGAAGGCGTATATTATTAACTAAAACGAATCAAACAATAAATAAATAAATAAATCGATAAGTC
This sequence comes from Ixodes persulcatus, assembly GCA_013358835.2. NCBI lineage: Eukaryota > Metazoa > Arthropoda > Arachnida > Ixodida > Ixodidae > Ixodes > Ixodes persulcatus. Next base: position 59,318 of record JABSTQ010009236.1, read on the forward strand.
AATCGACCAATTAATCGAGCAAGTCAGTCAGCCACTGTTTATTATGGTGTCGAGGAACAAGGTATCGGTCTTTGTGCTGGTAATTACTTCAATAAAAAACACTTTCACACACACTCACTAAAAATAATAGTAATAATAACAGTAACGTCTCGAGAGTGAGCCATAGAGTGACATAGTAGACGTAAAGAGGGAACACAGAAACCTATTCACGGCAGAGATACGTGCGTATAATGCCGTCCGCTCAGCGGCGCTGCAGTGTAAATATTTTGAACTTATAATGCAATTAATGCAAAGGAACAAGATAGCTGAACAAGGATGACAATAATAACCTCTGGAGAACGGAAACAAGGGGGAGAAATTATAAACACAAATCTCCAAACACTGCTAGGCGTCTGGTGCGCGACCGAAAAAACTCCGCTTGGTTGTGGTATCAAGCCAGGGACCTCTCCATTTCGAGTGGAGCGCTCTACCACGTAAGCTAACCAGGAGTTAGACGTCAGTAGAGCAAACGGGTTTTGTCAGCTGCCACCAGTCTGCCCCCAAACAAGGGTGAACGGCCTGCATATTAAAGTTATTATGATAATGCAATTAATGCAAAGGAGCAAGCGAGTCGGGAAAGGATGAGGATTATAATCCCCGGAAAAGGGGAACAAGGGGAACAAACGACAAACACAAATCTCCAAACACAGCTTGGTGACTGGTGCGCGATCGGAAAAAAGTCCGCCTGGTCCTGATATTGAACAACGGGCCTCCCCATTTCCGGTGGAGCGCTCTTGCGAACGTTTCGGCGACGAAGCATTTTATTTTACCAAGTAAGTAAAGCAAACGCTGTAATACATATAAAGGCATTCCAACCTCTCCCTCTTCCAAGCCAGGGGATAGGCCAAACGTTGGTTGCGAAAACAGCAGTGTTGTGTTCGAAAAAACGTCGAAACCATTGCAAGCTGTGTGGGTGTGTGGATACGCTGTGTTTTCGTCAAAATGAGCTTTCTAATGCAAACGTACTTAAAAAAAGAAAAAAAAAACGGCGGGAGCCGAGCAGTTTTGAGGGCCATGCGAGGGGAGGAAGAAAGAAAGGGGGGTAAAGGAGGGGAAGCAGAAGGGTACTGTAGCAAAAATGCTCACACCGGAACCGAAACTACCTTGACCGGAACCGGACCAAATCATAGGAGCGCTAGCTGCCACTGATCTTACTTGGCCGCTTCAGCCTATTGCAGAGTCCTCTCTTGACCTTTTTATATTACTCTATGGGGAAGCCACGTTTGAGAGATAGAGTTGAATTATTGCTGCATACCGCTCAGAGCGCCGATGCATATGACGTTGCATCGACCGCCACATAACCGATCTGTCGAGCGAAAGAAAGCTTCACAAATCGTCATAACGTCGCGTAGCAACTTCTTGCGCGGAACAGAATGAAATCTTATTTTTTATCGGGAGATTTCCGCTGGTCTCCTGTATCAGAACAACATTCCGTTTGCAATTTTCCGCGACAGCGAGTTCTTCCGTGAACCGACACTTTAAATTCCCAGTCACACTGACCAAACACCGTACAGAAAACACACCCTTCGCTGGTGGCGTGCACGTGATGACAGAATTTTCTGTGGACACTTCTCAAGCATGTTAGATGTATGCTTGCTTCGTACGCATGTATGCTTGGAGCATGCCTGCGCAGAGCACTTGTATGACCAATGTACACAGGACACGAGCAAGAAACTCACTTCAAAGAGAGTCTGTAGATTATCTTTTGCACGATGTGTCATCAATGCGGCCGCGGCTTCACGAGTGCCCATGCGCCTTCTTTTCAGCCATAATAGTCGAAGAACTATACTCGCCTTGAGATTCGATCGGCAGGGCTCATGTGGTGAGAAGCAGAACTACGCTTAGTTTTAGACTTGCTCGTAGTAAAATGAATGCTGCGGACGCGAGGCCGAAGCCATGGGAGGCGCCGAATGCAGCGCTCGCCCACAGGAATCAACTGCATTAAAGCTCGTGCTCTGTACCTTTGTCCGTGCTCTGTGACGTTAGTGGGGACTGCTTTGTCTCCAGCCGCATTGTGGAGAGGAGAGAATCACCAAGTGTCTTATAGGGAACGATGGATAAGCAAGTGCACCTTCCGCCACATTCTATCTGGGTCTCGATGCGTATGGTGCAGTGACAGCTTAAAGGAACCCAAGTACCACACAAGGTGGGGGCCCACGTGGGGCCCACGTGGGCAATGAGGGCTCGGGCCGCTCCTTCGAAACTCTCGTTGGTCCCACGTGAGCGAAGCGTGGGCATGCTCAATATGGGCTGCCCACTAAGTGCCGCGGTGGGTCTCAGCACTGATATGAGAGGGCAAGGTCGGGCACAGCATGGGCATGCCTAACTTCGGCTGTCCATCTCATACCCCCGTGGCTCCCACCTCGGCTGAGCGAGGTCATGCCTTTTTTGGGTTGACCCTTGCAATACCGTCGTGGGTCCCACTTCGGCTATGCGGGGACAGAGTTAGCGAGGATAGGGGCCAAACATGGGACCACCCGATTTGGGCTGCCCATGTAAGACCCCTTTGGACCCCATCTGGGCCGTGCGGGAGTCAAGTTGCGATGATGTGGGCTCAAAGGCGGTGAAGCGTGAGCATGTTCAACTTGGGCTGCGTAGGTAATACCCCCTAGGGTCCCACTTCGGCTTTGCGGAGGCCAAGTTATTAACGGTGGAAACTCACCGGTGGCGAAGTGTGAGCAAGCCCGACTTGGGTTGCCTAACTAAAACGCCCGCGGGTCCCACCTGGGTTGTGCGAGGACCATGTTAGCAGTGGTGCCGGCTCCACCACGGCAGAGCTTGGGCATGATCGACTTCGGCTGCCCATGTTAAACCCCCGTAGGGCCCACCTCGGCTCCGTGGGGGCTAAGTTAGCAATGGTGGGGGCTCCAAGGCGACAAAGCGTGGGCATTCTCAAATTGGACTGCCTGTGCAACTCCCAAAACGGCACTTTCCACTAATATTAAGAATATTTACTGCACGTTCTGAAACGTCAAAATAAGAGATCGGCTCAATTTGAAACCGAATCACCAAGGATTGTAATTCTAAGCGTGAGCAACAAATTTTAGGGTTGTAAACTTTATTACTAAATAACCACTCAGCGTGTATGTTGAGAAGGCCGCTTCACTTGGGGTGAACTTTATTACGCAGAGTATTGCATTTGAAGCCATGCACGCGCATTCTGTTTACTTTCAAAAAGATCAGAAAGAGACTTCCCGACAGGTGTCAGTGTGTGTGTGTGGGGGGGGGGGGGGAGGAGGGGTGTATGTAGCTGGCAAGCTTGCAATTGCACGCGCTGCCCACACGAGCGGCACTGGGTATTACGTAACGACTATTCGGAGGTTTTTCGTATTTTCTTGCGTTTAGTTAAATCTTCAGGGAAAACGAACATGATATTTATATTCACAGGATAAAAATACTTCAAAATTTTCCTCTAACCCTTTTCAGTTTCGTTTTAAGTTATGCAGGGTTTGGCAACTCACGAGCATATCGTATTATCGCTTCGCCACCTATGAGATCGCACAATTAGGCCACTTTGAACGCCGCGAAAAAAATAATGGAGCAAGAAGCGCGAAGGCAATAAGCAACGGCATGCGTCTGTTGACCTGTCGGTGATTATAATTTATAATCACTGCTATCTAAGGAGGAAGCTCGGCAAATGGCGAGACCGGCAATGCGTTTAGAGTCTACCAAATAGTGATCAGTGTAAAACTCCCACGCCCTAGTGTCCCATCGAAGACTTAATTTCCAGGTCGATGGTCTCTGACAACTTAAAAAACGCCGGATGTGGGTTATTATATTTTTGCTTCCTGCTTTGTTATTCGTTCTTCGACTTAACTATCGTCGAGTGCAGAAAGCTCGGAAATCTAAGCAATGTGCTTCTAATTCTTGCTTCTATTTCAGGTTCACGTGCCAAAAACAAAACAAAATAGTATACATTTCGGAATCGATGCTTTATCAAAATGACTCTCAGAAAGTAAAAATTCCGCACTTTTTTTGTTTTTTTTACACTGCCAGCAACCTAGACACCTAAGAATATTTTTGGGGAGTTCTGTATGTCTTGGAGCGATTCCTAAACAAATTTATATTTCGTGTCGGCACGCCGAAATGGAAGCGTGCATCGGAATCACTCCTAACTATAACGATACTTGCAAGGTGAGCATTGCACGAAACTGTGTTTTTTTGTGTGTGTATACAATATATTTGTAACATACATTTTTCCTTATTTAGCCACTTAATAGAATGTTGTGATGATGTTCATGCCGAATGGACAAGAAAGGAAGACGACGCAAGAAGCGCAAAAGGAACGGCACGAGAGATTCAAGGAGGGACAGCCAGCGACCGGCAGCCAAGCCATAGCGCTCGGGTAGACGGCCCGAACAAGGACTGGTTTGCAAGTTGCTGGCAACCAGGAACCCACCGGACCTAGTCTCCAAGGCAGCGGACTATAGAAACCTCCGCTCAGAGAAAGCCTGAGAGCCGCCGCACAACCGCCCAGCAATTCGAGCTCCATTTGAACTTAAGTAGTACGAGAAAAAAAACCAGGACACCCGACGTTGGCCCCGTGAGCCTCCAAACTTCATTCTCTCTCCGGCACACAGAAACTCGAAGACTGAAGTGTAGAGTAACGCCTCCAGCGGATGAAACCAAACAGAACACTGCCGCCTCTGCTGTAAATGTTAAGTTTTTTTTTTTTTCTTATTTTATGTTTTATGGTTAGCTTCTTTTTTATGATTACAAATGGGAAATAGGATTTGGTCTCGCATTTGATTATCTTACAATGTTTGATACATGTATCTTTTTTAGTTAATGTCCTTCTAAAGCGCGCTAACACGACTATTTCATTTTAATGCAGGTGTCTCTCCTAATTTATATTTATATTCCCGCCTTCCATGATACCGGTTATGTTTTGGGGCTGGTCGCGGCTCGTACGCTTCAGCTTAATTAATATGACCCGTGTCGTTATTAAACAACAGTTGCAGTGGCTGCTGTCGCTGCTTGCTATTTGGTGGAGAGAAGGTGGGTAAACAAGAAAGAGAGGGGAAGATGCATGCCTCAGATTTTGACTGACGCGTCTACAGGTGGGACACGAGTTTCGATGACAAACAACGATGTTCGCAGTTTTCTGGATGCGATCCTTCTGAATTGATTGTCTGATATTTCAATAAGGAGTTTTATGTGCGCTAGGTGACTTACTTCCTTGGTACCGCTCTCACCACTGTAGTAAATTCCTGCGCGATACGTTGAGAAACCGATTTTCGCAGGACGTTAAAGTGCCATAGAGGCGTTAATTAACATGCCTTACATTACTTCATCGATATTAATGTAAAAAAGGGACATTTCCTTGAAACATCTCTTTATTCCTCCAATCAAGGAGCAGACGAATGTGTGTTTTTTTTCTCTTACAAAACAAAATATTAAGCTCTATTGCTATTCATAAATTCGTTCTACAAGATGAAAAGTTTCGAGCTGCGCCAACTATCTCAGTCCGGCGCTTGATCCCCAAGTTTCGATGTAAAATAAGCTTTCGAGGGAAGAGAGCAACTTTGCCAAAATAAAAAAAATGTACTGCTTCTTAGGTTTCTCCAGTCCTTAGAGATTTTCCAGACGTTCTATGTAAATCGCAGTATTCGGTATAGGTTGAGATGTTCGCTTCCTTTTCTGAAGTATATATCATTTTGAAGCGAAGCACGTAGGCGGATCAGCGACTACGCTAACAAGGCTTCTTTCTCAAATCCACCGGAAATGTGGATACCAAACTCCCAACCGCCAAAAGTTGGAATTCCGAATGCTGAACATTTTAAGAGCCACATTGACATGCGAGCATATCTTCCCCTTAAGAAAACTTCTGGAAGGTGGATGACTGAAGACTCATCGGTGGCACGTCGACGGCATGCCATACCGCGCCTAACGTATGTTAGTTTCAATTTAAAACGTTTGCCTGAGGAAACTCAACTGCGTTGGCCTCTTGCCCTAGTTGTTTTTAAACGATAACCTTACTCATTCCAACCTCTAAATGTTTTAAAGAATGCGGTCCATGTTGTCACCTGATGACGCCTTGACGACCTGCAAAAAAAGTCAAGGACGTTCAAATAGGGCAGCACCCGGCATGACGCCATGTTTAGCGACGCCGGAAAAAGAAAAACCCAATCCCAGACTGCCTTGCGCACCAATGCGCTCTCATCCAAACTAAATCGAACCAAGCTCCCAGCGTCTGCTCGCTGCTCGGTCGACTGCGTTAGGCTTAGGCTACGTCTGCTCCGTGCCTGCGGTCTGCTTGTCTGCTCGCTGTCGCGGCTGGCTTTTGATTCGATCGGCGCACCAAAAGATGTTTGGATGCAAACCCGCATTCTCACTATGGCGGAGTGGAACTAAAACCTTCTGGAAGCAGGGTTTGTACGCCTTTCTCAACCCACGGTGCCATTCTCAGCGTTTGTGCGTACGACGACTGACACGCAATCGCTTTCCAAAGCCGCGCTATGACGACTCGTTCTAAACGACGCTCCAGGCGCGGTGGTGAGAGCGTCCGTTACACGCCGACTTCCTACTGGTGAGGCAAGTGTTGGGCTCCAAATTTCGCTTGTTCGACACCGATTCAGTGGACGCCGCCATGAATTTATGGGCAAACAACAGCGTTGCCATGAAAATGCGATGGCAACAAGAGCTGTTTGCTCCAAAAATCAATGGCGGCACCCATTGACGAGCTCCCCATTGGTTGAGAAGAGTTCGTAGCTGCGCCTACTTCCGTTACACCTCGCTCCGTGCATTGGACATAGAGACGCCACTTCCTGCTCATCAAAACCTCCTTGAAAAAAAGCGTCCCGAGGTGCGATCAAGGATCTAACAAATCGTCATAGATATCAGTGATTCGCCTCGAGATCGAAATTGTTGCCACCGTGTGGCCGAAATTGGAAACATGCTAAAGCGGGGATACTGCCCTACGGTCGCACATTCAGAAGCATGGATATCGACGACGCAAGCCTGTTTCCGGCTCAGCTGTACCCTCCTCAATAAATGCGTATTGTTTTTGTTGTTCCTCTTACTAACGGTTGTGTTATATCGTTTCACACGCGTGGAAATTCAGCCAAACGATAAATAATAAGTTGCGTGCTTCCATAATCTTAATGCTGTGGTTCGTAAAACCGCTGGTCGTACATATTTGTGTTATCTCGCACAATCGATTCCGTTAATAAAACACCAAATGTTGATTGGAGATGGGGGTTGATAAAATCTCCAGTGATCGCCAGCCTTAAATAGACCGATCAATTGATAAATCCGTTTGCTGATTTTTTTTACTAATCATATTTAGGAAAGACGATAAAACTACATATATTTTGTGTACTATTTTGCATGTCATAATTGACATATTTCAGTCGCATTTGAAACTTCACATTGTGACGCCAAGATAAATATGAACACAGGAAGCCTTTTAAAAGGGAATTCCATTTTTTAAGTTATTGTTTATGCAGTATAATCAAGCCCAAGCAATCACAAACATGCTGAAGGGGTTTACCGTAAAAACCCTGTGTCCTAAAAAAAAGAATACGTCGGAAATATTGATGTTTACTTTGTTTTTGTCCTGATTGTTTCTATACTTCGTCTCACCCTACGATGGACTAAATGCAGAAGCTACGAACCGCCAGATCCAATCACGAGCCATTTAGACATTGCGTGGAATTTAGATGCGATGCATGTATTGGTGCCCGCGTCTCGAATCACTGATGGTAATTGGCAGACAGTGGTTCGTATCCAGCAATGAGTGACTCAACAATTTTACATTGCAAAGAAAGCCACGACGTACTGGCTCTTTGCAGTGTCGAAGCTATAAAAATGACGCACCGTTTTTGGATTCGGAGCATTATTCGTCCAAACCTAATCCATTCTAAGCGTGTGATAGTTTAGCGTGGAACGTATTTGAACCTGGCGGCCCGTGGCTTTGGCCTTTAGTCCATCTTAGGATGAGACGGAGTATAGCACAACAATCCGATTAAACACCTACAAAAAACACTGCAACAAAGACATCACTAGAATAATCGGAAGGTTAATCGATGAACTGCCCAGTCCTGATATGCCTAAGCTTAGTCCGGAGGGTTATCGGAAATTCTGGTGAGAGTCGCTAGCCCTCATGAGTAAAAAAGTGTCGCTGCGGCCTATGCTGCCTGGGACGTGGTTTCGGTAGCTTGTTGAGAGTCACAATATCCACTACTTTTCAGTGGAAGAGGATTTAGACAGAAATTTATATTATTAGCACATTGACTTCCGTGGACCTACCTGAGAAAATTGTAGCGAACGAATCCACACTACAGGGAAGGGCATCTAATACCACGCACGCTGCTACGTTGCTATATTACGTTTGCTCGTTCCACTCGCGGCAGATATATTAGAACAGTTTGTTTTACTTTTCTTAGTTGTGCTAACAACAAGCAGTTTGCGGATGGTAGCTAGAAGGGACACTCTCTCCTCCTTGCAACGTAGTAGAGTTGTTCCGAATCCAGAAAAACTTACACACGGGCCATACTATGTGACAGTAAAGTGAAACATTGGAGTAAGCGGAACTTCTCTACTCATAGAAGCTAGCAATAGCACGAAAAAGAAATGCACATAACCTGCTATTCCACAACTCACAGTAGCAGTATTATGTAAGTATCCGGCTTGAAATTTCTTATTATGTTACATTCTAGGCTAGTAAACTAATACATATATATTAGAAGAAACAAGCATTTAATATAAATCCGGAAACAGGCATCCGTCGTGGGGATCAATGCCTTCCATCGTTTGACTAGAGCAGACAACGCATCCACACAGCTCATTATTTCATTTTTAATTTAGGCCGTACGCTGGTAAAACGATTCACTGAAGCACCGGAAAGTACCGCACCGTTTTCCGCTAAAAATGTTTTCCCTGCAATAATAGGCGACAAAGTAAACGCAAGAATCTGCAGCTGTCTCGCGCGGGAACGTGGAGAGCCTATGAGGTGGCCACACTTCTATCTCCACTTCAATGATGATGATAGCGCGACAGTAGCGCAACCTCGAGGCCAATAAAAAAATCGATGTTAAGCTGGGTCAGAAGAGTGTTCAAACTTTCATTTGAATGTAAAATCTTTAAATTCAATCACAAAAAAAAAAGTTACAGGTTAGGAGTAACTCCCCTCGTATATACTCGTTTTGATCATGCCTTCCTTTTAGAATATTGGTGATAAATTCGCGCAGAAATATCAATGTACGGAGAACAATATTTGATAAATTATTAGAGTTACGTAAAATCTTACGCTAAAAAAGACTGCCATTGTCGCAATTTTGATAAATGACACAGAAGCTAGAATTTATTGACCACTTCGATCCGAAGTTGTAAAAATACAAAAACACTAAATTCTGAGACTGGTAGGAGCGTCCCAAGACTTTCCAGTTTCGAAAGAAAGCATTAATCTTCTGCGGTTTAATTATCTTTTTTTTTTACGTAGCACGCAATCTGACTCATTAATTACGTTAGTAATCAAACTTCGTTTCCACCCCGTTTTTCGTTTTGCGATTCCCTCCTATCGAAATCCCCCAGCACCACCTAGATAAGCAGAAGGCCTCCGCACCATCACCACAGTCAGATCGATCGAGGTTCGTGTCCAATCAGCGTGTCGAAAGTTGGACTCGGGCCCAATAGCCGAGTTAGCGCGATCCGACTGTGATGACGTTTCATGAAGGAAGAGGAGGGGATGCGGAGGCTTTGATCATTCTGGGTGGTGTTGACTAACCCCCCTAAAATTACAGACCGTATCAGAGCAATAAAGACGCATTCAGATATTCATATTTCGTTCAAACCATGAAAGATTGGCATTCTCTACAGGAAGAATTGGTCCCAATCACCGAATCTCAAGTTTTCGCTGATAGACTGACTAAGCATTTCCACGACCTAAACTTTTTTTTATTATTTACTGTGCAAAATTAAGCCTTGTTTATTCGAGGGAGGTTTGTGACTTTGCGATGCTACGGTATTTTTATATCCTTATATTGAATATGTTCCGCTCATGATCTGTTATTAGATACGTTTGATTTGGTGTCGTTACGTATTTAAAATGTTAAATCTATGCTGTGTGCGCAGTGCCATGTTTTTTATTGATTGTATTCTGCCTGGGCCTACAAAAGGACCTTCAGTATTTTCAATGAATAAATAAAATAATAAGGAGTAAATGCGTCGGCTCGATATCATCAGGGTACTACGTATTTGACTAGGGATATCTGGGGCAACGATCTTAAATAGTTTCAGGCATGTTGCATAAGGTAAATCTAAAAAAAATACACAATCTCCTGAGATAAACGTCATTCCTAATATACCGCCAATACATCAGGACATGTGTTAGAAAGTTTAATTGCTGGGTTTTTTTTTTTTTTTTTATTACACGAATACCCGAAGCTAAGAGCTTCTATTTACTTATACTCCGCGTCTTTTGAGCTACGTGTCTTTTTTTCCCGTCATCAATGGCTGTTCATGAGCAGACAAAATATACGGATTATGATGATGTGCATGATGATTTCAATTATTCAATCAATCAATGTTTTTGTTATCTCTTCGCTTGAGATGGGAAGGCAGAAATAAGTAGCATGTAGTTACTTCACAAGGTCTCCGCCTCCCCTGTGCACCCGCGAAATACACAGTAGGTGAAATAACATATGTAGAGAGAAAAAAAAAAGGACATTTTTGGCAGGACAACATGTTCTCAGTGCCATGAGTGCAAGACAAAGTAACACAATTCTGAGTCCTATGTGCGCATCAGCGAAAATTGAAGTGTGCTACAAAATATATATATATCCTACTTTATCTATGTTTAGTTCAAAAACAGGAAAAACTGTATATTCTAAAGAAGTCACAAATTTCTTTTTTGCTTGCATTTTCCAAGCAAATGACATTTTTATGAAGGCTACTTAGAATTCTTGGAACTGTAAAAGCCAGTCTCTGGTTCCCATAATTGGGTCTCAAGCGCGGCGCGGACCAATTTCTAGAATGACCTGTGCTATATGTTGATTCACGGGACTCCACACCTGACTTTAAACAAAAACTGCTGTCGAGGTTTTTAAGGACCTTTTATACGAGGAAGGAGGTTATAACTCTAATAATAGGTGCTTTGATGAGTGATGAGTGATCATACGCGACATTGCAAACGATCCGGATTGCCCTCTTTTGCAATATAGAAAGTCTCTGAACATTTCTTTTTGTAGTGAACCCCCAAACCAAAAAACAGTCATCAAGATAAGAAACGAAGATGTCACGATATATAAGTAACGTTACCGATAATGGACGTATGTTACGGTATTCATACAAAACTTCCTTAACTTTTGAGAGCTTCATGGCTCTGTTTTGTACCCTGTCATCCCACAGCATGTGTTCATTAGAAATTACGTCGAGTACCTTAGCATTTTTCACAATTTCGACATTGCGTGAGGCAATAAAGAGCCCTCCAACCCGAATATTTGAGAAGTTCGCATTTTTTGCACGGAAAATATTTGCCTTTGGTTTTGCAACATTTATCGTTAGTGAATTAACAATGGTCCACGTGCTTAACCTCTCTATGAATTGGTTCGCCCTTTCTATAACAAAATCAATATTATACCCGTGCCACACGGGCAACTCGAATTCCATTTACAACGAATGACATTCGTGTAATCGACGAATCGGCTCGCGATCTGTCGCGCGTCAAATGTGCTACGCTTGGAGTGTCGCGCGCTGATTGGACGATCGTTCAAATGTCATTCGTTGTAAATGGCATTCGAGTTGCGCGTGTGGCACGGGTATAGACCGACACGCTGTTTACAAACAAACCCGCTTTTGCCCACACCAGGTGTGGGCACTGCGCGTGCGCAGAAACCGAATTCGCGTGAAGTGAAGCGTCTGCGCATGCTCAGTGCCGTCGACAGCGCCACCGCAGCTGCGTGACGTCAGGGCCGCGTTCTGGTCTATTAGTTCTCGTAAAAAAAATTGTATTGTCTGCGTATATTATGTAGTTGACGGAATTATCTATGTCTACGATATAATTTATGAACAGGTTAAAAAGAAGGGGCCCTCGACTTTTCCCTTGCGGCACACCTGCTTTTATTTGGCGCATGTTAGAACGTTTCCCATCAATATCAACGCATTGATAACGATCCTGTAAATAGTTTTCAATTATATTTAGACTAACACCCCTGAGGCCACAGAGGTATAGTTTCTTTAATAACGTTTTATGGTAAAAGTGATCCAAAGCCTTTGAAAAATGAATAAATATGCCCAACGTTAGCAGTTTGTTTTCAATGTTGGTTAGTATCATTCCTTTTTGCTTCAGCAGAGCAACAAGGGGTAATAACTGAGTGTTTTTCACAAAATGTGTATAACTTCATGCGTATAATTTGCCAAGTCCCATAGAAAACACCGGCAGGACAGACACGGGCATATAATTACTCGCGTCGTTCCTATCCCATGTCTAGTTTAGAACGAACACTTTGGCTATCTGCATTATCTTAGGAAACACTCCATACCGAAGCCCCAAGTTATAAATGTGGGTAAGGAAAGGGGCAGTAGAATGAACGACGTGTTTTATGTGCTTGATCAGAATGCCATTCACATCTTTGCAATTTGTGTCTCTAAAATTCTTAAATACTGATATTACCTCCGTGTCGTCACTAGGCAGTAGAAAAACACTGTCTGAAATTACATTCACGAAGCCGCAAGCGTTCTCAGAATGAACACTATTAACTAATCCACGAAGTGGTCGTTGGAATATATTGGCTAAAGCCGCACCACTTACACACTCACCATTTAAAGTGAGCGTTCTAATTGTGTCAATATAGGGGTAAGGTTTAAGCAACGTCTTCAGTTTTTTTCACATAAGATCCACACTGGAATCCCCTTGAAATTCGTGATAATGGTAGGCACGCTTTGATTTACGAAGAGCGCTTGTTGCCCTGTTTCTTTGTATTTTAAATTCGCGGAGGACGCTCAAATTTCTGGCGTGCAAACATTTGTTACGAGAGCGCAATTTTCCGATTCATCATTCTCATTATCTCCGGAGTAAACCACGATTTTTGTGACTTCTTATGTGCTAAAAGCTTTTTGAGCGGAAAACAGCGGTCATAGATATTATAAAAGGTTTCAACGAACACACTATACGCCTTGTAAATCTAATCGCAAAAAATAACCACACTCCAGTTAGCAAGTTGTATTTTCTCTTAGAAATGAAGGAGGATTTTTGAGTTTATATCTCGATTGTAAGTCAGATTTAGGTGTAATGTCGTTTTTGCCATATTTGTTTTAAATCAGCGAACAAATAAATAAGCAGGTGGTCAGCGATTGTCGCCCCAAGGACTTCAGTTGTTAAGCGTCACTCATCGAGATATGTTACGAACAAGTCCAGTAGCGTTGCATTGGTATCATTTATCCGAGTAGGCTGGGATATCGTATTAACTAAACCGTATGAATGACACAGGGAAAATAACTCTGATTGGCGCGGTGAGGACGTTCATCATGTTTATATTAAAATTACCACCCAAATAAAAAGATACATCATTATCACCAATAAACAAAAAGAGTTTGTTAAGGATTTCCAAAACATGTCAATATTGCCATTAGGCGGACGGTACACCACAGAAAACACAAATTTAGCACTCTTCATAGTCAAAATTAGCTAAGCGTCTATTTAGAACTAAGCCAAGCGAAGGTATGCCTGAAGAATCTCTTATTATATGGGTCTCTGTTGGGATACCTAATAATGCATACCTTTATAAACATAGACCAAAAAAAAAACTAACTTTCACAAGTTTTTTTTTAAGGATTGTCCAGTTTTTATTCGCCAGATTTGTGCTCACAAGTTGTAGAGCCTCGTATGTTTTTATTATGAATGGCCCTAATTTTAAAGAAGTAAATGATATCATGGTCGTACGCCATCGACGAATTAAATATGTTGGGTTAAAAAAAAATAAAAATACAACGCGCCAAGGCCTTTGTTCGCAAGTATTAGCCTGTCCGAAATCCAGATTCCAAAATTTAATTTTAAATCTCTTCATTAGGACCATCGTTGAGAGCAAATTAGGCGTTTTGGCCGTTCTGCCATGACAACTAAAATTAATAGACCTTTCCGAAAAATTCCAGAGAGCCTCGAGGCAATCCCAGATTGCTACGCGTGGCGCAGGGAATAGTGGAGCTGTTCCAATTCGAACAGCTTAGGTTCCTCTCGAGTCAGAATTGTTTTGTCTGGTAGCGTCGAGCAGACGTCCCTGTTTTCCTATTCTATTTTTTTTAGCAATGAAAGCGTTTGAAGGCGAAAATTCAGTTAATTCGTCACGTACAACACAAATATGAACAACCTCATGCCGTGTTATATATATATATATATATATATATATTTATATATATTTATATATATTAAATCTTGTAGCAAAACATTACTCAAGGAAACAGTGAAGGTTAACATTTCGGCACTTTCGCAAAGATTTGAGTAGGTCTTTAGAAGGATCTAAAACACATCCGGGGGGGGGGGGGGCAGATTGTTTTTAACACGTCTGCGTCGATGATTTAATGGGGAAAGGTTTGTTCCGATATTTGAGGAGACGATAGCGTCACAACTAAGCGTACTTTATTAAGATACGAAGAATCAGGTTTAGCTTTCTATAGAATGAAGACCATCAGTTTCAAATTTTGTTTTAGTTTTTTTTTGGTTTTTTTTTATTTCCATGCCTCTTTTTTATTGTGAAGACGCAATGTGGAGTGCAAGTTCGCCTGCTTTTTGCACAGTGATGGCGATGATGTCACAACGCCGAGCCCTTATCGGCTGATAAAAAAAAGATATTGATTAGACCTCAAGGCATCTAGCCTTGATGTCTACCCACAATCCCTCCAATCCAAGCCAATCAGAACTCGGCGTCGTTCTGACGTCACCGCAACTCGTGAGCAAGATGCAGACGACTTGCCCACCGCTGAGCTTTAGGTGCCCACACTCTAAAAAATCCAATCCGTCTGTGTTTCCGCAAAGCAGTCGGTAGAGCCAATCGCTGCAATTTCCGGCCGTAGCTCGGCAGAAGATATGGTTGCCGTTATGTTTAGACCTAAAAAAGAAAGTCTGCGCTGTAACACAGTGCATTACATAAACGTGTGAAACGGTCGTCCTTAGTGTCAAGGCGCAGACCTTTTCTTTTTTTTTTTTTCAGGGCAGAAGATAGTTTTAGCCTAACATTCGCTAAGCACCATCCGTGGATTGAAGCGGCTCCTCCAAGTGCTTTGTTGGAAGGTAGGCGCACCAGGCTTTTCAGAATGCATGTGATAGTATTAAACATAATTTTTTTTTCCGTGGATTTGAAAAGATGCACTGACGTTTCACAGAGACAACTTTCTTTTTAATATTCGAGAAAAGGAGCTGATCACAATCGCAGCTTCAATTATTGCTCGATTCAATCTGATAGAGGGTACGCGGGGATTACCTTTGACTACATAGCTATAGAAAGTTGGCACCGAGTATACAGCTTTCGTCAGAGTTGCTTAAATACGCGTCAACTCGAACCTGTGGAGTAAAATCAAGCAAACTACAGGAAGCGGAAGGTTTTATTCAATTTATATGGCTTACGCTGCATCGACCAGGAGCCATTTTTTATGACCGCGGTTTGTTGCATTTATAATTCCAATTGAGCATACTTTCTCAACACAATCTTTCAAATGCGAGCACACATAAACAATACCTGTTGCTCAAAGCTAATACGCTATTACACCTCAGCACACTATCAAAAGATCAATGACGGAGCCTTAACAAACTGCTTGATTTGTAAGGGTGACTCGTAGCCTCCAACAATATTTGAACTCAACACTAAACACTTTTTTTTAATTTATATGTCGCCGATTGCAGATTATTAGGTTACATATGAGTTGAAAATTGGGCTAGTTAGCTCTGATTCACAAAGAAAGTTCCGCAAAAAGCAAGAACCAAAAAAAACGACGCATGATGAACGAGCATTTTAGCTGTTGTTCGGGTTTTGTTTTGGTCCCTGTGTTTTGTGTACTTTGGTATCAAATATTAAAATAATTTGTGCGTTTTTTGCGCGTATCTTTCTCGTCTTTTTCTCTCACTAATTGGCCCTTATTAAGCAAATCCCTTGTCAGCTCTACGTCACGTGACGCTAGGGCTACACGTCACTTCTAGACCAGGGGTGGCCAAGCTGCGGCTCTCTCCCCCCCCCCCCCCCCCCCCCCCCCTGCGCGCCCTTCACTTTCCCGCCTCCCTCTCGGTCACACGAGCACTTCCCCAAAAAGAGAAATAGAACGCCTATTACATCGAAAGACAGGTTCCGGTTGGGTAGTCTTGAACTACTGCTACCTTGCGTAAAAGTGGGACAACTTTTGATTCGGATAGATTGAAAGTATAGTTCGAGTTTCGTTTATTGCTCTAAACAAAAGTCCCCCCCCCCCGCAGCTCTTGGAAGTTTTGTGGTTTTGTTTGCGGCTCTTAGGCCGAGTCAGCCTGGCCGCCCCTGCTCTAGACATAACACAATTAGGAAAGAGCAAAGAAAGAAAAGGATAAAAAGCGCACAGTACTGAAACCATTTCGTGCTGGTCAACGCCCGAACGTGGCCCAAAGACAAATATTCAGGTTGGGACTCTCGAGACCTGTTATACTCCTGTCAGACGGACCGCCTAAGCTTCTTCAATAGAAGGGATCTTCTACTAAAAGGAAAATAAGTTTATACCACTCGTCACTGTAAATGCTGCTTCCCCTTAAGTGTAATTTTGGAGAAAGGAGCTCACTGACGCCTATTGGTACAAAGCCAGTATTCTCCACAGTAGGTGCTAACGGCAGCGGAGGCGCGAGCTTGACATAATTGTGTCTCCCTGCCGTTAGAACTTTGAAGAACTGACCTCGGCGTGGGTGTTTCAGGCGTTGGCTGGCGGCACTGTGCGTGTAAAGGGGTACTCACATGGGGGAGTAATCCTTCCATTTGCTCCCCGAGTTGCGTACTACGTGTTGACAACGTCACGCCTTTGAGCGGAGACGCACTGACGCAGACATCTCCAACGGATGGGTGACCTATTGTTCGGCCTGCGCGAACAGTCCCCTAGCGTGTCGGGTGATCTCTTCGTAATTGGCGGTATATTGTTCTGCGTGTCTGGTAACTTTATAGATTTTGTTCTTTGGAATACCGCATCGTGATCGTCTAGCTTGCAGTGACTCACAGATTTCGTCCGAGGCGCCCGAAGGAGTTTTCAATATTCATTAATGTCGTCCTCAACCATCTCCTCATGTAACTTGTTTTTAATTCTACGTTTTTTGCGTGGCTTACACTCTTTCACCTAGCATCCATTTTAGAAGGAATTATTTCGCCCTCTTTTGCATCTAACAAAGCTGCTGCAATAATCGCGTACCGCTATTTTATATCCGCCTCCGTTTTGCTTGTATCATCAGCGCGTACCGCTTCTTGTTGTCGAGAGTGCGACAGCTAAATTTGTCCGCTAACACTAACATCCCTGTCGGCCATCCACCGTCCATGTGAATTTCGGAGCCGGGAAGGGGGTAAACTGATTCCGCCTACCGCTGACGACATGCTCATCTTTCCTCAAGGGAGCTCCCTCGAGCGAATATTCCTTGAAGGACGCTCATTGCTAATTAGATTTTTAACTGCGACGATCTGTGTCTTCTTTCTTCTCTCGTGTCTCAGGCTTAGACTCACCATGCAGCTCGCCGGTGCGCTTACTTTTTTTTTTCTGGTATTGCTCGAGCAAAGCCTTAAGCGCAGGTACGAGTGATGTGCAGACCCTAATTATAGAAATATTAGATTTCTATATGATATACAGTTTTCGGTAAGCTGGCTATAATTTAGTAGACAGCAAATTCTGTATACTTTCATGGTCACGTTTGAAATTATCGACCAACTTTGTTAACAAGTGAGTCATGTAAAATATTTGAACACGTCATCGATTTACAGTTTGTCTATTACTTTGAAACTAATGACTTCTTCACGAGTTTGCTAAATCGCTTTAGAGAACATTTCTTATGTGAGACGCAACTGCTATCTTTCGCGCATGATTCCCACCACACTCTTGATGATCATTTCAGAGCTGCTTGTGCGATATAAACTTTACCAAACGTCTTTGACAATGTTTTCCGCAAACTTCTTTCTTTATAAATCAAAATCACTTAACATATACTGCTGTATACTAAATTGAACTTAAGTTGCTTTTAACTAACCACTCAGAATTACTTACTGCAATGACACAAATTCTTGCACTAGTTCCAGTCAACTCGGGTATCCCACAGGGCTCTGTGCTTGGTCGCTACTTTTTTTTTTATTTAATAGCTTGATATTCAAGTTATTTTTTATTTGCCCGTTTGACGATAAAGACGCCTAAGTGATTCACGCGCTCGACTTCAGACGACTGCCAAATTTGCTTAGCCAATAGGCGTAAGAAATTCTGAGCGCCGACTAAAAGAGCGTGATTCCCTGAGGCGTGCTTAGGGTTCCCCCTCCTCTCTCTGCCCCCCCCCCCCCTACCCCCGTAAACAAGGCGATGTGGCACCCATGAATGCGCACCAATCAGAGTGCCGATACTTGCCCCCTGACTTACTCCACAAGCTTTTCAGAATATGCGTCCAAAAAAAGGTCAGTGCCGAAAGACAAGTACACAAAGTAGAGCGCGTTAGATAACATATAGTTCGCACAGAAAGAATAAAACGCTGAAATGGACGAAGGACAGACAATCGCAGATGGAAGACAAGATGATCCCTGAATCTCCACTACGTCCGCCGAAGCGGAAGAAACATTCCTTTCCAATCTAAAACCGCCAGATCATGTGTTGACAGTCCACTCACGCAATGCGAGAACGCAACAGCTTGGCTGCTCCTCTTGTATATTCAGGAGAGACGAGAAGTGCCTCGCGGAATTGGAACCGTCGCATCTCTATAGAGCTCGCAACCGAGGCGTCTGAGCGGGTTGCGCTTCGCTCTCATTTGTTTAAACGCAGGATTGCATTCTTACTAAAACTAAATTTTTTTAAGGCCTGAAAAGTGATTAGCCAGTCATGACGGCCCATGGTCAAAGAGGGTGAGCAGCTATGCGGGTAAAAACTGGGAGAGAGGAGAAGCCGAGAGCAAGCGGTGACGTCAGAACGCCGAGCTCTGGTTGGGATGATTAGGGGGTAGACCGAAAGCTAGCTGCCTTTGTCTCCGCTGCACTCGTCAAACGTGATCGAATGCAAAAGCGGAATGCCGGATGCCGGCGTTTCGCGATTTAACGCGTTCGAAGAGAGCGGCGGAGACAAAGGCAGCTAGCTTTGCGTCTACCCACTAATCGTGCCAACCACGGCTCGGTGCTCGGACGTCCTCGCGCGCTCTCCTCTCCTCCTCTCCCCCGGTTTCTACCCACATATTCCGTTTCACTCGAGGCCCGGCTGCAGCTGAAGCCATGATCCGATGCAGACAATCAATGAGTGCGAAAAGTGCATCGGCGCGGAGCTCGTCTGCTTTGTGTGTTTGCTTACACCGGCTGAACCAATGGCGCACAGGAAAAAGCACAGGGTCATGCAAAAAAGTGCAAGGCGGAACCGGCCGCGACTTACTTTAAGGTTTTGATGTTTCGTGTAGAATGTGATGTTTTACTCTTTTCTCGTTTTATGGAAGACGCTTTATTGTAGTAATGTAACCGATGCTTTGTATTGATATGCCTTGTTTCGTTTCATTTTTCACGCGTGTTTTGCGCGTGATATTAATATTGTTCCTTGTTTGTATTGATAAACTGTAAGGAAGAGGGGGGGGGCAGAAATTGTCAGGCATCAAGCCTTTATCTTTTCCCCATTACGCAGATGTTATTCGCAAAACAAATAAATAAAAGAAAAAAAGCGCCTCAAATGCAGAGACTGAGAACAAATTTACACCGAGCACTACTTACAATTAGACTGTGTATTAAAAACAGACATTATTTGGGGGCATAATTGGGGTTCCGTACAGGAAGGGAAACTCCTCATAAGATAGACGCAGTGACGGTGCACTTAGGCAGTATGTCTCCCCCTTCGCATTTATGTTATGCCTTTCAAAAATTTTCTCCTGAATTTTCTTCTTGAGTTTTCCTAGTATTTTTGTTTCTTGCAGATTAGGAGCAGATTGGCATATGTCGCAGTTAAAATTCATAGATAAGAGTTTCCGAAAAGAAGCGACATTCTGTGAAGCATCAACTGCGTGACTGTGCAGGTTTTAGGGAGCGAATGACGACGCAGAGCAGAAGACGGAACTGAATGTCGCCAATTCGTTCCTGCGGAATGTGCTTTGGCGTTTGTATTGATTGTCGTTACGTCGCAGTGTGTGGCACGAACGGATCGTTTATTGAAAAACGAAACATTATTTGCATACATCGAAGAAAGGCTAACCATGTATCAGATGTGTACAGTGACAGTGCACTAACGCAGTCTGTTCCCCCTTCACCCTTGTTTTATATTTTATAACAACTTTCCTCTCAGTTTTATGCGTAAGGTTTCCTATTTTTTTTGTTTCTTGCAGATTAGAAGCACATGGTCATATGTTCAATGTAAGGCGAGATTACACAAGGGGGAGTACCCGATAGACAAGTGAGAGGACCGACCCTTGAGGCATCCCTATAGGGGCGGTCCTTTCTCTAACGTTCATCAATCGAGCTATGCGCAGTATTCACCGTGCCCTCTAACTTCTCCCAGCGAGAAATCCTCCCTGCTCCACATCCACTCCCGTCACTGGCACTCTCTTCAAGTTACCCTCAGCATCACACATACCATTCGCCCACACAAAACCTTCAAGTCTTGGGGTTTATATACAACCCGATGCGGGAGGCATCATTGCCGTGCAGCACATTTTCCGGCAGGCTGCAACGATCCTTAATATGATGTGCCGCGCAGCCACACATTAGGGCCTGAAAGAACAAGACCTTCTCAGATTTCGCGACGCCCTCATCATCTCCTGCATTCGCTATGAAGCCCCATACGTACCCTCACACGTACTTTGGAAGGCAAACTAGACACTATTCTTCGTAAGGCGACTAAGACCGCCCTGGGTCTCCCCACCACCACCAGTACCTGCCGACTTGTCCAACTAGGTGTTCTACCCACAGTCTCCGACATCATTGACATTCACCGCGTCCATCAACGTCAAAGCCACTCACTAACTCCAAGAGGTCGCTTCACCTTGCACGAGCCAAAGTACACACCCTATTCACATCGGCTTCAGCTTACTCCCCTCGACAACGGGATTCTCTAAAATGTCGCCATAGCACCAATTTCCCGCCACATGAACAGGGAGAGGAATCCCACCCGCCGTCTCCTTCGCGCTGTATACTACACAAAGAAGATTGCTTGAGAACCCGACAACTGTCATGTTTTCACCGATGCAGCCGTTCAAGATAACCTTGGTGCAGTCACTTTCACTATTTAACATGGAACTTATCATTTCATTACGCAGCTCTGCGCCGTACCCGATCGAAGCATAGACTCTAAGAAAAAAGATGGTCTCAAAAGACTAACGGCAGCATTTAGTCCTCTGAACTCTCATTTGCTCCCCGAAGAGACCATCTGGTTCGAGCTAGGTACCGTGCGCAAATGCTGAGGACACTGCACTCGACCGGGACTAACCGAAAGACACGCAGGAGCAAAAGCAGCCGCGGGAGCAAAAGCCCGGGAGCAAAAGACGCGAGAGGTGCGTGGGAACAAGAGCTCGGGAGCAAAAGACGCGCGCACAAGATGGCGGCGTCTGCTGCATCACCGATGGCCAGCATTAGCGACGCACTTACTGTTTTGGAAGGCAGGGGGAGATATACAATCGTAGCATCAAAAATTGGCGGAGGGGCCATGTTTAAGGGTTGGAGCTCACTTTATAGACCCACACGCGGCCCTGACGTCACGCAGCTGCGGTGGCGCTGTCGACAGAACTGCGCATGCACAGACGCTTCACTTCATGCGAATTCGGTTTCTGCGCATGCGCAGTGCCCACACCCCGTGTGGGCAAACGCGCGCTTGTTTGTAAACAGCGTGCCGGTCTATAACGATCGTAGCCTCTGTTCCAGCACGGCGTGGAAGCCAGCGTTGACGCAAGCGCCGCCATTGTTGATGCACTGACTATGCGGTTTTTGACCGTTGTCTTGGCGTCCTTCCCCTTTGTATGCTTTGAAACGTGCTTTGAAAGGGTATATATTTTCTTTTTGGTTTAACGGCATGAAAATAGCCGCTTAGAAGGTTTTAAAAACGTTTAGAAAAAAAAGGTTCATTCTGTTTTTTTTTCTTTTTGTATTTTATACAACCTGTGTTTTTTTTGTGTATTTTCGCAAGAGACGATGCGGTTGCCACGGAGACGCGCATGCGCAAAGTGGGACAGTCTATGCGGGGAAGCGAGAACATGGCTGCTGGGTGCCTATGGGGACGCTGTGTTATAGACTGTCACAGATAATTACTGTGTGTACCGTTACTTCTTAGTAAGAGATACACTCCTTGGAAAGTTAAGCAAAAATATTGGAGAACAATATTGGCGCGAAAGCGGCACCATATTTGTAACATCACTCACGATTGAGATATGGTCACTGACCAAACGACTCCTTTCATATGATCAGCATAAAAGGCGCATGGCCAGCGTCTGGGGTTAGCAATAGAATTAGCGTGCGACAATAAAAAAAATGAACTATTGTGTCATCGTGTGTGTGTGTTGTGCTTGTGTCATCTGTGTTCTAATTCCTTGTCTATGCTAAAATGTATAATACGTGTGCAAAATGTGAAATAAGCGTTGTTTATATGCGAATGTAATGAACGTGAGAAAGTTCTAACCCAATGATAACTTATTTTTGACCAATGTTGAATTTGACGTTGACTAGCTCCACCTACGTATGTAAGGACACAATTTAGTAAAAAAATGAAGCAAGGGCGCAACATTTAGTCCCAGTGGCCTAAATGCAAGGGTGCAAAAGTTAGTCCTGAGGGTTCAACTTTGTGGGACTAACGGTAGGGGAGCAAAGGTTGCTCCCGTTACCGTTGCTCCCCTAGGGGAGCAATGGTTGTGTCAGTGTTCATCTCTCTTGAGGGAGCAAGTCACGCTCCCTTTTTTCTTAGAGTGATAACTTCTCGTCGTCGCACTCGCTCCCGCTTACTCTTCCCCCAGCTGCACCACCCACATCTACACGAATTGAAAATCGGCATGATCTCACCTCGCTGAGGACCTCGCATGCACCTCTGCCCTTCCACTCCTCAACAATGTCAGAGTACCTATTCACGTACACTGGATACCTGGTCTCGTTGGCGTTGCTGGGAATGAACACGCACATCAAGTTGCCCGCGAAACTCTCCTCCGGCCCCTGCTGACTCTTGTGACGCAGCCTTTGATCTTCCTCCTTCTCAACTCACTTTTACCGAATTACTTGCCTCCCGTTGTGCCTTCTCTCCTCCCCACCCCCAGCGTACTCGTCGTAAGTAAGCACTTATTCGACAGGTCCAAACATACAAACTTCATACACCCACTCGACTCCACTTATTCCGCCGCGCCAGAGATACCCCCCTTCCTCTCTGCACCCACTGCTTAACCGCATCCGACCAGGACCACCTTCTGTGGGACTGCCCCCATAACCCGGCATAACCACAACATTACACCCGAGAGTGACCGGCTTTTTCGGTCAGCCCCCAAACACAACGAGAACTGGCGGCCCACATCAACAAGGCCTTCAGCGGCTGCCTGGACCGAGGCGGCTGATTCATCCCCTCGACGTTTTAAATAAAGTTGCTATCCATCTATATATCGTGCTCTAGCGCCCTGTCATTCAAACATCTCCCGATCCGCCCCACGTTCACTTTGTCTCACGCCATTCAGATTTAATGAATCACTGAAGTGCTTTCAAGCGTGTTTCTCTGGTTTCGTTTCGGTTTATTTTTTGCACAGAGACCCAACCGCTTTGACGTGGCAGGAAAAAATTGGTCGGTGCATGGATGTACTGCAGTGCGAAAATGTCATAGATCTACGTGTTAGTGTCAGAAGAAATGAGAGGGGAGGGGAGGTTAACTCTTCGCCGGGTAGCGCTTGAGTGTCGCGTGAACTGCCCGTGCCGCAGAGGACGCGAGTTCGGCCGCTCGGCCGCTGTCCAGAGCGATTAGCAAAGATTGTGGAATCATGGCTGCCGGAGTGATGTCTATCGCCGTTTCAATCAGACACGAGCGCGTCGCGTTGAAGCGAGCAAACGAACAATCCAGTATGAAAAAAATTGCTGCAGAAGCCCCTATTATTTGTCGTCTTTGAATTGCGATAGCATTCGTCTGGGACAACCCCAAGGACGACGTTGAGAACGACCTCCAGGTAGATCTTAAGGACGGAACGACCTCTAGGACGTCATCAAGGACGACGTCAAAGAAGACGTCTAGGACGACTTACGGACGACCCCTAGGACTACGTCGAGTACGTCGTGAAGGTCGTCAAGCCCTTCGAAGAAGGTGCGAATGTGATGAGTGTGGGAGTGTGAGCTAAATTGGTCTACTGCGTATATCTACTGCGCATTATCACGCGAGAAAGACCAAGAAATCCGGGAGTGGGGTAGCTAAAGAATGCTATTACACTAAAAGGACGCGTGCGCACTATGCGGTTTCAACAGCAGGCACGGTGAGCCATCAGGGAGCGCGGTGATGCCAATCAAACGGCACTCCGGCGTTTGCTGTGTGACGTCCCTTCGGTGGCAAAGGTTTTGTGATATCAAAATTTCAACTTTGCAGCCCGCTCCAAACGCGCAGAAAGACGCAGATATACGTCAAAAAATGAGAAAAAAAAACGAGTCACTTAAACTGTGCGGCAAATTGTTTTATATTATGCGAAAGCCGATTTAAAAATTGGTTTTCCTACGGGTCTGGTGTTCTTTCTAAACTTCTTCTCAGCTTAATTCCAGACGTAGCCGATGCTACAAGGTAATGGTTACCAATCAAGTAGTGTCGAAAGCGCAACCCTAACGAAAAAACCTGTATAACTTTTCGCTAACTGAAATATGGAACAAAAAATCTAATTGAATTTTTCTGTTGGAAACCTGAAATCTAGTTCCCAGACTAGCGAAAAGTTATACTTTTTTTTTTTTTGGTAGGGAAGTCACTAGGCCTATTCTGTTTATGATTGGTTCAGCGATGATGGAGCAGGTACATAAACACGACGATCACCATGTCGGTGTGCTTTTGACGCTGCCCGATGGGTCCATCAGCTCGTAGCATGGGCTGTGTCTGGATTTAAGGTGACACGAGGTATAGACGCCGCAGTTTTGAAGCGAGAGCTTGAACGAGCTCGTGTTGCAGAAAAGCTGGCGTTGGTTGGACGGGAAAATAATGATTAGTAGATAGGGTCATACGTCACAGCCCACATCTCCTCACGCGGAAATCGCAGGCGGCACACAACACTAACGTGAAACGCGACGTTAGGCATTAGGGCTGGGCAATTGATCGATTAACCTACCGATTAATCGATTAATGCTTTAATCGCGATTAATTTGTTTAACCGGTTAATCGGTAAAATTTTGACGAACCAAAATTAAATAAAAATGAAATGCTTTCACTATGCAGACATGGACGAGCACTCCTATATGAAGTGAAAAATGTAGGTGAAGCACTAACTTAAGGTAAACTGTAAGGGGGAGATTTGTAACTTCAGACATGTGCAGAAGGTTACACATGTCCCAGCGACTTCAATGCCGTGCGAGCGTCCGTTTAGCGCAGCAGAGACTACTGTGAGCAATCAAAGGAGGTCGCCCTTCTCGGAGAATATCAACGAACATTTTTGCCTCATGGAGCCGAAGTAATAGTGTGTGAGTGCGAGTGTTTTTTAACTGTTCTCAACTGTATATCGAAGCTGATTCATAATTAAAATTATTACGTCGTTTAACACATATTCAGCAAAAAACAATATAGATGAAATTTTTATTTTTAATCAATATTATTTTGCGTAGAAATGAACGAGACCGATTAATCGATTAATTAAGCAATTAAAGGGTGGCGATTAATCGGGTTAAAACTTTTAATCGACGCCCAGCCCTATTAGGCATGAAATGAAAGTGATAAAAGCATGACATATGCGAATTAAAGGCCGTGGCATGTCTCAAATGTTTTGATTTTATAAAGTAATTTCTTTAAGAGAGGAATTGAGGAATTTTAGGGGAGGTGGGATTCGAACGCACAAACCTTCGGTTGCGAGCCAGACAGCCTTTTTGTCTGACATTTTTGTGTGATACATTTATTTCGATTTTATACAGATATCTTTATACTGTATGCACTTGACTATATCAAAAATCACCATTTTACATCATTAGTGTGTAATACAAAACTTTTACAGTACGAAGTTAATTGTAAGCTGTCAATAAATTGCTTACTATTCTTGATAAGTTCTAGACAAAAAGTATTGTATTTTGATTTTTTATAAAACTAGACCTATATGATGTCAGGAGAACGACCTAAATGGCTCACCACTTCCTTCTACTCTTCGTCATCACTAATACTAAACAATACTAAACACGCGTCGCCCCACTGGGATTTCAATGTGCTTGGAATTTACCCAGGAGGGTTTAGCAACTCCTCCTTCGGTTTTGACCTTTCTTTTTATTTTTTTTTTTTTCTCAGAGGCTGTAGAACTTTTATAGTGCAAGTGTGTCGAGCACGCTGTCCAGGCGGTCGGAAAGATGCAAATATCGAAAACATGTATTCTCAACTTCAAAACTTTTCTTCAGTGTTCTTTTGAAAGCACCCCCCTCCCAAAAAAAAATAATAATAAGACTGCATTAAAGCATAATACAAAATCATCCGTAGACGTTTCAGTTGTCCTACAAAGTATGAAGTCCCCGGACGATAGTTCTTCAATCCCTCTTGATTCTAACCATTATTTCACTGGTACAGTTCTTGAATGAAAGCGAAAGAAGAATGTCTTGTATTTGGAGAGAATCGGCATGCGTTTAACCCTTTTGATTAGGTCCATATTGCAATTCTGCGGTGATTCAAAAGGACATAAACGAGATAACGGGTCCAGGACCAGTGATGCCAGTTGTTAGTTTAGTATATTCTTTTTTCGCAAAAATGTTTCATCTAATCTAACTCTCACGAATACCAGGGTGTCTGCTACTTCCTTATGTTATTCATCATGTCTTTGCAGAAGGGCTCGAAACATGTGTCGACGAGAAGTCGTAAGGTGGGCATCCTTGTAGTACGAAACCTTGAAATTGAAGAGCTCTTGAGAGTTCTTCGAAAACTAATAATTCCCAATTTCTTTCTCAATTTCTTATTTCTCAATTTCTTGGCCTATTTGAATATGTTCCAGTACTGAGAAAAGGCAGGAATATTCCACTCTGTCGACGGTTATTGCAAGGTCGATTTCTAATATCGCAGCTGTTTGAGGGGTTTGCTAGCATATCTCTAGTATCGATCGGCGATGTGTAGGTTTGTTTTGTATGCTTATTCCTTTCATAGAGCATGTTTGGTGGTCACATATGATTGTATTTATCACGTCTCGAATTCGGCCTGAAAGCAGTCGGGAAAATATTTTATAATCTCAGTTGAGAAGGCTGATTGGTCTGTATCCTTCAACTTGCTGTAGCTAGTCGAGATCTTTTGACTTTGAGATTAGTATCGTGTGTGCCTTTCGGAATTAGGGTGGCAGGAAACTTTTTTCATACGACTCGTTGAGCACACAAGAAGTAGTGGTGCAAGTTTTTTTTCCTGTTTTTGTAGAAATTTGCTGGCAGTACATCCGGTCCTGGAGCCTTCCGGCTTTTCATTTCAGCAATATTGGTTTCAAATTTTTGAGTATTGAATGCTTAGTTGACTCTCGTTGTTGTCTCGCTACAGAGGGTTGGCCATCCATTTATTATTTCGATTCGTCTAGGGTGCGTCGAATAATGTTCTTGCGCAAAAAGATCTTCACACTGGGAAACAAAAGAGTCTTGAATATATTTTTTATCCGTCATCTCTCTCCCATTCGATCTTAGATGACTGACCAACTTCTTTTTTTTTTTTGCGTGCTCCTGTTACGCATGAGGGTATCTTTTTGACGGTTGTTCTTTATCAAGTACTTGGAGAGTTGGTGTCCTCGCAGCTTCGCCTTCATAGCGCCTCATATCATGTTCTTCAAGTTTTATTTTAGGTTCTTAATATCACTTTTTCACTGCTCGGATTATATGCACTTAAGTTGATACAAATAAAACATATCTCTATTCAACCGCATATCCTCTGCATTTTTCCAGCATCTAGTAATTGAAGATTTTTAGATAGCAATCTTTCTTATATCAAGCTTCAAGTATCCCATTTCTTGGTACCACCCATTTTTGTCGGTTTGAGTTATTTTATTAGTTCTGCGTTTTGTTTGAAGTCACTATTTTCAAATAGCCTTTGCTTTATTTTCCAGACTGACCATGACAGTGACATCTGCTTTACCGGAAATTTTCTGAAGACAATTCATTTACCATAACCATACAGTGATAAAACAAATACTGGAATTACTTTATAATCTCTAAGTAAATTGGTAAGCAACCCTGAAACTTAAATTCGGCCTAATTGGGCGTGGGATGACCCTTGAAAGTGCGTGCATTTCAGCGCGCTATCTGTGGTTGATGAATCTAATAAATCGCAATCCCGAACCAGATCTCGTAGGTTACCTGTGCTTGGGTCCCCAATTTTCCTGCACGGTGTTCTGACTGTCACGTGTAACACACAGTTAAATCCCCAGGAAGAACTACATTAAAGAGCTTGTCCGCATTAGTTCGTATTTGATTGAACAGGTTTCTCTTTCTGCCACATCGTTATACGCATACACAACATATATGCGTTAAGGTACGTTTTGTGCAGGTGCGTTTGCGACCAACAGTCTACCAGCGTCTCCGCCTTCCGGTAGAATGAACATTTTGTATTCAAGTTCTATTTTAAACAAAATAGCGCGTACTGCAAAATAGTCAAATGCTGGACATTGAACTATTTCATACGAATTTATCGATAAACTATTAGTAGTGAACAAGGTGTTCATTCGCTGAAACCTTAGTTTCTTGCAGGGTCACTATGTCACAGTCATACTTCTCTAGCAAGCGAATAATTAAGTATTGCTTTTTTGCTGTACCAACTATGTACCAACTATGTTAACCATTAGTTTTGCTGGCGTTACATTAGTTAAGCCGGCAATAATAAACGCACAAAGATGAAGAGCGGTATGACAATGCTGTTTTGGCACTGCGTGATTCGCTCTATTGTATCTTAGCGTCAGCTGATATCGGACGTAGAGTGAAATGGTGCATAGTTAATCGGCTGCGAATCACCCGCGCCGCGACCCCCATCGACCAAGCAAAGCTAGTGTAAACAAGTAAGTAAACAGAATAGGCAGGGCAGGGGACATCTAGAAGTCTTCGCCAGCTTCGAAAACTTCAAGAACGACAGGAAAAACAACGTGTAAAAAAGAAGGACGATGCTACCCTAGATACGGCATCGCGCGCCGGGAAGGCTGAGATTGGAGAGGTATAGCTTGGGCTGCGTTCTTTATAAAGCTCAATTTTGCATATGACGGTTTGGTCAACAGATCACAATACGGCCGCGAATGTTTTATGTCTAAGTAAAGTTGGCGGCGTCAACAAACTGTCATCCGGCACGCGTTATGGTGCATCAGGATAGCATTGAAATGCAGTAAGTTACAATGTAAACTAAAGCAAACAAAAAACGAAAAAAAAACAACATCAACGGTAACTTTGGGCATCAGGTTTAACAAAATATTGAAGCGAGAATTTAAATGTCGACAGACGATGTTCGTTAGAGGAAATTAATGACACGGTCGCCAAACTGCCAATAAAACATTTAATACTAGCCTTGCTTGTTTCTTCCGTATACTGTTTCTCTTTTTTTTTTCGTTCGCTTCGCAAAGAAGGTTAGGCCTTTCCAATTTTAACTAAAAAAGAAACGTACTGAAATAGGAGTTTGTTATCTTCTAGCACACCACTGGAGTATTTAGTTTTCTTTTTTCTCGGTACCAATAAAGAATGCATTTTTTTGTCTCTCCTCTTTTTATAGCGAATAGTAACACCCTTAAAAACTGAACCCACTACGTACTAGACGAATAAAAACCTTCGTTGCTAATTTTTTCAGTTCGATTGTTTCTCGCTTGATTTTTATTCAAATTCCTCTAATGGAGCTCTTCGATAATCATTAAAAGTTACGGAATGTTTAAGAACAAACGAAGCGTGATGTTTTTTTTTTTTTTTTGTCTTCATCCTGCCGTGCTGTTGTTTTGGTGGTAAGGAGATATCTAATTATTTTGTTTATGGGGTGTATATTACGTTTTGATCCTACTGCGAATCTCTTTTGATGTACAGAATTATAAGCATAAAAACAAGATGCTTGTTGCTTTGCCTTTGTGAGCATAATGAAAACCAAGTCGAGGGCTGTCAAAACAAACCAGTGGTTACCAGACGTATTTTAGGACGAATTCATTTATTTTTATTTATTGAAATACCTTAAAGGTTCTTCTCGTAATGACATTACATAAGGGGAGGGGATAAGCACAGCATATATAAAACACAAACAAAAATAAAAAATAAAATTTGCACAGCAGTGCAAACAAACAAGAAGTCATAACTCGAACAACAAACCAATAAAAACTTGCATAGCACTGCAAACATACAACAAATAGAAACTCAAGCAATACCTAAATGGCTGCTGATAAGAGAACGAAAACTATCAGGGTTAGTCCTGGTGACGATGCACTTTGTTAGATCATTCCATCACACTGCTGTTTTGGGGAAAAGGGAATACAAAAAATAAGGAAGTGCGGCAGGTAAAACGGGCAATCTTGCATGAGTGATTAAGACGAGGTGTAATGAAATGCGACTGTGTTAGGGTGCCTTGGCTGAAAGATGGTGCATAGTGAATGCGATAAAAAGGGCATAAGCAAGAAATTTTGCGATTTAAGGACAGTTCTGGAAGGTCGGCTTTTTGTTTTAATAAGGTGACGCTGCAATGTCAAGAATACTCCGAAAAAATGAAGCGCGCGACTCGGTTTTGAAAGGCTTCTATTTCAGTGATCAAATATGCTTGTTGAGAATCCCAAATGCTCAATGCGTACTCACGTTTCGGCCGAATTAATAAAAAAATGTTCCGTTTTTCTTAAGTGAGGAGGACCACAACAAAGTGTATGTTTTAGGTAACCCAAATATTCATGGCACGATGATAACAGTGACCAAATATGCACCTTACAGGAGGGATGCGAGTCCACGTGAAGACTTAAGTATTTATAAGGTGAAACAGTCTCAACAACGTTAGAATCAATAATATAGTTATAAGAAAAAGGTTTATTTTCTAATAAATGAGATGAGTTTGCATTTAGGAGGGTTAAGCTTCATGAGTCAAGTCGAGAACCACAATGATAGGTTAGTGAGGCCATGTTGTAGCTGAATGCTATCTTCTTCGTTATACATTTGTCTGTATACAACGCAGTCGTCTACAGAAATACGGATGTAGGAGGAAATGCCTGAAGGTGACTCATTAATATATATTAAGAAAAGCAAGGGTCCAAGGACGGAGCCTTGGGGTAAACCCTAAGACACAGGAATAGAAGTTGAACAATGAGCGTTTATAACAGTGTATTGACTTCGGTCAGAAAGCCAGTCTTTGATCCACAGGATTATGTTACTATCTAATTTTAGATGGGTAAGTTATCGCTACAGACGCTTATGTGGGACCCGGTTGAACGCTTTGGCAAAATCAAGAAAAATAACATCAATTAGGGAACCGAAGTGAATACAAAGATGGATATCATGAATAAATCCTGCGAGTTGAGTCTCGCAGTAATGACCCCCTCCGGAACCCATTCTTGTAATTAAAAATTAATTGCTTTTCCTCTCAAAACCGAATGATCTTCGAATGTAATATATGTTCAATTATTTTAGATTCTATTTTGTAATGGATATGGGCCAATAGATTAAGGGGGAGCTGCGTTCAGCTGATTTAAATAAAGGGATCATTTTACCGACCTTCCAGTGACCAGGAACAAAATGATTACGCAAAGATTGCGGGAAAATGCGGATAATATGACACGGGAAATAGTTTTAGTATTCATTAAACCTTTGAATTAATTTCGTTTTCACCACACGAAGAAGCAAACCTTCAAGCTATCATTTAGTTTTACAACACCAGATGAATTAATCGTTATAATTTCCATCTGATCATGTTCAAAAAACGTATCCAAAATAGACGGGGCCGTATTCTCACAGGCAAATACTGCAGAAAAAGCAGAATTCAAAACACGAGCACTTTCGAGGTCAGATAGTAAATTTCGTGATATATCAATAAGACTTAACGCATAAGCTCATTTAGGATTTATTGCAGTCCAAATTATTTTGGGGCATGTACGTAACATATTGGGGAGAGTGATTTGGTAGTAAGAATTTCTAGTTAAAGCAAATTTTGTTTATATTCTGTTTCATACTCATGGTATGACTGCCAGTCGGAGGGACTGTCACGGTACGTGGCACGTCTGAATAGACGTTTTATCTTATTCCCTAAGTGCCTCAGGCTTGCGTCGTACCACGAAGGGACATTTGACGTCTTAATGAAAATAACAGGAATACGCTTATTAATTAAAATTTTAACTTTAATTTTATATAGCTCCCAGTTTTGCTCAACTGTGCTGCTTTCAAAAATATGCAAGAAAACCTCTTGATAAAAAAGTGCTAATTCGCTGTTTATTGCATCGTAGTTAGCCCGGCCATAGCTTCTAATGGGTTTACGAATAGTTTACCTTTTTTGTTGCTGGCAGGGTGATTTGAGCAAACAGGACGTTGTGATCAGATGACCATGGAAGGGTAGTAATTGAATGAAACAAGTCGGGTTGTGTAGTCAAGATGAGGTAAATAATATTTTAGGCCGAAGTAGTGGAGCGTGTTGGTAGTGTTAGAAGCTGCGAGAGGTTGAAGTCAAGGCAAGCCTAGGTGAAACTTTTACACTCAGCAATGTTACCCGGACAAGAAAGATGACTTTGAGACAAATTTATAGAAGGATAATTAAAATCACCCAAGATTATAAAGAAGCAGCCAGGAAATCGTAATGAAAATTCACAAAGTGTATCATAAAAAGCAGCAACAAAGCCCAAATAATAATCAGGAGGTCTGTAACAAACCCCAAACACAGCAGTTGCATATTTTGTTTTTAAGGAAAGCCATGTACTTTCTAAACACGTGCCAACGTAAATACATGTCCAAACTATACTTTTCCTGACAGCAAACATAACCCCGCAACCCCTTCGTTGTTTTCTATCCTGACGAAATATAGTAAAATATGACACGCCCTCAAAAATAATCGAGTCATCCACTACATCATTTTACCAGGCTTCCGTGAGAGCAACGATGTCAGCAGAACTAGATGCAATCAAAGATGAGATGTCGTCTCGCTTTGATAACACAATCCGAATGTTGATGTACGAAACATTTAGGAAATTTATTTCAACAGGATGCGGAGTAGACGCGGGTACATTAAGATTACAATACTGCACATCGACACATGCAGGGGAACTGGGAAAAACAGTTCGCGATAGGGTATGATTGACATGTCATTGATTTACATCGGTGGCGTTTAGTACTGGGTCTGTACATTCAAGGGCACTGCACCAGGCATAGGCTGCGTCATTCACATAAAGTTTGAAAAACAAATTGAAGCAAACTTCTATGCTTGACTCTTTCTCCCTCCAAGTAGTCGTTGTTAACACTAAAGTCAGTACCTTTTAGTTTAAATCAGTTTGCAAGAACTCTTTTCATTCTCTTTTCTTCTAAGAAATTGCCTATTATTATGGTCTGTGCTTATCACTTGACAAACGGCCTTGTCGATGTGCTCTGGAGATGCTTTCCGCTGTTCCACCAAGCTTCGATTTACTCCGTTCTATAATCAACTTCCCAGAATCCAGCCAGCTTTCATGTTCACATTTGTTTTTATTCCATAAAAGATAAGCTTATTCCTGAGTGACCGATTTTCTAATTCATCAACCTTCAACTGAAGATAATGCACAAGAATGTCCCGCTGCACCTCGTTTTCAAGCTGGACAGAGTTCGAACTTGTGGTAGGCACTTCACTCTAAAAAAAAAAGGGGGTGTAGGCGTTACACCCCTTGTCACATATACGACACCCCAAAACTTCAGTTGGATGTACAGCGCACTGACGTTGTACCGACGCTACCAAATTTCACGAGCCGCTTGATAACCGAGTTGTACAACTCATTAAAATAGTTCATGTACGTGTGACTGACTGCCAAAAAAGTTATCGGGGTTTTCTAGGCTCAACTGCGAAACCTGTGTGTTTTTTTTTTCCTGTAGACGTTGATACGTACTTTAGCTGTTGAATACGTTATATCGCACCGTCATCAACCCTCTCGCAAAAGTTGGGGCAGTCAGTTCGACGTCAGCGCGCTGTACGTCCAACTGAAGTTTTGGGGTGTCGTATATGTGACAAGGGGTGTAACGCCTACACCCTCCTTTTTTTTAGATTGATTTGGTTATTCTCCAACAGTGATACTCGCTCGCCTAAATATTTGATCGTTCCTTCAGTCTGCTTCTGATTCGCTTCTAGTTTCTCAAAGCCATTCAGCATTGTTGTTTGACCATTTTTTATTTTGTTTACAATAGCAAGAACTGACGCGAGCTGTTCTTCCTGCATTTTCGGACATAGTTCCGGTATTAGATTCCACATAACCAGCCAAAAGCAGTATCGATCTCAGCCAGAGCGACTCGAGAATTGACAACAGCGTTCTGACGAGGTTCGCCTACTAATGAGAAGTTAGTAGGCACTTTTTGCCGAAGGGGCACGACACTTTCAAGAAAAGAAGGTCTTTGGACCGAAAACATTATGCATACCTAACGTAACTAACCTGCAGCATAAAGCACTGTGAGTAAGGCATGCCGTTCGTTTCGTACCCCAGCGGCAAACTCGAAGCAGGGTCCTGTTCTAGATGGAGATCTCACGGTAGAAGCGGAAGTGTCCCTTGGTGGTTCAACCAATGGGCGCCCTCAGGAACGATCACCACGGGGATTGGCTGATTTGACGAAGGTGACGAGTCATCTGAAAATAAAGTTCAATTCAAATTTAACTTCTAAATCAAGTCGTGATATCATGTGGCGTCGCTATGTCAACAACGCTAATATGTCAAGTCACGTCCTCAATCTAAATTGACTTGACGCAGTTAGTCACGTGACGACGTCACGTGATATCACTGGACCACGTGACCTGACATTACTTTCCACCAGACTTGCACGTAATCCGATACCAGTAACGAAAGTACTTGTAATTCCTTACATTTATTAGTATTTTATTAAGGAAATAATTACATATTTTTACAAAATAATTCTAAAGTAATTTCCTTACTTATTTACGTAACAGAATGATTGTAATCCCTTACATTTCGTTCATTAATAGGAAAACAGAGCGGTAATATAGAACACAAAAAAGAGTCCAATACATGTTTTATTTATTTTTTTTTTTTGCTGGTTTTATTTGAAGGTTAAGCCTTTTTGGAGTCACAATGTTACCTGCACATACAAAATGCAAGGTCTGGCGTTCTTAAAGCCTCAATCCAATTTTTTGGTTTTCGTGTCTTGGTTGTTTGAAAATTGTTACTTGGCAGCTTGGTCGCCCACGGCGAAGGGGGAAACACACTTGTACAAAGAAACGGGCACTCGGTACAAACAATATCAGGAAAACTCCCGAAGTCAAAATGTTTCCTCCCAATAAAAAAGAAAAAAAAAAACTGTCAGTGTGCACGCGAGTTGGTATACCGGATCTTTGCGCCGCCTTTTCTTTTTATCCCTTTACTACTTTGCTTTCGAAGACGCAGAGAAGACACAAAAGAATCGTCGACTGCACGCCTTCAAAAAGTTCGAGGCAATTGGCACTGCCTCCCTCGGTTTTTAGGACTACGACAGGCATAATGTCTCAACATGAGGGGACGCTCCGTTTTCCGTTGAATAAAGGTCAACAGGGAAATCGACTGAAAAGGATGTGCCATTAAATGGCATGCTCCTCAAAATATTATCGAACACTTATCATCTTTGGGAGATACGAAGGTTTATTTCATTTTGTGCTGCTTTTCACCGAGCCTTCCAAAAAACTTCAGGTTGCCTACACCCCTCTCATCCTTTTCGTGCGTCATGTGACTCTTTTCAATATCAGCTGGACACATCGTCAATAATACATGACAACTTTCAGCGATATTGGTACCGCGGTGTGAAAATCGCGCTTCCCTAACGCCTGGAAGGTTGTCTTCAAGAAAAAGGTGCTTGCTTACACTTTCCAGACGTGGAAGTATGAGGTAAGAGTCTTAGATAGTACGTATTTCACAAAATTAGAGTTACTGTTCTGGCTGTGGGGGGACGCCGCCGTTGCCTCACCTGACATTTAGCTGAAGAACATTATGCTGTAGTACGGCCGACCCGTGCTACTTCTGTTTTGGACGGCATCAAGAAACGGTAAACACGGCATACGGGCGTCTACATTTCCGTTCTAATCGGCATTATAGTTGTGTTTTCTGAGGTATCACTGACGTTGTTTTTCTTGTGGTTATATACCCAAAACGCTCCATCCTCTTATTCACCGGCGTCTCAACCAAGGCACGACATATGTTCAGAGCTAATGGCAGATTGATTAAAAAAACATTATCTATAATTTAATTGTTACGTGTAATGATCGGGTCTTGCTATTTTCCTGTACCACCGGTTGGGTGATATTCGCCGGCTAAATTATGTTTATATCATATATTCGCATACGTTGATTTTATTCAAGGTTTAACTATCTGCATTACAATTTGAATCTCTTTGCTATTCTTACAGCGACAAACTCCGGCTGCAGCAACGATGATTTGTGCTTTCAGCGAGGCAGAGAGCTATTCCATTTTTCTCAAGAAGCACATAATGCAGCGAGTCAGGCATTCGTCAGCCCTCAATCGAAAGAGTGTTCAGCGCGGCGGACGGCGCTTTCACTTAGAAACGAGTCAAGAAGTCCGACGAGACTTTCGATATCCAGCTGCTGCCCAAGGTTACAAAAGTGTGACTGGTGGCAGCAATAAACGCTTTCATAACACTTTTGTGTTTTGTACAGTAGGGTAGAAAGTAACGCCGCGAAAGTAAGGGATTACTTTTTGTGGTGACAGTTACTTACTTTCATGGAAGTGTAATAGTAACTTGTAATTAGTTACAATTCAGGCTTGTGTATTTGGAAATCTAATTCCTTACTTTTTCCTAACGTGCACAAGTGTGCTTGACAGCATGTCTTGACACCATGACGTCACATGATCTCCTGACACAGGTTTAATTATAGTGCGATTGCAAAATCGACAAGAAACCTCGCAATTTTCTATACGACGTATAATTCTATACATGAGGATTTGGTCAATACATAAAAATACAACTGCCGTTTTTTAAACTCAAATACTAATTTTGTGATACTAAAAAAAAAAGACTACCTGAAACCGTTTTGAACTGATTATCTGTATGTTTTTTTCCTGCTCAGTTACGGTTCAGTTTTAAGATGACGGCGAAGAGGTTGGTTCGGTTCAGTTCTGGTTCGGCTACAAAAAGCAATTCGGTTCCTGTTTTTGGTTCGGTTCGGTTCCGGTTCGACACATCTGCTTTGCATGTCACTCAAACTATCACGAACGTCATCTAGGCCGTAATCATTATTAAGTTATTTTAAAACTACCCTACCTACATCGCGGAAACGATTTGTAGTCGATTTATCACGTGCAGAATATACACAGTTAAAATCATTAAAAAAATTACCACGCGTTCCGTTTAAAAGAAGAACCTGATTTCTTCAAAAAGTGTTTTCTGCCGTTAGCGTCGTTGAGCGCATAAACACAAATAATCCTCCAGTACCGCTTATACATTGCAAGATCAAAGACAATAAGCCGCCCGAAAGAGCTGCACGTGACCGCTTGAAACACTGCCCCTAGACTCTGATGAAATATCAAAGCACGTCCTGCCGAAGTCCCCACAACACGAATGACGCGTTCATAATAGCGTGCCGTAAAGGACCACACCATGCTCTCTGTCTGGTCCTCACTTTCGTCTTTAGTTTCTTGTGACGTGACAATATCGAAGTCTTGCTTTATGACAAGACGGTACACCTGCCTTTGCTTTCTTCTGTCTTCGAGCCCTCGAACATTTACGGTCGCGACTCTCATGGACTTTTCAAGTGAAACCATTTTCTAAGAACCAGGCAGAGCGCACAGTGCTTACCTTCGTCTCTCTTTGTCGCACAGGGAGGTCTTAGCACACAGTGGCTTACTGAGACTGTTTACGGCTGCACTGCAACGACGAAGATCGGGGCCGGCCTCCGTTTCTCTTCATTCCCGGCGATAAATGCTACTCGGGTTGTAAGTACTCTTCCTGGGATGCCTCAGCGACGTCGTGATGGAAACCAGTTGGAAATTCACTTCTGGTAATGCATTTCTGTTGAACAGAGCGAGTATATTTTCTGCCTGCGTGCTCTTAATTAGAGAAACAAATATCACGAATAAGTCTTACGTTCTATGTAGAATGAAACATTTCGAAATCAAGCAGACGAAATAATTGGTCAGTTACGGCGTTTTTATTTCAAATTTATGACATGAAACATGGTACTAAACCGGCTTCGCACACGTATTTATGCGCACTGTCGGACACTGTTAGCTTGAACACATCGTCGACGCTTTTCGGCATTGGGGATATACGTGCCAAACGAATAAAGGGCATGTAGGAAGCCAAGAGAGACTGCAATAACTACGCAGTAGCACTGGATCAGCTACTCCTTGTGCAAGCACACGTTCAAAATAAATTGAAGACCTCGTGATTCAGTTCGATTTGCAATAAATAAGTACCGCTTAGTGCTTTCTGCTCATGAATGTGTGCGAAGATGCTTCTTCTGCGTTCAAAATAGATCTCCTGCACCCTAGAAATCTTTGAAAGTAGCAAGGAGCCAGAGAACAGGTTCCAGATAAAAGTTGCCCGAGATAGGAAATAATAAAAAGACACACCTTTCATAGCTCCGGTACCTTATTCATTACTTTTCGAATGTTTTTTAACCGCTCGTAAAGATGCACGACGGGGTAATTTTTATAGTGACATGACTGGCATATTAGCACTATGTAAGCACCACCGGAATGCTGGAGAACATTGAACACACTCTACATTCCTTTCAATTGTCATTTTGCGTAGAATCGTCGCTCGTTTTTACATACCTGCTATGGAACTGAGGTTTGGGCCTGAATTATAGAAAAGTTTAATATCGTTCAGTGGTAAAACGAAATACTTTAACTAAAGCAATTACACTTCTAAAATCTTAATAAAGGTGCATACAATTCGGTACGAACCGCAGAACAAAAGTTATCTATGTTATTTTCACAAAATGCGCACGTTTTTTTCTATAGGATTGCACAGAAACACCGCAAAAGTAGACTGGTTGCTATCTGCTTCGGTTGGCATTTCCGGAAGTCGCATAGGCACTAGCGCCAGATGAACTTCTAGCGTACTTTATAAAAACTCTGTGGTGGCTAGGCTTTGCAGAAGTTGCCTCCACGTCCATCTCTGAAACGCTGGACTCGTCACCAGACGCCGGTGGAATGCTGGCACTATTTTCCCTCCCCTGCATCTGAGGAAGACTAGACTCTGCGCGAGATGCCGGTGAAACACTTGCACTGTCATAGCCTCCTCCATACTCACAAAGCCTGGCAGTTCGACGACGGAGCCATAGAGTGCCCAGGCGCAGATTTGGAGCGCGAAGATCTGAGAGCACAGAGCATCAAAGAGCCATTTCTCCGGGGACCTGGACGTCAGCGCACTGCTTTTGCAGCGGCGAGGACCCAAAACACGCTTGTTCGCTCGGGAGAAGTGTGTTTCGGCGTCTCGCCACAGCGAGGCGCCAGTCACGTGGCTCTCCTCTCATCCGTTTTCTGCCGCACCACCTTTCCTATTTGGGCGGCCGCTTCTCGTGGCGATCTGCCAGGCTTTGTCAGTATATAGGAGGCTATGGCACTGTTTACCTTTTCCCGAGTCGCCGATAGAAGCTAGGCAGCCGAAGAAGGAGCTGCAGTCGGCGGCTGTGACAGTGCAGACTCGTTATCTTCCGAGAGTGTGGTGCCATGCTTGTCACCCTTATCAGACGTGTTGGGACTCTCATTCTCCTTCGTCGCTAGCTCTGCCACATCTTCGCCTCATCTTCATGCAGGACCAACTCGCTGTGTTCCTCAGCCGCCCCCTGTCCCGCGGCACGGGCGTATAGAGCAAACGCAGTTGGCCCTCTCATGTTCAAAGCGGACGGCACTCGGTGCACCTGGGAGCACGACAATGTCGTCAGATGTGTCCCATTCTCCTGCAGTGGAGGCAGATAGGGACCCGCTCCGGCACACCCTCGACGACCTCGCCGCCACCAAAGTGTAGCTGGTGTGGTAGTCGGTCAAGAGCGACACCCTCCCGAAGCACCGTGCGTACAATTCGGGTGGTTAACTCAACTCCGGCAGAACCGGGCACCTTCCATCCTTCATAGGTCACGTCCTTCACCTCGCCGTAGTCTGCGAAGGTCCTACGTATGGCGTCGTTTGAAACTTCGAACGGCACCCAGTTCAACTTGACCCGGATCTCTTTCCTGGTATTATCGACGACGTGGCATGTGCGAACCAGGAGAGTCCCTGCGTCGACCGAATTGGGCTTTGTCGCGCCGGTCTTTAACTTGTGCAGCCGGACGTGGGAACTTTGGTAGACTCCTTTTTCGGCCACTTTCCTGAGAACCCCTGCTTTTTCGAGCGGCTTTCGAAGGTCCTCGATAAGGTACAGTCTCCCTGCGATGTCACAAGGCAGCAGAACTGCACGCTTCATCATATCACCTGCTGTCACGGTCGGCAAATTAACACGATAGTCCGTGGGGAAGGAAGAATCCGAGGCACAACGGCCGAAGTCGGCCATTTTTACCACTCCTGAAGGGCGTTTCATTTCGCGTTTGATTCCCTCGACGTTCGAAAATGTAATTCGGCCACCGATCCTCCTTGGGTTCGGGCTGGTTGGTCTATATTGTCTAAAATGTTTAGAAAGAGCGAACGAAACGGGGACAAGGAAGACGCGAAGACAGCAGGACGGGCGCAGTTGTTGTTGTTGTTGTTGTTGTTGTTAAGTTGTTGCCTTTTGCATTTGGTGGCCTCACGGGTTTGCGCTGGCACATATCACGCAGGACTCTGTGTCGTGTGCAGTGATGGTTACGTAGTGTAGTTTGTTTTGGGTTGATTTGTTAGTACAGGGATCATCTCCTAGGTCTGCGATGGCAGATTCGGTGACTTCGTTACAACGTCTCTGAGGGTGTTGTTGAGTGGAGACACCGGTTTTAATTTTGATAGATGTTGGCCTTGTGATTGGGCAGTTCCTCGCAGTTTCCCAAGGTTGTCGAGCGTTACGACGTTCTCTATCGCCTTTTTTATTTCTTTTCGTAGGTCTTCGCGGTGTTCCTTGTATTTTGGACGCACCAAAATAACGTGCGGTACGTCACTCTTTACTTTACAGCGTTTGGACAAGGAGGAAGAGGTTTCTCGGGTGCTGCGCGGAAAACACATTCCTTGCGACAGGGCTGAGACTGTGGGCAGCCGGCTCAGTACGTCGGCTCCTCCTCTTTGCATTTGAAGTGACCTAATTGTGTGAAAAGTTTGCGGCAGGCTTTTACCTTGTGCTTCTCCTGTGGTGGTTTGCTCATACTGCGGCAAGAGGAATTTTTATGTCACATGACCAGCTCCATGGGGACAAGAAATTACCTTGCGTCCCTGCCTAATGGCGGAGAAATCCGTATCGCTTCAAACACAAAAGCCTAATTTCGCTCGCAGAAACTGACTGCAGGGACTTTCAACTGGAATCCAATTGACCGCCCCTTTATACTATAGAGCGCCGGTACCTGACTTCGCGGCGTGAAAGTCCCGGTTTCAAATCGTGCCAGAAACTCTTTTTTTTTTGTATTTGACTGCACTCTTACTAATAATGTAGACAAGTCCCTATGAGCTCTATAAAATCATTGGGTGGGTAGTTCTGACTCACCAGTTCGTTGTTCGTGACCTCGGGAGAGCGTCTACATGTCTCTGGCTCTCTTTACCAACTTCCGCCAAGCCTCCTGCATCTGCTGTGCACTCCGCGGAAAGTTGACAATATCTTCGCATGCCCGTCTCTTCGTTCGCCAGGTAACTGTGCTGCTGAATTTCTCTATAATTTGTTGTTTCCGTTTTTCAACAGCTCTAATTATTTCCATTGGTTGATCCAAAGTCATTTTAGGTGTTGGCGTTAGAGAGATGGTTTGCAAAGTCGACGCCTGATTCATTTTATCATTCAGTTGTGATCGTCTGCTATTCTAAATAAATTCAACAAGTAATGTGTTAATATTTCAAAACGATTGTCACAGCAAAACGTCAAGAACACAAATATACCTTTTATCACGTTCCATGCAAGTAAATGTATGATCTCTTTTATTTCGGTTTTACGACTTTCTCAGACGCTTGACTTGCTGCCTTGCCTGTAGGATTACGCTCAATCAATGCATCCACAGCTGCTAGTCTTATTTGTTAGCTTATTTTGTGGGAGTTTTTTTTTTAATGTCACAACTGCAGTCTTTATTAGTACTAAATAGGCGCCTCCTGTTATTGAAATGAGTCGTAGCAAGAGCGTTGTATATTAAAGACATATAAAATTGTAGTTGCTGGGGAAAGGATGCTTGTTTCGACTCCGTTTGTGTGAACGTCATGCCGATGCTTTTATCTTGGTTTCCTTTTAATGAACATTATGAAACGATTGTATTAGCGCGTTCACTTGCTTGATCTTTTTTTTTTCTTCCCGGTGTTTCGAGTGAACATGTGGGACGAACAGTAAAAACCGTGTAAGGCGCAGTAAAGCAAGTGGATGATTCGTAAAACGGATCACTGTTAAAAAGTGAGACACGCCAAAAAATACAAAAGAAAAGTTCCTAGCGTGCATTGAACCCGGGAACTTTCACGCCGCGACGACAAGTACCGGCGCTCTAACCTCTCGACCACAGCAAAAAGCGCGAGCCGCCGGCGCTAGCGTAGGTATATGAATATACTGCCACCGCTTTTATCTCGCGTGTTTTTTTTTTCTTCATTTTGGCTCATATTTACCCTCCCTGGCCGTAACTTTACCTGCCGCTCCTACAGTATAAAGGGTGCGGTCAATTGGACTCCAGTTGAAAGTCCCTGCAGTCAGTTTCTGCGAGCGAAATTAGGCTTTTGTGCTTGAAGCGATATGGATTTCTCCGCCATTAGGCAGGGACGCTAGCTACTTCCTTGTCCCCATGGAGCTGGTCACGTGACATAAAAATCTCTCTTGGCCGCAGCCGCGGCCGCGGCCGCAAGATGATCAAACCGCCCCTGGTAGATGTATTCCTCCCAGTCTATCGGTCTGTCCTTTGGCAAGATGAGGGTGTCTAGTTGAGGTGGAACCGCGTGTGCGACTTTGACTCAAATATTGGATTTCTTGTTGCCGGGAATTCATGAATGGGCAGGCACCCATCGCAAAGTCAGGTTCCATTTCCACGTGGGGCGTTTGAGCCTTTAAAGGGTGGCACGCGAGTCTGTGTAGATCACTGCGGGACAAGGCGGTAGTTTTGAAATCTGGATCAGATCGGCTGCGATTGCTTCTTAGTTTGCGGCTGTCTTTACGTTGGAGTTCCACAAGGCAGCTGCCTGACGTCACGTTATTTAAACGCTCCTTCCACCTCAAGTGTTCATTTCTGCGACACAAAAAGGCGGCTGTGGCAGAATGCTTGGTGAGGTCAAGTCATCCGTTTGTGTAGATGCTGAGATTGTCTTGGGGTCATTCATCTATAGTGTTGGCCGCTGGTTTGCTGACCAGAGTGTAACAGCAGTGACATAAAGGGGTAGTGTAGTGACCGCGTAGCCTCCACCGTTCATTGGGAGTGGCCGGTCCTTGGAAGGCGGTGACGTCCTGATGTAGGGGCGCTGCGCTCCTTAGCACCGTGACTTTTCCGGCTCCACTTGCAGCCGAGCAGTGTCAAGAGCGCATAGTTGAGTGCTTTGTGACGCGATAACAGCGCTTCAGATTTTTTCAAAGATTACTCTTATAAATTATATAGCGTAGGTCTAATGAACGGCCGTCGACGGGACTTTTATTGATGGGAAATAAATATCTGAGCATAACCGCAAAAGAATGAGATTCCACACGCGCGCCCTGAGAAGGTCGTGAGAGTTTGTTTCTCGCGCCGTGCAGTTGTTTATTATTCTTATCTTCACTCGACAGCAGCTGCTACACAGCGAAGTTGGGAATGCCTGCATAATAGATGCTCTTTTTATGCCCGCGCTTGCGGGATGGATATCGAATAATTTTCTTTCCGAGGACTATTCAAGATGGGCTTGATTCAGATGGCGCTTCTGACGCGAGACACAATATTTTATAACTTTATCACCTACACAAGTAAAAATATGTCTACTCTCTTTTTTTTATACATACACCAAGTGAGACGTTGTTTGAAGGAGAGTGAGAGATGTGAACTAATTGTGCAGTCCCAAAATAATATTTTCCACAATTATTTGTCCCAGTCTTCGCTGCGTTGTGTTGGTGTGCCTTTGAGATTGCTCGTTTCATTT
The DNA here is from genome assembly GCA_013358835.2 of Ixodes persulcatus. NCBI lineage: Eukaryota > Metazoa > Arthropoda > Arachnida > Ixodida > Ixodidae > Ixodes > Ixodes persulcatus. The sequence continues at coordinate 103,911 of JABSTQ010009236.1, forward strand.
GTTGGTGAGAATATTTGTGCGAAATTAGCGGGACAAAAAAGGAAGAATATCTTTTTGAGGCCCATAAAAAATTACATAAATAAAATGTAAACGTGGAAAGTTGCTCATTGACTTCATGCGCGACGGTAGATTGTTATTTTAAAATATGTGGCAAGGACATTCATTTCTCTTCGAAATTTTGTAGCGTTGATTTTCATGCAAAAATGATAACTGTATTTACTGCTACAGTAGGCTTAGGCGTCCATCTCCGTTAGTGAGGGGTAAAATAAACAGCACTATAGGTTGTGGGAGCCGAGGGTGAAAGACGAGGCAGAGGGCACGTGACAGGCGGTCGGCGGAGAAGACACGAGCTGGCGCGAGAATGTGCGTGCTACGCAAGGCTGAAGCTGGGCAGGAACATTGGAGCCGGGCTGCCTGGCCTGGCCCATGGCGAACCCCGGAGCGGTCCACCAGCGAGGTCTGGAGCAAGACCGGTGGAAGCGGCGAGCCCTGGCCATATGACCTGGGCTACGACGATCCCGGGGTGGTTCCGCAGCGAGACTCCGGCAGTGATAGCCCGGGACAGCCAGCCTACGCAGCGCTGGCGTGGGAAAGGCTATCCGCAGGCCTGGACACGGACTCTGACTGTGACCTCTGATCGGCGGGCGACAACAACGGTCGGCGTGCCCGGACTGCCGGTTCTCGACGACGGGCAACCGAGAGGTAGTAAACCCATTCGCTGTCTTCTCGTTGTGTTATGTTACTCCCTGGGTGACGAGTGGGACGCATACCGATCGGGCGGCGATTATTAGTAGAGGGACCTCCGTAAAGAACCGCACATTAAAATGGCGCCCAACGTGGAGCCCGTTCGGTATGCCTCTGCTTCTAGTCGTCCCCAGGGAGTCCCACGGATTCGTTGAGCGGGTTGTTCACTAACGCTAACGATGCCCGTTGAGACAAAGTATGTTGGAATTTGGGCGACTTGTCTCACAGCAGAGCTCAGCAGGTGTCTCCTCAAATCGAGTACCTAAAGGGATCGAAGGACGAGGTTGCGGACGCGCTTTCACGGGTACCCCAGAATAGTGGTTGCCAGGAAGTGATGCAACCGGGGAAAGCCGAAAAGCGCGGTTAAGATGTAAGAAAGTAGTCTTTAGAGGTCGAGGAGAGGCATGGCATGTTCGCTGGAAGGCAGGATGACGACTGGCAGGAGGGGAAACAGTCAGGAATCATTGCAGATTTAGGATTTTGGCTTGGGGTGATGCGGTAGGCAAGTAAGCGCTTGTCGAGGCCCGGGATGCAGATGGGTTTTGTCAGTGGGTGTCGGAAAGATTGCGGGAATGGCAGTGGACACCGGGAACACTGGCGGACGAGATTGTCAGCGGGTGTCGAATAAACTGGCGGAAATTGTGGTTGACACCGGGAACGCTGGCAGGCGAGTTAATGAACACTATTATTTGTAACTGCTGGGCCAAGACGGCTAGTTGCTTCGCGTCACTCCAACAACCGACGAAGGGCAGAGGGACGACTCTTCCTTGAGGGGGGTCGCTGCAAGGAAGCTACGAAATGTTTTAAATGGTTCTTTCTCGACTTCACTCTGGCCGGTCATGGCAGTGACAGCAAGACTTTTAATAAGTTATGTCGCGTCACGACCTGGCCGGGGATGAGGCGGTAGACATTTAGGTGGCATGTAGCTGTCTAGCTTGCCTTGAGGCGTGAACGATTAAAGCGGGCTTGCTCGCTGAGCTGCCGCCACCATCCGAGGACCGATCAGTCCCTAGAGCTCATATACTCGTGGACGGAACGGGATGCTGACGCTTACATCGAGTAGCACATGGTATATGTAGCCGTTGCGGAACGCGGGTATGCGATATGGCCATCCCGCCACAGGATTTGGATCCCTTCGCTTGCGCAAAAGATGGACTAGGTTTACACCATCGTTACCTGTTCTGAAGGAAACTCACGCTTTGAGCAACGCAGCTAGTGGTTTTGCCGCATCGCTTGCTCCGAGGTGAGAAGGGCACCCGAGGTATAAAGACGCGATCGTCGTGTCTCACTTCTATAGGCTTACTCGGCGAGATACAAACGAGGAGGCTTGCTTGGTTCACATCGCTGACCTAAAAGGATACTATCGTTGTCGCGATGGGGAAGACTATAACATGAGCTTGCGGTAGGACGCAAGAAATCCCCTGTTCTTGGCGACCCAGGAGCGAGCTCTGGAATGCGGACCTGCTGAGTTAGCCACATAGTACACGAACCCGTCGGAAAGCAATTTGGTGGTGGAAGCTATGGCCACTGCCACAGTCTGCGGCAGAGTTCTTGTTCGTTTTGTGTTGTTTCAACACTTTGTTCTGCGCAGAATAGCTTCTTGGAAAGACGGCCATAGACGGCGTAACCCAGGAAGCCCACCGAGAGGGAAGACGGGCCCATTCGTTCTCCCAAGTGCTCAGGGTGGCTGACAGTTGTTCGGCCTGACGAACGATTCAGGCGGGCAGTTCTAAGCCCGCTGCGACCTCTAAGCGGAACGGGGCAGGCCCGTGCGCGTCGGGCAAACCACCTTAGAGCAAGCCCCCTGCTGCATCGCGGTGAGTGGGACAGCGAGCGACGGACAGGTCGGCATTGTCTGCCAGCTTCACCTACGCCGCTTTCGGACGCTGCAACGTGGCCACTCCGGCAACACCAACAGCGGCCGCCCATGAAGTCCAGCGGCTCCCCGAGGCTCATGAAGCCCCCCGAAGTCCGGGCCTTGAGGGGGGGAAAGTGTGGGAGCCGAGGGTGAAAGACGAGGCAGAGGGCACGTGACAGGCGGTCGGCGGAGAAGACACGAGCTGGCGCGAGACTGTGCGTGCTATTCGAGGCTGAATCTGGGCAGGAACATCGAAGCCGGGCTGCCTAGCCTGGCCCATGGCGAACCGCGGAGTGGTCCACCAGCGAGGTCTGGAGCAAGACCGGTGGAAACGGCGAGCCCTGGCCATATGACCTGGGCTATGTCGATCCCGGGGTGGTTCCGCTGCGAGACTCGGGCATTGATAGTCCTGGACAGCCAGCCTACGCAGCGCTGGCGTGGGAAAGGCGATCCGCAGGCCTGGACACGGACTCCGACTGTGAGCTCTGATCGACGGGCGACAACAAGGGTCGGCGTGCTTGGACTCGGTTCTCGACGACGGGAAACCGAGAGGTACAGTAAACCCATTCGCTGTCTTCTCGTTGTGCTATGTAACTAACTGAGTGACGAGCAGAGCGCATACCGATCGGGTTGCGATTATTAGTAGAGGGACCTCCGCGAAGAACCCCACAAGGTAATGTACTATCTTTTTTTTTTTTTTGTCTTGAGTCTTTTAGATATTAGAGTGCTAAAAGAAAAATAGTATTGATTCGTCAATAAATAACCTAAAAATTGACGCCAAAAAGTCAATCAATCAGGGATTTTCTATTATCTGATTTACTTCTACAAGACGTATCCGCCGTCTCAAACCGTAGTTACCCTGCAGGTTATGTATTTTAAGCAACTACTTGAAGTATGGCAGAAACACACGTTGTGGGAGTTCTTATAAAAAATATTTCCCAAATATTATTTTTTAATATCGAATTGCTATAATATATCGGCTGCCGAAAAATCGCATTCGGTTTCGATTCGGGCCTTGGTTATCGGAGAATCAAAATGAAGTTTTGTTTGGGTTACGGCCACTAAACAAAATTCGCTATTTGACGGCTTTCGCTACAGCTTCGCAGAGATTTGCTGTGTATCAAGTAACTCCTCTCCTTGCATAACTTATTGCTTGCATTATTTCAGTCAAAACTACAAACCACGTGTCTCTTAATTTGTTGAACCACTGTATTTTGCCCAAATAGTTTTTTTTTTTAAATTTTATCTTAGTTAAAACTAGCAGAATCCACAGTATGCATTCTAATTTTATTATATAACATTGCTCATTTTATCTCGGGATTTTAAGCGTCTGTGTGTATCGTTATCTTGCTTTATTACCTTGTCACAGTAATTCGCAATAATGATGCTTACGTTTTCAACATTTTAGTAACTTAATAAGAAAAACTCGCAAAGTAAATAAGAGTGTGCCATTTCTGAAATATTACAATTTCTCCATGGCATTTATTGTCGCGGTACGGTGCAAAAGGCGACACAGGTTGCGTACGAAGCCAGTTGATAAACGAATTACATTATTCACTGTAATCACTGTTCAAACGTGTAACACCACGGTATTATGGAGAGAAAAAAAAACAGGTTGTGCATTAGTTGTCGCACGTACGGTCGGCAAAACAATGGTACATTTTCATTTATTACAAGAACCAACTGACAATGAAGACCTAACTGGGGGTCTGTTGACACTCCCGAAGAATGAACATGCGAAACCCTGTTTTGAAGGGCCGGCGCTACACTATCAAGCACCCTGGGCAAACTCCAAGCATCAAGGACCCCTATTTACTAGGTACGACATCACGTTGTTAGTAAACATGTGAGTAGTGGCTCAACACGAGCGTTTTGTCAGATAAGAACCACACTCCAACGGCGAACGGCAGATAAGTCAAAAAGCAAAAAAAAAAAAAAAATCAAAAGGAGGCGCGTTTGCATTCCCCTTTTTGATGGTGCCCTGGGCGACTGCCCAGGTCGCCCACCCCTAGGGCCGGAGTGATCTTATCTGTCACGCGTCTACCAAGGGAATCAAGCCGCCGTCTCATCTGGTCTGGCGATGAGTCGGCGGCTTGAGGCCGATGAGCCGATGAGAGCAAGTAATCAAGATAGAGTAAATATGGTTTTCAAATGTCTTCTGAGATTGCATCTCCCGCTCTGGTTTGAATTAACAAACGGGTGGTTCCCGTTTTGACCCATTCCCAGTTCAACCTTCCCGTTTGTACCTTCCCACTTCGACCCGGCCCAAAACGACCTTCTCGTTTCATCCTTTCCCATTTCGCCCTATCCCGAAACAACCTTTCCGCTTCGGCCATCGTTTGTTATCAGTTGGGTGCGGGCCAGGGGGCACAAGCAAGGACCGCAAATTATCAGAACTGGAGTGACGTCTTTCTGATGGCACGACTTCTCCGTTGGACTTTCTTAACAAGGCGAAGTCATTTTCTGGTCTATGATGTTTTCCTGCGTGCACGAGTGTTCAGTGTTTGAAATTGTAAAAGAAAATAAAGTTGCAATCATATGCCGGGCACCCTGTCTGATTAATCGCCCTACAAAATATTAAGAAAACTAATATGAGGTTTTAGAATAACGCACTCAAGCACTTTGGGTACCCTAAAAATATCGTCGCGATGGCGACGCTAATTTTAGCTTACCCGATGTGCTTGTGTACGTAAGACTTCATTATTTTACGTAGCGCGACACTGTTAGCACGACCAAGCGATCGGCGGTGTTGCAGTTTATCTCATAGAATTAAAAGGTTGCCATAAAAACTATTACTGTCTTTGGAAGTGCCCATCTGAGCCACTACCCAAAGTTCTAGAATTTGGTGCCTGCTAATATTATTTCGAAGTAAAAATTTAAAAAGAACGACAAGGTCGTCTTTGCGGTAATGCTGTCGCAGAGTGTGCATAGACCGTTTCGCGGCTGCACGTTATAGGGATCATCTTAAATAAAAACAAAACAAAAACACTAAATGGTTGAAGTAAGAATATTATGTTACTTCGAAGCTCGCCTGAGAGAGGTGCATATTCCTAGAATCCATTGGCATGCAACAATATTTCAGAACATCTATTCTTAAAGGGATACTTCAACGAAATTTGATATATACACGTCCTGTTCACAAAATGGCCGAATATGATACACAATATTCATAGATGACAATCGCACGTTATTTTGAGCCTGATTACTATTTTTCGTTATAAACGGCCCACTCTGGCAAACGCTCGGAGTGTAGCCAGCGGAGAGCAGGTCACATCCGCAGAAATCATGACATAGTTTGTCTCGGGACCTTACGTCCGGACGCAGCGGACGCTGCGAGCTATCCCAGCCAATCCCGCTTTGTAGACGTAGCCCGTGGCACGCTTTCCGCGCGTCGCTGTGCCCCCTCTCCCGGGTCCCGTGACATTCACACGGCCTCGGATAGGCCCCGATGGCTCGTAGCATCCGCTGAAAACAGCCGATGCACACCAGTGATCGGGCCACCGCAAGTGTCTTTGTACGAATTTTTAGTGATGGGTTAATATTCTATAATCTTGTAGAGGGACAATAGCGACTTCTAGTACACACAAGAGTCTCGGGGAGAGGGAAGCTCCTTTTTCAGCTCTTCTCTCGTCGTGGCCGGAGGCGAGACAGTAAAGCCCCGTTCACACTCTTGCGTCCGAGTAAGACCGAGAGAGACCAGTCCGGTTTTTAAGCCTCTTGCGATCTCTTAGGACCAGCTCCGCTGCGGCGCATTCGATCCTAAGAAGTCGCAAAAGGCTTAAAAACCGGTCTGGTCTCTCTCGGTCTTACTCGGTCGCAAGAGCGTGAACGGCGCTTTATAGTCCTACCTGTCAAGGTTCCTAGACGGGCATTACAGACTATGCGTTAGCGACATCTACCAGGTGCTCTTTTCTAATCGTTTAATTTGTTTTAAAATTCCTTTTCGTGCCTTTTGTCAACAAGAGATTGCTGTGTCTGATGTGCTAATGCTCCATTGAACACGAATAAACCAAGCAATAAGCTTCGATATTTTGTTGTAGTATCCCTTCAAGCAGAAAAGCTCAGGGTTAGGACGATTAGAATTTTCGGCGAAGGGGTTGTGATGCGCGGGATCATATACAAATGGGTTGAAACTGGCCGGGTTCAAACGCAAAGGCTCTTTCGGGTATCGGTTGAAACGGAACGGGTTCAAATGAAAAGGTCGTTTCGGGAATGGGACGAAACGGGACGGGTTCAAACGGGAAGGTCGTTTCGAGAATGGGTCGAAACGGGACGGGTTCAAACGGGAAGGTCGATTCGGGAATGGGTCGAAATGAGACGGGTTCAAACGGGAATGGGTGGTTTCGGGCTACACCCTAACAAACATGGTTGGCAGCGTCTGCGGAGTGCTCAAAGAGCCTTGCTCGTTGAGCTCATAAAGTTTTATGAGTGCTAGCCGTTCGAGTTCTCAGAGGTGTTTCGAAAGAGCTCTCCTCAACCGACGTGTTTTGCACAAACAATTATCGCTAGTGCACGCCTTCGGAAGCGCTGCGCGGATGCTTGCTTTCGTAGGGGGACTCGCCTAAGCCTAGCGTTTCACATCAAAAATGTTAATCAATCTGGCGCGATTCTTCTTTTTTTTTGCGCGCGTGTTGATGCTGATAAAAGATTGGGTTCCCGTAAAAGCGACTCCACTGCTCTGAGAATTGTGAAATCGTCGTGACTGGGACCATGGCTTCAATACCGCGAAGATACCTACACAGCTAATACTTTCCCAGCCATTTGGCTGGATGCAATCGGGCGTTCAGTTAGCACCAAGTTTGTTTAGTTATTTTCCCGTCATTTTGCTTCAAAAGGCAAGTAGCTCTCAATTTTTGCAGTGCACCTTGCCTACCAAAGCGATTTCTTACGTCGCGTTTTAATTGTGTCTCATGACGCACCCACCTTGCTTGCGGATGCCATGTGAAAAAAAAAGAACAGGAACAGTAAAGCATATTCATTTTGTTGATATTTTTAGTTCTCTGGGTTGCTTATTACCACACAAGGTGCTTACAGACGCTTGTATTGGACCATAGATCGTGCATAATAGAACGCTAGAACGGCGCTTTCAAGGTCACGTCTTCTGAGCATTGCAGAAGTTGTTAAACGGGGGATGGAGTAGCAGACGGACGTAGGCGAAAACAAATGCTGACGCGCAGCCTTCGTGTCTGCGGCTCACGGGCATTGCAGACGACGATAGGCGTTGGTGAAGTAGCAGACGATGCCATATGCTACCCCGTGTCTGCTCGCACAAATAGCAGGCGGTATAAGACGCCAAACTAGACTCACGGACATGATTGTAAACCTGAGACTGGGGCAGAAAAGAGAACACAACAGAAGGTAGAAAAAGAGGAGGCAACGTCTCAATTTTTTTGAGACGTTGCCTCCTATTTTTTTACCTTCTGTTGTGTTCTCTTTTCTGCCCCAGTCTCAGGTTTACAATCATGTTCGACTTAAACCAGCTCGCCTGCACTCTGACTATTTTGTTTTAGACTCACGGGATGTCGCGAAAGGGATACACTAGGCTTTTTACCGTGTTCGGTACAGCAGCCAAGTCCGTCTAGTTGTAATGGACGGGGAAACTGATTTGTGGGCGGGGCTTATAGCAGGTCATGACCTCCATCTAAATTACGTCTAACAACGTAAATCTTGTCCGAAAACCAAATATTTTTGGTGGTAAAGTTATCTAAAACATAGGTGTCCCAAATAATATTTAAAGAACACTTTTTTTTTCTTAAATTGCAGTGTCTATTTAAGGTGAAACCAAGTAAAGTTTAGGGTTCTCGCACTTTAGACATCACTACCTAGAATACAAGGCCTGTGCATTCCCAGATGTCATCGTTAGTGGATCAATGTGGCGCCGCCTGCCTCGCGCCAACACCGTCGACAGCGGCCTTGCTGCGTCTCACAATGAGCGCGATGTTAGCACATGGGCGACACCAAAACTGCCGCGTCTGCCGCTTTACGGCAACTCTCGTCGAGCTTCGGCCTGTTTGCCGCTTGGGGCGTTTCCGGGATCTACAGATGATGACGTCACGCGCAGTCCTTGTCTTATGACTGACATTGCTTTAAACCTAAAAGAAAAAAAAAGTTAAGCGCAGCGTTACGATTAGTGCCGCGTCGCAGACATTTCTCTTTTTTTTTTTTTATCAAGGTGAGACCATGTTTTCAGCCTCACCACTCCGTACATGGATTGCAGCAATTGGCTCCACAGGTTCTTTGCGGAAGTATAAGCGTATTTGATTTCTGAGGGTGTGAACTTTACCAGTGAACTCGAATTGATCAGTGAACCCGTGATCCAATACCGTTATCTGTCGGCGACAAATTGGCCAACTGTGACGTGTTGGCAGTTCGAACACGTGCCCCGTGGTGGCTGCACCCTGTGATAAGATTCGAAGATGCGGGTTCCAGATTTTCAGATACGGTGTCCGAAAGCTCAGGCGAAATCGTTTTTGCACAGTCGCAGTTCGTTTGAACATTTCTGGCGGATGGAGCTTCGGATAACCGGCAAGAATGATCTGAAGCGCTAAGATGGTTGCAAATACGAAAGCGAAGTCTAAATTTAGTATATGGTGCCCGGAGCGCGTCTCCGACTAGTGTGTTCAGCGTCGCGACCCGCTCATACAACAAACGTGGTGCACAAGTGGCAGCAAATGACGTCACAAAGGCCGAAGTGTTCCGCTGTTGGGTGTCGTGATCGTGGCGGCTGGTCGTGAAGAGGCTGGCGAAAATCACAAGAGAACGCGAGTGTCGCTATTGCCGTGGCGTCCCCAACTTCTGACTGCCGAAGCTTCCGCGGACTGCCACACTGAAGAGCGACCTGCAACAGAACAAGCGTCTGCCGCACATCCACCACCGCCGCTGCGACATCACCAGGTTCACTACTGGCGACAGCATGAGACTTCTATGACGTCATGAGGCGGAAATAGAGGGACCACTTTTTGGACGTGGTGAAAACACCAGTCGGAGACGCGTCTTAGGCACTATGCGGAGCGCAAGTTCGTCTGCTTCTTTTGCAGGGGTTGTGGTGGTGTCAGAACGCCGAGCTATGATAGGTTCGGTATGAAGGATAGTGGGTAGACCTCAAGCAGCTTGCTTTGAGGTCTACCCACTATTTCTCAATCAGAGCCAATCAGAGCTGGGCGTTCTGACATCACCAAAAATCCTGCAAAAGAAGCAGACGAACTTTTGCTCCGCATAAATCTAGTAGTTCGCGGAATTGCTTAGCTTCTAGACGACGTCGTCAGCGCCGCCATTGGAAGATGTCGGCGTTCTTGTGAAGAAGGTTTATAAGGACATCAAAGTGGAGATATGGGCCAGATGGTACACGATTCTTAAACATTATGCACCGTAAAACGGGGAGAAAAGAAAAGGGATACAACACGAGGCGTTTTATGTTGTGTCTCTCTCCTTCTGCACCTGTTTTATGGCGCGTATTGTTTGAGAGTCTACAAGGGCATCGGGTCGGAGCCATTTGGAGCGTTCGTAGGTATAGCGCGACCTCCTCAATTTCCGACGCCACGAGTACGGGCGTGCTGGGCTGTGGAGGCTCTATGCATGGCAGTGTTTTCGTAAACATTGAAATATTGTGTATGTCACAAACTCAATTTCATTGACCCCACAGAACTTTAATTATAGTTTTGAAGTTTGAAAGTCTAAAGCATAAAAAATCTATATTTATTAATTTTATTTCAGAATACTTATCCGTTTCTGTTGAGACTGTGGTAGCGTGGGTATACATGTGTACAAAGAAAACAACAACCAAAGCAGCGCGCACCTAGACAGGTACTATAAACGATATAACTAAATAATAACACAAAGAATGCTTTGACAATAACAAATAAAAATGAGATTCGTCATGGGCTAGAATGCGTTGACGGAAAACAATACACACAATAATTATTTTTTAAATGCTTTATTTTACATTTTGCAACATGCAATATAAGAAGAAAAAGCTTCAAGTGATTGGCATACCACAGCTTGCTCCGAAAGAAGGTTTCAGTCACTTATGGTTTGTGGAAAGAATCAGTATCTGAAACAGTCCTTGAAGAACCGGGGCTGATGAAATGCGCGATTGTGTTTGTTCCGTGTTATTCTCGATTTGTCAGGAACTAGTTCAACTGTTCTGTCTATCTGCAATAAGTCATTGATAATCATATTAAAAAAAAAAACTCAACATTTCCTTTGCGCCTCATCCTAAGCAGTGTGGAATGCTGGCTTTTAAATACAGTCCCGTAGATGAATCCAGTCGGCGATATTTGAAAAAAATAAAACGCAAAGCAAGTGGTTCCACCTTTTCTAGCTTTAGCACATCTTAAACAATATGAGGCTACCAGATTTCGCATGCATCTTCTATTAATGGACGAATGAGTGTTTTATACGCCAAACATTTTGTGTTAATTGAACTCAGTTTCAAAGACCGGCTTAAATACCACAATTCATAATTCGCTTTTTTTCCAATGCTATCAACATGTGCACCCCGACGGAGATCCTCACAAATAGGTACGCCCAGATATTTGCAAATGCAATGGATACCCTTGCAATGGATACCCATCGAAAACGTACGCAAATCGAATGGGCTTTGTTTTGTGAGTAATAGTCATACAGACGGATTTCTCTAAGATTAGTGATATTCGCCATTTATTGCACCACTGACAAATGCTTGCTAAACACGAGTTAAGATCAATTTGATCGGTGGGCTCCTTAACCTCTGTACATAAAATACAGCCGTCGGCAAAGAGCTGACAATAGTCACAAGACATATAATAATTTATTCGTAAGATCACAATGCACGGAATTACACGAGGAATAGGAGGAGGAGGCACCTACGATATAAAGATAAAGAACGCAAAGATTTTCAAAGAAGAAACTGCAGTTCACAAGGGGTTAGAAACATCTTACAAACAACGAACGTCAAAACTCCAAAAACGCAGGTACTATAAGGTTTTTTATTTAGGTCCCAAGTAAAGAGGTGTTGGATACATCATCTTTAATAAAAACTAAAACATCCATTAGGGCAAAAAAAGAATATATATATATATATTAGCTACCGCTTTTTTTTTAAGTTGCGTTCTCTTTTTTTGTTTTTCTGGAGTATTTAATTATTGCGAGTTCGCAGCAAATGCATTAAACCAAGGTTAAAAGACGCAGTCTTTAGAACTGGCGCTCGACCTACACGTCGCACAATGAGAGGAAAAAGACATCTATTTCTGCTGAATCGCGTTGTCAATAGCAGGCACAAATTAATTAGGTTCGCTTGAAAGAACAAAAAAAAAACCGCTGTCAAAATTTGTAAATTAAGAATCGTGTTTTTTAGAATCTTTATATATATATATATATTTTTTTAGGTAGCTACGTTCGCTCGAAGACAAGGACGGGAAGGGAGAGAACTAGCTGAATTTAGTCAGCATGTGAACATTTTGTTAAGATGCACGCAAGAGTGAACTAAAAAGATATCTAGGCGAATTGTAACACCAAACAATGTATGAATTGGCGCAAATGAGCTCGCCGTTGGACTGTCAGTGCGCCTAATTGGAAGCACGTATTGTCGAGACAGGGCTTTCATTTATTTCCTTGACGTTCATACCAATGAAGGCAGAGAAAAGAGAAAAAATATAAAAGGAGCAAAAATTAATTAACTGATTAATGAATGAATCCTCTGCAATGATATCTGCGCCGAATAATATTTTTTTTTTCTTTTTGCGGCACGTGTTTCTTAATTTGTCCAGTTTCATTGATATATAGCGATCAGCGTATGTATATAAATGATTCTTAGCAAATGGGGACCTCCTGGGAGTTTCATAACAATAGCATAGTATAAACCTTTTGATGACTCAAGCGCCGTTTTAATGAAGATAAATTAGTAATTGACGTACAAAACCGAAAACGTCATCATTATGTATCGGCTCACGGAGAGATGTTTTATAAGAGCTTTCTAAATAGTACTATGCAGGACAATAGCGGTAGGAGATTTAAAAACGCGTTGAAGTGACAGGCCAAAAAAGAAAAGCTAACATGTAATCGAGTTACTTTTTTTATATAAATAAGCGACACGTTTATATAATTTCCTCTACCAAAAAAAAAAAGAATCGGGTATTTGCTTTTACAGTAGTTTTCGATCCCTCTCGTTCAATAGATCGATTTCACTATGCGTTTGGCGCATGCGTGACGGCGCCATAACTTTTTTTCGCAGGTGTCAGGTGGCAGTGCACGAGAGGGCTCGTGGCGTGTCGTGCTCCACACGCGCAGAGTTCCAGCGAGGTTGCCACACGCGCAGAAAGACTATAAAGCTCCCTCGATGAATTGCGGCAGTGTTGGCGTAGTCAAACTGGTTGGTGAAATCGGCGTACTGACAGTAAAACTCGTTTTTTTTGTTGAAACTGAGTGTTTGTGACAATCTACAAATACGTAGATCAATTTCTTATAAAGAAGAAGAAAACGAACTGGAGTCACTTATGACTTTGGTTTCGTTTTGGGGAATTTCTTTTTCTTAAAAAACATCAAAAATGTTCTCGTGTTCTTGTTTGTTTTTTTCTTCTTAGAGTTAGTATTTTTTGATACCAATTTTTGGTGTCGGGTATAAGATTGGGGTTCATCGTGGCTTAAGTTATGGCAGATTCCGCGAGAAGATGTGGAGCGATCCAGAACTGCACCCTGCTCGCGCGTTTAGAGCAGCAAATGCTAGCTCACGTTTGCATGCGCATAAAGAGGGGGGATCCGTGGCCGAGTGGTCTAGCGCACACCAGCTCGGAGCACGTGGAGCGAAAGCTCGCGCTGCAGAACCCAGGGATCCTGGGTTCAATCTCCACCCCTGCCCGTTTCGATCTGGATGAGCATCGTACCGGCGTGCGGTCGTGTACCACTACTGCGTGGTGCACGTTAAAGACCCCAGGCTAGCGGTTGTACTGCACTGGCTAAATTGCTCATCTACAGCTGGGAGACTCGTCGCCCGTTGTGGCAGACCAAGTTCTAGGCTGTATAAACAAACACACAACCCAATTATTATTATTTGCGCATAAAGATACCAAGAAAAAAGCGCTCCGTAACCGCTGCAAATATACCAGCGGAATTTGGCATTGAAGCTCCATGCGCTCCCGTAACCTCCGGGGCAAGTGCGCCTGTCCCGAAGGCTCGGAAAACATCTCCGTACAGATAAGGGAAGGGCACGAGATAAGGTGTATGGTTCGAGAAAAAGAAGCAGCCTGAGAGGAAGTTCATCGGGGGTTGGGTTCCATGTCGACGCAAAATAAATCTGTAAATAAAGATTATCTGACGGTGAATCCTGGGCTGTCTTATTCAATAAAAGTTTCAATTCGTGTTTGTTTTACCGATTTTGATACAATGGGCACGGAGGTTAATTTTCGGTGTTAACTGGTGTTTAACGATAGCATAGAACCCTGGTTATAACCGATTCCGCTTGCATTTTGCATCCTCTTTTTTGTGTCAAGGAACGTAGGAGAGACGCGATTGCAATAATTACACAAGGAATCGATCCTAACGACACGTCTGTTTAATTCGCTTTATTTTTATTTATTTTTTATCTTCGTATACTAAAGTCCAGGGAAAAGGGCAATTCCGGGTGAAATGGGTGCCTCTTTCAACTTGGCGTTCTCGTAAGTTCGAGAATATTCTCGTCTGATCAAGTTCCGAATGTTCTACGCGCCGAAAGTTCTACGCCGAATGTCCCAGAAACGCAGGAGGGTACATAAGGGACACCGCATGGCGAGCGGGGTCAGTCTCGCCCCAGCGTTCAATCCTGCTGTTACGCCGCTATCGACTCCCGCGACGGTCTATTGTTAGCGTCTATTTTCTTTTTGTTTTTAGCATAATTTCACGCCATTAAATGTTTAGTTTGTTTCAGCTTTCCTCGCCTCATCAATTGACATTCGTGACATTTTTGGTGGAGGTGCGGAGTATACGTCTTTCTTCGTCACCGCTTTCAGCTGCCGGTAGTCCACGCAGAACCTAAGCGTTCCGTCCTTATTCTTAACCAGTACGACCGGAGAGGCCCATGGACTGCTTGAAGCCTGGATTATGTCGTCGTTCAGCATTTCTTGCACTTGCTCCTGGATGACCTCCCTTTCTTCTACGGAGACTCGGTATGGCGATCGATGCACAGGGAGCGCGTCGTCCTCGGTAACAATGCGATGCTTCACAACGGTGGTTTGGCGCATCTTCGACAACGTCGCAAAGCAGTCGCTCTATTTGGCGAGGAGGTTACTCAGCTGCCGTTGTCTCGGGCCTGGAAGCTTGGGGTCCATATCGAGCTGCGCTGGCGGTATGATGTCTTGCTGAGGTGGCGATAATTCTTCAGCAATGGCGGCGATTTCGGCGGAGTTTCGGAGCTCTTCGAAGTGGCCCACTGCGGCACCTTTCGTGAGGTGTTAACTTTCTCGTCGGAACTTTGTCAACAGGACGACAGTGCGGCCATCCTGAAGTTCAGCTACTCCTCTTGCGACGTCTATTCCTCTTCCCATGAGCAATTGAAAGTTACATTCAAGAACAACTTCGCCGCAGGTAGCTGCGTCTGTCACGACGGGTACGACAACACTTGATCGCGGCGGCAGATTTACGTCGTCGGCAGCGACTCGGATGGCGGCTGGCGCTGTTTGGTGTTTCACTGAAGGCGGTACTGGTGTCCGCAGCGTCAATCTGTTTTCTCCAAGGTGGATAACGGCGCCGTATTAACACAGAAAGTCCATGCCGAGAATGACGTCTCTGGAACAGTCTTGTAGAACGACGAATTTCACAGGACACGTCTCGCCGTGATTTTCGACGCGATCAATAGACTTTCCAACACGCGTGATGAAGTGACCTCCAGCGGTTCGTATCTGCGGTCCATCCCCCGGCGTTGTGACTCTTCGAAGGCGGTGAGAGAGCTTCCCACTCAAGACTGAGTAGTCTGCTCCGGTGTCAACGAGTGCCGATACGTGCGTGGCCGAATGGCTACTGCGCTTGACTGTCAAAGAAGGTCTAGGTTTGATTCCAGTCAGCGGACTGTCCTTCTATATATTCTTTCAACTTGGTGTTTTCGTAAGATCGAGAACATTTTCGTCTTATCGAGTTCCGAATATTCTACGTGCCGAAAGTTCTACGCCGAATGTCCCAGAAACCCACGAGGGTACATAAGGGACTCCGCATGGCGAGCGAGTGAGTCTCGCCCCAGCGTTCGATCCTGCTCTTACGCCGCCATCGACACCCGCGACGCTCTATTGTTATCTTAATTCTGTTTCCTTTTCAAGGAGGGCACAAGTTCGCCCCATTAAACGTTTAGTTTGTTTCAGGTTTCGTCGCCTCATACATTGTCATTTGTTGCATTTTTGGTGGAGGTGCGGGGTATCGCTTTCTATGCTCGTCAGGAGTACCCCTACGAAGACATCCCGGCCAAGTGAGGTGCTCAGCCCGGGAAGGCTACCCTTCGCAGAAGACACCGACGCCCGAGCAAGCCGCCGTACCTAAAGTCAGCGGACTGTCCTTCTATTTATTCTTTCAACTTGGCGTTCTTGTAAGTTCGAGAACATTCTCGTGTGAGCGAGTTCCGAATGTTCTACGCGCCCAAAATTCTACACCGAATGTTCCAGAAACCCACGAGGGTACATAAGGGACACCGCATGGCGAGCGGGGTGAGTCTCGCCCTAGCGTTCGATCCTGCCGTTACGCCACTATTGACGCCCGCGACGCTCTATTGTTATCTTCTGCTTCCTTTTTGTTTTGGGCACAAGTTCGCCCCATGAAACGTTTAGTTTGTTTCAGTTTTGGTCGCCTCATCAATTGTCATTTGTGACAATATTTTCCCTCCAAATTTATCCGGGGAAAGTGAATGGTTGTATAGGTCACGCGAGCTTGGGTCTCCTGTCGTCGATTTCCCTGAATTACTGTACGGGTCACGTGACGTCAAGTTTCCGCTAAATTTGGCGGGTAAACTGAATCGCTCTTTCGGCCACGAGATGTGAATTTTCCCGCTAAATTTAGCGGGTAAACTGAGTTGACTTATATAGGTTACGTGCTATCGAGGTCCCCAAGGCGTATAGGTCACGCGACGTCATGTGACGTCATGTGACGCCACTTTCCTAGTCCAAATTTAGCGCGGGGACTGAATTGGTGCATAGGTCACGTAGCAGTAAATTATCCGTCGAAACTTAGCCGAGATACGAAATTCAGGTCTCTCGGCAGGTATCGTGATATTGCTTTCTCCCTCTAAATTCAGCGGGAAACGGATGAAAAGACGGACGGACGGGCGGACAGAATTTTGGGATTTATGGACGTAGCGTTAAAAAAAGTCATTTCGTGCTTGCATATATCCGTGTCCGTCCATATTCTATTTCACATTAGCTCCGACTGCTGCCAATGCTACGAACCGATGGTCCGTAAAGTCCCTTGATACTTCTCTGTTATCTAGGGACTTTATCTAGGGACTTCGACTTACCTAGGGGCCTCGGGGAGTTCTTATCTAGGGACATCATCTTACCTAGGGATGTAGGGAAGCTCTTATCTTGGGACTTTAATGGTCAGTCAAGGCAGCGCAAAAAGTGGACGGTCATTTCGCTCGTCGTCTTTCTTATCCGTTTCTACCGTTGAAACCAATGACACACAAAAAGAAGCGCATGATCACGGCGCATTCACAGTGCTTGATTGGCTAGGCCGGTCATACGTAGCCAAACTTGTACCTGTTACTTGAAAAATGTAATGGATTACAATTACAATTAACCGAGCCTCAAATGTCATGGATTACCATTACAAATTACCTACGCTCAAAAAGTAACGAATTACTTTACTCCTTTTGTTACAAATCACTTTCACGTTACTTTTCCCGTACACATCTAAAAAAAAACAATAAAACAATTTTGTGTTTTCAAAAATTTTTTGCAGCACTATATTTCATCTTTCATACGCCCGCATTATGGTAGTCTTTGTAGAAATAAAATATTTTATTTAGGAGAAAGGGTGTAGCTGCAATCCGTTCACCTGTAAGCTGACAAGGAAGCGAAAGCTGCAACCACACGCCATCCCGTTAGCTTACGGCAACCGGAAATGAGCACTGAAATTCTTCAGCAAAGCTAGCGGTGCGCGTCTACCTACATTGTCAAAATACATTATGACAATCTACTATCAAAATACCTCGTGTCCCAAATAGCGGCCAGGCTCTTTAAATCGACCGCAAAAATCGGTTTCTTAACCTATCGTGTTCCGATTTTGTACAGCGTTGGCCACAGGTGGTGCATTTTTTTCTATAAAATTCTCGAAGAGCGAAAGTCCCTGAGGAAAAAGTAAAAAAAAAAAAGAAAAAAAAAGCTTAACTCCTATGAAAACGCAGAGAAGTCACCGGTCTTCAAACCATAGCGTGCCCAATGGTTTGAAAACCGGTGGCTTCGCTGCGTTTTCAAAGGAGTTAAGCTTTTTTCTTTTTTTTTACTTTTTCCTCGGGTAAGTTCGACCTTTGCAAATTTTACAAAAAAAAAAAAGCACCATCTGTGGGCAACACTGCACAAAATCGTACCGTGATGTGTTAAGAAACCGAAGGGCACAAACTGTAAAGCAAGTTTATTTTACATTTCAATCTAGATACTTTGTCCAAATTTAAGTGCACCTTGGAACAAATTTGGACCATTTATTGAGGTACTGAAAAGACAAGTAGAGCTTGATATCTTTGGGCGACTTGTTTTAAGTTGTGCGATAACTAGTGCAAGTATGGAACCAGCACCACCCGTTCTTTCACGACATTTCGCTTCCTACCTTTTCTCCCTTTACGATTTTAAGCAAGGGTCACACAACCTCATTTTAACACCTGCCATGGGAACCCGCATGACCGGCGTCCCTCAATCTGAGCCTTGAAGCGGTCAATATTATTATGTACATATGATTTTTTAGGTCTGATCCTAGACATGAAATTTGAGCTATACCCCTTTTAAGAATGTTTGAGTGCGCTGACGAGTAATGTAATATTGCGAAAATAATCCCTGGAGAAATAGAACATGGGAAACAAAGGACAAACAAATCTGCAAACACAGCTAGGTGACTGGTGCGCGACCGAAACAATCCGCCTGGTACTGCTTTAGTAGCTGGGTTCTTTACCTCCGAATCTCCTAGAGGCATGCGCACCGTAGCTGTGTTTGGAGATTTGTGTTTGTTATTTGTCCCCCTTGTTCCCCTTTTCCAGGAATTATTTTTGTCATTCTTGTCCAGCTCGTTTTCACCTTTGCATTTAATCGCATTATCATCATAACCTTAAAATGCAAGCCGTTCACCCTTGTTGGTAGTAGACTGGTGGCAGTTGATAAAACACTCTCGCTCTACTGACGTCCAACTCCTGGTTCGCTCAGTCGGTAGAGCGTTTAACTGGATATGGAGAAGCCCCTGGTTCGATACTAGGACCAAACGGATTTTTGTTTTTGGTCGCACACCACTCACCTAGCTATGTTTAGAGATTTGTGCTGGTCCTTTGTCCCCCTTATTCACCTCCTCCAGGGATTATTTTCGGCATTCTTGTCCAACTCGCTTGAATCTTTGCAATTAATTGCATTATCATCATAATGCAATATACCCTTTGCATGGGGAGAAAGACCAGCGTAAATGGTTAGTGTGAAGTGAGAGCGATAGGTCCAGAATGTGTAAGACACCTTCCTTGGGCTCTTCATACGTGAATCTAAGATAAAAGCTACACTTATAAATAAATTCCGTAACACTGGTGATTAGAACTTTTTCCAGGCGATTGTCAAGCAGAAATAAAAAGTCACTAACTTATCAGTACCCTTTTTATATATGAGGTTCAAGGGCATGTTCAATGGCACAATCAACTCTGGCGAGAAAAATACCACTGAGGACAGGTGCTACTGACAACCCTATGCATACTCCAGAGCTTTGAAGAAAAACCTCGTTATGCCATCCTATCAACGTAGAATCGAGATAAAATTGAAGTAGTTCTAGAAAGCACACAGTGGAAACACTGCTCGAGTTTTGGAAGGACAGATCATCGTTGTCCTCAATACAAAATCTTACAGAGTCAAGTGACATGTCATGGGGGAGTGAATAAAAAAGGTCCTCTATGCCATACTAATCTACCTTCAAAGCTTCCACAACTTCCTTTGAATTTCAAACCAAGAAAGTGTCCTTGAGTCGAAGTTCCGACAGGTGTTTCTGTAGATACGCTTATACTTGTAGGTGCCAGGTACCTCGATCGGTACAATTGCACGGAAAGGGCAGGTATCCTTGTGCGTCTTTACGCTGAAGAAAACTTCAAGATGTAAACCTTCCTCTCTTTTAATCTTCCCAGCAAGCTGGTTCAACGACAGGCTCTTACATTTCCTCACGTTGCTCTCCGACTTTAACCATCCATAATGATTACCAACTAGCCCAGCTCACCACCCTTCTATAATTCGCTACTTTTATGTGAAGGTTATTTGTAACGATACTCCATTACATTAGAAGCTCGAAAATTTGTAAATGTAATTCATTAAATTTTTTAAGTAACAGGCACAAGTCTGGTTAAAACCATTTGAACTTCTGTTAATAAACACTTTAGCAGGGTTGGTTGTTGAAAACTTTTCTAACTCGTCGTTGGATGTACCATCGAAACGTACATCAAATTTTTAGTTTCTGAGAAACAAAATGTATGTGAAGAAATATTTGCTCTTCTTTAGACTCTATGCGTCATTACAGGGGGTTTGCCAGTCTTCGATCTTCAGAAAGAGACTGTGTCCTTGAAAATTAAATAATAATAATAACGGTTTACTTCTATTACTCTTAAGGGCGCATCCCAGAAAAAAAGCCGCGCTACACGGCTTGACGAATTCTCGGCCCCAGTACATTCTAAAAAAGCTTCGGAAAAATCAATATCCAAACAAAATTGCTCAACACCGCAATGAATACGAAAAGCAAGAAAATAGAAAACGTGACTGAGCACCATATCAGTCGACATTCGTAAATCCAGACATAATACCTTTAAACTGAGAAACAAATTGTCACGATTAAACTTGCGATCATGCATTTTCGGATTTGTCTCTTTATTAGTCTCTTTTTAACGAAACTGTTGGACGTGGGTACGGCTGTAGACAGTGCCAATTCTTACTCTGCAACACTTCATTCTTTTCACTACTCAACCTGGTCGAATGACGAACATTACCATATAGAGATGTTCCTGAAAACGTCCGCAATGTAGGCATCAAATCACTTCGTAGTTCTTAAAGTTGTACAGTACCGCTGTATCGTTGGTTGCATACCATAATATTCAGATTCGTATCCCAAATTTAAGCAAAAACTACACAACAAACCAACCCTGCCGCGAGTACTACGAAACCGAAACCAACCAAATTGAAGCCTCCTAAGTTCAGGTAAGTCGCGCGAGGAAATTGCGAAACACCGTCGATCGGAATGACAAGTTCGACGCGTGCTCAACTCTCCTCGCGATTAATATCTGTTTGCCAAGTCTGTTTTCGACAGGCTAAAAAAATAATAATAAAACTTGCTCCGGGAACCGTGCCTTCTTGCGATATACCTTCCAGGTCAAATAACAAGACTCCAAGGCCACGGCCACGACCGACTTGGTCGTGTTCAGAACAATAGTATAATTTGAAGCTGGATCGATGAGTCGCTCGGTCGCTGGGTCCTACTCGCAGGCCGCGACGACGCTGTTGTCGTGCTACCTAATTTTAAATTTGACGAGCATTACGACAAATAATAAATGAAAGACGTTTACAGCACCCTGTAACGCCGAATTAGAGCGCAGCTCTTGAGGAGGAGGAGGGAAGGGTACTGAGGGGAGGGTATACCCCTCCTCCGCCCTCTTCCTCCTCCTCCTTCCCCTCATTCTTCACGCTCCTCCCCTTCCTCTCCTCCTCCTCCCTCTTCCCGCTTCCTCATCTCCTCCTCCTCATCATTCCTTCTCCTCCCCTCTTTCCTTCTACCCTTACCCCTCCTCCTCCCTCCTCTTCCCCCTCCTCCCCTTTCCCTCCTCCTCCTCCTTCCCATCCTCCTCCCCCTCCACCATCCTCCTCCCCTCCTCCTCTTCCCCGCGCGGTGCATTATGGAACATTTCCCATCATGCACCGCGCGGTTACGCCGACGGCAACGCCGCTCATACCGGAAACGGGCGCCTAAGAGGTCCGCTCTAAAAAGGTGGCTTAGAAGGAAGCCCTAAGCTCATGTTCAAAATTGTCAATTAACTATGGATTATGAACGAAATAACTGAACCTTCATGCGACCAACGAAGCGCAGAAACAAACACGTAACCATTGATTCTACGTCATGACGTAAGAGCCGTCAAGTGTTCCCGCTCTTCCTTTAGGTGGGCGTTTTCAGATAAGATCGAACAACCATGTCCGGTGACCATTTTTAATTTTGATGAAATAAATATATTGTGCTGGCTTTATGCCCAGAAGAATAAAACCAATCCTTGTTTTCGGAAAAAAAATTTTGTCTTTGCGAAAAACGTTTGTAAGCACCCCCTCGGTCACACGCGCGTTTTGGGTATCGCGCGATGTTGACATTTCAAGCGGCTTCCCCCAAAAAACTGTTCTGGCTACGGGTCTTCAAATACTCACTAACAAATTAGGCATAGGAAGGATTAACAAAAAGTATTAATCACCGAGTATTAGGGTAGTTATTTTGAGAAAACAAATCGTAAACACGGCACATTGCGCAATAACGCTCTGGATTCAAGAATATTTTTCTCCGTATCTATAAAAGCTAAGGTCTTAAAACTTTGCCAGTGTATTGCCCTATATATAGTTCATCTTCGCGTGAAATATTGTTGTCCTGGTTAGCTGGGGATATTTACAAGAATTGCTCACACAGGGGCATTTAACTAAAAATGCATTATTTTGAAAATCATTTTACAAAAAAGGACATCTTTAATTTTCTTTAAACTCTCTGAAATTAACGTTTATAATATGTACTAACAGAGTCTGCAAAAACATGATGCAATATTTGTGTTGCTTTTAAGTTATAAAGCGAGAAACATGGCCAAAGTGACGCTAACGCGGTTGCCATAAAAGGTGCGTGCACATACCCGCTCTTCACAATTTCATTTTTATTAAAACGTGTAAAAATGCTACAGGGTGGTCAGAAAAAGACGAATTGACAGCACAGAGGTGGACGGTAGTTTTGAAGGGAAAATTTTTAATACATTTTCGTACAACCGACCCGAAAATGCCCATTGGCCGGAGCGATCGAGGTGCGCCACCCTGTAACATGCTTCGCGGTTCCTGTTTCAACAGCCAGCGTATAGCGTTTCCGTCTACGCGACGTAAAGGAAGCAACCGAAACGACTTTGCAAACAGATCAGCCTACAACCTTGGCGGTAACATGATATATGGTAGTAGGGCGCGGCAGAACCTGAACCTGCGCCTCCTGTGAGCGCCAATAGATCCGCCGCCGTGGAGGGCCGCACAACGGGTAGAAAATAAAGATACATAAAAAAGAGGAAAAATAATTGCGATTGAATGAGATTGTCTGTAACTTAATTTATGGGAGAACGGTTTGGAGCATCGTGAAATCCAATTTGGGTATGCCCATGTGACCTACATAAGTAATGGTGCAACAAGCCACTTTAAGAACAAGTACCAACTACACGAGCTGCAGAGCCACAAATACACGTCAGCGAGGTGTATTTTTTCCGCAGCTTGACATGGCAAGAGTGCCTGTGATTGAATCGGGGGTCGTGTCAAGCACCAGACAACGCTGTACAGCCTCCGACGGCCCACCAAGTCGGTGATCAAGTCGGCGTCAGAGATGGTTGCCCCACTGAACACTAAACTGCTGAACGTGAAACTAATCCACCTCCCGAAAGCTGACAAAAAGCGCTCAGGGACATGAAAGCAAAGGACTAGGACTCTGTTTCCGTTGTGCGTGGGATTCAGTCCTGCCACTTGTGGCAGTGTACGCGGTCCGACACTTCGCAACCGCAGCTGTTTTAGCAAGAACAGTAGCCGCTGAAAATATATATCTTTAAAAGTAAAGTCTCCTATGGCTGCGAAAAGCAGATAGAGGTCGCGAGCTTGCGGTGCCACTGAGAAGAAACGAACAGTGATCGCTACAGGCACACCGGGAAAAAAATGTTCCTTTTCGGAGTGCCAGGAGAGTGCCATGACCGACTCAGGTCAGCGTCCGGTAGAAAGAATTCACGCAACAAGCTCCGAATGTGCGCACAGGATCTTGATTAATTAAACTAGTTTCAATTGTACCACTTTAAACATGTGTTCTTTCTTATAACTATTGAAACGTCAGCAGCCCAGCCTCCCCACGAAGGGTAGGCTCCGAAATTCACTGATCCGAGAAATCTGTATTTAAATTGTTGACTGTGCTTCAAACTCACGTGTAATCTTTTGTATGAATTCTAATTTTTCACGAATTTTCGTCACAGTGCTTTCTCTTAACAGACTTCCTAAATTTTTCGACCCCTTGCTTGCCCTTGTTTGAAATTGGCAACGTCCTATCTTTTTCCACTCCCATTACGTCAATTCTGTATGTTTAAAAAACTGTGAAATAAAAATAAAAAAAAATATTGCAAAGCATTTTTGAAGGGCCTGATGGGACAGATCATGAGCCTATATCTGTGAAAAGTAAAAGAAAAATTGCGAGGGCCTTCATTTTAAACTAATTTTCCAATTATTGCAAAATCAGTAACCTGTCTAAATTTCAGTGTATTTATTTTAGAAAGGTTATCGTTTTTAATTTCAATGACAATTTATGCAAATATAGAACAGACGCGTTCAAAAGGTTTAAAAAATTTGAATTTCCAGTCTTTTTAAGATCCGGATCGATAAAGCTCTAAGTTCCTTCGTAATCGATAATACATGTTTACCTGCTTTAATTTTATGTAGAGTCTCTGCAAAAAAAAAAAAAAAAAAAAAACTATTAAACCTAAGAGACAACAGTTTTTCTTTAATAAATATCCAAAAAGACGGTTTCACAAAAGTCGCAAAAACAAGAGCATATACCGACAGCGACTTTGTGATTTTTTTTTTCCCTCAAGAGAAATTTTATGCTCCGCAGAAAAAGTTTGAATATGTTTTTGCGCTTGCACAAGTAAAACATACATCATTTGCTAAAAATAAAAAAAAAATGTCGACCGGACATGGTCGTTCGATCCTATCTGAAAACGCCCAATACAAACAATCTCAGGCAATCGGAATTTTGTTGCTTTTGAGTATCTTTCTTTTTTTTTTTCTACGCGTTGTTTGGCCCTCCACCGCGGCGGATCTATTGGCGCTTACAGGCGGCGCAGGTTCAGGTTCTGCCGCGCCCTACCTCCTATATCATGTTACCGCCAAGGTTGTAAGCTGATTTGTTTGCAAAGTCGCTCCGGTTGCTTCCTTTACGTCGCGTAGACGGAAACGCTATACGCCGGCTGTTGAAACAGGTACCGCGAATCATGTTACAGGGTGGCGCACCTCGATCGCTCCGGCCAATGGGCATTTTTGGGTCGGTTGTACGAAAATGTATTAGAAATTTCCCCTTCAAAACTACCGTCCACCTCTGTGCTGTCAATTCGTCTTTTTCTGACCACCCTGTAGCATTTTTACACGTTTTAATAAAAATGAAATTGTGAAGAGCGGGTATGTGCACGCACCATTTATGGCAACCGCGTTAGCGTCAATTTGGCCATGTTTCTCCCTTTATAACTTAAAAGCAACACAAATATTGCATCATGTTTTTACAGACTCTGTAAGGACATATTATAAACATTAATTTCAGAGAGTTTAAAGAAAATTAAACATGGCCTTTTTTTTTAAATGATTTTTAAAATAATGCGTTTTTAGCTAAATGGCCCTGTGTGAGCAATATTCGTAAATTTCTCCCGCTAACCAGGACAACGCTATTTCACGCAAAGATGAACTATATACAGGGCAACACACTGGCAAAGTTTGAAGACCTCAGCCTTTATAGATACGGAGAAAAATATTCTTGAATTTAGAGCGTTATTGCGCAGTGTGCCGTGTTTGCGATTTGTTTTCTCAAAATAACTACCCTAATACTCGGTGAATAATACTTTTTGTCAATCCTTCCTATGCCTAATTTGTTAGTGAGTATTTGAAGACCCGTAGCCAGAACAGTGTTTTGGGGGAAGCCGCCTGAAATGTCAACATCGCGCGATACGCAAAACGGGCATGTGACTGAGGGGGTGCTCACAAATTTTTTTCGCAAAGACAAATTTTTTTTTTTTCCGAAAACAAAGATTGGTTTTATTCTTCTGGGCATAAAGCCAGCACAATATATTTATTTCATCAAAATTAAAAAGGGTCACCGGACATGGTTGTTCGATCTTATCTGAAAACGCCCAGGTGGTCATCAGCTTGGCAAGAAACCATCACATGAATGTTTTTAATGACTAAAGTGGGCTTGCATTTCTTTAGAGCAGTTTCTCAAAACGAGGCAAAGTTCGCATACCCCGCAACTCTAAGTTTCGGCTCGATGCTGAACTGCGACCAGTTCTTTGTTCTAATCGAAGTTGCCCATTCAATCTGCCGCAACCTCCCTTTGCGTCGCGACCCGTTCTTTGAGAAACAGTGGCACGATGCGCGCAATCTGCAACATTAAATGTACAATTTCTGAGGCCGCGCTGGGTCATCGATCCAGCATGGCCTCAGAAACGGAAGCACGCCGTGTGGCGCCAAAGCGATAAAGATGGCAACAACGCGGCGCTGTCGCCGAACAAAAAAGAGAAATATATACCAATCAGTACTTGTTCTAGACGAAAAGTGCTCAGTGGGTAGGCGAACTGGTGCATAATTTCAGAACAGGAGCAAATCATAGCCAGAAAGCTAAGAAATAAGAAAAAAAACATACGTTTTATTTTCTCTATGTTATGGAGGCTTTAATTTCTAGCTTATCGTTAATGGCTGCTTTTCCTGTCGGAATGACGGAGTCAGGCACGATCCTATCATATATTTGCACCTGGATGCACTTTAATTAATGCGGACGCCTAGAAAGAAGAACGTCAACACTCGTGCGATTCTAGACGCGCCATTCGTTTTTCAATTCGCACCTAAGTGGGTTATGCTGAAAAACAAAAAACAAACGCACGACGTCAACAGTGAGAGCAGCCTACTGGATCTATCGTCGGTGAGCAATATGTGTACGAAACAACTCAATAATTTAAGTTCCTGGTACGAGGGTACACAGCGCGGTCTTATGTGTAAGGCAAAGATTTCTTTCCATCGAATGTGCTTCATGCGAAGTGTCATCCGCGAAAATCTGCGCCGACGCACAACAAAGAGAGGAAAGCGTTCTTAAGTGCGAACGCTTAAATCTTATTTTAAATATCATCAGACGTTGTAAATTGAGTTCGCAGTCGAAAGACGCAATAGTGTTCCCAGGAGAGTCATGTCAGCTCTGGAATACTTTATTAAATTAACCCGGAGGGTTTTTAAACCAGAGGCGATTTTACTTCTGACGGTCATCACAGCGACTTTGCATCCCGGAGGAGTGAGCCCAGGCAAGCCGAATGAGGTGTTGACATTGAAATCCTTCATTTCGTCGGACTTATTCGAACACTTTTTGTCATCCTTCAACCAAGAAAACAAGCCCCTGGACATATTTTTGTCGCCGCAGTGCCGCGTGCAAAACGCTATGATCAGGACGTTTTTGAATCGTTTCATGTACACAGTGAGACTCTGGACTAACGAAAGAATTCAGTTTAAATCATGCTATGATATATTTTGCTCTATATATAGACAAAAATACGTTCGAATCGTATATGTTTTATGTAATGGTTTTCGTTTGGACGATTTATCCTTTATCGGGCCAAACCAATATTACATGACAGCGTTTATGATTGCTGAAGGAGTGACGTTGAAACCCAGATTTCGTGGTTCATACCGGGACTTTCCTCTTATGTCAGAATTTCCGACAGGGAGTGGAAAATTCAAAATAACACTGTCTAATGGCAGTGCACACATTCAAGACGAATTCCGAGTTCAGCCCCTGAAAAACCTGCTCAGCGATCTAAAAAATCTCACTCCTTGCTGCAAAGAAACGTTATGTCGTACTCGCTCCAAAAGGACGCGCACTAAATGTGGCAAATATGCACGCGTATCCCTACCAAAACAGCTACCTCTTAATGGAAGTAAAATATTCTTATTTTGGGACAGAGAATATTATGTTGAGCACCCAGCCCTCGAAGTTACAATTGAACTACTGAAACATCGCTTAGCTCATCTCGAACCCCGCAAGTCCGATTTAACATTACGTGAGAGAATAGCGAGTTCCCTAATAGTACTTACTAAGGAACCCATAAACCGTCGTGGGGACACCGAGGTTGTACAGTACATAACCCCGGTTGGTTTTTCATTTTTCGTTCCAAGACCGGAACGTGTTTTAAAAGAAGCTGTTCTCGTGTTGCCGTTTTCGTACGAAGTATGGATAGGGCTGCTGATATCATTTGGGTTTTTCGTCTTGACCATTGTATTGATCAACAAGGTTTTATACAAGAACACGCAGGACATGTTCACTTTTTTATCCCCTATGTTGGCATCACTTCTGCAACAAGGTGTTCGTTTACACAGCGTTCTTCTTAGGGCTCAGTCGTCCCGACTCGTTGTTGGCCTCATCATGGTGATGCTTTTCATCATGTCCACAATTTTCAAAGGTCGGGTAACGTCACTTATTACTTCTTTGCCGTTCCAGAGCGAGCCTCTACAGTTCGTCTCGTTAGTCGATATTATGCGGAAAAACTATCGTATTTGTTTTCTCAATGAATATGAGCCCCTCGTAATCGACTACGAGACCCTCTCCGACGTCTACAATTTCGGCAATCTTCTCAGGGGAGGTTCAGACTGCTTCACATCTGGTGACGGCGGAGACGATTCGAAGGCTATAAAGATTAATAACGACAAAAAGGACACCTTCTTAGTTTTTATTGCACGCCCGGACTACTACGAAGCCCTAAGACGAGAGCTTATTGGAAGAGGTTACGTTGAAGCTCTCGATCTTGTGTTGACGCACCACACAGGACCCGAAATAAGACGATCCTCTGTGTACCGGGATGACGTCAGGGACACCCTGAGTCGTGGAGCTGAGACCGGACTCTACACGAGGTCAGACTCGCTGCGTAAATTCAAGACTGCATACCATCGAGAGAACAATGCTATGCCCGTTCCGGAGGCAGTGCTCAGCCTTAGCGACCTCAGACCTTTATTTCTGATCTGGTGCTGCGGAATAATATTGTCGGTGCTTGTTCTTTTTAGTGAGCTAAGCTTTTATCGTTCTGTGTGGAGGTGTTGTCGAAAGATCATGGCTTCGTTACATCTGAAGATTCCTTTTCTTTATCGGGCATCTCAAAGGAAGGATGCCAAATCCGATGGACAAGGTCAAATATTTGCTACTTGATGTAACGCACTTTATGCAGGAACCATTGGTGTGCAAACAACATCCCAATGTATCAGGTATATGATTCTATGCTAGAAATATTCATGAAATATATTTTGACAATCATCTGTATACGTGAGAAGCAAATAACCGCGGACTCTATTTTAAATGTTAATAGAGGCGAAGTCTATCGAGTGCGCGGTGTATTTCGTTCAACTGTTCATCAATTAGGCTTTTGAGTCTGAAAACCTACAAATCAGGGGCGTGTAATATTTTGCTTAGATGTGCTCTTAAGCCCTCCAGACCCCTTGACACTCCCAAAGTCGCTGTGCAGTGTCGTGAGACCTTGTGATGTGGACCCTACCGACCGTGTTTTGTGGTTTACATTTCTCAACATTTCCGTCTACTGCATTTTTAACGTTCATTCTAACGGAATACACAACGTCTGAAAACCCGACAGAAATAAGTTTCATGAATAATATAAACCTTAAATACGGCCTTTGATCACACGCCTATTTTATTCCCCTCAGAATGGTAGCTCCATGTGCGCTTGTATGTTTGTTACAAATGCACGTTGTGCACTGTTAAAACGACCATTTTTTAGAGAGTCGTTGCAACAAATTTGTGGTTGGTTTTTGAAGCACACGCATTGTACTTGCGGACCCAATGTAAACATTTTGAAATTAAAGAAAACCTTTTTGATTAATGGAAGGTTCGCTCCTTTCTTGTTCGAGTCTCATACAAGTTATTTTGCTAAGATCACGTAGATTGAAACATTTGTCTCTTTATCAGTAGTTATCAGGTTGCCCTACATAAACCTCCTTTACCCACCTTTCCGGCGGCAGCCTCGGATCATGACATATACTGTCCGTATTCATAGCCTTGAGAGTGCATACGTAAGTGTTGCATGACTGCACTGGGTAAAAGATATATTTCTGGTAAAAGATATTGAAAAATATCTTTTACCGGAAAATTATTTCCAGTAAAAGATTGATTGTACTGGATTATTGGACTCTTTTCACTCCCAGTATAGCCGGAATTCACCGGAAATCTCTGGAATTTACAACAGGTCACCGATTTGTTCTAGATTCACCGGAAATTACGGGTAGTCACCGGATTTGCAGGGATTCACCAGAATTTACTGAAAGTTACCGTTTTTTTTTTTGGACGCCACCGGAAGGAATTAATGAAGGCGCCAATGAACCATGGTTGGTATATGTTTACCAGATGCTGGACGATTCGGTAACCAAAACATTGGTTATTCCATATGAACATGGTAGCTCCATGTCACTAATTCACATGGTCACTAACACTGAAACAATTTGCACAACCAACACTATAACATCTATGCATATTATATTAAGAATAAATACCTCATAATATAGAACAGAGTGCTGCCCATGATGGCACTTATCTAAACACTTTGAGCAACTAAAAGTATGAAAAAAATGGGCAGGTATAAATAAAACAAAGCCGTTTTAGTAGCAGGACAATGAAAGGTATGATAATAAAAAGACTGCAGGGGGTTGTTTTAAAAAGGATATAAGCCACTTCACAAGGTTAGGTAAAGGTGTTCCATAGGCTTGTATTAATTTGTGATATGAAAAAAGTATATACACCTGCAGAACTGGCCCTGGAACCAAGAAAAGCACTGCACATTAAAGGTTGTGTCATTGGCTTTCGAAAGTAGGCATAACATAATGAATAGACGTATTGAAAAAAAAAAATACTTCCCAGAACAACTGACCCACAAACCCAGGAGAACATTGCACAATAAAGTGACTGCCACAGGCTTTCTGAGGTAGGCATGACGCAATCAATAATTTAAAAATGGAACCTGCCAGCATAACTGGCTCATAGATATTGAAACATATTGCACATCATAAGTGACTGTCACTTGCTTTCTGCAGTAGACATGAATAATGATTAATATATATATATATATATATATATATATATATATATATATATATAATAAATGACATCCACCAGAACAACCGGCGCACAAACACAGAAAGAAATTGCGCATTAAAAGTGACTGTCCCTTGCTTTCCGCGTTAGGCTCTGCCCGAGAGGTTTCCTAAACGCTCTGGCCCAGACACTATTGCCTGTCGCAAATGGCATGCTGCCAGCGATCCCTGCCCACCTCTCTGGATCTTCAAAACAGTTCGCTACGCGTACTTCTTGGAGGATTGCAGCGTTGTCACAGTCGTCCTCTCTAGAGTGGTTATTCCCTTTACGGTTCGCCCACCAACCCTTTACAACGACTGCGTGAAAGAATTTTTTGATAAGGCAGGTCAGCCAGTGCGGTTGGCGTATGTGCCCAAGTCGGGGTAAGCACAATGAGTTAAGTCGGACACACATCGCTTCAAACAAAGATGATTAATATTTACTTGGAAAAAATATCGAGGTTTGGCAAATAAGTATATATAATATTTGAGCTCATGCACCATTTAGTAAAAGACACGTGACTGGTTTGTTATGATAATGGAGAAGTTCATACATATGCCCGGTTTATTAATAAAACCTAATAATTCAGAATTTTTATTTAAAATAAACATATATAAACGTTTTTGTATTACTTAACAAGCATAAAAATTACCTTTCACAAACCTTTTTTCACGCGATGATGCACATGGGGCGAGATAAATTATTTTCAAAAACACAGCGAAACAACAGCGAAATTTTTCTTCTCTCATGTGGCCGTATTTCCACGTACACTGGTGAGAAACCTGGCTGGTTCAAACCATCTTTACTTGCTTTACGTATGAGGCAATAACAAAGATTACAAATACGGGAAAATGTATATCAATACATGGCACCACTACTATTATATTCCCACAGTAACACTTATGATGGTAAAAAATGTCATCTTAAGTGAGGTTAACACAACTCTTTAGGATTCGCAATTTTTTTAACAACAACCCTGAACGCATTGTCTTTATCTTGAGCCGTCATTCACAAGTGAAAGGATTGAATGATTTTTACAGGACTCACATAAGTCCCTTCATTTTGTTTGTGTCACGGTATTGGGGGAGGCATGCTGCTTCAGTTTTGAAGAGAACAATTCCAGGTACTTTCGGGGCCACTACTACACGAGCAGAATCATCAGCACTTGCAATGGCTTCTAGTTCTGCCGATCTTAGGTTGTGCAGGAGGCTTGGTGCTTGAGAAGTTCCCCCACGCCATCACACGCGCTTCTCCCGTGGCGCGTAGCTGAAAAAAAAAATTGAGTCACCTCATGTATCTTCGTCATCTCGTACAGTTGAAACCTATTTTTGAAATGAGTGGCCGCCTCGTCGGAGAAGTTAACAAGTTTTCTAAATATCATAATGTTCTCTTCCAGTCACTCTTCAATGGCGCGATGAGCGAACAGTGAGTGTGCCCTGTCATGCGCGATGTCGTTGCTGACGACTCCTAAGCTGTCGGTCGATTGGTCTTTCTATGTTCTTTTTTTTTTGTAAAAGTGGAATGCCGTCCTGTACATAAAGATCCAAAATTCAGGTGTTTCTTCCATACTGATTAAATATAAATCTTAATACCTTCTTCTGAATCCTTTCTAATTAGTTCATACTATATTTTGTGTAAGGATCTCCATAGCGTCGGCGTACTCGAGTAGAGATCTAACAAACTTGTACGGGGTTAGTTTCGTTTTTCTCGAGCAGTCCTTCAGTCTCCTTTTTAATGCCCAAATGTATTCATTGATTTTAGGGAGATAAAGCTAATATGCGAGTCCTAACGTAGATCTGAAGTTATGATAAGTCCAAGGCATTTGTATCTGAATACGGTATTCAAAGCTGTTCCTTGGAAGGTGTAATTAAAAATCAGTGCGTTTCTTTTCCTAGTTATTATCATACGCGCACATTTTTGGTAATTAAGATACATTTGCCAATCATCACACCCTTCTCAAATCATTTCTAAACTTTTGTTTCAGACTACTCGGTCATTTGAGCATTTCACTTGGTTATAAATTATACAATCATCGGCAAATAAATTAATTTTAACGGATCGGTCTACTGTAATGTCAATTATAAAAATTAAAAGAAGTAGGGGTGTAAGAACAGATCCCTGAGGAACTCTGGATTCTAATTTTGATGTGGATGAGCCCGAATACTGTATTTGTACAAACAATTTTCCGTTATTTAAGTATGCTTCTAGCAATTTTAAGATGTGTTCATTGTTTAATAAGGATCTCAGTTTCACTGGTAGCTTTCCGTGAGGAACGCGGTCGAACGCCCGTGCGAAATCTATAAAATTACGGCCATCTAATACCTTGAGTCAATTCGTTTTGCGAAACCAGTTACAGTGAGTACCAGTTGCATAACTGTAGATAGATTGCATCTGAAACCGTGTTGACCTTTATTAAAATAGTTATTCTCTTCGAGAAAATAGACAATATGCCTAAACAAAATATGCTCAATCAATTTCGCGCTGCTTTTTAAAATCGACACCATGCGGTACTTATTAACGCGATGGGAATCTCCTGCTTTGAAGATTGGGACTAATTGAAGTAGTTTTATAATCGTCAGAGATTTGCCTCAATTCAATTGACTTTGAGCAAGATTCTGCATACCGTCTCAACAATATATTTGGAATCATATATGGTTATACTGATGTTTAGTGTCAAGGTAAAGCAATGCTACAAAGATGTCTTCGTTAGATATTTTAAGACTCGGAATGTTTTTTTGTGGAAATTTTATTGTTGGATTTTGTTTATTATACGTAGTATACACTGATCAAAAGTATTCGTGGAATGAGCTGGCACTTTCGAATGGATCATAAATCTCTGTTTCTTTCTTTGTTATGGTATTAATTGGCCGTTTTGATTTCATCATACATCGCCAAAAGTTTCTAGGATCGGATATCAAAATTTTATCTAATGTCACATTACGGAATTATCGTTTTGACTCCTGAATCATTGCCCTTAATTGCCTTAGAAGTTGTTTTAAACTAGGTTTGTCTGTCCTTAGGTTTTGAATTCTAATTCTCTTTATTTTACGTTTGAGATGCAAATGTTCCCTAGTAATCCAAGGATTACTTTTCAGTATTCGTTTGTAACGTGTAGGTATAAACCTTTCGTAGCTAACATACAAAGAAAACAAGCGCCACGACATTGCCGTTATGGCGCTTTCTGATTAGCTTCGTCAAATCGTAGTCTTTGGCTGCTGTCGGATTTAAATTTGAAACAGAGTATAGCTTCTCTCTCGCCTAGTCATTGAGTTTTTGTACAACCCCATCGCCAGCGGCTAAGTCATTAGAACTGCGGACCCCGCCAAGAATCATAGCAGAGCAGGGGTCATAAGCTGGACACTTGGCGGAAACGTCGGCGAGAAATTTGGCGGCCGCGATTGGGCAACGCCACACTTGACCTGAGCGCCGGCCAATCACAGTCGCCGGATTTCTCGACGACTTTTTCGCCAAGTGTCCAGATTAGGGCCTCAGCTTGGAGCACGTGGAGCGAAAGCTCGCGCTGCAGAAACCAGGGATAGTTGGTTCAATCCCCACTCGTGCCGTTTCGATCTGGATCAGCATCGTACCGGCGTGCGGTCGTGTATCACTACTGCGTGGTGCACGTTAAAGACCCCAGGCTTGCGGTTGTACCGCACCGGCTAAATTGCTCATCTACAGCTGAGACACCACTGAGGCAGACTAACTTCTGGCTGTACAAACATACACACAACAATTTGCTTTTGCCAATAATCATTTGCTTCCCTAATTGCCAAACACAGTTATTGCCAATTTGACTTGATCTGCACATTTTTGGTTTTTTCTTGGCGCGTCTTATCTAAACACCACGTCTACCTCTCGGCTTGTGTAACTAAAATGCCACTGCCGTTTGGTTCTGTTTTTTAATTTTTTTTAGGAGGGGTACGTTTATGTTATTTTGACCACGAACTTCTCGCCACTGAGAAATTTTGAGACAGAATGTACTTATAGGCTGCATTTCCTACGAAAAGCGTTGCGCTTCCGTGCAATAAAACGTTATTACACGCGGGACAAGGCAACATAAATGATGCATAGCCGATAGCAAGCAGTAAATAAGTGTACAAAGCATAAATCGGCGCCGTTTCTAAGGCTGCCAATCTCTTCACTACCTTCATTTCTTTTCTCTCGTACTTAGTAGTGATCAATCGAACATGTCCATAATCAGCGAGATTTTCCTGGCGGCGCAGCGGGATTCAAACCCAGGAACGTGTAGTCCGCGACTAGATGACTTTGCTCGGCGTCGCTTGGAGGATCTGAGCCAAATGAATGAAATAAAATGAAATGAATACAAGCTTCCCAGCGTGTGCCTCGGATAGAGTAGTTATTTTATCGAAGTGCATGGAAGCAACACTTTTTTACGGGTTTGGTGGGACAGATTAGTATTTATAATGGCAAGGGCGCCGACGCTAAATCCAACTGAAGAAATATTTTTAATACAAGCGTTTTTTTATCTAGCACACCTTTACGCCGAGATATTGTTTATTTTTAGAGAGCAGCTCTTAGGCGCCCGCTTCCAGGTTAAGTGGAGTCGGCGTCGGCGTCGGCGTAACTGCGCTTGTTGCATTATGGGACGTTTCACCGCTAAAGTTAGTGAGGAAATGTTTTTACTAAATTTGGCGGAAAACATTTTCCGCTAAATTTAGCTGATAATTTAGAGAAACTTATCCTCTAAATGGAAGGGCGGTGGAGAGGAGGAGGGGAGGGTATGGAGGGGGAGGGTGGTAATACCTTCTCCCCGTACCCCTGTCTCAAGAGCTGCGCTCTAATTTCGCATTACACAGAATTGTAAATGTCTTCCTTTTTATATTTGAAAAATGAAAAGCCCTGCAAATTTAAAATTAATTTTCCAGAGAATTGAGCATCTAACCAAGAAAAAAGCCTCCGAA
The DNA here is from genome assembly GCA_013358835.2 of Ixodes persulcatus. Lineage (NCBI taxonomy): Eukaryota > Metazoa > Arthropoda > Arachnida > Ixodida > Ixodidae > Ixodes > Ixodes persulcatus. The sequence goes on from JABSTQ010009236.1 coordinate 139,704, forward strand.
AATACCATCCGAATTTGATGAAAAATGGGCTCCGAACACAGGGAACCCTGTTTTCGGAACCCGACTCATCAGAAAAAGTTAAGTTGTTTCCTGAAGTTAGAGAAGATTAATGACAACCTACGCTCGTTGTGGCTCCCGGAATGACAATCTGTCTTGCGCCGGCAACGTTAAATGCGTTGTGAGTGGAACAAGCAATTATCCACCTTCGCGTTGCAATCGTTTAGGAGGACACGCTGGTTGTTCCCGGTTGTTTTCGATTAGTGCTGGGGGGCGTTGAATACATCTCTGCTAATGTATCTCCAAGTTTCGACATGGCGTGCTGATTATCGAGGCTGAGTATTAAATTCCAACGGACAGTCCCAATCGTCTAACGACGACTGAAAGAGATGAAGCAGGGACTTGCTTGATTGGATTTGAAACTGCACCTCCTTAATTATGTACTGCTGTCATGTCTCGCTTATATAGGCATTTCGTTTCCGTCCAATATTGTACAGAGTATGAGCCGTTCACAATAATGTTACAAAACGTATATATTTGCTTAGTTCCCCCAGGAAAATGATTGTACATAACGGGGTACTCATATTAAAGGGATGCGCATTAACAAGACATGGCTGCACTTTGGGAATCCATTCCAACGTGACCCAAGCCTCTAAGCTTTCTCCGTCTCGCGAACACACTTCCGGCGACTAAAACGTTAACATTTAACACTGACGGCACGAAACTTCTAAGTGTAAGATATTGGTAGTCCCACAATGCATGAAATGCACTATTAAAGGTGCGATGTTTTAAAGTTCTTTAGAAGACATTACATCGTCGATCCGGGGAGTGAGCAACCTTCATTTTTATTAAATTCCCCGACACATTGAGCGGGGAAATTGAATTGTTGTGTGGGTTCCGTGACGTCAGCTCGCGTGACATCAATTTCCCCGCTACATTTAGCGAAGAACAGAATTGTGCATAGGCCATGCGACGCCAGGTCAGGTGACATATTTTTGTCCTCTAATTTCGTTTGCGTGACTTAGAAATGCTCCAAGCAACCAGTTCCGTACGAATTATTCGTTATATTTGCTATTATTAAGAAGCACAGGGAGAAAATGTACTCCCTTTTTTTCTTATAAATGCGTTACCGGAAGTCAACTTTCGACAGTCTGCTGTCTGCGTCAATCTGCAACAGCACACTAGCGCCCCCGATTGAACATCTAGTGTGCATTATAATAACTTTATGCTTCCAACCGCTTGAAATTATCAAAGCTGTCCGTCGTCGCTATTGTACCGTGACACCGTGACGTCACAGTAACTTGATGTCATGGTGTGATGAGACGTCACGGTATTTCATGATGTCATGATATCGCGTGAAGTCACGCTGTGACGTATTATAGTTATATTTACTTGTGTCACTCTCCGAGCAGACAATCGCGATGTTTTCTTCACATATAGCGCAAGATTCGTAAGTGCAAGATACATAAGAATGCATTAGGATAAAACAAGGCGTCGCAGTTATCTTTTTGAATGTACAGATCGCGACACTGTTAGCGCGAACAAGCGATCGCCGGTTTTTCTAGTTTTTCTCTTTGAAACCAAGCAATGCCATCCAAGTTATTTTTGCTACGGAAAGAGCTCATTTAGTTCTGTAATGTAAGCGATAAAATTTCGTGCTCGCTAATACTATTTAGAAGTAAAATGCGAAAATGCGCCGATGTCGTGTTCGCGCTAACAGTGTTGCGATGTGTACTTGCATTCGCACGTTACAGCTATTTTTTATTTTTTTTTGTATTTAGGCTCAAAGTACGAAATGGTAAAATACAGGCTTGGTCTGCCTCACGAGCATATAAAGCCGCACGTCCGCGCAAAAGGCCATCGTTGCCCTACTTAGAATACAATCTGAAGTCCTCCTACGCGCTGCTGCCGAACCCCAGATCTGAGTATTGGAGTGTAATTTGTATTTCAGGTGTTTCCTTTAGCATCTGATCACTGAAGTTTGACTACATGGACGTCTTCGTGATCCGTGGGATAGCAGACGTCGCGCAGAAATGCGCTGTCTGCAGGTGACGAGAAACAGAAGGACATGAAGCCGATGAAAACAAGTACTTCTAGTGAATTCCCTTTACAGCGAATGTCAATCCGGCATCTTGAGACTCCGACTTTTGACTGCCCCTTTTTTATCAAATCAAATCAAACCTCTTGTGACTTTTGATTGCCCCTTTTTTAGTACATGCTTTCTATTACTTCTTTCGGCCCTAAAAACTTCAAACTTGTTTGGTGGGAGACACATTTTCGAATTAGCCCCTGATGGAATTGAACACATCCGTTGCTGTCGGCACGCAAAACAGAAGCTTGGCAGTTTGATACCTTAGGCCCATATATCCGATAAAATAAAACAAACAACGCCGACCGCCGAGTTTTGCGTAAAGCCGGGGTCACACTGCTCATACACCATACAAAAGACCGTCTGCATACAGATTTAAACACGAGCCACCGCGAGATTCGTGCTTCGAATTCCGCATGGCAATGCGATCAAGAAGAAACTGGGCACGCGGCATTCGAACCACGGATATTGCGATGACTCGTGTTTGCTGACTGTCTTTTTGTATCGTGTATGAGCGCTGTGACCTCGGTTTCAAAAGGAAGCAAAAAAGGTTCTTGAAAAAAAAACAAAAAAAAAAACGAGTTTGAGATGAATTTTAGACTATTTCTATCCAGTGAATGCGAATATCAAGTTCGTTTTCCCCGAAGATGTTATTAGACGCGAGAAAGCACAAAAACCCTCTGACCAGTTTTTACCTCAGAAAAGGATTTTTCGGCCGCCATGCGCGTGCGGTTCGTGTGGGAAGCGCGTGCAATTGCAACCTTGCCAGGTATATTCCCCCGCACTGACACCAGTCAGTGCGTTGGAATATCCTAGCGGTGGTAGCGAGAAACAGTTTTAATTATAGATATGTGGTTTTAATAAGCGCGTAAGAGTTACATGTAGTAACCCCTCAAGGGTGCACGTGTTGTTTCAACTGTGATCAAGCAGAAAGGTGTAAGAATCGAATGCGCCATTCGAACTCTGTTTTGCTCGAACAGAGTGTGACCGCTCGGACGGCATGCAGATTCCCAGCCCTCGGCGCCTGGCGTATGGATTATGTTGATCGTTCCGCTAGTCACAGTCTTGCACCATAATTTTGGATGACCGGGATTGAAACATTACGTGGACCATATTTTCAGTCGCCTAGAGTTACTCCGACGCATGTATTAAGGCAAATGCCTTATCTTTCTCATCGTTCAGTCCTTGAGCGAAAACACGCCGGTGGCAAGAAAGGTACCAAAACGTTTCTGACATCTGCGAATTTTAATATTCTTCCGAAAAGACTTTTCGTTCTTGTCTATCAGTTTGCGACGAACCAGCGACCTCCCGTTCGATAGTCGGACGCGGTACCCCTCAACCACGGGCGGAGGGGTACCGCCGCATCCGTAAGTCATGTGTCCGACTTTAATTTATCGGCGCTTGGCTTTCGCCTCAAGCCGTCGTAGGAATAACATAAGAATCCCTGTGTTTTAATTTCGTTTCTCGCGACCACCACCAGGGTATTATTTCCGTCTTCTGGTTGGCCACATTCGAATTTGTGAAGGCGCTCTGGAACACGCCCAGCTCGCTTTCGGCCAATGGCGTCTCCTCATTTGACTCCTATACATCCCAATCAATGGCCAAACTCTCTGTCTCTACGACTCTGTCTGAAGCCAGCTACAGCCTTACGAATGTCGTCTGCTAGCTTGGTGCTTCAAGCAAGGCCAACAGACTGCGCTACGCGCGGCTCCGCTCGTGAAAAAAGGATAACAAATTTATGCCCGAGATTGCCCCAAGCCTCTTCTCTGCAACAACCTAGGGATCCGCCAGGCGACCTATTTCCTATCTCAATGTCAACCTCCACAACAGTTCATTCGACTTTGAACAGAAGTTGTCGCGTTCACTTTAGCAGGCGGCATTCGAAAAATGGCGTCTGCCCTGTCTGGCTTCAGACGCTGCGTTCACGCGCTCGTTCATGAAGAAAACGCTTCGATGCCATGATGCTGATGACCATATCAGACGGACTTTGTCCTGCGAAAGGAAAGAACGGAATGGCAAGATAAAGTGCGTCCTTAGGTTCTCCTGCGTATTCCCAAACGCCACCCCCCCCCCCCCCCCCCCAAAAAAAAAAAAAAAAAAAAAGACTCCGTTTTTAGCCAGAAAACGGCCACCGGTAGAGATCGCACTTGAGAACAAATAAACACAAGAGTCACATCCGTGAGTTTTCTTTATAATATATTTGCCTTCATTGTTTCCTCCCACGCCCATAGCGAGATCCCTGATCCCCAAAATAGACTTCGTCTTGAATAACGTATAGCTTTTCGCGACTCAAAATAAAGCGTGCCGTAGCACACAGGCAAATAAAAATGCACATTTGACCTATATTTTTTTCATTACATAATATATTTCGATCTCACTTTTCTATTGTTTGCCTCTCAATGGAAACGTGAAAAAAATTTATACTACCTGAATAAGTTTCCGATTGAATAGCATACATGAAAAACGAGACCTGCATCGTTGCTGTTTTGCAGCGCTAGTTCGTTACTTGAAGTTCCGGCATTCAGATATACGCGATGTATTGAAGCTATATATTGGGATACACCGATAAAGTGTGCGCTTGCCAGGAAAATACATTTACGTCTAACGACGCATCCAACAAAGACGCAGTGGACTGGACGTCAAAGCTTTGGAAGGAGTTTTTGAAATGGGAGTGCCTTTAAGAAACTACGGTTGATTTCGTGCCGAAAATGCCCCCGTTGCTTTCGAGCTACTTGACGACCCTCAATGCTCGCTCTACTGTACAAAATCACATAAAGCTGAAGCAACAAAAAAAAAAAAGGGGGGGGGGGTGATTTGGGAATAAGAATGGGGTCTGTTATTTATTTATATCTGTATTTACATACTTATTCATTCATTCCTTCGTTCATTCACTTGTTGATTTATTCGTTCATTCAGTCATACATTGATTTATCCATTCCTTCCTTTTATGATACTACGGCTCTACACTAAAAGCCAGAGCAAAATATTACACGGTGTTAAAAAAAATTAACATTTATAAAGCGGTTCACAAATATACGCCACGAAATCTGGCAGTAAAATTTGCAACTGAAAAAAGCGGTAAAGTATCATTCCCAAGTTAATTCTAAGTATTTCAGTTTTGTACTGCCCGAGGAAGCAAGAAATATTTGAAAAGACTGTGTATAGATATCACTGCATGATTTATATATGGTGTGATTCACCCTGGACGACGCGGTATATGAAAAGGGGACCTACTTTTTCAACGCTAATAATAATTTTGCCATGAAGGAATCAATAAAAACATTTTAGTTCAGTTATCGTTGCCCTAGCCCATAACGCTTCAATGTTGACTTGGTAAAAGTGGCTCTTTAATGTCAATTTATCTTGTGCACTATTGCTGTTATTTACATCGTTCGTGGTTCGGGATGCTCGGGGAAGAAATAGTAGCTACAAAATATTAGCGCATCAGCGTGTCAATCTCATTGGCTCTATTGCGTTTATCTGAATGTGATATAAATATCAAACGCCAGAGTACTGGAGCCATAGCTCTCAGCTTTCATTTAGGAAGACGCAATTTACAGGCCCTGTAACTTTGCTCACCAAGAAGCGTGTTATTAGAAAATATCAGCTCTTCATGGTGTACACAGCAAATTTCCACTTTATGTGATAAATAAAGATACTTGGACTCAAATTTAAGGCGAGTTGTTTGTTATTCTATCATTACGTAGACGTAGCAGACGCAAAATAGATATATAGTTTTTTTTCTACCTAACAGTAAAATTGCACTAGCGACTACATCGCGCTGGGTGTGAATAATCCGTGAGAATTTTTTTTTTTTTGTTCTTGAGGCTGAACCGCATCAAACCAGCGCTGCCACAAGCAACAAGTCAAATTTTCCTCGTATCTTGTTACTGTATCAGGGAGTACCGCGTTTCAGTGATTCACGCTGTGGAATGAATATAGGACTGCATCGATAACCGAGGTGCGGCCTTTCTAATTCAGCGGTTAAGGTAGCAACCAAAACTGTTTGCTAAAGAGCATCGCGCAAAGGCGAGACTGCAATTGCTCTTTAGATTGTGAGCCCACTTGCTTGTTCTCTTTACAAAACAAAATGCATGAGAGATGCGGAAGAACAGGAAACACCATCTAGATAAGAGGCTACGGCTGCTGAATCTTATACGTTACCTAGTCAGGGCCAGCGCGATAGCACATGTTGGATACGAGTGCTACGTCAGGGTTCGGCTGAAACTCGCGTTAATCGGTGCGTCACTGATCGAGCGCGGGCATTAGCCGAATCCATGATGCGGCGTTCGGCTACGCGTCAGCTGAGCGCCGTCTCATCAAACTGAAACAAAATAATCTATGATTATCATGTCCTTCTTGTCCTCAACGGTACAATTCTGAACTTAGACGCTAGGGGCGCGACGCTTGGATCTTCTCCCTTGAGAGCCAGTATTGCAGAGAGGGTCCACAGCGGACCATGAATGATTGGGAGCGTTAATTTTTCATTCATTTATTTCATTTCTTGTTCCCTTAACACGCCTGTAAGGCTTTACATAAGAAAGAGGGGGTGGGGGCGGGAAGGCGGGGCATTAACAACAAAACAATTAGAAAAAAGGAAAAACGCAGGGTAAAAGTGAAACAAACTAATCTATGATTATAATGTCCTTCGTGTCCCCAATGGTGCTGTTCTGAACTTAGACGCAAGGGGCGTGACGCAGAGGGTCCATCGCGGACCATAGATGATTGGGAGTCTTTTCATTGATTTATTTTTCCCTTAAAGCGCCCGTAGGGCTTTACATAAAGCATAAGTGTGTGTGTGTGGGGGGGGGGGGGGGGGGAGGGGGGAGGTGTCGGGGCATTAACAACAAAACAATTATAAAAAAGGAAAAACACAAGGTGAAGGTTGCTAAGTATTAAGAAAAGTGGCCAGTGCAGTTCTACAATTAGAAGATTTTTGAATTGTTACAATATGTTCTGGCAAGAGTTCAATTCTCAAATTGATAATTGAAGTGAAGACTGTTTTAAAAGATTTGTTTTTGTTGGGATAAAAAAAAATGTTTAAGAGTGCTTTATACGAAAAGATAAGTGATGCGCAGCAGGACAGTACTTTTCTTTCTTTGACGAGAATTGACAATAAAAAGCATGTAATGAACATTGTCTGGCCAGTTTTCTTACGTCTGCGAGTGGCGAAAGTCTAAGTTGTTTTGTTGTTTTTTTAGCTTAGTAATACTAGTGCATGTCTAGATTTCAAAAAATCAACCAAGTTGCTTTGTTCTTGCCTGATTCTAATTTTTGTATTAGGCAAGCCTGGTGGGGGCTACATATTATAGATGCATACTCGAGCTGCGCGCCAACATCGGCGGTATAAGCAACGAGTTTTGTTTCCCAGTTAGACATGTGTAGTTATCGTCTTAAAGAAAACCGAGACTTTGGTTTGCATTTACAACGACGTGATTGATATGGGCTTCCCACGATACGTTTAACGCGAAATGAACCCCAAGATATTTGCCATTTAACGGCGGACGTCTCCCGCGGAGATTGGTCGCAAGTTCAGATGTTCTGCGTTTTCGCGTGGCGAGGACAAAAACAGGCGGAGAGGCTGAAACCATCGCAGACAACCAACGCGTTCGTCACTTCCTCGCAGCTCGTATCGATCAACACATTGTTTACAAGCAAGCCCGCGTTTGCCCACCAGGCGAGGGCACTGCGCGCGCGCAGAAACCAGATTCCACCTAGGCGAATCACCTGCGCATGCCCAGTGCCGACATCAGCGCCACCGCAGCGGCGTGACGTCAGAGAATTGAGTTGGTTTATAGCAAACGTGGCCCCTAAACCACGTGACTCCGATCGATCAGTTCGAAACTCTCTGTAATATAGGCTCTCAACTTCTCCCCAACGACCTCAATACGGAAGCCACTTGTATTGCGAAGGTCATGCGCGAACGAAACAATAAACCTTTGAACTTTCCACATGCGGGGGATATAAGGTGTCCCCAGCGTATACACCGCCACATTTTCCTGTCACGGTTGCTTAAGCGACTAAAAGCTCCCTGGATTCAAAATCCTTCTAGATTTCCCTCGGGATAGTGGATATACGTATACGCGGAATACAAACAGACTGCTCAGAAGACGGCGTGCGACTACCTCATGTGTAAGTGTTTGCACTACCCCATAAAGGTTTGGAAGCAACGGGGAGAAGCTGGAGAAGCGATGTCCAGTGCCGCCTACTCTGGGAGCGAGGTGACAACTGCCCCTGGGAAGAGTGGAATTGAATTAATTTGTAGCATTTCCAATTGTCTTCATGGGAGCCGGAAGGTTCCGGGTTAACCTTTGTCTTTGAAATCCGTCACTACGACTCGCAGCCTCTACTTTCAAGGTCCATCTTACATTTCAAACGCCACGATCATCTCCTCAAATTTCAGAATCTCCTCTCCAGAACAAACAAACTTCGAAATTCCCCCGTTTTACTCGCTATTGCCAACTGGAATTTCTTACCCGCTTACATTGTCCATGAAACTGATACAAAAATTTGAAAGTAAACATATTCGGCAGAAATCTGCCTGGTTGGGTGAGAGGTAAAGTCCGAAAATGTATCTCCAACCAAAGTTTGAAAGGCAACCCAACATTTCAAAATCAACTCGGTTTCTTCTTCAGGGGTGACTGAAGGCACGCAGGAGAGCAGCAGCCCCTAACCTCTTCGTCTTCAAAAAAGAAAGGAAAAGGAAAAGAGAAGAAATTAAAAAAAGGAGAAATTAGGAAATTGAAAAATTGTAAAATAACTTTTTTTAAACTATAGAGATGATCGTCTCTTCAGCTTTTCCGACAGGTCACGGAGGTCATGCGCGTACACAGAGGGCAAAGCGCCCAGCGACCTGTTTAGGTTTCGTGGCGTGTGCTGGATTTGCCACGATTCAAAGCAAAGTCTTCGAAAATTGGGCTCTGTGTCCACCACGTGCGCATTCGCGAAGTCAATGCGATGGTCTAGGGTATCGCAATGTTCGGCGATGGCGCTGCGTTTACTGTCGTACTTCCGCACGTCGTCCTTGGGTTGGCGGATACGCTCGGGAAAGTTCTTTGTCTCGCCGATATAGGTTGCGGGGCACTCTGCGCAAGGAATGGTGTAAACCACGCCCTGTGCCCTTTCTTTTGGTAGACGATCTTTCGGTCTTGGCATAAACCTTCCGAGTGTGGACGTGGGCTTGTGGGACACCAGAATACCTTCCTTTCCCAGTACCCGTGCGAGCGCTTCGCTGGTTACGTAGCGAACGCTGATGCGCGCGACTCAATGGGGCTGTCTTTTTTCTACTGGCATCTGGTTTTGTCTGGCGAGACCTTGGCGTCTAGCGCAGAGCCGTTTATTGAGAGAGTTTGGCCGTACATTGGTTTGAATAGGCGAGCATCTCGGGCCAACCACAGGCCGCGAAACAGCCCCTAGCGGTGGTCGCGTGCTCTAAATTTGTGCCACGACTATACTTCGTTTCACCTTATGTGCGACCGAAGGCAAAACTGGAAGCGCGAGCATGGAAGCTCCGTGCGTTCAGGCTTTGCTCGAGCGCGCGAGCTGGGGAGAAATGCAAAAAGCGCTGGTCTCGCGCTTCTAGCTTTGGCTTCGCTCGCAGGTAAAGTGAAACGAAGTATAATTTGAGCCGTGCCGAGCGGAACTCCGCGTCTCAAGACGCTCGCGCACCCCACCCTTTGCACTGCTTTCTTTCAGCCAGTCTCAGGACGCTGTTCTAGCAGTGCAGACAAAGGCATGGGCACGAGCGCGTGGCTTTGGAAAGTGCCTCCTATGCACGAGGTCTCGTACAAACAATAGCGTTTCGCTGAGCTAGGCTCACGCGCCTGTGCCTTTGTCTTCACTGTCGACATTTGTGAGATGGAGTAGAAGTCTCCTGATTGGTCGACGCTGTGTCACAAATTTAGTTTACGCTCTAAGCGTGGGGGGAATATTCGGCGCTGGCGGCGGCCTTTGCTCCGCCTATTGTCCAAACTCTCCTAATATACGGCTCTGGTCTAGCGATGCGCTCAATAAAGCTATAGAGTAGCCATTTTTCTTTAGGTCTTCAATTATGGTCTTCTTCTCCTTCTTTTTATTGGTTTCCGACGAGCAGATAGTCGTTGCCCTACGCAGGAGGGTCGAAACTACTGAGGCCTTATGACTCGTTGGATGGTTAGAGTCAAAATCGAGGTAGCGTCCGGTGTGTGTTGGTTTTCGGTACACCGTAAACGTCAGATCTTGTCCTCGTCGGTTCACCAGCACATCAAGGAACGGCAAGGTGCCATTCGTCTCGCATTCCACGGTAATTTGAATGGCCGGCTCGATAGAGTTGAGGTGTGCCAAAAAATTAGTCACGTCCAGTTTCTTGAAAATGCAGAAACAATCATCCACATAGCGCATGAATACTTTGGGGCTGTTCGGGAAAGACCTCAGCGCTTTTTGCTCCATTGTTTTCATCGTGAGGTTTGCCGTTGTGACCGAGATGGCCGCACCCATTGCAGTGCCACTGACCTGTTTGAAAAGCTCCCCTTTGTAGGTGAAGTATGTGCTGCCGAGACAAAACTCGAGCAGACGGCACAGTTCCTCCACAGTGAGGTTGGTTCTTATGGTCAAGGAGCTGTCTTTTTCGAGGGCTTCGCGGGCTGCAGCAACTGCAAGGGGAACTGGAACACTTGTGAAGAGGGACACCACGTCGAAAGACACCATGGTGTCATCGTCGCTGAAATGTATTTGCGAGGCGCGTTCCACGAAGTGACCAGCATTTTCTACATGGGTCGACGTGTTTCCGACGAGGGGAGCCAAAGTCCGGTGAAGATAATTGAATAGCGCCCGAAGCGGTGAGGTTGTAAAGTCAACAATAGGTCGTTGAGGCACGTTAGGCTTGTGGATCTTTGGAAGGCCATAAATTCCTGGAGCGGAGCCATTCCTGCAAATAAGTCGCAAGTAAAGGCTCTTTGACTCAGGGTATTTCTTGAAAATCTCTGCCAGGATTTTGTTCAAGTTCCTCTGAACCTGTGGCGTAGGATCTTTTTTGAGTTTTTCATAAGCATGGCTGCCAAGAAGGTCCCGTAACTTTTCCACGTATACCTCCCGGACCAGGACGACGGTCGACTTCCCTTTGTCGGCCGGTAGAAGCACAATCTTCGTATCTTCGCGAAGTTTGCAAAGCGCTGTAACTTCTTCCGCCGGCAGGTTGTGTCGTTGCCGTTGTGGGAGCTTCAAAAGGATGCCCACCGCTTTAAGCCGCATTTCATCCCGGATGCTAGGGTCTAAGCGCATAATTCCGTCCTCCACAGCCGTGACCATTTTTGGAAGAGGCGGCAGTTGCGTGGTCATATTGAATCCGTGGCCTTTTGCCAAGACCGCAATTTCGCATGGCGAAAGTTGTCGAGAGGAGAGGTTCTTGACAAAGTTTGTGTCATTGGTGCCTCGGCCTGAATCGTCCGATCTTGTTAGCCTTGAAATCTTTACTTGCTGAGAAGTCTGTCGTTTATTTAAAGCAGTAGATGTACCACTTGTGGCAAAATCCTGCAAAGCCGGGAATACGTCCGGGATGCGGTGCTCCAGTTGCCGGCGTGCCATCGTGAGTTCTGGCGATGGAAATAATCGAGCAAAAAGCGCTGAAGTCTTTCCCCATCAACCCCAAACTATTCATGCGCTATGTGGATGATTGTTTCTGCATTCTCAAGAAACTGGACGTGACTAATTTTTTGGCACACCTCAACTCTATCGAGCCGGCCATTCAATTTACCGTGGAATGCGAGGCGAATGGCACCTTGCCGTTCCTTGGTGTGCTGGTGAACCGACGAGGATAAGATCTGACGTTTACGGTGTACCGAAAACCAACACACACCGGACGCTACCTCGATTTTGACTCCAACCATCCATCGAGTCATAAGGAATCACTGGTTTCGACCCTCCTGCGTAGGGCAACGACTATCTGCTCGTCGGAAACCGATAAAAATAAGAAGAAGAAGACAATAATTGAAGACCTAAAGAAAAATGGCTACTCTAGTAGCTTTATTGAGCGCATCGCCAGACGCCAAGGTCTCGCCAGACAAAACCAGATGCCAGTAGAAGAAAGACAGCCCCATCGAGTCGCGCGCATCAGCGTTCCCTACGTAAAGGGAACCAGCGAAGCGCTCGCACGGGTACTGGGAAAGGAAGGTATTCTGGTGTCCCACAAGCCCACGTCCACACTCAGAAGGCTTATGCCAAGACCGAAAGATCGTCTACCAAAAGAAAGGGCACAGGGCGTGGTTTACGCCATTCCTTGCGCAGAGTGCCCCGCAACCTACATCGGCGAGACGAAGAACTTTCCCGAGCGTATCCGCCAACACAAGAACGACGTGCGGAAGTTTGACAGTGAGCGCAGCGCCATCGCTGAACATTGCGATACCCTAGACCATCGCATTGACTTCGCGAATGCGCACGTGGTGGACACAGAGCCCAATTTTCGAAGAATACTTTTCTTGGAATCGTGGCAAATCCAGCACACGCCAGGAAACCTAAACAGGTCGCTGGGCGCTTTGCCCTCTGTGTACGCGCATGGCCTCCGTGACCTGACGGAAAAGCTGAAGAGACGACCACCTTCATAGCTAAAAAAAAGTTATTTTACAATTTTTCAATTTCCTAATTTCTCCTTTTTTAATTTCTTCTCCTTTTCTTTTCCTTTCTTTTTTGAAGACGAAGAGGTTAGGAGCTGCTGCTGTGTCCGCGTGCCTTCAGTCACCCCTGAAGAAGAAACCGAGTTGGTTTTGAAACGTCGGGTTGCCTTTCAAATTTTGGTTGGAGATACATTTTTGGACTTTAGACATTGTTGTAATTTTTGTCCCTATTACACGCGCAGAACGAGCATGGGGCAAAATAGTTTGAGTAAGCCTTTCACTGCGTGAATCTCTAACCAAAGCTGATCGGGAGCATGCCACGCGGTGTTACTTTAGCCGATTACTTTTATATCATATTGCCTTCTAAACGCTAGATTAAGAGATGTGTCTAGCCAGCCACTTTGAAAACACAGAACATTTCTACACAAATTACACTAGCAAATACTCTTTGTATTCATAATGTAAACGGTGGCACTCACTCGCCTATTCACTGCAGAAAATGGAAGGGCATATACACGATTGGGGTCGGTTGGGTTGTTAGAGTAGAGAGTCGCAGAGGTGTTGTGTTTGAAATGCTTGCGCCTTGTTGTACTGCGACATGTATGTGACTAACAACATTCGATATGCTGGTTAATTGGTGTTCACGCTGTGTATGTGCTATTGTATGAGTGGTTGTCTTGGAAAATTATAAATAGAAGAATATTATTTTAGCGCTATCTAGCGCTTATTACTACACTTTCTAGTTGGCGAAAACTGCCCCCTTATTCACGAGGCTAATCCTTGAGCAGTCATGAATCTACTGTTTAAAAAACAGCAGCCTGCAGCCCACAGGCCTACCTAACTCTCATCTCGATAACATTCGTCATAATTGTGCCTCTCAGCCACCTAAATGCCCGTTCTGTATCCAAGAGCTCCAAAGTACAGGCACACACGCGAATGAATGGATAACCACGTCGGTAGAGGTAAGCACAGACAAAAGGAGATCGAATCAAAAAGAGCGTTAACGTTGGTGGAATCTAAACACCTCTGGTTAATGTCGACAAAGGTATCCAGCTTTCATAGCCTCATACGGCAAGCATACGTTGTGTTAAATAAAGCCAGTATGCCGCTTCCTCGAGTAACTATTTATTTTTTGAGCGTTCTCTACCGGCAGTTAAAATACACTCAATCTTGCAAGATACCGTCGGGGGTCATCGCGGCGATTGCGGCACACTCCCTGCCGGCCTTACAGGATATAGGTACAGTAGCGGTCTTTGTGGACGGATATTGCGAGTGTCTGATGGCGCTTGGAAGACGTCGAATAGGCGTATGCGCTCTCGTCTCTCACTCGGTCAAAAAGCCGTGCTCTTTGCTAGGCCTTACCGGGGAATTCGAGCCTCGCTAACCGGCTGCCATGTTGCCTTAGGGGGTAGTCAAATTTCACTTCCTGTTTTTTGACTACATATGGGGTCGTCATTTTTACCTTAGCGCTCGTTATACTTGGGACAGCTTTTTACCACACCAAAGGTAGTCACATAGACTACATTTTTCTCGGAGTGAGTGACGTCAAATTCATATTTAATTTTAGTAGAAAACTTGACATCACGTGACTCAACGTCACATGACGTGGTCACGTGATGTCAATTTCCTTGCGAGATATTGCCTAGGAGTAAATCACACGTGAAGATAATTGTTTCGCTATATTGAGCGGAAAAATTGAAGTGTGGATTTTTCGCGACGGTTCTTATTGACGATTCTTCGTCGCGGACTTGTCATAAAAATCAGATGATAAAACATACTTTGTGTTAAAATAAATAAAAGATAAGTAATTGAGTCTGACTTCCTCCAACGGCCCAATTTTCATAACCTTCAGCAAGTTCATTTCAAAGTTCGGGTGCGGCCCTCGGATCGATAGGATATTACGTGTGGGCGCCGTTCTAGTGAGTGCTCAAAGTAGACGCGGCGGTCATGCATTGCTCAGTCTTCCAATCTTTGCCCTCCGTGCCGTTATTTTTTTATTGTTTCGTAGCGCGTCTTTTTATTTGATTTCCGAAATGAATTTTTTTCTGTGGGAGTTCGGATGACAAGCATACATTGTAAATTCGTAAATGGCGTCGCCGTATTTTTTTAATTTTGTTGTACACTGGCAAAGACGGTATGCCAGAAGGCGGCGATAGCGCGAGTTTGGCGTATACCACACTGCCAGAGCTCGCGCAGTGCTCGCGATCGGCTCGGACTGATTATTAAAAAATGGAGCCTTTCATCTGGAACGACCTGGTCTTGGCTCTCTCGTTCGCGACTTAAAATTGGCGACGAGAATACTGGTTACCTGTCGTCGGAGGTCATCGGCATCTCACGAAGGAACGGGGACCTGGATCACGGCTACCACGGTGCTAAGCCAAGAACCCGCAGCGAGCAACGGGAAAAGCCACTGCTGAAAGGACCCCAAGGAAATAGTATGCGCAGCAGTTCTCTCTACTTGTCAACGTACTGAACGTCGCAGTGTACGAAAATGCCACACCTCGGGAAGGTGCTAGAATTCGACGAGGCCTCTCAGAGTTTCGAGACCTACGTTGAGCGTTTTGAGCTTTTCGTCGCTGCGAACAGCATCAAAGAAGAGAAAAAAGGCTGTAACATTCCTAACAGTCATCGGCGATCGAACATACGAAGTCCTCAAAAACCTAGCAGCCCCAGACTTGCCAGGCTCTAAGACGTACAGCGAGATCAAGACTCTTTTAGAGGAGCACTACGGCCCGCAACGATCTGTAATAGCCGAACGCTTTAAGTTCAACCAACGGAGTCGGCTAGAACATGAATCCGTGGAGGATTTCATTTTGGCCCTCAAGAGTTTGTCTCGATTTTGCAATTTTAGAACGTTTTTGCAGACTGCTCTCAGAGACAGGCTTGTAGCTGGCCTGAGGGTCGAAGAAACTCAGAAGGAACTGTTTGCGTTTGCTGAAGAAAAGCTAAGTTTCGCAGTCGCTTGCAAGATAGCACGGGAAAAAAAAGCGGCAGCAAAACAAACGCTGGACATGCACAAAGAATCCAAAGCAGTGAACGCTATTTATAAAAAGGTGTCACCTCCTGAGAACAGAGGTCATGGGAGAAGCATGTCTCATGATCATGGGTCCAGTACTTCGCAAGCAAGTTGCTATCGTTGCGGAAATGAGCATGAACCCCGCGAATGTCGTTTTAAAACGTATCGCTGCAAGAGCTGCTACAAGACTGGACATCTCAGGAAGATGTGTCGCAACACGCCTGGGAAGACTCCAGAGCGCCACGTTCAAGTCCTTGAGGATTCTGATGATGAGGATGAAGACCTACTGACCGTGTACACTTGTATGAAATCTTCCCCGGGATTTCAAGTTTTCGTAGAGGTGGAGAGAGTTCCTCTACTCATCTTGATCGACACGGGAGCGGCGGTCTCTATCATACCAGAAGAAGTTTTCATGAAACACTTTCCCCAGAAAGAGCTCCTGGAAACCAAAGTAGCCCTTCGCACTTACTCCGGTGAGCGGCTGTTGGTAAAAAGGAAGATCTCAGCAAAAGTCAAATATAACGGGCAAGAGGAAACACTCGACTTGTTTGTAGTAGCGAGCGAAGGTCGAAGTCCACAAGTGCTCCTAGGTCGCGACTGGCTGCGGAAGCTGAAGCTGGGCTGGACGGCTATCTGCAGCATCATTGCTCAAGACCAAGTGGAACAGCTTCGAAAGAAGTATCCGAACGTCTTCGACAGTTCCCCTGGCATGGTACGCAATTATCAGGCACAGGTTGTCATCAAGGAAAACAGCACTCCAGTCTTTTGCAAGGCACGTCCTGTTCCTTTGCCCCTCAAGGAAGCGGTGACAGCACAACTGCAAAAGCTTGAAATAGATGGCATATTGCGTCACGTTTCTCAAAGCGACTGGGCCTCTCCTTTAGTTGTAGTACCGAAAAACGGAGGAGAAAGCCTTCGGTTGTGCGGTGACTATAAGGTAACCATCAACCCGGTTCTCAAGATGGATCACTACCTGTTGCCACATCCAGAGGACATCTTCAGCACGTTGGTCGGGGAGAGAGTGTTCTGCGTTCTCGACCTGTCCTCCGCGTACCAGCAAATCCAGCTCAGCGACACGTCGAAACACCTGCTGACCATCAATACACACCTAGGACTGTTTGAGTACCAGCGACTTCCTTTTGGAGTAGCAAGTGCACCTGCTATTTTTCAATTGTTGATGGACCGTGTCCTGCAAGGAATTGCACAGACGTGTTGTTACATCGACGACATCATCATCGCTGGCAGAGATATGGCAGAGTGCAGCAAAATCCTGGACTCTGTTCTACAAAGACTGTCCGAGTCTAACTTGACCCTCAGAAAGGAGAAGTGCAAGTTTTTTGCGGACTCAGTAGTGTACTTGGGACACCAAATTTCCGCACAAGGCATCTAGCCCACACAAAGAAAGGTCAAGGCAATCACAGAAGCGCCAGAACCTACGAACGTGACGGAACGTAAGGCTTATCTCGGAATGCTGACCTTCTACGGAAAGTTTTTGCGCAATCTAGCTGACACGGCGTCGCCATTGTTCGAGCTCCTGAAGAAAGGACATCACTGGAAATGGGACAGCAGCTGCAAGAAAGCCTTCCAAGCAACAAAAGATCTGCTTGTCAACAGCTCAGCATTGGCATATTATGACGTAAACAAACCGATCGGGGTGGTTTGCGATGCATCAGCCTACGGTCTTGGAGCTGTACTGTTTCACAAGACGTCAGAGGGTGCGGAAGTGCCTATTGCCTTTGCGTCGCGAACATTAACACCCGCGGAAAAAAACTACGCTCAAGGAGAAAGAGAGGCCCTGGCTATCATACTTTGCCTCAAACGATTTCACCGTTATCTCTATGGAAGATTCTTCACAATATACACAGACCACCAGCCTCTCTTGGGAATTCTGTCTCACGACAAGGCCGCTACAACCTTGGCCGCTGCTCGAATGCAACGATGGGCGTTGCTTCTGTCAGGCTACAACTACCAACTCTGTTATCGACGTGGCAAGGACAACGAAGCAGCAGACGCGCTCTCACGTCTTCCTTTGCCTAGGTTGTCGGAAGACGCAGAGAAAGAGTGTTTGGCGCTCTTCGATGCCACACCCATAACTGCCATGGAAGTAAGCAAAGCAACCTCGGTGGATAACTTGCTTAGCCGTATACTACACTTCACGCGGAGAGGGTGGCCAACGTCTGAACATGCGACAGAGCTGCAGCCATTTTATGTTCGTAGAAGTGAACTTTCAGTAGAAGAAGGTTGCCTGACATGGGGGCTGCGTGTCATAATACCGACAAAACTTCAAAGTACAGTCCTCTCCTTGCTACACGAAGAACACCCCGGCATGTGCCGCATGAAGATGCTAGCACGAGGATTCGTCTGGTGGCCGAATTTCGACAAAGACATCGAAGAGTGTGTTCGAGGCTGCAAGGTTTGCCAAATTGTTCAGGCAGCCGCTCCGGTCGTGCCTCTACATCCATGGACGTATCCACAACAAATCTCGCAACGCATCCACATTGACATCGCAACCAAGAATGACATCAACTTCTTGATTATCGTGGATGCTTATTCTAAGTGGCTGGAAGTCTTCCCAATGCGTTCCACGACCACCGCCAAGACACTGGAAAAACTCCACATTGTCTTTGCAAACTTCGGACTGCCGAGGAAATTGTGAGTGACAATGGGCCACAATTTTCATCTCATGAATTTGCAGAATTCATAAAACGAAATCTAATTAAACACATAAAAACTCCTCCTTACCATCCCGCTTCAAACGGAGCAGCCGAAAGGGTAGTCAAAACCACAAAAAAAAGCGCCCACCAGCCAACCAGCCCCTCGCCGTGCGAAGCACAAAGAGACTGTCCATTCGGCGATTCGCCGGCATCTCAAAAAATGCCTGACAGTCCCACGACAAGCCAGGCTAGTTCAATGGTCGATGACCCTGCTTCAAAGTCAAAGTTCAAAGTCGACCCTGCTTCAACACCCTCAGCTTCGTCATCGGAAGCATCGCCACTTCAAGGGAACCCAGAAATTCCGCAGCGACGAGGTTCTCGAGCCCGGAGGCCCCCTTCCCGGTTCACTTCGAACAACTTCTCCTGAGGGGGGAAGAATGTTGTATACTGGCAAAGACGGTATGCCAGTAGGCGGCGATAGCGCGAGCTCGGCGCATACCACGCTGCCAGAGCTCGCGCAGTGCTCGCGATCGGCTCGGACTGATTATTAAAAAATGGAGCCTTTCATCTGGAACAACCTGGTCTCGGCTCTCTCGTTCGCGACTTAACAATTTATTACTAATTGTAATTACGACCAGTTGGTGTGGGCAAGGCACTGTAAACCGGCTGAACAATAATTGTGGCCTTCTTGTGCAATGCTTGATTCCTTGCTATGCGTAGTATAATTTATTTTCTATCTTTCTCTTTCTATAGCTATCGTTCCTGTTACTGAATGTCATGTTTAAATATAATAATGGAAGTGTTTTGAGAGCCTCAGCCACAAGATAACTCAGTCTTGCCGTTATTACCCATCATAAAAAACCGAAACCACTTTTTTTTTGTTTCTTATAAGAAAGAGTTTAAACATATTTGATCTTTGAAACTGCTTCTATGTTGTTAGAAATATCAGATTTTGTCGTGTTGCGTAAACTCATGTACGAAATGAACGTATTCAATGCGGAGTGCAAGTTCGTGTGCTACTTTTGCAAGGGTTATGGTGACGTCAGACCACCAAGTTCTGATTGGTTCTGATTGAAGGATAGGTGGTAGAGCTCAAGGCAGCTTGCTTTAAGGTCTACCCACTATCCTTCAGTCAGGGCCAATCAGAGCTCGGCGTCTTTCTGACGACCGCAACTCCTGCGCAAGAAGCAGACGACTTGCTCTTCGCATAGCTCTCGTCTTTCAAAGATTATCAATATTTTTGTTTTGTTAAGTAAACACTCGAGCACTGTTCCTCAGAGAGTGTCTTAATCTAATAGTTTTTTTTTTTTTTAATCGCAAATCTAAGGTTTTCAGCCAAGCTCTTTCCACTAACTCCGTGGCTGATGAGATAATGGTATAGTTATTAAAAATATATCTAACTGTAACTTATTTTAGATTTTCTAATTATAATATAAACTAGAAATAAACTAGAAAGTCTAAAAAATATACAACTCGTTTTATTTTTACAAGCTATATCACTGATCATCAGCCAAGGAGTTGGTGGAAAGAGCTAAGCTGCAAACATTATAGATGAGAGAAAAAATTATTTGATTAAAAGTTGCCTAGTTACAATATTTTAAACGTCTCTCTCCCAATGAAATGTTATAACTATTTAATACTCTCATCATCAAGATCCTTCCGACTTAACCATTACAAGGCAGTGACACAGTGCAGGTTTAAAAATAACTCCTACGATATATTTTCTTTCTACAGGCAATACAAAATTGGAATAAACTCGAAACCAAAATTCGACATGTTACCATCGTTTGCTCAGTTCGTTTCTGCAGCTGACTTGAATTTTTTGAAAGATTCTTCTTTGGTTTGACTACTGTTCGTTAAATTTATGTTGTAACCACTCTAACTATGGCTCTTTGAGTGGAGCCAGTAGTATAATAAATACAAATTTATGGCGAATTGCTAGGCAATTGTGTTCCATACGTGAAACGTTCCCGTATCACAAATAATTATGTTACAGTGTAGCCGCACGTCTAGCCTGTTCGTGATCAAGAGCACCTACTTTCACGGCGCTCTTGAACAGACTATTTAACTTGTGGCATGTATACATTTGAAATGATAAACCTGGTGATCTTCCAGAACGTTCCAACCCACTCCTCCTCTGCCACCTCGCCTCCTCGCCTACCTCTCCTCCTGACGCCGCCCCTGGTCACGTGACCTCCCCGTTAACCAAACAGCGCCAAGCACTTCGCTCCTTCTCTCCCACTTGTCGACCAATCAGTGTCGAGCATCACGGCAACGCTTTTATCCGGGCTTCACTTCTGGGCTTTACGCAATTCCGAACACCTAGCCGAATAACGTTTTGACGTTAATAAATGCATAAACGCACGCATACTTTGAATATGATGAACTCAAATGGCACGTTTTAAGATTGTGCTAAAATAAACCACAAATAAGGAAGTCCTCAAACTTTTGCCCGGGCGGCACAAAAAAAAATGAAACGTCATATTTTGTCAATTATTTAGTAACTTCATTTCAGTGGTACATTCGTCTTTTTTTATCTTACTGGAAGCTCCACTGAAAGTACCCTTGGGAGATGTGCTGTTCAAACGCTCATACGCTCTACTTATGTGTATAAATATACCTAAACAAAATTTCTGCGTTCATTTAAGGAATGTTTTGATTTTGTTTGCAAAGCTCCAAGATTTGGTTCTCGTTGTTGTTGTTGTTGTTTTTTCGTACATACGCTGCTGCTTTTGTGACTGCGTAAAGATAAACAAAAAATTTCCTCACGCCGTCAAACGCACACAATAAAAATATTTGCCTCAAAACGGAAAAAACACCGTGTCAAAAAAGGGGCGATATGCATAGTTGTAATGGACGCTCATATTTTTCCAACTGGGGGCTTTCAGCCGTAAAAAAATGCATAGTCTGTCGCTCCTTTTATCTGCTCTGCCGTAGTATTTCGCTGGCGAGGCATGCGATTGGAATATCAAGACGTTAGTGATCTGTACAAAGGTCGGGAAGCCCGTTTATGGAGACGCGTTGTTCAACTCACTGCCTTTGGCAAGGATTGTGCGAGTCTCAGTAGACTATGCTATTGCTAAAACGTCCATGAAACAAAAATGGCTTTTAAAAGGACACTGATGGGCGAATTTTGATCACAGTTTCAGAAACGAATGTTTTGGAGCTAGGAATATGTTCAGTGAAACTGTGAGCTTCTGAACGTCTCCTTCGGTGCAACGTCACCGGCTTTCTTGAACGTACGAGGCTTTGTTTCTTGTTTGTTAGGTGCACATAAAGATGTTCTTAGGCCTAACACTTGGTTCTTATGAAGATCAAGTTGTGTAACAACGCCACTTGATATATATGGGATTGTAAAACATGTGATACTGTATTGTTTTAACGGAGAGAATGTAAATAATAGTGATTTTGTTGAAATTCTTGGTACGATGCCACTGAAACTTGTAATGTCTGCCATATGCTTAGAACATTCAACTAGACGCACTTGCCACACTAAAACAAAAGCGTGTGTCCAGTTTTTTTTTCACATTCAAAGCACGCTTCATAGAGAGTTTAAGGTTTATATATAAAATCGATTATCAAAACTCTCCTTTCAAGCTCTATTCCAAAGATATTAATCTAACGTTTTGCAAGGGGCCCCATGATTTGTTTAAGACGTAATGAGTGTTTCTGAAAAAAAAAAGAAAATGTACGGCTTAATTGGGCTACATCAAGAAACTGAACACTTCTTAAATATTTAATTAACTGCTTTAATTAACTGTATAATAAACTCCTGTTTCTGGTTCATTCGCAATACTGGGATTAGGCACATAAACACCTGTCGTCACAAACGCGCAAGGGTCGTCTTTAACGTGTGTGCGCCTTTCCTTTTCTTTTTTTTTTTGTTTCTTTCCTTAGAGAAGAAAGTGGTGTCTTTTAAACGCTTTTGGTGTTTTTAAAATTATCAAAAATGACACGTAATTCAGTTAGACATTAGGTTTCCTTCGTTAAAAACCTATTTCAAATGGGAACTCACTTTGTTTTTTACAATCTTGGCTTTTTCAAATTGTCTAAGACAGCGCAAAATTGACTGAAAGGTCTAGTATCTATACCGTCCAATGAAGGCAAAAACTGAAGAAACGTGGAGACGAAAGAGCGCGTGAACGTCAGAATGTCGAGCATTCGTTGGAACGATTACTCAGTAGGTAGAAGTAAAGCTAACTGATTAGTCTCTATTCACACTCCGAACGCGTTTCGAACGCGAGCGCGGTACGCTGGACGCCGGCGTTTGGCCATCGAACGCCTTCGAATCGTTAGTAGAGACAAAGGCAGCCAGCTATGTGTCTACCCCCTAATCATTTCCACCGGAGCTCGGTGTCCTGACGTCTCCTCCTCCTCTCCCTCAGTTATCTGTTCGCGTAGAAAGCCTACGCTGAAAACGCCGTGGCACGCTTTTGGGCATGCATGAAAAGCAGGCTTCTCCGCAGTAAGAGTCTTACGTCGGGAAAGCCAACGGCCGGGAATCGGCCGCAGTCGACGCTCGCGTCTGGTGGGAATGTAAACGTACCGGGCTTTCTCCGTGTTCGGTTCAGAGACGACGGAACCCCTTTTCAACACTCCTGTTTCACGCTACGTCCCAGTTGCCAGTGCAGTACGACTGCTAACCTGGGGTCTTTAACGTGCTCACGCAGTAGTGATACACGACCGCACGCCGGTACGATGCTCATCCAGATCGAAACGGGCAGGGGTGGGGCTCGAGCCCAGGATCCCTGGGTTCTGCAGCACGAGCTTTCGCTCCACGCGCGTCGAGCTGGGTGTGCGCTTCAGCCCACTCGGCCACCGATCCCCCCACGTCCCAGTGCAGCCGACGCTATGCGGAGCGCAAGTTCGTCTGCTTCTTTTGCGGGAGTTGCGGTGTCGTCGGAAAGACGCCGAGCTCTTATTGGCTCCGACTGAAAGATGATGGATAGATCTCAAAGTCTAGTTCTACCTACTATCCTTTAATCGGAGCCAATCAGAGCTCGGCGTCTTTCTGACCTCACCGCAACTCCTCCAAAAGAAGCAGACGAACTTGTTCCCCGCATAACCCTATGAAGCAATGCGACCGGCGTCAAAGGTGCATAGTCATGGCACTCGTATTTTTTGTCCGTTAGCTATCATTGGCTAATGAACCAATCCCGCACAGTAAATTCATTGTTATCCCGGGATTTTATCTCGTGTGCGTGATTTTGTTTAGTCGCTGCTCTACGGAGTGCCTTAAAGGTATGCACATCCGAGTGCAGAACGCTCAGCGCCTTGTATACCCATGTTACGCGGATACACGTAACTGCAGTTGGCTTAACCACGGTTACCACGCTATACTTGCGGACAGAATTATGCGGCTATGCAGTCAAAGCTATGGGCGCACGCGAGCTTGAGCATCTTGAGCGCCCATCAGCGCTCTCCATGCGCACTCTTCACTTCTTATGAAATAGCTATTCGAGTCTATAGTGTGTAAACTGTGGTTGCGAGTAACGGCAGTTAAATGGACATTAAAATGTTAAAAAAAAAAAAGAATCATTTTTGTTTTCTGGAAATTCTAAATTGGACACGTGTATTAAAAAACAAATTACCACGATTTTTTTAACAATTTTTATGTCGCTGGACGTAAGTGCATAAGGTGGAGGTCGCAGCCCGCTAAACCCAACCCCATGTTGACGCAGTGCTTTCATATCTCATTGGCTGTAGCGATGATAGACGTGTAAAAGGTTTTTGTAAATTCGTTTTCCGAGCCGTAATAAAATTTTAATCGACAAATTTTTTTACATGTCTGAGAAACAAATAATCATGATAATCATTATTGTTTTCAAATGCTTTCTGAGATTATTTCTCTCTCATCGGTTTCGAAACGTTAACAAGCACGGCTGCCGGTGTCTCCGGAGTGATTTAACGAGCGTAGCTCGTTGAACTCGTCAATTTGTTTGAGTGCGAATTGTTTTGAGTTCACAGAGGTGTTTAGAGAGACTTCTCAAATGACGTAATTTGCAGCAAATAACTGTCACAAATACGCGCTTCGGAAGCACTTTCCGGGTGCTTGTTGTCGTATTAGGACCGGCCTAAGCCGAGCGTCGCGTTCCACGTCAAATATTTTGCTTGGTCTAGTTTGATTTCTTCTTTTGTACATTTTGAGGCTAAATAAAAATGTTACTTCCCGAAAAACAAAAAATACAAAGGCTGATTTGTTTATCTGTGAATTGTGCAACCGTCGTGATTGCGTCCATGGTTTCAATATCGGGAAGGTACCTGTTCTAACTGCTTAACAGAGAATCCCTAATTCGGGACGAACACCACAATGAGAAAAAAGAGCGTCCCTCCGCATGGCTTCCAGTTACGCCTTGAGCCTCCCTGTCAGACGGGACCGGCTGCCTCAGGCCCGGGGGGGGGGGGGGGGGCGCTTCTGTTTTTTGATGAGAGAGGCGAAGAGAAAGGGGACAAAAGGATAAAGCCAGAACGCAAACAAAAACACGCCTGCTCGCACGCCCTTTTTACAATCGAACGAAAGTTGTTCGCAGTGAAAAAAAATAGAAGTGTTTCTCTTGTACTCAACGAAGCGCCTCATCTGCCAGCAAAAGGCAACAGTTGCAACCATACCTTCACAAGTAAAAATTGGCGAGCCATTTGGCTTGAGGCAATCGGGCGTTCGGCTCGCATCACGTTGTACTAGGTTTGTTCCCGTCGTATTGCTTCGAAAAGAAAGTGGTCCTACGTTTTGCGGAGCACCTGACCTGCTAATGCGAATATCTTTAGGTCGCATTTTAGTTGTGCGTCATGACCAGGGTGTAAGATAGACAGGTGGGGAAACGGCCCATAGAAGCCTACCGCAGCGCCGTGACCGGATTGTGTACTCGTCTGCTTGCGGGTACCCCCGATTTGCGACAGATGGCGCTGCGGCGAGAAGAAAAAAATTGGAATCGGATTTGCATGGAACTTTATGGGAGAGTGCGCAAAATAAACTGAGAGCACGACAGTCCTCCATTGAAAGTCCACGAGAAACCATCTCCGTCAGTTTAGCCGGTCGCCACCGGTCGCCCACCCGGAGTGAGAGTTCGCGGTACTCCACATAGATGGCGCCACAGAAAAAGAGAAAACCGAGGGGGACACAATCCGGTCGCTCATTTGGCTCTCGTTTCCCCACCTGTCTATCTTACACCCTGGTCATGACGCTCACCGACCTTGCTCGCGGAGTCGAGCCGAAAAAAATAGCAAGAACACAAACGCTGAATGGAGTGCATATTTATTTTGTTGATTTGTTTTCTTCCTCCCGGTCGCTTTCTACCGCTCATCCTTTTTACCTTCAAATGGCTAATTCTTCTTTTATGTCTTCCTCGGGGAATGCATTAAACTTCCAGTTGGAGTAAGCGCTGTGTCCTGTCCCCTCTTCTTTTCCTTGGTGTTTCCGCTTTTGAATTTTTATACAATGTGTAGCCAACTAGCCCAACAATTAATTTTGATTCAACATCTAAAGACGCTCTCAGGCAGTTGTATTGGACCGTGGCTTATGCCTGATGGAACCCTAAAACGCCGCTTTCATGGTCGCGTCTTGCGAGTGTTGCAAAAGGTTTTAGACGGAGGCGGAATAGCAGACGTATGAACACGAAAACGGACGCCGACGCACAGATATCATGTCACCGTCTTACGGGCACTGTGGACGACGACAGACGGTGGTGGAATAGCAGACGACGCCAGAGGGAGCCGCTCGTCTGATTGTACCAGGAACTCTAAATTGTACGACTTGCAGGTGGTGCGAGACGCCAGACTGGAGGCACCGCATTTTGCCAAAGGGGCACGCCAGCTTTGTTAGCGTGTTCGGTCGAGCAGCCAAGCCAATCCAGCGGTAATGGGCCGGGCCACTGATCTGTGGGTGGGTCTTAGAGCGGGCTGTGACTTTCACCTAAAGTGCTCCTGAAGGCCTTACCATAGAGGTAATATAATGTACGCTAGAGGTTTAACTGGCGCTAGTGTCTATGCGACTTCCGGGAGGCAAATTGAAGCAGACAGCAATCAGTCTACTTTTGCGGTGTTCCTGTGCATTGCCATGGGAAAATGGGCGTAAATTTTGTCTCTTCGCCGGAAAATAACATGAATAACTTTTGTTATTTCATATATACCAGATAGTGTATACCTTTATTAATATTAGGAAAGCGTAATTGCTTTAGTTACAGAATTTTTCTTTACCACCGAACGATGTTAAACTTCGCTGTATTTCAGGCCCAAACCTCTGTACCATGGCAGGTATGTAAAAATGAGCGACGATTCTAAGCAAAATAACGATCGAAAGGAATGTAGAGTGTGTTTAAGGATAGCTAGCATTCCGATGGCGCTTATATATCGCTGATATGCCCGTTCTGTCATTATAATAATAATAATAATAATAATAATCCTTATTTTTATGAAAATGACTCGGTCGTGTGTATTTTTATTATTTCCGACTCGGTCGTGTGTATTTTTATTGATAAAAACGTGTGTATTTTTATTATTTCCTATGTCGGGCAGTTGTTATCGGGCACCGGTTCTCTGGCTTCTCCCTGTTTGCAAAGATTTGGAGCGTACCGAGTGGTGATTTGAACCCAGAATAAGCATTTTCGCACATATTCATGAGCAGAATTAGAATAAAACAATACTTATTTATTGGAAATCGGACTATATTGCCGCGCGCACAGCTTGCCAAGTAGGCAGCCCGCGCGTGGCTGAGTGGGAGCTTTTTAAAGAAGAGGTTAATTTTGATGCCATCGAAAGAAGTAGTAGTCTTAGTTACCAAAAGAGAATAAAAGAGAAAGAACTGCGTCAAAACTTGCACATGCTTCTAATCGAAGAAAGCGCGAAGCCGGGTGAGTTTGCGCTGGAGATAAGAAATGTTAAGAACCAAATAGAAGCAATCGATACAGAGAGATATAGGGGGGCTGTCGTTCGTGCGCGAGTGGAAAGGCTTTGGCTAGGCGAAACACCGACGAAACGAGCTCTGGGTGATGAAAAAAGGTACGCGCGTCGAAATGAAATAAAAGAAATCCTATACAGAAGCACCGTCACTCGTGATAAGAAAATCATTGAGCAGGCGTTCGTAGAATACTATCGGGATCTTTTAGGGCGGAGTGCTCCAACGGAGGCTGGTTTTTATAATGAATTTTTGTTCCTGATGCCTAAGATTGAGGGTGAAACGCGTGAACGTTTAGAAGCGCCGATATGCGTTGGCGAACTCGAAAAGGCTATCGATGAGTTAAGCCCGGGAAAAACACCGGGGCCTGATGGTCTAGGTGCTGACTTTTATAAAATGTTCAAAACGGAGGCAGCTACCGCTCTGTACGAAGTGCTGGTTGAAGCGTACGAAAAAAATAGGCTGCCGCCGTCGTTTGTGAAGAGCCATATTGTCCTTATACCCAAGTATGATGATCCAGTCAAATGTTTATCAGTCTCTTCTTATAGGCCAATATGCTTAACAAACGTGGACTACAAAATTTATATGAAGGTAATGGCCCGACGGCTTCAAAGTGTCATTAAGTGTATAGTTGGGCCGCATCAGACCTGTGGCATTAAAGGTCGCACCATTGGTACTAATATTCATGTCGCCAGAAGCATTCTCGAATGTTGTGACGCCTTTGATGGTCGAGTCGCCATGTTGCAGCTGGACCTTGAAAAGGCATTTGATCGTGTGTCACATCAGGTTCTTTTCAGCATCTTGGAATATGTAAATGTTGGCTCAGTCATTCTGAACGGTCTAAAAATGGCTTATGACGACTGTACAACACGCATTATTGTGAATAAGCGCGTTAGCGAGATTGTCAGAGTTCAATCTTCTGTAAGGCAAGGCTGTCCATTGTCACCTTTGCTTTTTGCCATCTACTTAGAACCCTTTTGTTTAAAATTAATTCAAAATGAAAATATCCGCGGTTTCAAGCTTCAGTCTTGTGAGGTTAAGGTTCTTGCGTATGCGGATGATGTGGCTGTTTTTTGTGGGGACCAGGAGAGCGTGCGTGAGGTAGTAAATGATGCTTCTTCTTTTTGCAAGAAATCGGGTAGTGTGATCAACTGGGGAAAATGCGCCGGTTTTTGGCATGGTAGCTGGGCTACCACGCCTGACGTTTTTATGAATGTTCAATGGACAGCGCTGCCCGCGAAGTATCTCGGTGTACCGCTTCAGCACTACCGAGATACCACACAGTATTGGAGTGAAGAAACGGAAAAAGCTAGATCGAATGCAGAAGGGTGGAAAGGTCGTGGTTTGTCCATGTTCGCGCGGGCCACTGTTTGTAATCTTGTTTTGATAGCAAAAGTTTGGTACGTTCTGCAGGCATTGTCCATGTCGCGCATAAATGTTCAGAAGATGCACCGCGTGTTCGCGGTTTTTATTTGGGGCTCAAGCTGGGAGCGTTCTAGCCGTACCAATTTGTTCCGACCAGTTCAGAGTGGGGGACTCGGTTTGTCTCACTTGTTTATCCGACAAATTGTTTCTCGTTTCATTTTCCTTCGTGATCAAAGTAATGCATTTTTCCGTACAATGCTGCAGGTGCGATTGAAAAATGTTCTGCCTGAGTTTATCGTGTCTTCAAGTGACGAAATATGTCGGACTGTTCAAGGTTACACGCGGGAAGTAGTACTTTCTTTTCAGTTGCTGAAGGTGCGTTTTTCTTTGGAATATCTCAGTGTTGTTTCACGCAAACGGCTGTATAAAGATTTAGTTGATGTGTTATTACCAATCCCAATGTACAGGTCTGTATACTCTGATGGCCCAGGACTGGACGTTCT
Organism: Ixodes persulcatus; assembly: GCA_013358835.2. Classification (NCBI taxonomy): domain Eukaryota; kingdom Metazoa; phylum Arthropoda; class Arachnida; order Ixodida; family Ixodidae; genus Ixodes; species Ixodes persulcatus. The sequence goes on from JABSTQ010009236.1 coordinate 168,804, forward strand.
TAAACGGGTTAAACGAATGCCAATAAAGCCTACAGTAAAATCATTTTTCTTTACATTGCATTGTGGCGTTCTGCCTGTTAAAGCGTGGCTAGAGGAGAAAGGTATATACGTGCCATGGACAGCCAACTGTCTGCTCTGTAAGAAACCTGAAACAGTTGAACATGTTTTTATCGATTGTTGGGATGCCGTTTTTTACTGGGACATCCTTCAACGGACCCTAAAGAAAGATCTCCCTATTACTGCACAAGGCATTCGCTTTTTGTCTGTGGAAAATGATGACGGTATCCCGTATGACATGTTCATGGTCCTGGGCCTACACAGTATATGGACGACAAGAATGGCCGTCCGCCATGCGGATGTGAACGTGCGCTCAGTCAGGGAGAATTTTATTGAAAGTGTAGCCTACATGCGAGAGGTATACCGGACACTGCCTGTGCCTCCTGATTGGATGCCGCTACTTGATGAGTTAATGTCAATGAAAAGATTTTAACGTGTCGCGTTGGCCAAGTGTGGCTTTCGTGTTTTTAACCCAGTGTTGTGTTGTGATGCTAAACAGGCAATAAAGAAAAAAAAAAAAAGCGCGCGTGGCTGAACGGTTATCGTGCCTGCCTCCCACGCGGAAAGCCAGGGTTCGATTCCTGGGAGCGACGTGTCTTTTGCTTATCCCTGCAATTTAGTGTTCTAGTAAATTCGAGAATCTTGGTGCTTGTTCGAGGACCGAATGTTCTACGCGTCGAACTTTCTACGCCGACTATTCCAGAAGCCCACGCGTGTACATAAGGGGCTTCGCGTAGCGAGCCAGAGTCAGTCTCGCCCCAGCGCTCGATCCTGCGGTTTCACCGACATCGACGCCTGCGACGCTCTGCTGTTTTCTTCTGTTCCCTTTTTTTATTTTTGGGCACAAGTTCGCCCCATTAAACGTTTAGTTTCCTCAGTTATTATCGCCTCATCAATTGTCATTCGTGACATTTTGGTGGAGGTGCTGGGTAGCGCATTCTATGCCCGTTGAGCGTACCCCTCCGAAGACATCCCGGCCAAGCGACGTGCTCAGCCCCGGAAGGCTACCCTTCGTCGAAGACGCCGAAGCCCGAAGAAGCCGTCGTATCAGAGGTCAGTTCCCTGAATTGGGTCTGCTGCCGCACAAGCCCAGGCCGAAGAAGACGAGGATGGCCAACCAGTCGCAGACGCCGGCCGCTCCTACCCTCATCTACCTGCCCGTCGCACCCCGGACTCCGACGCCTTTCCACGGGGACGCCTACGAAGACATCGAGGACTGGCTGCAACACTACGAACGGGTAGCCCGCCACAACAGATGGACGGCTGAGCAGTGCCTCCAGAACGTCTACTTTTCGCCTGAAGGCACTGCGAGGCACTGGTTTGAAACCCACGAAGCCTCCTTCACCACATGGGATTCCTGCGTCGCCGAACTGAAGCGGACGTTTCTTAACCATTACCGTCGACAGCGAGCAGAGGACCTACTTCAAAAAAGGGTGCAGGGCCCCAACGAAAGCGTTACCAGCTTTGTTGAGGATGTCTTGCGTCTAAGTGCCCGAGCCGATCCGGAGGCCGCCGAGGAAAAGAAACTTCGAGTCCTCATGCGTGGCGTCAAGGGAGAAATTTTCGGAGGCCTGGTCCGCAATCCCCCGACCACAGTTGATGCATTTGTGAGTGAAGCCACCAACATCGAGCGCGCACTGACGGCCCGAGCAAGCCACTACCCCCGAATTGCCGGCGCGCCAGCTGCTCCAACTGCCGCTGCTTCCCTTCAGGACCTGAATACCAGCGGTGTCAACAGCCTTCGGGAGATCGTCCGTGAAGTCGTCCGGGAAGAACTCCGCAGGATACTTCCCGCTGCGGATCGCCCATCCTTACTGTCGCTCGCCGAAGTCGTCCGAGAGGAAGTTCACCGAACCTTCCAACCTGAGGTTCCGATCAACACGACGACGCCAGAGGAACCGACTTTGAGCTACGCCGCCATGGCCCGACGACCGCCGCAAGCTAACCGCCAGACCACGGCGCCACCCCGACGAGACCCTCTGATGCCACAGAATTCTCGACACCAGGAAAGACAAGTCCAGGACGTCCGCCCGGAGCAACCCTCGCCGAGGAAGACCGACGTGTGGCGAACGGCCGACCGACGCCCGCTCTGCTACCACTGCGGGGAAGCCGACCACATCTACCGCAGCTGCCCCTACCGTCGACTTGGGCTGCGAGGTTTCCACCCGAACGACCCACGCCCGAGGTACGGCGAACGCCCTCGCGATATCGAGGAGTACCTCCGACGCTCACCCTCTTCAGTGCCGTCTCTCCGCCGTGAATCTCGCTCGCCGTCGCCACGACGTTCAGCGTCTCCAGCGCCACGACCCCGCCGAGAGAGCCTGTCTCCCCTGCGTCGCCGGGAAAACTAGGCGCGGCAACGCCTGCAGGTGGCGTTGCCGAAGACGACCGAAGTAAAGAGCCTCCAAGAACGAAGGAGCGCTCCCACTCTCACGACGCTGCGCATCGCAACGACGCTCCTGCTTCGGTGTCCAACAACCTCAACGTTATCATCGACGGCAACGACGCGACGGCACTCGTCGACACCGGAGCAGACTACTCCGTTCTGAGTGGGAGGCTCTCCCGCCGCCTTCGAAAAGTCATGACGCCGTGGGATGGACCTCAAGTACGAACCGCCGGAGGACACCTCATTACACCAGTCGGGAGATGCACTGCTCGCGTCGAGATCCACGGTGAGACGCGCCCTCTGAAGTAAGTAGTTCTACTAGACTGTTCCAGAGACGTCATTCTCGGCATGGACTTTCTGTGTGAATACGGCGCCGTCATCGACCTGGGTGAGAACGGATTGACGCTGCGGAAGTCTGTTCCGCCTTCAGAGAAACCCCAAAAAGCGTCAGCCGCCGTGCGAGTCGCCGCCGCCCACGTGAACCTGCCGCCGCGATCAAGTGTTGTCGTACCCGTCGTGACCGATGCAGCTACCTGCGGCAAAGTTGTTCTAGAAGGCAACCTTCAACTGCTTCTGGGAAGAGGAATAGGCGTCGCAAGAGGAGTGGCTGAACTTCAGGATGGGCGTACCGTGGTCCTCGTGAGGAACTTTCGACAAGAAACACAACACCTCACGAAAGGTGCCGCTGTAGGCCACGTCGAAGAACTTCGGAACTCCGCCGAAATCGCCGCCATTACTGACGAATCCTCACCACCTCAACAAGACAGTACGTCGCCAGCGCAGCTCGACATTGACCCTAAGCTTCCGGGCCCGAAACGACGGCAGCTGAATAACCTCCTCGCCGAATACCGCGACTGCTTTGCCACGACGTCGAAGTTGCGCCCAACCGCCGTTGCGAAGCACCGCATCGTTACCGAGGACGACGCGCGCCCTGTGCATCGATCGCCGTACAGAGTTTCCGCTAAAGAAAGGGAGGTGATCCAGGAGCAAGTTCAGGAGATGCTGACGGATGACATAATCCAACCTTCAAGCAGTCCGTGGGCCTCTCCAGTCGTGCTGGTTAAGAAGAAGGACGGAACGCTTAGGTTCTGCGTCCACTACCGGCAGCTGAACGCGGTTACGAAGAAAGACGTCTACCCACTCCCCCGCATCGACGACACTCTAGACCGGCTGCGCTATTCTCGATATTTCTCATCGATGGACCTTAAGTGCGGCTACTGGCAGATCGAAGTCGACGAACGTGACCGAGAAAAAACTGCCTTCGTCACGCCGGATGGACTGTGCGAGTTCAAGGTTATGCCGTTCGGACTATGCACGGCGCCAGCAACTTTCCAGCGTGTCATGCACACCGTACTGGCAGGGCTGAAGTGGCAGAGCAGTCTCGTCTACCTTGACGACGTCGTAGTATTTTCAACTGACTTCGACGAGCACTTGCGACGACTCCGAGCTGTTCTCCAAGCCATAAAGACCGCTGGACTCACCCTCAAGCCGTCAAAGTGCCGGTTCGCCTATGACGAACTGAAATTCCAAGGTCACGTGGTTAGTAACGAAGGCGTCCGTCCAGACCCCGAGAACACTCGCGCCGTCGCGGCATTTTTAGTGCCCACAGACAAGAAGGCTGTGCGAAGATCCCTTGGTCTTTGTGCCTACTATCGACGCTTCGTTCGGGATTTCGCAAGGATTTTTGCACCGCTCACTAAACTCACGAAGGACGCCGAGAAGTTCGAATGGGCCGAGGAGCAGCAGCACGCATTCGACGAGCTGAAGCAACGACTCCAGACTCCTCCTGTTCTTGGACACTTCGATCAAGACGCGGAAACCGAGATTCATACGGACGCAAGTAACGAAGGACTTGGCGCGGTACTGGTTCAAGTGCAAGAAGGCACCGAGCGAGTCATCATACGCGAGTCGAACACTGTCCAAAGCGGAGAGAAATTACTCCACGACAGAAAAGGAATGTCTTGCGGTCGTCTGGGCGATCACGAAGTTTCGCCCGTACTTGTACGGGAGCCCTTTCCGCGTTGTCACGGACCACCACTCGCTCTGCTGGCTTGCGAACCTAAAGGACCCGTCCGGACGTCTCGCTCGATGGAGTCTCCGACTGCAGGAGTTCAACATGACTGTGGCCTACAAGTCAGGCCGCAAGCACAGCGACGCCGATTGCCTGTCCAGAGCCCCTGTCGAGACATCTACCGGTAGCAGCGACGACGATGACGACGAGTGCTTCCTAGGCGCAGTGAACACCGACGACATGGCGCGACGTCAAAGAGACGATCCTGAGTTGCGCGCGCTAATCGAGCACCACGAAGGACGAGGGGGTACTGTCCCCCGTGGCTTCTCGAGAGCCCTCCCGAATTTCGTCCTCCGACAAGGTGTACTTTACAAGGAGAACTTCGGAGACAATAGTACGCCGTGGCTGTTGGTAATCCATACCGACCTAAGAGCGGAGATCTTCCAAGCCTGCCACGACGACCCGACGTCCGGACACCTTGGTTACAGCCGTACGCTGGCCCGAATTCGTGAAAGGTATTACTGGCCCAAGCTGCCGAAGACCGTTCATTTCTATACACGGTCGTGCCACGAGTGCCAGCGACGCAAGAAACCGCCGACGAAGCCGGCAGGCCTCCTGCAGCCGATTGCTCCCCCGAGTGCACCGTTCCAGCAGATCGGAATGGATGTACTTGGTCCTTTCCCACCATCGACGCAAGGAAACAGATGGATTATCGTCGCCACAGATTATCTCACGCGGTACGCCGAAACGAAAGCCCATCCTGCAGGGACTGCTGTGGAAGTCGCCAAGTTTTTTATCGAGTCCATCGTCCTCCGGCACGGCGCACCCGAAGTTTTGATCTCAGACCGAGGATCTTCGTTCATGGCCCAGCTGACGCAAGACATCCTTCGTCTCAGTGGCACCGGTCACCGTCGAACCACTGCGTACCACCCGCAGACAAATGGACTAACAGAACGGCTAAACAAAACTATCGCCGACATGATCGCCATGTATGTCGACGTGGAGCACAAGACATGGGACGAGGTGTTGCCGTACGTCACTTTTGCTTACAACACGGCCGTGCAAGAGACCACCGGGGTTACACCCTTTCAACTGGTTCATGGTCGCAAAGTGACGACAATGCTGGACGCGATGTTACCCCACGAACCGGCTGTGGACGGAAGCGACAACGCCCAGGTGGTTGCCTAACGGGCAGAAGAAGTCCGTCAGCTCGCCAGACTCCGGATTCAAGCCCAACAACGAATCGACACTGACCGCTACAACCTTCGTCGTCGGGACGTCCACTTCCAGCCCGGAGACAGGGTATGGGTGTGGACACCGATCCGCCGCCGTGGTCTCAGCGAAACACTCTTCAACCGCTACTTGGGACCCTACAGAGTGCTTCGTCGACTCGGGGATCTGAACTACGTGGTGATGCCCGACGGAACACGGACTTCATCACGCCGCCCTCCACGACCAGAAGTCGTCCACGTCGTGCGCATGAAGCCGTGCTACGCTCGATAGGACTGTGGACCTTATGTGTTCCAAATGACTCTTTAGCTTGCCGTTCTTTTTTTTTTGCTTTGTTTTGTTCTGCATCGGGTCGATGCACTTTTTAAAGGGGGGAGTAATGCCGCGCGCACAGCTTGCCAAGTAGGCAGCGCGCGCGTGGCCGAACGGTTATCGTGCCTGCCTCCCACGCGGAAAGCCAGGGTTCGATTCCTGGGAGCGACGTGTCTTTTGCTTATCCCTGCAATTTAGTGTTCTAGTAATTTCGAGAATCTTGGTGCTTGTTCGAGGACCGAATGTTCTACGCGTCGAACTTTCTACGCCGACTATTCCAGAAGCCCACGCGTGTGCATAAGGGGCTTCGCGTAGCGAGCCAGAGTCAGTCGCGCCCCAGCGCTCGATCCTGCGGTTTCGCCGACATCGACGCCTGCGACGCTCTGCTGTTTTCTTCTGTTCCCTTTTTTTTATTTTTGGGCACAAGTTCGCCCCATTAAACGTTTAGTTTCCTCAGTTATTATCGCCTCATCAATTGTCATTCGTGACAATATTACGTGGTTTTCAATTTATTTTGATCGTCTGCATGCACAATAAGTTACTTATCCAGTGTTACAGCGTAGTTCTTGCCGTCTCTCCTAGTTTTCCACATGTCCTTCGTTCGTTTGGCACGTATATCCTCCATGCTAGAAAGCGCCGACGCTGTGTTCGCGCTAACAGTGTCCGACAGTGCACATAAATACATGTACGAAGCAGTTTTAGCTCCGTTTTTTATACCCCAAATTTAATATAAAAACGCCGTAACTGACCAATTATTTCGTCTGCGTGACTGAGAAATGTTCCAATGTGCCTAGTACGTACAAATTATTCGTGATATTTGCTCTTACAATTGAGCGCAGAGAGAAAATGCACTCGCTTTTTCCCATAGAAATGCATTACCGGAAGTCAATTTCTGACTGCTTGCTGTCTGTTTCAATTCGCAGCAGCGTACTAGCGCCAGTTGAACCTCAAGCCTACATTATAATAACTCTATGGGCCAGACCCAACGTTACTAAAACACTCAGTTGGGAAACTCGCCGTCGAAACCTGGGCCGCTGGTGTCCACCGAGACCGAGCTAAATACGACAACAGTGCCACTCTGCATCATTTGTCTGTACTGTGGTCACCTTGAGCTTTTAGAAAGCATGTTTTTGCGTAAAAACAAACTGAAAAGACTCTATTTGTATGAATTTATTGGAGTTAAGTACAAAATGAAGGGCGCGTGATGTTCTTAAAATCTTTAGTTTGCAAGGTTTTGCGGCACAATTAATATTGTTTTTATACAACCATGCATCAGCGGTACTTTCAGGTAGCGCGTCCCGACATAGGTGCATTTTAACTTCGGTAGTAAGACGCGGCGCGTCCGCTGGGGGACGGGGGTGGCATCCCTGTAACCTTTCCCACCGTATCGGTTTCGACGCCAAAATGGCCGATTAAAGCCGAAGTAGTAGTAACGTGCGGTTCCTCGAGTGGCCGCTGCGGGAGAATCGCCATTAGCTCGGTTGGCGAGGACAGATCGGGGCCACTTTTTTCAGAGCAGTCTCTATGGCAGTTTCCCAACTGAGTGGTTTAGTAACGTTGGCCTGACCACACTAGCGGCAAAGGCGCCGCCGGTCGGCACCACTGGGCGGCACCGCCGTCCGCCGTCCCAACGCGGGGGGTCCTCATTGGCCTCCATTTTTGCGGGCGTTATAGTCACGCGACAGCATCAACTCTCCCGTTCTCGAGATCGTGCGCGCGCTTCCGCCGGATTTCCCGCGCTTTTGCCATCTGCTATTCCCCAGTTTCTGCCGTCTCGGCTCTCATCTTTCGCATATATAAGCGTCGAAACCGCACTAACTGCCTCCATGCCAGGTGTCGATGATGACCTGGTGATCAGCCGTGAATGTGATCATCCTAGCCTGCTTGTTGATTTTGCGACGTCGCCGTCCTCTGAAGGGAAAGAGGCGCAGGTTTTTTGGGTCCGGCCGAGTTGGCGCTACCGAAACACCGAGGGAGAAGTCGGTGCTTTGCTACCCCGGCTGCGCACCAGAGATGAAGAATACTTTCGAGAGTGTCAACAAATGAACACGACATCCGTCACAACGCAGGCGACATGCAACAAGTGCCACGGAGAAATTCACCTTTTATTCCGACTTCATGTTCGATAATGTTTCAGCGGTTGTTCGTAGCGTCCTTATCTAGGTAATCTGACTGCGTCTTGTCATACAGAAAGCAGAAAAGTTGCAGTTTTGAGGGACCGCTTCGCTTGCGAAAGGCATTGGGTGAAATAGAGATTGCAGACGAAACCCACAATTACTCTACGCTCCTTTTGAACGCGCAAGACCCATGGAAAAACGGCTTGCGCGTTGCCATGGCATCGCAAAGACATTACACTATCTACGCCTCCTCCCATTGGCTCCCTTCGTCTCCGGCGGGGAACGGCGACCCCTCAACCGCGCCTAGGCGGGCTGCCTAAAGTTTTCGCCCTCCAGCTCGCTCAGATCAAAAACTAATTTCGGCCAGCAGCCCTTGGCGGCCAGCGGCCGCCGGCAAGCCTCCGCGAATCCAGTGTGGTCCGGCCTTAACGTAAATATTGCGCAAAAAATGTATATATAGTTCTGAAAACTGTATTACAAATGTATTAAAAGTGATACTTGTCCCATCTATACCCGTTAAAAAGGCATTATATTTGTCTGTTTGTTAGAGTCTACTTAACTGCGGTTAGGAGTGTACGTGCAACCTGACTATTATCTTCCTTACCGAAAGTAAAAATCGTGCAAAAACAGACATAGCGCGGACTAGCTCGTTATCTACGAGAAACACAAAGAGTGAACTGCCTTTGATCTCAACTATTGTTTCCCCTACTTTCCTCTCCTTTTGTCTTTGTGTTTTTTTTTTAATTCTACTTTTTTTATTTACACCATTTCATCGTTTGCTGCTTCCAGTGGGGACAATTTAGAACAATGAAGCCAGAAGCTAGCTATCATATCAAAATACTCCTTCTTGCCCTGGACCATGTCCTTATGTGGAAAGCGTGGGCAAAGTGTAATTGTTCCGCACCCATTTTCGTGGACGGGCGTTAGCGAATTTGTATGTACGTCTTGTGCTGAGTGTTCGGTCTGTTCCTTCAATTCACACGCAGACCCTTTCATTCCACGCGTAGGCGGTATGTTCTCGTCACCCCAGATGAAAAATGTCCCTGTAAGCGAAAAACCCAGGCGATTTTCTCCGTTTTGCGCGTCGTATGTTTTAATGCTATTCGACGTTTTTTTACCCCCGTCCTTATTCTCCCCGACCTGCTTTCCTACTTCGGAATTTTACTTTTTTTGACAACGTCTCAGAGGAGTCCTGCATTCTCGATAAGGTTGTGGTGCTCTTATGAGATTTCTTGTTCGTTTTTGTTTTATGTAGAATTCAATCTTGGGTAACCTCCGCACTTCCTAAACCGGCAAAAGTGTAAAGAAAAAAAAAAGAAAACGGCCCCAAAAAACTTAAGTTAGGTTTGACATTTCATCTTTTGATTTTTTTCTCTACGGTTAGTTGCGTAGTTTTCTTTTAATTAGACCGTACACGTTCCCGTTTAATACTTAAAAAAAACACCATCGATATCCCGTGGTGTCAAGCATAAAAATAGGTTCAAACCAAAAAACAACCAATTTTTTTAAATTTAATCTTTAGCTAGGATTTTGTTTCAAAACCTTGCCCTCTTACATTAAAATTTGTATTATTGATGCACCTTCGTTTTACCAATAGTTACCGTCGTTAGCGTACGTACGAAGCGGATGATCGAAATACAACGATATCCTCAAAATAAATCCTCCCGCCCCCGAAAACAAAAAGAAAAAGAAAGCAAAGGCAGCATTTGCCGATTTCTTTTATAAAGATTTGCCGGAAAATATACGGCCTACTAATTATCCTAATTAACCTGAATCTATTTTTAGGCTACGGGTTAGAACATGTAATTAATGATTACACTAGGGAAGAGAGTTTAGGAACGCGCCTAACGCCTTTCTGTATTGATCATATCATTGTTAGAGGCAGCGACCTTAAGTTAATTTCAGGGGTGATTAAGCAAAAATTTGCCGACCACAAGTTTGTAGGTCTGACTATATTGGGAGTAAATTTTAGGGGAACTGAACATACGGTCTATAAACGGATTCTACACAATAGCATAATTGAAAAAACTTATACGACCATGTAATTGGGGGTCACTATTGAAATACGACCATATTACTGCTTATCAAAGGTTCAGTGACAAGATGAGGTCCATTTATGAACAATGTTGGAAAACAGTTAAACAGAAACAAAGGAAACCGAAAAATGTATGGATAAATGATAAAATCATGACGCTATGCCATGAAAAAGATAGGTTATAGAATATATGTAAGGCAAACCCCGACAACACTCAAATAAGAGCAGAATTTCGAAAGTTACGTAATAAGGTAACCGCAAAAATAAGACTACCAAAAACTTTTTATTACACAAATAGATTTCAGAAATGCCAGGGAAACCTAAAGAAGACGTGGGACTTGATCAACCAAATCACCGGCTCAAAAAGGAAGCGAACAATTGATGAAACAATTGTAAAGGCTTTTGGAGACAACGACATCATCTCATTGTGTAATTTATTTAACGATTCTTTTGCTCAAAGATTCACTGATCTCAGAAAAAGGATAAGATATCAAGGGGGAGGACCAGATGATTACGACGGTAGTTTGCATTTCGCATACTTACCACAGATGACAGAAATATACCTTGAAGATGTAATAAAACATATGTCACTGTCAAAACCGGCGGGGATTGATAAAATACGCTTAAGAGATATTCAACATATTTTTTTAAAGCTAAAAGCACTTTTATTAAAAATAATAAACGACTGTTTTTTTAACGGGGCAAGTCCCGGTAGAGTTAAAAACCGCTATAGATAGACCGTTATACAAAAATGGTGATAGAAAGGACGTTTCAAATTACAGACCTATTTCTATATTGCCAGTTATAGCACATATTATAGAAAAATGGGTATTCTATGTAATGACTTTATATTGTGAAAAGTACGATTTAATACACTCATCCCAGTACGGATTTCGTAAAAATAAGAGCACTGAACTTTTTCTGCAAGATTTTACAGATTATGTTAGCCGCAGTCTAGACAAGAATCATTTTGCGTTAGCCCTTTTTCTCGATTTGACAAAAGCTTTTGAAACAATTGATCATGAAAAACTTTTGATAAAGCCAAGAAATATGGGTTTTAGGGGGCCTTTCAATACATTTCTGCATGATTACATTACAGAAAGATATCAACTGGTAAAAATAAGAGACTGTAGAAGCAATGTAATACGAATTAAATCGGGAGTACAACAGGGATCAACAATAGGACCTTTATTGTTTAATGTTTACGTAAATCAAATTGGAGCACTGCCTCTTGCATCTCGAGTGTGTCGAGTGTGTCAATATGCAGATGATACAGCCCTGGTGCTAGAACATAGCGATGAAATAAGCGCACTTTCAATTTTCCAGAAAGATATCAAATTATTAATGACATGGTTTTCTGACAATCATATTTTTGTTAATTCTAGTAAAACTAAGTTGATGTGCTTCCATGGTCCGTACAAACATGTTAACTTCTCAACTTCACTGTTCCTTCATTCAGACTGTTGCAAAACCTGTAGCTGCGTACCTTTAGATTATGTTCAAACAACCAAATATATAGGGATTCAGCAGGATGTAAATCTTTTGTGGAAGGATTATGTGGAATATATAAACGTAAAAATGAGAGCCGTCTCAGCCTATTTGTATAGGTTGCGTAGTGTGGCGAACGTTTCTCTGAGAAGGAGGGTATATAACGGTCTATCCTACGCTATGGAATCTCGTTTTACGGAATGTGTTCCAACCATAAAAAATCAAAAATCGATAATATACTCTATAAAATTGCATGTAATATCACATATGGGACAATGTACGAAGAAGTAGGGAAAGATGAGAAAATGAATGCTCCGGGATTGTTAACTACTGAGAGGTTGCACTGTTATGTAATTTTGGTAAAATATTACTTCAATAGTGATTTTAAAATTCCTTTAACAAAAGAACGAATTCTGAGGCGAGCAGAAAAGTTCATTCTTCCTAGGATTTATACTAAATATGGAAAGCATGCAAGGTCATACTATGTTCCTTTTTATTTGAATAAGTTACCAGAAGAGCTTCATAACCTGGATTCTCTAAAAAGACTAAAACAAGACCTGAAAGAATGGTGCTGTCAGTCGACGGGTGACTGAAAAGGACCACGTTTGTCGCTTGTTTTCTTTTCAGGTATAATTCTCTTTGTTTATTTATGTTTAGTTGCATGCAAGTAATGCATGCTTTGTTATAATTATGTAAGCAACCTGTTCGACGCCAGGTCCCGCAGACAAACACACCCATGCCCTTGCGGGCCGGTCTGCGTACTGTGTTGAGAAAGAGACAATGAAATATTTATTTATTTATTTATTATTATGTATTGTGCGCACTGCGAATGTGTGGGTAGAAACAAGAGGCATTTACTTTTCTTTTCGTTTTGCTTTCCAGTCATATTGAGGTAACATATTTTAAGAAGATGCTTAGCCAACTTTATGTAGAATTTGTTTTTGTTTGTTGACTTTTTCACTCGTCTTCAAAGCCTAATATTTGTCGTGTCATGAATCATTGACAGGTTAGACAAGTGAAGGTCGAGGGCTTTGTGTGATTCCATGAATCAGTCTGTTCCCGAAAAAAAAGCAAACGTGAGCAATTTGTTTTTTTGTTACCGAATGATTTATGATTTTTTTTAATCTTAGGCTACGATCACACTGCTGATACATCATGCGAAAGTGAGTGTGCATAAACTGCCCGAGGCGTGTTTCTTCCTCGTAGGATTGTCACATTCAACATAGAACAAATGTCTCCAGACATGTTCTAAGCTGTCATAGTAAGAAGCAACCATGATTCGAACACGTTTGAAGCGTATCTGTAGGTAATTCTCTTGTCATGTCTGCAGACTGTGTCTTTTGCAGGATGTATGAACAGTATATGACTTCGGATCAAGAGGTCTGTCGCAATACCTTGGAAATGATATCATGTCACATCCCGAGTTGTTCATATCCCGGTTTATACCGTGTTGTATCTTGTCTCTCTCCATTTCTCCCTAGTTAATTACTCCCTTTTCTTTTTTTAATTTTTTTTTTTACACCGCAATCACCGGAAATATATGCCCGAGAAACACTCCACTGTTTTCAAAGTTCCATTTAAAATATTTTTATATTAGCATATCTTCGCGCGTTATCCTAGACTTAACTTAAAATGACGTCGCGAACCAAAGGGACAAAAAATATAACTCAATGTGCTACTATTATTGGTTTTAAGAGTAGTAAGAAGTGCTGCGATGTAATTACCTCAACTTCATTATCGAGTTGAAGTCTCTTTAAAGTAGTGTTGCACAGAGCAGCGCTCTGAAAAACTGTGTTCTCGGAAAGCGTTCGTTTTACGCGGAACGGAAGAACGCCAGCGTTTTATTTTTGCGTCGGTGGGACTGAGGCGTACACTCGTTACTTTTCCGAGAGATCAACAGGAGGAACGGCGATGCGGTTTTTGTCTCGCGATCCTGCGTATAGGAACGTGGTCTCTAGAATATTTATGTGCCTGTTTATGTAATATTGTCTATTGCGTTTGTTAGTACACTGCACTGCTGTGCAGTGTACAAGGGCGGTGGGCCCTAATCAGGAAAAGCTTGTATACCATCTGCCTCATTACCCGTGACTCAAGAAGTCAAAATAAAAATTATTAATAAAGAATATTATTAATATTATTAGCGACTACTTCAAGCTTCGACTTCAAGCTAGGGGTACGTGCCCTAAAGACCGTCGAAACGAAAGACGGGAACAAATGTAATTGCGGCGGCTCTTCACGTATTTCGATCTTGATATTTTGACTTGCTCGCTTTATTTTATTAGCGAATTATCCGGCAGAATATTTTATTTGAAAAGGCAAATCTAACGTTAAAGTAACGACTCGTTTCAATCTTAGAAAGGTAACGGGAGCGTGTTACTTTGGATTACTGGAAGCTGTAACGGGAACTGGTTTCAATATTGAGAAGGAACGAGAAACGAGTTTTCGTTCCTGTTTGGGAGGGACGCGTACAACACTGCGAGTCTGAGTGAGTCACAACTAGACAAACGGTCATTCGTCAACGTCATAAAGACATGTTTAAATGTTTAACGGGATGTGAGATCCACTAAAGGCAATATTTTCGTACCAGAAGCGTTTTGTAGATATTTACCGCCACCGCTACGCAAACAAATACACAAAAAACAAAAACGACGGATACTTTTGTTCTCCATGCTACGTAGAAGATTGCTCTCGGAAGGAGAACAAACAATGCAAAACTAACATCTTGTTTCTAATATTTGTGAAAAAAGAAAAGCTCGAACGAACATTCAAAACAATTTGTCCAAGGAAAGTGTTTACCACTTGAAGGAGACTTGTATCCTTCAACAAGTTTCCTTCCGAAATTTGTTTCGATTCAATACTTCCGTGTTTTTTTTTTTCATTTTTTATTTAGATGAAAATCGGTGGAGAATGCAACGTTGTGTTCCCACAAACACACCAAGGACCGAAATGGTATTTGTTCGATTGAAAACTATGAGATTATTTCATTTTGTTTTAAACATTACCTTTTCGAAGTGACGTAGGTAAGCTGTATACCCTTAAGCGTAGGGGGAAAATAATGCTCGCATTTCTTTTTTACTCTTTTATAAATTTTACAATAAAAATTGTATTTGAACAGTGATTTTGTAGAAAAAAAAATTGGCGAGTGGGATAAATTCATTTTGGAAGGAACCAAGACAAAATCACATTTTCTTCCCGCGTTCTTGTCTTTGCTGCGAAACCACTCCAACAACAATTGTCGAAGTAGAAAAAAATAAGTTTTCCGAGCAATGGTATTGATCCGATGGAAATGCGTTAGCATTGGTTTTTTCTCAATCCCTTTCCATTCGTTTCCTTGTCGAATATATTGACTTTCCTCTTCGCTTTCCGCTGCACGCTTCTGTCGCCTTCTCCCTGCGCCAGCAGCCAAACGACACTTACGCTCTTCCTCCCTCTTGGCCTCACGTCACCGACGAGTAGCCTCGGCTTTCTTCCATCGTCGCTCTCGGATACGATGAGCCATATCACTCGTAGAAAGAACCACATTAATCACCGAAGCGGCAACGGAGCCGGGCCGCATTGCGAAGCGTCACGGCACCTGCTCGCCTCTCTGGCTCCGTGCCAGCTGTGCGACGCTTGTATAGGCTCCTTGCACTGACGTCACATCGCATGCTCTTGAACACCATGTAAAAGGAGGAGAGGGAAGCTGCTTTTGTAAGAATTTTGAGTGACAGGTTAATCTTCTATAATCTTCTGGGAGGAGATAGCGACGCCTATGCAAATCCGAGAGGCACAAAGGAGGATCCTGATAAGAGGGGAGCTCCTTCTTTTCCTTTTCTCTGGAGGGCATCGGAAATGACGTCATGTGCGAGCCACGTATAGGTGCGAAGCGCTGACGTCAGAGCGTCACCCCCTCCCTCTCTCCCCGCCTCCGACACCTCCTCACCGCCCCACTCTCCTCGCGACGTCATGGATGGGACGCACGGACAGCCACCGGCGGGGTTTCGTGAAAACGAGCTTTCTTAATGCTACCGCAATAAACGAAATGGCCCACAGCACCTTGCTTAGAGTGTGTATGTTTAGTTATGCAATGAGTCCGAGTGCAGCTGAGGCTACCATTCGTTGAAGCCTATTAATTAGCGTAAAATATGCATCGCCATAATGCTCGTTGTTTTTGTGCGTTTTCTGTCAAAGACTAAAATAATCGTGCAAAAAAGCGAGCGCAGGATCAGGGAGCATCACATGTATGTGATTGATTCAGCCGCTGATATCGAAACGCACAAAAAACGAGAAGCACCAAGACGAAGCACATTTGACACTGTGGGATTGGCTCAATGGGATTGCAACGTCGTCTGCGCTTGGGCTTGGTGTTCAACGAACCACAGTATGGTTACCTCGACACCAAATATAGCTTTTTATTTGAAATCTAGACAATACCCAAGCGTTGATGCGATTCCTTGGTTTTACTTCTCGCTATCGAGCACACTGATTGCAGCGAGTTGTGAAAACGAAAGTACGACGGAAAAATTATTGTGGTCACGTACTCACCAACAAACAGCGGCTCCCGAGATAACATTTTTCCGCTCGACTCGAACGTCTTTTAAGACCTTCAGATAATGTTTCCCGTCTCAGGTGCCTCGTCGTCGTCGGATATTGCCGCACGCTTCCATCCGTTCCGCGCAATATTAATTGCATAACATGGCCCAACTCCCCATCGCAAAGCGGATATTGCTTTCTCATTCCATTTCATTACTTTAAGGGCCTCTTGCGAGGCATTACATAAGGGGGCCTTAAAGGGGTAGAGAAACGAAAATTTAAATATACAAATTTCGTTCGCGAATGAGTCAAGCATGACGAATAATAACTGTAAATAATAATTGCACGTTTGTGTTTTGAACGACCGGCTATATTTTTCGTACTAAACGGCGCACTCGAGCAAGCGCTCGAAGAGAAGCGAACGGAGAGCGCGATGCGTCATGGGATATCCGGCGCAAACAAAAACAGAAAAAAAAGATTCCCCGCATTCGTGACGTAGCAAGGATGGCGTGGTTATGAGCTTTGCCGTTGGTGGCGTTGTCAGTAACAGTGGCATATTTCACACAAGGTCAATGTTCCGCCCCCCCCCCCCCCCCTCTAAAAAACAATCGGGCGTAGCTAAGGTGTGTTTAAAACCTTATACCGACCAGTTCTTCAGAAACATTCTGATACACACACTTCTGTACAGTTTATCTTAACGTACCCTCCCTGAACGAACAGGACTGCAGATCTCAAAGAGGAAGAAACATGATGCACCAAGACACGCGCCGACTGCTTATAAATTTCGCGTGGATGTCAAGTGCCATAACGAATGCCTTCGCTGAAAATGAGTTAAACCAGAGTATTTATGAATATTTTGATAGAAAGTATTAGAACTTTTTTCATAATTTACGAAAGACCATAAGTGTTGGAGATGTGCTTATGGGAATGAAAGAAGGAAAGACGAAGGCCACAGATATCATTGGGTAGCAAAGAAATAAATGGCGTAAAGAAGCAGGCACCGTAAGAACTTATCTAATCGCGGTTGTGTAAAAGATCTTTTTTCTCTTCTTCTTCTGCCAGCAAGCGAACTTTTTGTCTCTCGTGGAATCGAGCGTTCAGCGCGCACGGACGTGCATGGAATGGAGAAGAGGCATCTTGACTCAGTTCTTGCTTCCTTTGCTTTTTCCGAGGCTTTCCGGTGGAGGCATCACAAGGGACAGAAGAGCTCATTTTGGTAAGCCCGGAGAAATACGATCCCCGCAATGGCTTTTGCGCTGCTCGCGTAGCTCAGCGAAAAACAAAACTAGTAAACATATCGTGAGTGGCAGCATTGGTAATACCTACTCAGTCTAGTCCTATGGCCTAGCAGGAGGGAGAACAAAAAGCCGACAAATTAAACCATTGGTATACAGGAGACATGTGTTGGTCGTTGTGTATTAATACTGCAGATGACGCAACGGACTTTCCGGTTGATATCGCTGGTTCCTCCGAGAGGCATACGGATGGAACGGATATGGAGGGCGACGGCCACGCAGTATTGAACTTTTTAGCGCGTTAACCCGTAAGGCACTGCTCATATTACGTCATGCAAAACACACATTCTTTACAGCAAACCGCGTGTGTTTTGTCATCATGTGCGCAGCGCACATATGATTTCAAAATTCTCTCGGAACACAACTCATGCAAGCATGGTTGCTTCATACACATGTATTCTTCGAACGTGCGTGCAGACACCATTTTTAGGACCAATGTCGGAGGATCGTCGTACAACGAAGAAACAGGCATAGACCAGTGTTTGAAGAGTGTCTCTTGTATTAGCAGAACGACCGCAGCTTGAAGCACTGCGGATTGCGCAACAAACGTTCCGGTGGAAATATCTTGTTCCGTCGTGAGACGTAAGTCACGGAGTATGTAAAAATAAAATGTATCGCGAATCGCCCCGCAATTGCGCTACCCCGTGAAACGTTCTTGGTTTAGTGCTAGCAAACTCAAGGCATTCCGTCTCGAGCTCTGCCTTCGGATTTCTCCACCGCTCTGCACCCCACTGACTGAATGTGTGTATAGGTCACGTGACATAGACATGTGACATCATTTTCTCTGCTAAATTAAACGGTAGATCTGAATTGATGTTGATTTCACGTGATGTCAACTTCCCCAATTAATCTATCGGGGAAACTAAATGTGTATGTAAGTCACGTACACAAAGTCATGTGACGTTATTTTCCCCGCTAAATTTAGGAGGGGAAACTGAAATATTGTTGAGGTCACGAGACGTAAATTTTTTATGCTAAATTTTTTTTTATTTATTCATTTAATAATACTACCTCGTTCATACAATGCCGTGAAAAGAGAGGCACAACAACGTAAATAAAAGTAAACATATTTGAACATCGATTAAGAAAAAAAAACGGCACTGGGATATTGTATCAAATAATAAACAGCCGACATGCAAGGAACTAACAAAATAGCACATCTGAAAATGTTCTATTTTTCTAAGTAATGAGTGGCTCTATCAATGAAATGATCAAGACAATCAAAATTTGTCAAGTCAGCAGGCAACCTATACAATTCAACGAATAATTTGGAAAAAAAAAGTATTTGAATGTGTCCAATCGCACTTTGTACTGTAATAATGATCGCGCATAGAATAATCTGGTGTTTATTCTGCCCGAAAATCATATTTAGTTCGTAGTGTTTGCCTTTAATTTACCATAAATCAATAAAAATAACATGTTTAGTGTATCTGTTCGCGCACGCTCACTTAACCTAAGGAGATTTGCCTGTTGTAACATTGCTGAGGGAAAACTTAGCGGGTCATATTTTTTGTATACGAGCCTTATCGTTTTTTTTTTGTACGCTTTCTAGCTTATTTATATTAGTTTTAGTTGATGAGTCCCGGAACACATTTGCATATTCCAAGATAGGTCGTAATACTGTTTCGTAGACAGTACGTTTTGTGTTAGGTGAAGGGAACTTTACGGAACATTTCAAAGACCAGGGCCGCCGTGTCACCTTTGTCGCAATGTAATCGACGTGCTTCTCCCATAACAGTTTGTTCTTAAAACATAACCCCAAATACTTGCACTCTTCGACAGTTTAACCTATTTGACCATAAATGCGATATAAAAATTCAATGGGACAGTTTCCCGCGTAATTGACAGTTGATTAGCTCTAGAGCAGTTCAACTGGAATCACCGATTTAGCTTGTATTAGACGTTATAAAAATAATTGTTTTTGCCTAACCTTAGAAGCTACTCCTCTGTTTTTATCGAGAAATAAGTTAAGAAAAACAGTAAACACACCGGCGCAAGCACGGCGGGTTTGAACAGTGGAATTTGTAGGGAAGAATTCCCAGCACCACGTCATAGTGGTGGGTTTTATTGTTTAGTGGAAGTGATAATGACGAGGGCCTTTTCTATAATGACCGAGAGGATTAGAAGGTCAGGAGGGCACTTCAGTTGTCCCGCCTCCAGCGCTAGCCTCTTGATTTCGACAACACTTTGGCGTCTTGTGAGCTTGAACGTGCACAAGCAACCAAAGCACGGCGGAAGGCAAAGAAACGCCATGCCGTTCTTACCCTGTCAGCTACTATAGACGAAACCAGAAGAGCTTAATAAAAAGAAAAATTCTTGACACGGTTGCTTAAGTTAGCGGACTTAGAAGACCGTAAGTCCGCTAAATTGCTAATTTATGTTAGCAATTTTTCAAAATAATATTCTAAATAGCAAAATGTAGATAATTCACAAATCGCAACGTTGCTAATTCAGCAAGCTTTAGTGCGATTCACTAATTGGTTATACTAATTACAGTATTTTTTTAGACCTGTCCGCGGCCAGTTAATAGCCCATATGGGTCATGCTTCAATTGAACACACACAAAAAAAGTATTTGTTACTTAGTCTACATCTGGTGCCTTATCTGCTCGTAAAAGATTCTCATGCACAGTACACCCTGAGAAAAACCTGCTTTATAAACTCACAAAAAAATTGCATTATACATAAATCATCACTAACACACTCTGTCAGTTACGACATCCGTCACGACCCCTCATAATGAACGATCTGGAAAACGTAAATCCTTGTCTTGTTCCCCCTGCAGATAGCCAGCACCTCGCACATTTTCAACTTTGAACGTGTATAGTCTTTGTACAATAATTCTAAAAATATGATAACAGCCATAGATAATTAAAAGATGAGAAATGTTCGCGTCCTGAACCTCCACACTGTGTCTCCCAACTTAATCTGAAATGGGCGCTACCACAATTTTTGTATTTCACCCAAGTGCCGATTAGAATAAATTTCGTATATCCATATCAAGAAACACGCAATATATTTCATTCTCACGCAGTAGTAATCGCAAAACAGAAAAATGAGCAGTGTTCACTTTCTCAACTCGCAGCCAGAACAAACGGCCACGTCACTCGGGACTAATTGTACGCCGCTTCGTGTTTATCATAGCCCCCGGCGTCGTTAGGATTTGGCTAATGTCGTCGTTGCAGCGATTAGACACGAGCCACAACCCGAATACTTGTTTATGTCTACCTACTGATTACGACGAGCCCAAATCGAGTGCTCACGCGATGTTCGCGTCCAATCTATCAGCCGCATTGAAATACTGTCACTCGGGGGATTATACCAAGACTGCGCGCCACATGAGCTACGTCATCCCGCTTTGCGAAGGAAAGACTCAAAAAAAAAAAAAAAAGATCGTTTTCGTTCTTGAGATTACACCCCTACAAAGAGGTTTGCTTTGTGAGTGGCGTCGCGTGGTAGTATGCATAGGTTCCATTAGTGCCAGTAAGCTCGGATAAACTACAAAATGCATTTCCACTGAATACTGCTTCACCGTCCCTTAAGGATTAAAATACCGTTTTTTCTTCTTCCGTTCATATGTTCAAGGAACAGGCCCTAGAGTTGTTAGGGAAATGCGAAGCCGGGAACGTGTATTAAAAAGGGTGAAGGTCAAATAAAGTAAGCCTAGTGAATGATACAAAGATTAAAGCATAGAACTTTCGTAATTAGCAACACCGGTTCTCATTATGCCCATGGCAGTATATTGATCATTCCTTGATTAAACAACAATCTTTGTGTTCCCTCTTTTTCTGTTTAATCTGTTTTGTTTCTTAGACCGGGAACGGAATGCATATTGTTGCTCGGGCATCATTAACACGATTGTTAATTAAAAAGAACTTGAGTGGCCGATTTTGTCCCCTTGAATGGGTCTTTATTCTTCCAGATTTAACACCCGGAGGTGTTTGTACTTTAGTGATACTAGTAAACTACGACAGATAGAGGCAGTAAATAACGAGTATCCATCTTCTTAATACTCCGCAGTTAACGAGAACGCGGACAAATGATAAAAATTTCGAAGAACAATTCACGCAGCACAAATCGTGAGCGAACTACACCACGCCTTGCGTTTAGTAATGTTGTCAATGACTATATAGCCAAATGATTTACTTTGAGAGTACAGTCTGCTTCTCTGATTTGCATTATGCACCGCGCCTACAGCACCATATCTCCCCGAAAGCTTCTGAAGGTTTTCATCTGAACTTAAAGCGAAAAACGAAGGAGGGGACAAAAAAAGACACACTGCTGGACTATAAACCCTTTACTGAAAATCTTCTTTTTCATCGACACGGATGAATAAAAACGTTGCGTTCCCAGGGACACCTTCTTCTTCTTCTTCGGGGTGATCCCTGATGGATTGCTTGCAAATGCTCCTGGCTTTGTTGCTCACATGGGCGGCTCCCTGCAGATACCACTTTTCTCTCACATGGGCAGCTCCCTGCATATACCACTTTTCGCTCACATGGGCGGCTCCCTGCAGATACCACTTTTCTTTTGGAAATAGCGTAATGGAGGCGGTCCCTTACACAGTCTTCCCCGTTCGCCTCAATGTGAGCAACAACATGTGAGCAACAAAGACATGTGACCAACAACATTCGCATTCCTGGCAAACGCAATAAGAATCGCAACATGTGTAGGAGGTCGAGTAAGCGTCTTTGTTAGCCGCACACGGTTTTTTAAGGCCGCGCGACGCCCAACCGCGCCTGCGCAATTACTTTAAACCGACAGTGTCCCTGCCTGTAGACGCGGGAAGCCCTAGTGAAAATTCGGCCCCCTTTCTGGCCTCGTTCAGACACCTCTTCCACAACGATAGAAACCCGAAACCTAAAAACCCTTCCTTTTTTAACGTTGTAAGATGTTGGATGCTTTTTTAAATATTTATACAGTGAGCTGATTTAGTGCAACTATGTCATGAATGTTCAACTGAAATTACACATCTTGGTAAAATTGGCGCCGAGACAAGAGAGGAAGAACGTAGAGACTAGATAGAGCGCTAGTTACAACTGGCGGTTAATACTAAGTGAGTGAAAGACAAAGAAGAATTAATTACAATTAAGAGAGAAAGACAAACAAATAAAAAATATGGGAATTGTCTGTAGAAAAAGGGGTGGAAGAGAAAGAGACATATCAATAACAAAAGACAAAAAAAATGAAAGAATAAGGGTTTAAGGTCAGAGCTTGATGGCTGACCACGCTGTCCAAAACGACAGCGACTTCCAGGACACTGAGCAAACCGTGGTTTATGTTCTGAACGGCGAACAATTTTCCCGGTGACCATGTCACAGTTCTGTGCATTCTGTCGCCTTGGTCACACCCAACACGCCGCCGGATTTAGAAGTCAGAGACACAGGTCAAGGTATTTCTAGTCTTTCACCGATAGTGCCACTGGCGAAGCACTGATGCCTACACCTCCTTTTTTATAATCATGTGCGCCTGATAGATTCCCCTACTTTTTTTCGATTTAAAAGCTGTTCACCTTTTGAGCGGTTGAACAATGGGGTGCATTGGCTGCCCCGAACGTGAACCACTAGATGTCCCGCAGGTGAAGCCTTGAGCGCGAGGTCATGCTCTCTCAATCTCGGATTGATGCAACGACCCGACTGCCCCACATAGACATTTCCACACGAAAAGGGTATTTTGTAGACTACCACACTCAAGCACTCCACATACTTGTTTTGATGGTTTACCTTGCATCCAAAATATTCTTCTGTTTTGTGGTTTATTTTCGGGCAAAGTCTTTTGAGTTTATCGAATGCCGAGAGTGCAACCTGGACCTCTTGCTTTTAGGCTACTCTTTAGAGATTATGTGACAAGCGATATATGTAGGGCAAAATAATAGGACACCTACTCTTCATTTTTTTCTTTCTCTTCTCTGTAACGTGAGCAGCTGTTCAGCAACATCAAAATAATTGAATCGGGAAATCCGGAACACTTTAGCCGCTGTACTTGTGCTTCGAAGCTCTTCCAGGCTGAATGTTGATATGACTTTTTAGTGCCGTGATGAGGTATTTAGTGGCAATCGATCTCTTTATGTAGATGGTTGCGCGTGTTGGTTTCTAATTTATGATAACTTTTAAAAGAAGGACATTGTTGTCTGTTTGTCTTCAATGTCCTTTTTAGTTAATATAATTTTTTGGTGATCTTAGAATGATATGAATCATATGCTAAAAGTTTTTTTTCTTTGAGCGTGGGGAATACATCCAACAAGTGTGATCGTCAAGGAACGATAATCCTAGATCCTAAAGCTGGAGGACGGAATTTTGTGGACTTGAGACCCTCTGCTTGGTCTAAGAAGGAAGATCCTGTGTGACTGATTATCTGCTTTTTATTGTCAACAGGTTGTTTGTAAGGAGGACAAGATAATCGTGCATGTAGCGGAAAATGTGGGAGACATATGCGCCACAGATCGGGTTGGTTATAGCCGTGTCACATGTGGTCAGAAAATGTCGCAGAGGACAGGGGCTACGCACTACCCTATGCATCGTTGAACGTGACAACGTTGGCCGACAAGTAGAACTTCAAACGCCCTAAAAAAAAGTTCAACCTTAATGCCACAGTGGTTCTGAAAAGAGAGTGCCCCGCTATCCTCGATACAGTACCTTACTGTTGTGAACAGTTTGATGTGTGGAATGGAATAAAACAGATCAACAACCAGGAAAAATTCATAGCCGACTGTAATGTTGTTTTGCTGCAGATATTGAACTAAATCTTCAGTATTCGGTATTGGGAAAAGGTTAGTCGGTTGAAGGGTAGAAGGATCACGTAGGACGAATCGCGACATATTTGCACGCCAAGACCCTCTTTCTGTAACAATTAAACGAAAGAGATATCCCTGCTTCAGTGTCTTTGCTGTAAAGAAACATGCCCACATGGTCCTTTCCGGGTGCCGAGATAGGCGTTTTTAAATATACCAAATCAAGTCTATTGCACAACTGAAGGGCCTTGGCATTGACAGTTTTCGCTCTGAAGCCTTCTAAGTGGTTGAAGTTCTTGTCCATGGCATACCCAGATATTTTTAGGTAGCTAACCCTATTTATCAAAACTAAGCCTCCTTCTTTGTCGGATACTAATAGGTTTAGATCATTATTTCTGAAATATTCTACAAGCGCAATCATCTTTACCTTGCTTTGCTAAAAGGGATTCGCTTTTAGCAGTACTTCGCCACAGTTCTCTGCGCATCTGTGTCTGTTATTTTTTTGGATTTTGGCAGCTATGTCATGAACAGTTGAAAATAAATGTATGCCTTCCCTTTTTGGTATAGTACAAAATTTCGAACCGTTTTCAAGAATCTTTGCTACTTCTGCAGGTAAGGAAGTAACCTCAAACAATGCGATGCACACGCTTTTATGCAGCTTGCTTCCGGAACGATGGCTCTTGAGTTGAGGCACGTACGACGACCAGAGGAACTCGTTGGCTTGCTTGCTGTATAAACAAATACGTTGTATCTTTTCCCTTGATCACCACCTGGATCCCCGCCGCCAGCAAGCACCTAGAGGCGCGTTCTGTAATAACGCACTTGTCGCCACATCTTTGAACGGACGTTCCTTCAAATCCTCTCGGCATGCCGTGCGGAAGGCCTTGCGCAGCTGAACAACCCACTGAAGTATTTTCTAATACCGAATTCTGAAGAGCTAGTTAAATTTCTGCTGAAAAACAACAGGATAGTCCGTAATGGATTTTCTCAGGATGCTGAAGATTTGTTTTATTTCATTCCATACATCACACTGTTCATGGCAGTAAGAAAATATATCGAGGAAAACGGCCACCGCTTTTAAGAGCCAATGTGGCATTTATAGAGACAATGTGGCTCTATAAAATATTTTGGTTGAATCTTTTATATAGCTTTTGAAGTACTACTTATTGTCTACCGTCAGCATTCAACGAAGCCTTGTTGAACGTGACGTTTAACTATGCATCATTCATACAAAAAAAGAGAGATACATAGGGTTGTGCGTGGCCACTGTCCTATGCGACTTGTTTCTGGTCAAATGTGACAGGGCATAGACCACATGATCTGCCCATGTCCCCCACATTTCCCGCTACGTGAATGATTACCCCGCCCTCATCAAAGAACGTCTTGTTGACAAAGGAAAGCAGATGATCAGCCAGACACGATCTTTCTTCTTAGAAGAAGCAGAGAAAATGATGTTACCGATGAGACCCCGGAAACTTGCTCCTTTCAGTTTCTGGATCTGAGATTATTGTTCCTGGACAATCACACTTGTTTGCATGTATCTCTCCCACTCTCTCCGCTCAAAGAGAGCCTTTTACTATATGACTCAGCTCATTATACGACCATAAAGAGATCAACTGCCACTAGATGCCTCAGCAAGGAACTAAACAAGTCATGTCAACATTCAACCGGGAAGAGTTTTGAAGCTCAAGTACACCGACTAAAGCATTCAAGATTTCCCGATTTGATCATTTTTAATATTGCTGATCAGCTGCTCATGTTACAAGAAGAAGAAAAAAAAGGAAAAGAGACGGCGTCCTGCCATTGTGCCCTACATGCATCGCTTCTCACAAAATCTCAGAGTTGCCTCAATGCACGAGGTTCAGGTAGCACGCTCGGGGCCCGATAAACTCAGGACTTTGCCCGAAAATAAACAACAAAAAAGAAGAGAATGTTGAAGGCAAGATAAACCATCAACACAAGTATGTGGACTGCTTCAGTGGAGTAGTCTACGAAATACCTTTTTCGTGTGGAAATGTCTATGTGTGGCAGTCGGGTCGTTACATCAATGCCAGATTGAGATTTTATGACTTCGCGCTCAAGGCTTCCACTGCGGGACATCTAGCGATGCACGTTTGGGATTTGCCGACGCACGCCATTGCTCAATTGCACCAAAGTGTTAGATCGTTTCAAAGAAAACTAGTTAGGAAAATCTACGAGGCGCACATGATTATGAAAACTATCCATATATTCATATCGGATAAAGAACGGCAATACATTCATCTGTGTCCCTGAAATTTGAGGCCGGCAGCGTGTTGGGTGCAGCCCAGGCGACAGAACGTAAAAAAATTGCATAGTCACCGGGAAGAGTGTTCGCCATTCAAAACATGAATCACGGTTTTCCTTGTGTCCTGGAGGTCGCTGTCGTTTTGGACAGCGTGGCCGGTCATCAAGCTCAGACCTGCCGCTTTTTTTTTGTCTCTTTCTTTTTTATCGATATTTCTCTTTCTCTCCCGTCCGCTATTTTACTGACAATTCTCCATGTTGTTCTTGTTTTTTTTACTTGTGGGTCTTTGTTTTCTAACTTTCAGTACTTGTTCTTTGTCTTTCACTTAGAATTTAACGCCTGTTGTAAGTAGTGCTCTCAAACCTGTCTCGACGTTCTTCCACCTTTGTTTTTGCGCTACTTTTACCAAAATGTATAACAACCTAACCCACCATATGATTTTTAAACTATACATTTACATTTACTGTATAAATAACAAAGAGTACACTCTTCTAGTTTTTATTATGCGCAATTCGGTTGAGACCTATACGACATCACTTTTTTTTTTCTATTGGACACGTAGTTTTCGCAGAAGCAATTTAGTAGTCTTTCCGTAAATACTATGTTTATATTTAACTTTGCTTAGACATGAGATATTGTTTTTTTTTAAAACCTACTCATTCATGTCAACGACCAAAATATTGTCAAAACAAAATTGGTTTCCGCGTGGAGGAAACAAATTTTCCACTAGGAAAAAAAAAGCCTCTTGGAACTATGTCTTACTTTAGTCACTCCGTTTTTCGGTGCACATTCACTTCTTTTTCTACAAACACTGCTCTAATTGCTGAATAATTTCAACTTATTGTTTCGTAGAAATGTTGTCACGAGGGCATGAAAAGTTAGCGGATCAATAAATACGTTTCTTGGTTTATTTGTTCGAAATTTAACAGAAGTTGAGCAATCCTCATCTACAAAAGCAATACTTTTTTTTATGAAACACGGTGCAACTTTGTTGTGTTTTCCTTTCTTCAACCCTTAAAGCTAGCGCAAACTCTAGTCAATAGAGATATTTGAAAGTTGCACTCTTTTTGGAAGATCTGAAAAACTCCACAGTAGAGTGTGCATACGACACCTTTTCCGCATCGCAAAGTAAGCCACCGTTCGACGAATGGAAGGCTGGTGTTCGACTCCAGATCCTAAAATTTTAGAAGAAACTTTAATCTGATCGAACGTTTATCCACGTTTTTTTTTTTAGTTTTTAATGAGAGAACAAGGCTTCCCACTTTCTTTATCCATGGACATAATGCTTCTTGAAAAATGCCGCTGATGCCTACTTGTAACGCCAAAAGGTAACGCCTTCTAATTCAGTATTAAATACTAACTTAAACGTAACATGCCCTACGTTTTTATCTTTAACGCTAGCGGTAACGCGTTTTTTTTTTTTTTTTTGCAACAATAACGTGTTTTTTTTACTTTTTTTTTGTGTGGGGACGCCTACAAAACTGGTGTACGGCCATGCGTAGTTTATTTTTTCGCCGACAAAAACACTGTTCTTTTTTTTCTGCCAAACATCCAGCACAACACAAGAGTTATTTCCACCCATTCGTATGTGGTTATGGAAATGTCTGCTTCGCGATGCTGGCTCTTCCGCCATATTGCAGAGATTTCAAAGGTTCCGTTAGGGCCGTTACCTTCTTGAAATTGGTATTTGTTATCAAAGCCGCCGACAGAGAAGTCATGCGTATTTTATTTTGGTTGGTTCTATAATCCCCGTTCTTCCACGAGGTCCCCCCCCCCCCCACGCACGCACCCTTCCTTCCACAGAAAAAATTAAAAAAAAATGTGCAAGAGTTTGTTTTTTATTATTGCCAAAATAAATTACACATTGTTGAAAGCTCATTCCCCGCCCGACGGTAGCGATGCCAGTACGAACAGGATGCCAAAGTTTCGGAACTAACCTTTATCTTGTCAAACGTCATAGGTGACTTTTTCAAATTTTTAGTGGGAGAATGGCGGCCGATGGGCCTCGTGAATACATGGAGCTGAATGACGTGAGTTACCAAAAACGCGCAGAAACCATCCCTATTTTCCTATGTATTTTTTCAGGAAGTTACTCAGAAGGTCTGACTAAGATAACGGTGAGCTTTGAAACTCGGGCATCTGGTTAAGACCCGCTACATTTGAGAGGAAAATTAGCGTCCGGCAAAGCGTAGATTATGTTAAAAAAAAATAGAAAAAAAAATCTTCGTAATGAATTCTTTGGGACCCGTTGAATAATACGCACTTTCAAAATTCTCATTTCACAACTTTATTTGGGAGCTCTCTTTCATATTTTAACGAACGTGCTTATTGTTTTTGCTCAGAACATTCGTTCCGAAATGAGTTGTACAAATTTTCCATTCATATTTTGTGGAAGATCTTCTTTTGCAAAGCTTAACGCAGACGTCCATGTCCTGGTGTTTTTGTTTTATCGTCGGCTCCAGGTAATGGGGGTTTTAATAACCTGCAGGGACCAAATTGACGCACGTGCATTAGGTTGGAATGTATTCGTCCGACTTTGCTCGGCCAGGTAAGCGGGAACCTTGACTTATTGGCCCCTCTTGAACAAGGAAAAATTCATTTCCTCCGAGCAACGCGGTAGGAATGCCTTAGCGATCCTCACATCTTCAATGTTCGCTCATTTTTGCTTGCTGCTTATTTGTATGAAAGCATCGAACGATATTTAATGAAACCCCCTAAGCTCTGAAATTTCATCAGGTCGTGAATTTCCCTGTTAAATTTAGCGAAGAAATTGACGTCGCGTAGCCATGTCACGTGACGTGCCATCACGGTACGAAGTCGTGGTGTCACGGGGTACAGTGATGTCAATTGACCTAACGCCGTGTGAATCCAAGATTTATGCCAATTTCTCCACAAAATTTAGCGAAAAAAATAATAAACGATGTTTTTATTTTCTGCCCGGAACGGCTGTTTAGTGCCTTCGAATTAGATCTAAACAATAACTCTTTAAACACTGAACGCCATTCATTATAGTCGCTGCCAGTTTTTTCTTAGCTCGACTGAGTTTGGTGTAACCCTGGCCGCGATAGACAAAGGCCTCGATATAGTCACTTTGAATGCTGTTATAAAATCCGGATGGATAGAAGAAGGGAAAAGGGGGGGGGGGGGCAGGGGCCTCAGTGGCAGTGTGTGGTTGCACGTGGATTGAAAGCTCCTGCCACAAGTGTCCTCGTACTACAAGGCACACACGCTGCGAATACTGTTAGCAGACACAAGGAACGTACAGAGCGCGACACTGTTAGCGCGAACAAGCGATCGGCGGTTTTTCCAATATTTCTCTTTGAAACCAAGGGATTTAATCCAAGTTATTATTGCTACGGGAAGAGCTCATTTAATTCTATAATGTAAGCGATAAAATTGCGTTCTCGCTAATACTATTTAGAAGTAAAATGCGAAAATCCGACGATGCCGTGTTCGCGCTAACAGTGTCGCGATGTGTACCTTCACAGTAACATTTCTTCACGCTTGAAATCCAGCAGCTATACACGTTACGCTCGAGCTCCCACAGCGATGCACTTCAATCGCTGCCTGATTGGGTTCATCAAATCGTAGCGTGCTCTCTTAAGCTGAGACTATAAGCTCCGCCTTCAGCGCGAGCTCCCTGCATTTCGCAGTGCTTTGGTTGCGCGTGCCTGCGCGTTCACACTTGTGTTAACAAAGGCAGGAAGCTCGCGCTGAAAGCGGAACTTCTGGTCTCAGCGTAAGCGTGAACGGAGCATAATGTGAAACGAAGGTAACGCAGCATAGCACGACGTCAACGTTGAGAACATGTGATAGTCGTTACTGCGAAAAGATAGGCGGCTTTCACAAATATTTTTTTTTTTTTTATATTGCCCGTCACGAATCGAAAAATGCAAAATTTAGTGAGTAAAACAAAGCCCTAAATACTGAAATTATAAAGCGCGAGCGACAATCAAGGACATGAAGTAGACAGGACAGCGCTATACTCACAACTGGGGTTGTAATAGAAAACTAAGGAAGAGAAGAAAGGAGTGATGTAAGTTATACGGAAGACAAAAACGACGAAAATGAAATGAAAAAAAAAATTAAAGAAAGAGAATCATAGCGGTTGCGGAGATAAATGTATATTTAGAGGTATGTGAAACAAAACAGTATTATTGAATACATGAAATTAAAATATAACTTTTAAAATTATTTCAGCATGACTTATCCACGTATCCAGGGGGTGGGGGGGGGAGGGGGGGAAGGGCCATGCCCCCCTTCCCCCCCCCCCCGAAATCTTTCATTTTGCTGGGGCCTCCTTCCTCCTCCTTCTCTTAAAACATATTGTCATGGGTGCAGCCCCCCCCCCCCCCCCCCCCCATTTTTCCGAATCAAAATCCTGGGTACGTGCCTGGGTGGACGTACATTAATTTCCTGTCAGACAAGGACACAGAAAGCGCGCTAACACAGACGTCACCTTTTTATTTTCATTTTCGCTGATTTACTTTCAAGGCCGAAGCATTACAGAGAAGAGTGGGCGAAATAAATACGAACAAATATTAAACTTCATCATAAACAAAACAGCAGGGTTAAAAAAAATGGTGGCAGATTGCAGATTTGAAGCGGACGGTGTCGGCGATCAGTGCGATGGAGGCGGGGAGGTGGTTTCAGTCGACGCATGTTTTGGGAATGAAGGAGTAGAAATGTAAATTAGTGCGGCTGCTTGGCGCGCCAACCTTGTACTGGTGGTCGCTGCGGGAGGAAATACACGATGGTGGCAGAAATAGAAAATCACTGAGGGTAAAGTTAAAAGGATAAATCTTATGAAAGTGACAAATACGAGACATTTTACGACGCAATAAAAGATCGGGCAAGATTGGATTTCATTGAAGAGGCACTGGCAGTACGGAAGTAATTCGAAAAAATGAAACGCGCCGAACGGTTCTGGATGGCTTCCATTTGTAAAACAAGAATATTAGGGCCCCAGATTGATGATGCGTATTCTAGCTTTGATCGGACTAAAGATTTATAGAGCAGAAGTTTTAGGTTAGTTGGGGCTAAAGAAAAGTTACGCCGTAGAAAACAGAGTGAACGATTAGCGTTACTTGTGATGTGGTCCACGTGAGTTTGCCATAAAAGGTTAGCAGAAATCGTAATGCCTAGATGCTTGTAGGAGGAAACCCTGCACTAAAGAAACATTGTTAAGTAAGTAGTCACACGGTAACACGTGATTAGAGTGACGTGAAATTCTCATCGACTTGCATTAGGTAGCGTTAAGTTTCATTAGCCCAAGTGCCACACCAAGATGAAATATTATTTAGGTCAGACTGAAGGGCGTTCACCAGGATCCAGAATTTGGCGATAAATAGCACAATCGTCAGCAAAAAGTTACATAGATGAAGAAATCGAGTTAGGCAGGTTGTTAATATAACCAAAAAAAGCAAGGCCCACGCACTGATCTATGTGGGACACCGGATGTTACGGGACAGTGAGGGGAGTTATGATCGTTGGCAGTTACAAATTCCGTGCGATTTGACAAAACGCCTTCTATCCATTTTAGAACATTAGGGTCCAAGTTAAGCTTACTTAGCTTACAGAGGAGCAGACTATCAGAGACAGTGTCGAATGCTTTAGAAAAGTCGATGAAAATGCAGTCAACTGTGATTAAACAATCCATAGCTGAGAACAAGTCATCAGTAAAGGCTGCGGGCATCTAACTCCGATTCCTTCAGACCCTGTTCCCGGATGAATATGACACAGCAATACTTCGCTCTCGGCAAAAGGGTTTATTCACTCACTCATTGCCGGTGGGGGGTTTCGGGATCGGGGAACGGTCATCAGCGAGGCCGGGGGGAAGTCCGCTGCCCCGAAGCTGCTCCAAGTCCCAGCGGTAGTCCATACCGCGTCATGGGGACGTCGTCGTCCATGGTAGCCGTCCGGTCCGTTAGTCGAGTCCGCCACTCGACGTAGCACCCGCACTCCCCGCGCCAGCGTCCGTGTCCCGTCGATCTCCACGCCAGCGTCCTCGTCTCCTGTCGCCGCTGCACGCTGTCCGCCGTCCAAGCTGCCGTGCAAGAGAGAGAGCCTTTCTTTGTCCGGCTTCCCCTTTTCAAGCCTTCGCCCCTTTGTCTTGGGAAGCCAGTCGCGTGACGTCAGTTGGCTTAGGGGAGTGGTTCAGCCGGACCTTGAGGTACGCGAGGCCATCGGCGCTCCCCCGAGGCAGGACGCATCTCGGAGGTTTGGCGCGCTAAAAGTAGTTGAGCATCATACGAGTACTTTTTCCTAAAGCGTGTTGATGAAAACTGAAAAAAAATAGTTAGTTTGAAGGAAGGACAAAATGTGACGGCAAATGACATGCTCCACGAGTTTGCACGGTATGCTTGCGTTCGGCACTGCCACATACCTTTCGGCCGCGTCGAAGCGGCGGGGCACGGACAGCGATTGCCAGTGGTGGAGTTCAGATTTCTGGTACGACTTTAATAAACACAGAGGTAACAAACCATCACTTCCACGGTCGTTGCCTAATCTCTTCTTGCTTTATTGCACGGGAAAACGCCGGCGGAATGCCGCGTAAAAAGGTAAACAATCATTGGCTGCGGAATGAACAGGCCTAACCTTGCGTCTGCCTCCGGCTTTCCTGTCGTTCTTCCTCTCACGATCACAGATGTCAGCGCTTACGATTCACCACGCTCCACAGTCCCGGCTTTGTATCCCTGATCTACGCGAGGTAGAAGCGTTCGAACCGTCACAATCCCACGTAAACAAACGATGCACCCGAACAGATCCAACTCGACGACCCGTCCGGCCCGCCGACCTTGCCGACCTCGCCGCGCATGCGCACTGCCGATTTAGAAGGAAATCACGTGGGCCGCTCTGTCAACTTCCAGAGAGATCTGTGAAATCCCGCAGAGCAAGTTCGGCGGAGTTTGAGGCGCTCCGTGGAGCGGGCGTTGCCAGAGATCTACGAGGGGAAGATGACCAGCTCGAGCCAGATCTGCGAGCGGAATATGCGCGCTCCAAATGGAGCGCTTTTGGAGCGCTCGAGATCTGCAAGCGGAATTCACCATAAGCCTCGATGATCTGCGCTTCGTAAAGGTTTCTTGCCCTCTTTCAACGGTAAAGCCCAAGGACTTGTCTTTCTTAAGATCGGCGTTCAGTGGCAGTCTTGTATTCTTTAATTCCTTTGCTTCATTTTCTTCCTTTTTGGCTTTCGTATTACTTGCATCACTTATTTTTTACCTTCCTTAGTTTTCTATTAAAACACCAGTTGTAAGTATAACGCTGTCTTGTCTACTTCATGTCCCCGCTGGTCCCTTGCGCTTTATAATGTCAGTAGATTGAACCCACTAGCTCACTATGATATTGTTGTACACCCTAAAACTTACACAAAAACATTTACAAAAAAAGCATTAACAGGAACACTATACGGCACGTCGACACACTAACATAATTTCGTTTAGCGCCGAAAATAATTTCTAGTTTATTGTTTTTCAAATTTTTTGTTGATTTTTGTTGATTTTTGTTGAAAACAAAATGAGCGCACGCATGCCGAGCCCGCAGTATTCTGCGGATGCTAAATTCAATTTTTCTGCCATAAAATGTACGAAGCGGGGTGCTGGATTCATGCTACGCTTTCAAATTTCGAGATAAGTTGGGTCGTGCGCCTTTAAAGCTATGATTGGGTTAGGCCGAGTGCTTCAATTTTAAATCTTCGCGTTTCGGGGAATTCAAACGTAATAAAATTATGATATTGCACAAAACAAATCCCGTAGCACGACTTGCATACGTCTTCGTAGTAGACAATTTTAAAATCCCCTCAAGCAACATTTCCGGCCGCCGTTTCTTGGACATAAATTTGGATGCGAGTCTTGGTTGAGCGATGACACAGCGCTAGTTTTTAAAACGAGCTGAGCCAAGTTCGAACCGAACACTGGCATTATCCTCGTGTTTATTGCATGCTCACAGTACATCCGCGAGCAATGGCGGACTGCGATAAATGACGCAGCCGCTACTAGATGGCGCGCGCTTTTGAAAAAATGTTCCACTGCGCTCGGGGGTTTGGTTCTTTTGCGACCGATCGAGGACGCTCATTCAGCTTGCGAGATTTTCACTCCGTACGTTCGTATCGAACAATATAAAAAAAAAAAACAGTAACTAATTTTAAGTACACTTCGCTATATTTGTGCGAAAACCTTCGTACCATGAAATTGTCGATTGCTTGGTTGAATCAGGTCGTGCGTGCCGGGGAAGTGGACTGATCCGAGCCGTCCGAGCGACAGATGCCTTACGTCACTCTCCCTATTGCACGGCACGCCGTCAGTACGTAAAACGTCGAGATCTTGAAACACCATGCCAGCAAACGTAGGAGCTTTAGAAGAAACTGTAGCTTGGGTATCAGAGTCAGCCGCCTGTTGTCGCCGTTCGGAATTACGCGGTCCAGCCACGGCCGAGCAGCTCCAACATCATTGCCGCTCGTTGTCGCACATCCCGATGGGATGCATTTGATCACGGAGGGATGGCTGCTTCTCTTGGTAAAGAATACTCCTCCCCAAAGGCAACGCCGCAGTTACGGCAGAGAAAAATATTGAAAGTGGCGATCCCCTGCGACCTCACATCGGCAAGCCGCCATGTTGACATGACAACGAAGTCGCGTTTTAACATAGGTCCAACCCAGTCTTGAAATCTGGGTACTTCAAGTTCGCTTGAAACTCAGTTTAAGATCGTTTCAAGTTAAGGTGGATTCTTGAAACGCGCTGGCTCCGTCTCAAGACGGCAGGAAGTTAACTTCAAATCAAACGCATTTATGAATTCGGAGGTCAGCTAAATGGCAGCCATTGATTAACTATGACGACAACAAACAGACATTTAAAAATGTATGACTGTCTCAATACATATACTACGTTTGTCTCTTACTGCTTTCAGCACATCGATTGACTAGTATTAATAATAATAATAATAATAATAATAATAATATTTATTTGCATACAAAAATCTGATCCTGGGTGGCGTGCACGACTGTGCGGAAAGGTTAAAACCCGTACGCGAGTGCGCCTGCCAGCCCGCCGCCCAGGATTTGAAAAAAAAAAAAAAACACGCACACGCACACATATACCAAATTTGTACACAGGGCTGCAACCTTTTAAAAGAAAAATGAGGGTGAAATGTAGAGTGTAACTTGACTCCCACGTATACCTATAAGAACACACACACAAACACACACTACACTACACCACTGTTATGACGCCTGCTGCTGTAGGTGCTTTGAAAACAAGCGACACATCGACACAGATTCAGTACGGTCCTGGGGAAGCGGCGAACGTATCCTGAGCGGGGGCGAGATGAAAGTCCTCGATGCCGGCTAAGATCGGCGAGGAACTGTGGTGTTTGGTACGCGCTCGAATAAGATCAGGCTGCCCCGATCTCTTGTTAATCCTTGGGATGGTCCCAAGGTACGTCCCTTTGAGCGAGCCGTCGAGGAGTCGGCAGGTAAGGCCCACCCTGGCGACTCTTCTCCGATGAGCCAGGGAATGCCATTTGAGATTCTTAAGCCGACTGGCGTAGGGCAACGCAGGGTTGTGTTGGCGAGTAAAGTATGCTCGAGTAGCACGCCGCTGCACGCTTTTCAGGCTGTCAACCAAATTAGTTTGATGTGGGCACCACACCGCACTACAATACTTGACATGCGGAAGAACGAGCGCGGTGTATAGAACACGGAAGGTGGTAGGACCGCACGCTTTGGAAACTCGTGTCACGAATCCCAAAAGACGTCGGGCTTTGGCAACAGCATTGGCAACGTGCAGAGAGAATGTTAACTCAGGGGTGAACGTCACACCAAGAATTGGTAATGATGTGACCGATGTAAGAGGTATTGCAGACACGGTGTACAAAGGGGCTCCTGAGCTGCGGCTGTGACTGACCCGCATGACTGCACACTTGGATGGGTTAAGAAGAAGGCAGTTTGAGTCGGACCAGTGCTGCACTATAGACAGGTTCCGCTGAGAGTTGGGACAGCTTGCGTGAGGTGTAGTTCGTGCAAGCAGAGTGATGTCGCCAGCATATTGGACTATCTGCATGTCGATAGATTGGGAAAGATCATTGGTGTACGTGGAGAACAGAGTAGGGCCAAGGACGGATCCCTGAGGTACCCCTGCTGAGACGGCGAAGCTCTCGGAACGGGATCCTTGGAAGAGGACCTGGTGTGTGCGGCCAGTCAGGAACAGAGCTAACCACCGAAGCAGTGGACCGCGGACACCTGTCCTTCCTAGCTTCCGAAGGAGTATAGCATGGTTCAGCTTGTCAAACGCATTGCTAAAATCTAGTTGCACCATAGCGGTCGAAATACCACGGTCAAGGTTGTCACTGACGTAGTGCATGATCGTAGCCAGTGCTGTTTCACAGCTCCTGTTCTTCCTGAAGCCGTGCTGTGTGGGAGAAAGGACGTTGTTTTCCTCGTAGAATTCAAGCAGCTTACTGTTGATCATGCGCTCAAACGTCCGACACAGTATAGACGTGATGGACACTGGGCGGTAGTTGCATGCAGAGTATGTCGATTTTCCACATGTGTCCGGACCAAAAAAAAGCATTGTCTGCAAATGATTGCAGCATGTTTAGCAGGGAATGCGAGATGAGAGGGTAAAGCAGCTTGAGGAAAGTGGGAGCAAGGTGGTCAGGTCCGACGGAGCGTGATGACTTGAGGCGTTCGATGGCACTTTGTAGATCGTCCGGAGAAAACTGAATGGTGGAGAGTACAGTGGTAGGGCAGATGGTGCTTGCTTCCACTTAATCAACAAGCGTGTCTACATCGAGGTCACCTGAGTGGCTACGGTAGACCAACGAGAACTGTGTGGCGAAGAGTTGGGCAATATTTGGGGAGCCATTACGCGGCGATCACCGGATAGGAGGCACGGTTTGTGAGGGGTGGACCACTGTCGACTAATGAATGCCCAAACAGCTGAGGGTCGTCCTTGATCTTTCCGGCGATGATGCGTGAATAGTTGTTAAATGCAACGTAAATTGCGGTTTTCAGATGCCTTTGGATCTGCTTAGCTTCTTGGAATAAGACAGGATAGTGCATGCGGGCAGCTTTTTTAAACAGAGTCCGCTTCCTACGGGCCATCCTCACTAAATCAGTGGTCATCCATGGGGACCGCTTTCGTCGCGCTGAACTTGAGGTGCTTTGAAACGCACTCTTGCTGAATAGCGGCGACAAGGTCGCACCAGAGGTCGTAGTTTGATACACAGTCAGCAGGGTTGTAAAGTACCTAGGTACAAGTAACTGGAAATCAGTAGCTAGGTACTTTTGTTGTACCTGAGGTACAAACCTAGGTACTTTCATTTCTCGATATCTGTACCTGTATCTTAGGTACAGTTTTCTAGTAACTTGTAACTGAGTGAAGTTACTTTTTACAGGTACTTTTCTATTCGCTTCGTCAAAATATTAGAAACTATAAATCTGAAAGTTTTAACACACTACCATGTGCCGTGATTAACGGTGAGTTTGGTACGACCTGGGAGGCATTAACTTGATCGAACGACGTTTTAGCGAACGAAGCCCCGCCCATAATGTTTCATCGAACGACACTTTAGCGAATGGCTGTTTTCGTTTGAGCGAACGGTGGAGTAGCGTTGCCGTTCTAGCGACACCAATTTATCGAATAGGCTTCGGAACTCCGTTCGGGGAAAGTAGCGACCTGCTTCTTCCATCTCAAGCCGAAGCCGAAAAAGATAAAAAGATAACGTGTCCCAGAATGCTCATGTCGATGCGGTTTTCCTCATTTCTCCCATTGACACCAATAAAGCATATTTATCGAATTCGTTTCTGTGTGCATCCTTAGTATAAAGAGCTTTACTTCCAATATATTCTGACGAATGTGGGGAAAATAAATAAAGAAAGTATCTTTAAAGTAACTGTACCTGTGCCTAGGTACATTTTTAAGTTAGTACCTAGGTACGTACACATCGCGACACTGTTAGCGCGAACACGACATCGGCGCATTTTTGAATTTTACTTATAAATTGTATTATCGAGCACGAAATGTTTTTGCTTACATTATAGAACTAAATGAGCTCTTTCCGTAGCAATAACAACTTTGATGACATCCCTTGGTTTCAAAGAGAAAAACTGGAAAAACCGGCGATCGCTTGTTCGCGCTAACAGTGTCGCGCTCTGTACCTAAGCACCTTTCCGTATGAGTAACTGTAACTGTATCTTAGGTACATTTTTGAAGTGACTTTTACAACCCTGACAGTCAGACCCTGTGGTGGTGATACACCACGGAACAAGGTGGGCCAATTGGAACATATGGGCATGATCTGTGTCGGCATAGTTCCAAAAAGTTCGGGCGATCCGTCCCGTGCGGGGCAGCGTGATGAAGTATGTCAGGTCAATTGCGGAGTGGTCCCTTCCGGTGAGGCCGGGAATGACATCGCAAGCCCCAACTTTCACAATGTCCGAAACGAACGCCAAATCAAGGAAGCTAGTATTGCCGTCGTTTGAAGTGCGTGTAGGTGCACGACATACCTGGTAGAGTCCGGAGGAAGACACTGCGTCAAGAAGAAGGTCATCGACTTGGTCGCCAGGAACTGCCTCATCATGACCCCACCAGTCGATATGAGCGTTGAAGTCGCCCATTATCAGGATGTCTTTGTACGTCTTTTTCGCTGCACGGGTCATTGAAGCGTCGAGGTGTATTTACGCAGATTCTTTGTTGTGAGGTGGACAATAAACGCAGCCCAGAAGTATTGTACCGCGTGGCAGCAATAGTTCGAGAAACTGCGCTTCAAGTTCAGGGTGTTCTAAATCATCGCGGCGTATCGCTCTGAGTCCTGAAAGGACAGCGATTAATATACCTCCTCTTCTGCTCCGTCGGTCCTTGCGGAATACAGCGTGCGACGAAAGGTCAAAAAGCTCACCGTCATTCACGCCTGGGTCAAGCCAGGACTCCGTGAGCAGTACTACCGCGTTAGGCGGCAATGCCGCCACCGTCATGCGCAAGTCGGTAACCTTGTTTTTCACACTGCGGCAGTTGGTATACCAGAGTGTGAGCCTCTTTTTGGTGCCGTATGAGGTAGGCCCAACAGCTTTGGTAGGCCGAGTAGCTTTACAGGGAATGGAGCTTCCGGGGGCGCACACGGTTGAGGCGCTTGCTACATTGAGGGACGGTTCCGAAAAAAGGTCATCGTCAAAGACAGGGAAAGAGCACGCGATGCAGTGCCACTGATCGGATGATTTGCCGAGCTTGCGGTACTGCGGCAGAGTCATATAAACGCATGATCGATGACACCAGTGATCACAGGAATCACAGCCTAGGGCAGCTTGGGGTGTCGCGAATTCGCCTGTCACAGCGCCGGCAGACCGCCACAGGACCAGGGTTCGGTGCAACATCACCACTGATGACCAGCGATGGACGGGCCACGATCGACGGCGGCGATGGTGCCGCGGAGGAACACAGTAGAAGAAGAATGACCCACCGAGCACGTATATGACGTCCAGGTGTTCAGTAGCTAGGTGTGGCCGTTAGGCCTGACTGGCTGGAGAGGACGCAAGACCCTTGCACAGCCGAGGAAATATCATGACCTTGAGAGACCGGCTGGCCTATCACCAGTAAGGCGTCTTGGGAACTGCAGAAGGATGACGCTGCAGATGAAAGGCACTAAGCACACCGCACCGCGAAAATGCGGACCTTGGTGCCGGTGCGACAACTCGGTGGCCATCTTGTTAATAAGGAATGGACGACCGCGCGGGCGATTACTTAAACACAAATCGCAGCCTGCATATATAGCAAAACAGCAAACGAAGGAGGCGATCGGGCCAGCATGTGACTGCTGCATTGGATTGGAGGGTCTCGTTGAAATGCAAAACGCACCCGACTCTGCCGCATATTCGTGCACAGGGTGGCTCCCTTTGGCGGCCTTGGCTAAACACACCTACGCCTCTTAGACTCGAATTAACGTCTATCTGCGCGAATGCTCAAAAATCACTGAAAATAGAATGTATGAGATTACTTTCTTGCTTCACTAGCCGGTGTCGACCGTTTCAACTTCATGCATTTGAGGGCTCCTTCGGCCTCAATTTTCGCATTTAAAATTTTAAAACGAATCACTTATAACTTTTTACTAAGATAGCGGTTTGTTCTGAAACTTCGGAATCTGGATCAGACTGCTGACACTGCATTTGGGCTGAAACACGCAACTCGGACGCTTGCGGCGTCTATATGTCCTACCAGCTTCATTAGCTCTCGAATTGTGAAATAAATTCAGAGATCGAGACCTATAGCCCTATAGCTTCGCGTTCCAAGTCAAGGGTGAACCAAAGCTTATTTAAAACTGAAAGAAAAGCCCAAAAATCATGGAGGGTTGTTTCAGCTCATATTACCCGCAGCAGAGATTTTTTTTTTAAAGAATTGGAAGTCTTAAGGAGGATTCTAGGAATTTTCGTTTTCGACGACTTCCAGTTTCTGCAACCTATCAGTCTTGCTTATGCACCACTGAATTTTCTTCAAGCTTCGCTCCTTCAAGAAAGGACGATAGCATGAAGACAAAAAGCAATGCTACCAATAAAAACAGAATTTCCAAGAATGCCAAAGACAAGTGGAGTCACTCTTTAAAGCTGACGACTCGGTAGTTGCCGTAATTGGGTGCGTCGACCTGAAATCCGTGATGCCTCGGTCCAAAGACGCAACGACATCCTCGGAACACCCAAAGAAAACACGAAGCTTTATACATCTTTGCGCCCGGAACACAATCTAGATAACAAAGGAGACTTCAAACATAGGATCGGGAAGTTCAACGTAAATATTTACGAGCAAGACCGATCGGACAAGTACCAATGCGTAATTGGAAAGTTAAAGCTTGTGGTCGGTTTGCCTTGCTGCATACCCGACCCGGAGGAATAACACGGAGCCAACGGTTTCAAGAACAAGAAACTACATTTAATGGGACATGGACGAGACGATGAACATGGTTACCAGCGGCGGCTGAGTCCAGTCAGCGACTCCCTGTGCGCCGCCTCTGATCTGCCTTATCAGGTGGCGCACGCGATGTGCGCGTGGCCGGCGTGACGTCGCCGCCACGCGGGAAAACTTCGGCACCTTTGCCTCGCAGTCGGGCAACTGTGCTGGGGAGCCGCCAGGGAGCCCACAAGCTTTTGGGCTCTTGCACTGGCTTTGTTTTGCAATCTGTGTACTCAGTGTAATCACAACCCGTTGGCCTGCAATGGTTATAAAAGCAAAAACGAAAAACAATTTCTTTAAGTGCCCCTGTAACGCCGTTGCCCTAAAGTGACGAAACAAATTCTGAGCTTTAATGTTTGCTTCTGGACAAAAAATTAGAAACACGACGCAACTCACCCACACCTGGTTGAAG
Source organism: Ixodes persulcatus (assembly GCA_013358835.2). Lineage (NCBI taxonomy): Eukaryota > Metazoa > Arthropoda > Arachnida > Ixodida > Ixodidae > Ixodes > Ixodes persulcatus. Next base: position 210,587 of record JABSTQ010009236.1, read on the forward strand.
CTGGACTTTCAAAATGTCACTAACAACTCCATTGAGGATACTCTTTCTTTTTTGCCATAAATAATTTAGGAAGGTGCGATGCAATTAAGATAATTTCCATCTAAAAAAAATAATTTTTAAACAACCTTTTACATTTACTACGACCGCAGTAGGCCCCACGATTGAATGCACAAAACCAAGCAGGGTCAAAAGTGCATTGTCACGGGCGTTTCTGATTGCCGACTAAACCGATCACACACAGAGAATACGCCCCGCTGTGCTCTTATTTGTTCCAGATTTGTTTAACATACAAAAAAAAAAGAGCGCCTTGACGATACATTTTTGATGCTGACTGATTGGCCACATCGGATCGTACCGTCAGCCGCGGCTGCATTTTGAGTGAAACAGAGTAGCATGCGAAAGGGGCTTTGAAATATCCGCGAAGGTGTCTCATTTCTTGCGGAGTTATTAACCATTTGCTTGGATTTACCCGCGAACGAGTTTGCAAGGCATAGCGTGTTGAATAATTCGGAATGCGATCACTTTAAGCCTTGCCTTATATGATCGTGCAAGCAATGTTATGTGGAGGAACCCGATTGCGTTGTAACCGGAGAGAATACGGTTCGTTGAATCCACGACGTTTTTCTCTATCACCTAGTTTCTTCCAGCCATTCGGATTCGTTTTGTACCTCGTACCTGCATCTTTGTTTTTCTTATTGAAGCATGAAATGCTTTCTAATTAACAGGTTCAGAAAGCTCGATCAAAACGAGGTCAAAGAAGACGGGAAGGTAACCGGACACGCTAACTTTCAACGAATTCGTTTTATTTTTGATTTATTCTACATAAGCCCCAATGAACATCGATTTTCGTCTTGCTAGGCAACGAACCTGGTTACAAGCTTTACTTGAGCTTCATTGTAAAAAAAAAAAAAAAATCTGACCGTTAACCTTTGGTCACTTTGACCGGCAACTTTGTCACACAGACCTCGCACGTAATTTTTATAGCAGCCGTAAATCTCAAATAACACCTGACCGTTATTTAGTCGTAAAACCAACGTAAAATTAAAACTATTCCCGTATATTTTACTGCAAAATCATGGCAAGGTTATAAATAAGATCAACTATCTACTGTTTTGCAAATTTAAGACCTTGACAACGAAGCTATCCGCCAACTGACCATTAATTCAAAAGGCGACGTAGAACGTTCAACCGTTTAATTCAATGTAAGTTGACCAGCTGTAGGCTGTAAACTGTATTTGCCACCGGGCCGTTGACTGCAAGTGAAATCAACGGCGAGCATTCCAGCCATGCAGAAATATAGCTCTGAAATATGTAACGTACATTGGAATTAGAGCCCGCTTCGATGGTTGGAACGAGATCCTTGTTTGCATGCTTGCGAATACGTGGGAGCTGTAGAGGCACAAAAACGACGAGAAAGATAAGCGCTGCAAGACACACATGCCAAGGATCAGCGTTGATGACGTGATTCACGTGAGGCAGGGGCAGGGAGCTAGCCATCGCATCATTCCAATCACAAACCGCCCGATGAACAAGCTTTAAATATATATTCTTGTAAATATGTAAATATAATATCTTTGTTGGTGACACGACTCATGCTGTGCAATCCAACCATCTAAAAAGTTAAAACAATGCATATCAATGTGGGAATTAGAAAAAGAAAATATCGTATTTGTTACTCATGACCATGTTTACGATGGTGTACAGTCGTACCTGCAAAGAGAAAGAAAAAAGCATCTATCAGCATATCTAAAAGTGCAGACAAGAGTTCTCCAAACATTTTTTTTTTTTCTGTGCACAGCTTTAGTAAGAAGCCAGACGTACACTATTTGCAAATCTTCTCAGTTACTAATCGCTTGATGACGAGGTGAATAGCCAACAGCTCCCTAACGAAGGTGCTGTACCGAACCTTTCTTCGTGACAGTTCTACCGCGGTAGTGTTTAGAAGCTTGTGTCGCCGAAAATCCAGCGTCGACATCGGTGGGATCAAAAAATCCCATACTGCAACGCGCGCAACCACGTGTGATGTCACACGTGGCTCTGACGTCATGACACTATCAACCCGCTAAATTTGACGGGAACATTTTTAGCTAAATTTAACGAAAATTCTTCCTCGAAATTCCGCGAAAAGTTTTCCCAACAAATTTTGCGCGAAACCTTATAGCAAAATACTTTCCGCTGCATTCAGCGGGTCAATTGGTTCATGACGTCACAGCCACGTGTGACGTCACGCATCTCGTGACATGATGTCACACGTGTCGCTACCGACTAGAACCGCGCCATAACAGGCGTCAACAATAATGGAGATGTGTGCTTGGCGCTTCGGGTGCATTAGAAGGGTTGCGTTGGTAGTGGCATTTTTAACTGTCCCAAAGTCCTGATGAGCAGCCTAGTTCAACAGTAGTTGTGACGTTTTCATTTTGTTTCCTTGCAGCAAGGCAAGAAGTGGTTGACTTATATGAGCGAAGTGTGGGATGATTCGACAATAAAAATGAGAAAGTCATAATGTATGATGATGTCGACTGTCTCAGGCAGTGCTCGGATTCCGTGATTGTCCACGTGGTGTCCGATAAGACAAATTTTCTTGACACAGAACTAACATTCTGTCGCATTGACGACGTCCCCGTATTCTTGCAATCGAGAAAAGAGCTGTTTAAGATGAGCGTCGTTCTCTTCAGGCATGTGGATTAACACAACGATGTCGTCGATGTAAGCGAATGTGAATGTCAAGCTGCGAAGAACTTGATCAACAAAACGTCGGAAGGCTTGTGCAGCGTTGTTAAGTCCACAAGGAATTCTCAAAAACTCGAACAAACCAAACGGTGTGACGATCAAAGTTTTGAAAATGTCTGTTTGTTCGATGTAGATTTGATGGTGGGCTTTAACCAACTCCACTTTGCTGAAAATAATGGACCATTATACCATGCCGCCGAGGTTTTCGATATGGGGAATCGGGTAGCGATCTCGCACTGTTGTTTAGTGCCCGATAGTCCCCGCAGAGTCGCCAGTCTCTGCTTTTTTTATTTGCACCATGTGGAGTGGGGAAGACCACGAACTCGAAGAAGGCCGTATATGACCGATATCGAGGATGTGACAAAACTCATTCTTAACAATTTTAACTCGGTCGGTTGTCAAACTTCGTGGTCTTTCAGAAACCGGTGGGCCCTTGGTGTCCATATAATGAGTGACTCGGTGCTGCACGCTTTTATCAAGGGCCGATTATAAGGAAGACCTGACAAAACTTGTTGACTACGTTCTTCCATGAAGTGCCCCCTTCCGCTCGTGAGAAAGAAGAACTGAGAGGTGTCAACTTCGATATGAGAACTTGCACGCTAAGCTGCGCGTCTCAGAATCAAATAGTATGTTTCTTCCCAAGTCAACTGTGAGGGCAAACCTTCGCGGGAAGTCTGCTCCAATTATGAATTGGTTGATGTCAGCGAGGAAGAAAAGCCAGCCGAACGTCCTGCGGAGCCCTATGTCCAGTGTCAGCGACTTTTATCCGTACGCCTTGATTGGAGACCAGTTTACTGCTTAGAGTGGTGGAAACGCTTGGCGTAGGCTACGTTCCTCCATCGTAGGGTGCACAATGCTTACTTCAGCACCGGTGTCTATTAGGAAACGAACCTTCGTTAGGCGTTTCGTAACATAGAATATTCGGCCTGATATGGGGCCCTCGACAATGGCGGCCTTCAATGGGTGTCCATGCCGTTTCTCGAGTAAGTAAACGGCGTTCGACACATGTCTTGCTTGTTGTCAATAACGTCTCGGGTACCAGCATGCATCTGCCTCGGAGTCGGTGAACTCGTGGCGTGAGTGGTTCTGGTGGCGTGGGGCATTTCCTTTCGCAATCGGAGAATGCAACGGTCGTACGCGCAGGCTCCGGAGCTCTTGACTCAGTTGGTCCATTATTACCTTCATGCGCTTTTTGAAATCCATGATTCAATCGAGTTAAACTACAGCCTCACACGACGCAGTTTGCGGTGCTGATGTATGTCGTTGTAGTGCAGAAATGCCAGGACAGCTTACATCCATACTCTGGTCCGCATTACGAGCCAGAGTGGCGATCGAGCCTGTCGTTAATGCGCTCAAGATCATTCGCACTTGGGGCGGAAGGCGTTGAAGAAACAGCTTTCTTAAAATTGATCTGTCAATTGTTGTAACCTTGTCCCTGAGGAGATTTTCTATTCCTCGAAGGAATTCGGTAAGCTTTCGATCGCCCAACTCCTTGGAAGTCAAAATCTGTTGGAGTCGGCGCGGATTCCGTGGTGCATCGTATTAGTTCCTCTCGTAGTTCTTCGGAGGTTTTGTCGTCTGGAGGGAAGCGCAGTATGTCCCGTACCACGGCCGCTGTTGCATGCGGAAGAACCGAAAACACCTAATTAAACTTCGTCAGGGACGGCGTAATTCTATGATTTCGGAAGATGGATTCTTTCGTTAGCAGGAATAGTTTGGAGTCGGCCGATCACAACACGGGAAACTTAATGGTCGTTGTCGTTGCTCCCACAATTGACGGGGACCCTGCAGAGCCGGTGTGGTCGCCTCGACTCATGAGGCAAATACAAAGCTCAGCTCACCAAAAAACCAAAGCTATGGAGCGGCGTAGCTGGGTCAGGGCAGTTATTTCTTGGTACCGGATCACCTATATGTAGAAGGGCACTCCTCTACATTACTTTTAAATTTACATTATTTACAGGACTGAAATATTATCGTTTTGAACAGTCTGGTGCGATGTCGTCTCGGGGTCCAGCCTCCCACGAATCTCGTTATCGCGTGCCCTTCCCTCTTCTTTCTTAAGCGGTAACTACACTAATAAACCTCATTTTGTACGTATATTTTAGTGCATGTGCCACTCCCTAAAAAATGATAGAAGAATGCATAATGTGACACTCACTGGGGGATAACATGTGACTTATACTTTGTTGTAAATCCAAGAATAAATTATATGGTCAGTCAGCAAAAAAAGAAAACATTTGTGACTTTTCCAAAGATGAACAAGCACCCAGGAATGAACAAAAGGTTAGGGCGCAAACACGCAGGTGAAGGTCTAGCATAATTTTAGACAAACACCCGAGACTCGGGAAAGGACGAAGGACAACGCAACACACAGAGTCTGAATGAGACTCTGTGTGTTGTGTCGTCCTTCATCTTTTTCCCAGTCTCGGGTTGTTGTTGTCGTTTTTTCTAAATTATGTTACACCCGGGAATTTTGGTCAAAATGGAAGCTTGGGCAGGTTGGTAAGGCGTGATGATTGAAACATACCACGTACAAAGACAGTACATAAGAAGGACATAAACACCAACTGTTGTCAAATAAACTCAGCAGTGTCTGAGACCTCTGATTGCCCGTTCTTTTTTTTTTTTTTTCCCAGTCTCGGGGTATTTTTACGACGTTCAACTACCACCAGCTCGTTTGCGCCTTAACCTTCTGTTCACCTTTGATAACTGAGGGCACACTTTGTAAGATATGGTGTGCTGGCTCATTAATGGCATTAAACTTCAAGAAGAAAAAGTAAGTAATTTATTGATTGGTTGTCTATGGCTCCATCCTATTACACTATATTGTCCTACCTAGTTATTTAAATAAATACATATTCAGTGACAGCTGAAGAAATGCGGGGCATTGGGGGTCTCGAGTATCTTATAATCGTTTCGCTGCAACAGAAAATGTAAAAACTTGAAAGTAGACATTTGCGAAAAATCTCTCTGGTTGGCAGAAATAATAAATAAAGGACGACAACCGACCAATCCCTAAACGTATAAGTACCCTACGTTTCGAGGCCTACTCGTCTCTTTTATGGCCATGGCGAATGAGAGCGAGATGATATAAAAATACCTTTCCTCAAAACGGCCATCGCCATAGTCGCTTTTGAAGAAGAGCCGAGTAGGCCTCGAAACATGCAGTGTCCCTATTTTTAGGCTTTGGTTGGTTGTCGTCTTCTATTTACAGAAAGTGTGTAATTAACCGATAAAAACGTCAAAGAATATAATTCATGGTGCAAGAATGTTTAAGATAATAAGTCACGCTTGTTGTTTCTTGAACACTGGGTGACTAGGGGTCCATTTTTTGTGACTTAACATGGCGCTATTAGATTAATATCAACTCTTGCATCTACTAGCACACACGTGGTCTCATCTAGCGTAATTTTAAACAGGGTTACCCTCGATCTCTAACAGGATCGCGTTACATCAGTCGAAGTTTCCCGAAAATGTAATATGCTTGAGCAATATGGTACTCTGGGCGTGGCATACATAAATATTTATTTTAGAAAATCTTTCTTTTTTTGTCGGCATGGGAATCATTCAAGCAAAGTCACACGCATTACATGCCAGCCATTTACATGTGCAGGATATTTTTTTTGTGAACGATAATTGATTGAAATAATCTAATAACCTAGCACCACGCAAAGCGGCTGAAGGCAATCTAACAATATTTCTCCAACTCGTGTACACTGACGATATCTAGCTGTTTAGGTCACCCTGCCGATCTCCGCTTGAAAATATCTTCACCCTTCAAATAACTAACTCTATTTGGCTCTTTCTAGCTTTCTTTTTTTTTTGTATTCTTTACCTGGTTTTTGCCTGCTTGTTATCTGAGTATGTACATAATCTTCACCTTGTTATTCAAACATTTATTTCGTGTATTGCTTCAGTATGTTTAGCCCCATATTTACGCAACTCTGCAATAAGAGCTTATATATGAGTATTTTGAAAAAAAATAAATAGATAAATAATTCAGATAAGAAGTCGGGGGAAGTCAGAAAAACATTTGCCGTTCTCGAAAAACAATAATTGACTTAAAAAGGCCACTTAGAGGTCTCTGACCTACATTTCAAGCACGAAAGCTTAGTCCATAAGCTTCTACGGATTTCGTTGCAGCCATCTCTACCTTTGGAAGATATTTATTATGCAGGAGCTTACTGGTCTGAAAGGCAATACTGCTCCGCGTGGGCGTGCGACAGAAACGGGCCAGGCTCCAGAGTGCAAGCCCCGTTCATTATAAAGACTGCTTCGCGCACTGGAGGTTTTCTGTTACCAACTGTCCCAAAATCGATTTTTTTTTTTTCAGGTAATTTTGGTTGTGAGCAGTGGTATGTACGTGAACCAGCTTATAACTGGGGTGAAGATGAAATGGCTTATGTAACTTCGTTTAATCATAGATTCATACGCAGCCGACGCGACGAGCCGACGGGAACAATCAAACTGGGTCAAGGGCGTACCATCGTGTTGTTTATCATGCTACTATACATGATCTAGCATCGCTGAACCGTTCGTGAACAGAAAACTCCCATTGACCGCATTTTTGACACTGCTTTATGTGTCCTATTAGCTCGTAGAGTCGGCAGCGTCTGCATTTAAGCTGAAACGATGTATAGTACCCGAAAAGGGGTACCCGAAATATAAACGTCCACGTGTCTGCGCTCGCTCGATCAGTACAAGAACCGAGCTAGCGCTATGCTTACTGCTCTAAAATAAAATCGCGGTTCATTCGACATCAAGCTATTTTCCAATTTTGTTTATTTTTTTGTTGAAACAATACCGTCTTGATATTGCGGAGCGGAAATAGGAACCTAAATGGGAAGAAAGTAAGTAACGGTTTGAATTACTTGAAGTATGGCGTAACTTATTTCGTGTTTTCTGCGATGCAATGCTGATTAAAGACCTCGTTTACTTTTCTTAACCAAACGCTTCTCTTTATTTAGAAACCTGAAAGTTTCGCAAGAATAAGTTACAGGGTCATGTAAGTTAAATGTTACGCGAACTTTATCGAATCTCGGCGCTCCCAGAGTCGTATCCGTCGGGAGACGGCACTGCCTAGTCAATTAGTGGAAACTAATTAAACTCGCATGCGACCGATGTTCCGCAACCGGAACATTCGAACTCCTACAGAATTTTCGCTGGTGTTTTGTTTGGGAAAGTGTTTTGTGTCATCGCATTCGGATTGGTCGTACGTTTTGCAAGCTTTCCCCGAAATTATCATTCGTCTGTGTCACGAAGACCGAGGCACCGTACACAGTCTCGGTACAAATAAATCAGGTTGGCTGACTTTGCGCGACCTGCTCCACATTTTGAGCATTGCGCGGAAGGTCCAGCATTGTCCCCGCAGTAATTCCTTTATTTATTGATACTGTCAGCCCTTGCACATGGCTATTACAGGGGTGGAAAAAAGACAACAACAAACAAACCTGTACACTTACATGAAAGCATACAGAAAAGGTTACAAGTATATTGAGACGATTCGTAATTTCGGCAGTTTACGGAACGGATCACTTCGTAGTTTGGAAACATTTCTTTAGACAAGCCATAGGGGTTTTAATTTGTAGCACATACAACAACATCAGTGATACGCTCCAGAAATTCATTTAGCGACATAGATGACACAGCGAAATCAGGTGACATATTGTAATCTTTAATAGCCCTCGGAAAAGAACTGTACTTAAAGCAATCATTTTTAACAGATGAATTAGGAGTGTACATGCTATGATGATGTCTTGAGAATTTGGTGAAGCCAATTTCAAAGTACTCAGATTTCTTTATCTTTACGCAATTATGAATAATCTAAAAAAGAAATTTTAACCTTTCATATTTCGTTATTGATTCAAATGTAGGAAGATTGGCGAGTTCACATAGTTTTTGTGGGGGAATGAACGTGGTTGTATTTATTAATACTAAACCTGGATGCGAGTCGCTCAATTTTCTCCAGCTTATTGCAATTTGTAACGGTATATGGGTCCCATACAATTTTAGAATACTTGATGACGGGTCTTACCAGTGTCATATAAGCCAGACTTTTTATTTCAGGAGTTGAAATAGCGAGGTTTCGTCGAAGGCACCACAGTGCTTTATTAACCATGTTGAATTAACCTGAGACTGGGGTAGAGAAGAAACATCAAAACGTAGAAGGGACAAAAAATATAGACAGGACGACGTCTCAAGACGTCGTCCTGTCTATTTTCTATCCCTTCTACGTTTTGATGTTTCTTCTCTACCCCAGTCTCAGGTTAATTCAACATGGTTAATATTCACCAGCTCGCCTGCACCCTTACGATTTGTTCTATGATTTTTTTTTGTGCTTTTAGCTTTGATGCATACGTTATCAATGTGAGTGCTCCATTTTAGGTCAGGAGTAAATATTAAGCCGAAGTATTTATGTTATTTACTCTCTCAAGCTCAGCGCCCGCAACGCAATAATTATAAGCCAAAACATTTTTCTTTCTCGTAATAGACATGAAGACTGATTTTTCAGGATTTAGCACCATTGGCCAATTGTTACACCGCTTCTTAATTTTTTCTAAGTTACAGTTTAATTCGATTTGATCATCTCATGTTTCAATTTTATTGTAAATCACACTATCGTCGGCGAATATTATGATTGGAACTGAGATGTCATTCCGCAGATCGTTAATAAATATAAAAAATAAAAGAGGACCCAAGACACTCCCCTGGGGTACGCCTGAAACAACAGGGGACAGTGTGAATTTGCTTCCCCCAACTTTAACATACTGTCCCTGTGATGAAGGATAAGAGGAAAACCACTTCGTGTTGGCTGGATTTTTAAAGACAGCACTGATTTTCAATAATAATTTTAGGTGAGATACTTTGTCAAACGCCTTTGCGAAATCCAAAAATACTATATCAGTTTGACCACGACAGTTTATCCTTTGAGAGAGATAATGAACAGTTTCCATGAGCTGGGTAGTCGTGGAAAGTCCTCTACGGAAACTATGCTGTGATTTAAATAACATGTCATAATCTTCAAAGTAAGTCAGTAGATGTTTAGATATGATATGCTCAAGAAGCTTAGAGCATGTACTAGTAAGTGAAGTGGGGCGAAAGTTACAGACGTCATTAACATTACCACTCTCGTGGACGGGTATACTTTTTGCTATTTTCTACGGGCTGGGAAAAGAACCGCTACTCATGAACAATCTAAAGATTATAGTAAGGTATTTAGAAACCCACTTAGCATGTCTTTTTTAAATTCATTAGGAATTTCGTCTGGCCCTGGGCTCTTTTTTGTGTCGATGATAAATAGAAGGTTAAAAACTCCTTGCTCACATATATCTTCATCACTGATGGGAGGATTGTTGAAAGAATCACTAAAGCTCTGCAAATTTCCATCATCGTTGGTAAAAACGGATGAAAAAAACGTGCTAAACTTTTCAACGCTCTGATTTTCATTTTTTGGGTCGGAGGCACGCTGCTGGAACTTAGCCGAAGGGTTGACGTACCACCAGAACTTATTAGGTGCCTCGCTAAGGAAATTATTTAGTGTTATATTATAAAATCTCTCTTTAGACTCCCTAGCTAGACGCTTCAGTTCCCGACTTAAGCGCTGAATGCAAGTTTTTTTTTTCTACACCTGTACCATGCGAACTCGCTCGTTTCCGCTTCAGTTGTCTTTTTGCATGAATTATTTCCCTTGTAATCCAAGGATTTTTGTCCTGATTTTTGTGGGGCACTTTGGTATAAATCGTTCAACACACCGTAAAATCATGCCTTGAAAAACAGTCTCATAACTTGTCTGGGCTAGCATTTGATTCGTAACGAAATATAAAATCATCAAACAATTGTTCAAGGCAATCAAGTACGCTTACATCATCAGCCCTTCTAAAACTAAAATTGAACAAATAATTCTTCCCGGCAAAGAACTGCCAGTATTAATTATGTACCACGTGTTTGCACAAACATTTCAGAAGTTCCTACAAATAGGGTGGTTAAGAAAGAAAAAAACTCTTTTAGGGAACAACCTTTCAGTCTTGGCTGACATCAGGCATTGCAGAACATGCGCTAATTATCCGAATATTTACCTAAAATTAGAGTAAATAAACATATGGAGCCAATTACACACTTAATTAGCGTCATCGAAAACCCTAGATCAGTCAGTTTTAGGAAGATTTGAAGCACGTGGGAAGCCCTGGAGCGTGCGCTAAACTTCCCGCTTTACAGCAGCCGGAAGACTGACGATGCAAAAATGCTGATGATAAAACAAGAAAAAAAAAATACATTCGCAGTTTGACATTGCAATTCCTCCGCCTGCGGTAGGAGTGGAAACGATAGCTCACCCCCGCCCTTCTCGCGTGTTTGAAGTCTCTCTAAAATTTCCTGATGTAGTGTTTTCGAAGATGGTCACTAAGATTTTGATTTGAAGCATATGTGCATTTCCATTCATTAAAAGTGAGTTACTTTTAGGTGGTTACTTGCCTAATTAGTGCGTTATTTGCCTTCCCGGACGTCTGGCGGTGCTGGCATATTGTTCCCGGAATCAGCTTTTTTTTTTGTTTACTTTTGTCTATTATGTTTTTTATTTTGTGATTTTTGAAAGAGGTCGCAAAAACACCAAGTGTATCCACGGTCACAGTTAAATTAAAAAAAAGTAGTGAGCCTAGTTTTTTTTTACGTTTTCTGCTTGGTTCAGAAAATCGCTTCCAACTTCTGAATAAGTTAGCGGTTGGTGCAAGAACTTTGGAATCTGGTCAGGACCTCTAGCGCCACATTTGGGCGGAGAATGGGCGTTCGGTGAAGCATCGTTTATTGTTGCAGTCAAAAAACCTTGTCATTTACTTTTCTTGGGGGAACACCTTGTTTATTTTATTGTATAATAGCTGTAGAGCGCCATTATCTTGGCGAAATTATGGTGCTTCGGATTAGAACGTATTTACGACTGCGCAAATAGAAGAAAAAAAAATAGAGCGCTGACGCGTTCAGTATTCTTCATACCTGAGGACTAGACCATCTGTTGGCCTGAGTTTGACACTAGATTTTTCTGCTCACTCCCCAGAGCAACGTATAACCGTAAAAACAGCACACTCGTTTTTTATTATTGGAGTTTAGTAGAAGAAAGGGGTGTCGTAACCGAACACAAATTATTTTGTAAAACTGTTGAACTGCGCGTTTTAAGGAAAAGAAAGTTATCTAGCGGCTCCCGACAAGTTCATATTTAGTGTCGCGTGACATAGTTGTCTTGCCTCACGTGGTCACCTCACGTGATGCGGTAAAAAGTACTCTGTCCGTGACGTCACGTCTGTCCGCGACGTTACCTCCATCCAGGGCATTACATCCAGTCGGTTTCGTAATATCTATCCGTTACGTTATATACCGTCCGGGATGTTAGATTTGATTTCAGTGGCATCCCCGAGATAAAAGATGCATTATTTGGTATAGAAAGTATTGCATTGTAGTGTTTTATATTCAAAGAAGATCCGTTGCAAAACATTGCTTTAACTGCGCGTTTTACAGCGGACAAACCTTTCCGAGAAACAAGTAAGAATAATAAAAACACGTCTTAATGTGATCGCAGTAGTACTTACGATCGCTAAATTTATTATGTGCTGCCAATGAATCGGCAAATGTTCATTGTACGTTGCTCTGGGTTGATTTCTAGAATATCATAGCAGCAAATGACTGACTGTGAGCAGTCCCGGAGGGCGGTGCCATTGTCGTTCTGTTAGTAATCCTTCCACGCCAATCGTTTGACAACTTAAGTATTCGTTCGTCATACCCTATTGGCATCTCTAGAGGGGCAGTATTACAGAGCGTGTCTAGCTGCTCGATACGGGTCATGCGGTTTATGTGCCGCGTTCGCAACGCGAGCTGCGAGGAGCTGACGAACACGTTGATAGTTTGCTGGCTTCTCTGCCTTTCCTCCAGCTTTTCTTCTCGCAACGTGAAAAGGCAGCGGATGCCCACTTACGACCAATCGGCGCGGAAGGCGTCCACCATTAAATAGCATACGCTCCCCATGGTGTCGATATGAGCCCTCTCTACAATCTAGGCTCTCATGGCGACACCGGCTAAATCAACGACACCTAGCAGCTAGAGCAAAAAAGCTTTGGCGGCAGGTTCGCTGGCCAGCCTTCTCGAGAGAATCAGATATTCACAGCGCCTGGCGGTCTAAAAGCGGAGTTTTGAAAGTAGGTTAGAAAGGACGCGACGAAATTGCCAAGAATCACGCGAAAAATCAAAACGGTAGGACCTATTTTTCGAACGCTCAGCCTCTATCACGAGCTCCGTGCCTTCTGGCGTGTTCTGGCTGCGCACTTGCGTACGGAGAGTGAAAGGCCGAAGGGTTGTCGAAGGTAAGAAGCTTGCGCTGGAGACGGTTCAACTGAAGCTCCGCCCTGCCGTTTTCGCCTTGTCATTAACTATAGTTTTGTTTATCTCTTAATGCGTTAGCATTAGTGCCCTGGTACAAGCGCTGACCTTGGATTGGTTTGGAGCACACGTGTGCAAAGTTCGCAACGTCGCCAGGAGATGGCCCCACAGCCCCGCTGTTTGTGGAAACTGGCTATAAAACACCTTCTGCAAGCGCCGACAGATGGCGGCGGGGTCCATATTTCGTGCAACTTTGCGATAGGACCCCTAGCAACTGAGACCGAACTGAATTGGCTGGTTATAGAGAGCGACGCCTTGACATAACACCTAGCAACCGAGGATCGCCGGCGACGACCTCCTTTGCCGATTTTGCAGTCGCGCAGTGGAGGACGGCTGGTTTATTACTGGGGAGTGCGTCAACCGACTCCGCCCCCCACCCCTGCACGACACTTCGCGGCAACAGTCTGCCGATGGCTCACTACAAAGTATTAACCCACCTTGGGCCACCCACACACGCCGCCTCGCGGTGCCCCACTGGAGGCCCAAGTACGCCCGTGCCCCGGTGGCCCCCACTGAACCTCGGTTGCTATAGGTGTGACGTCACGCGGCCGCCGTGCGCTTTGGACGAACTTGCGCGCTTTGGACGAACTTGGGAGCGCCTGACGCAGGCTTTGGAGACCCGTGGGCGCACACGAGCAGCGGTTCCGTTCTTCGGCCTACCACGCCGTTCTTGGCGCGCAGTCGTCGACCATATCAACAAGCCGTAAGCGCACGGTGTCGTCGACCCCTGTATGCTAAACATGTTTGTGCAACAACCAAATGACCCTGTCGTTTTCCGGGCAGCGCGCGCAGGCCCTTCCTGAACTTGCTAAGTGACCTTTTCTGCTTGCACGAGGGAGAACAGGGGTTTCGGGAATGTTCACCCCGCGGAAAACTACTGAGAGGCTGCATTCACTTCATGTAACCGCTGCGCGAAATACTTACGCATTTCTTCTAGAGTCAGCGTTGCGGTAGCAGCAATTTCAATTAATTTTTTTTTTAATTTGTGCGCTTCATGCAGGCCATTACGCTTGCTGATAGTGGTTATGCGTTTGGAGAAATTTCGAGGCATTCAGTTTTCGCTGTTTATTTTTCTTGAGCATGTAACAAACACCCACTTGCTTGGAGGACGTGGAGCGAAAGGTCCCGCTGGAGAACCCATCGCGACCTTTCAATCCCCACTCCTGACCGTTTCGAACTGAATGAGCAACGTACCGGTGTGCGCTCGTGCATCACTACGGCGTGGTGCACGGTAAAGACCCCAGGCTGGTGATTGTACAGCACTAGATAAATTTTTCATCTACAGAGGCTGACTAACTTTCTGCTCTATAAACATACACGCAACAATAATATTATTAATATTACTATCCCCGGCCATTTCTCGACCTATTTTTAATACAAATGTATTTGATAAACAGTGATGTTTGCATGACGTGAAGGCGATAGTTCTATTGTGATATTCCTGCGATACATCATCCCTATTTCCGAAATGCAACTTTCCCCATTTATGCTGAACTAGCTTTTCCTCAAGCGTGGTCTCAATAAGGTGAAGCATCCTTTACTTATGAAGGAGAGTTGAACTTAAAAGGCATGTGTCCTCAAGAAGACGTTTGTTTTTACAGAACTAGATTGCAGGGCTTCTGATCAGAAAAGACATTGCAATTATAAATAGGAGACATCAACTAAAAATTAGTGCAATCAAATATTTCAAGACTTTTATTGACTGCTGAACGTAACTCTAGTTACGATGTCCTTCCGTGTCCTTTCTTTTTGCCCGGCCGCATATACTTATGGTTTCTCGACGCAAATTACAAGAACATTGTTTATATGCGTGCCATAAACGGCTCGTGAGAAATTTTTCAAAGAAACAGAAGAATGTAATATTCAGGGCGCGATAGACAAAACAAAATCTTGTTTTTCGACTAACACAAATAAACTACGCATTCCAGAAAGCTACAATCGCTTGTAAATGTGACGCAAGCGATTGCGATAGAGCGGAAAAGCCTGAAAGCATAACGTTACCTAAGTTAATAAATAAAACTGAAAAAAAATCTTAATGAGCCGTCTGTCCCTCCCACGCGCGTTGTCGAGCGAGCGCGTGGCCGAATGGTTACCGCGCTTGGCTACCACGGGTTCGATTCCAGGGAGCGGACACCTCTTTTATTTTTACTTTCAACTTGACATTCTCGTAAGTTCGAGAATCTTGTCGTCTGATTGAGTTACGAATGTTCTACGCGCCGAAGGTTCTACGCCGAATGTTCCAGAAACCCACGAGGGTACATAAGGTGCTCCGCGTGGCGGTCCCGAGTCAGTCTCGACCCAGCGTTTGATCCTGTTGTTTCGTCGCCATCGACGCCTGCGACACTAGCCTTTTCTTCTATTTCGTTTCGGGCACAAGGTCGCCCCATTAAACGTTCATTTTGCTACAGTCTTCGTCGCCTCATCAATTGACATTCGCGACAATATCACTCTGGGAGCCTGTAGCCGTTATTTCAGTAAAAAAAAAGGATCAGCAATAAAAGAAATTATCTGTCTCAATAAAAAGTTTTTGCAATAAACTAATTTCGACATGCCCCCACAACGCCATTGTTTATGCGAAGAATGTTAGGCCTAGGTGGACATCGTTTAAACAATTACGATTCTTTTTGGTGAAATCTTTCGGTCAAAGTAACACGTCGTCCTGTTCTTAAACTTTCCCCCTTTCTCATTAGGACAAGCGTCACATTCACTCGGTGTTTCAGCTTTCTGCGATGCGTTGTTTACTTACGCCGGTCGAGAAACAAAGGTTCGTTTTTGTTTCGTTTTTTTTCCTCACGGATCTCGTACATCGTTAACACCAGCTTAGATGACATCAAATTGAAAACGGGAATCCCCATCAAAGACTTCCAGGTTTCTGACCCTCCCTCAAACGAGTCTTGATTTTGTGGATTCTGAAAAAGAAAACTTAGTTACTTCTTTCCCGCTTTTTTTTCTTTTCTCTTCTTTTGTTGCCCCACGCCGACAGTTCCCTACTGATCGATTTTGGATTACCCCTCTTTCTCTAAGCTGGACGCTATCTTCAACGGTCCGGTTCACTCTCTGCGTCGTCCGAAACGAGGCGAAGCTCCAAACACCAGGCCCTAACAACGTCCTCGGTCATCGTAGGATACCCCGATGGCTCTCTTACTTTCGGCCGAGAGCACCCGCTCCTCAACAACGGAGTGGACCTA
This sequence comes from Ixodes persulcatus, assembly GCA_013358835.2. Taxonomy (NCBI): domain Eukaryota; kingdom Metazoa; phylum Arthropoda; class Arachnida; order Ixodida; family Ixodidae; genus Ixodes; species Ixodes persulcatus. The sequence goes on from JABSTQ010009236.1 coordinate 226,924, forward strand.
TACTTTTTATCCATTTGCCGTCCGAGCAAAAAGAAAATACAACGTTCGCAGCGGTGGTGTTTTCCTCGTATCAGACGATTTTTGCACAGTGTTCTCGTTCGCTGCAGGATGGAGGAGACGGTCCTTTGTCGAGAAAAGTAGCAGTTTAATCCAAAGCTGTCCCTTTGAGTCTTGTTTCAGGACTGGAGTTAAGTTTAATCTTCGAGCACAACCGCGCCACCGTTTGTGTTTGTTGCCCGTGAAAATATCAAAAACATAATATATATCTATATATATATATAACTTTTTTTTTTTTTAACAGCACCGATATTTTTGTTGCCAAGCGCGTAGAATCTATCCTGCTCAATTTCGGTGGGTCTTAAACTTGATGAAGATACCCTTCCGATTTCATCAGCAGAGCTTTCTCAGCTTTGTTCGAACGTCCTTTAATGAGCGCTTTACAAGTGTCCGACCGAACCTCGAGCTGAGAGCAGCTTGGTGTTTTCGCATTCTTTTAAGGCACAGTTGCACTGACCATATATTATAAAAAAAAAAATAAAACATTATTCGCCGCAGACCGTGAATCGAAAAGTATTTTCGGACGCGCCCGAAGCATTTTTGTGGCATGTTTGCTTGATACATACGAATGCTCCTAACGTGTATATTGCTGCAGACATGTTCGAAACCCATGGCACATGTAGGAAAGAAACATGCATTTGAAAACGACAGAATAGTGTCCGCAGCTAATTCAGTAATTATTATCTGCAGCAAACACATTTAGCCATATTCGCCAGTCGTGACTGACTAGCACTGTGTTAAAGTTAGTACTTCGTCTAAGTAGTCTCGAGCTAAGCAAAGAATCAGCGACTAAGGAGCGCCTAGACCCTGGGGTATTTACGAGCGCGAAGCAATCGGGTGACTGTCTAGTCGGGTGTAACGAGAGGAAGCGACATGGAAAGGTAGGTCGTGCTCTAAAGCCCCTTCGTGTTTCAAAAGTATAGCGCAAGGTGCGTCGATGCACGAGGCACGTGCAACGTGCATCCCTTGGGAAGATCATGGCGGCACAGCGCAGCACTTACCTAGAATTCAGACGCCATGTTCTTCCCAGAAGTGGCGCGCGGCACGTGTCTCGAGCATTTCCACAACAATGAATGGCGCCCTTTTTCCAAGGATAGAGGGGCTGTAGGTCGTGCAGGGGCGTACTTAAACGCCACCGCGAGAATGGGAATTTGCTAGTGTAGAAACTAAAATTTAAACAATTTTTTTAGAACAAATAAGATATATATTAAAAGACTCCTTGTCCAGGACAGAGTTTTACGAAAAAAAAATTAAAAAAAGCGAGAAACAAAACGCCGAACCCGCATTTACGGCCACATAAACGACTACGGAGACGCCCGTAAATGCGGGCTTTTTTTTCGTCCAGCGCCCTGCTGAGATCACTTTAGCGGTATTTCTGACCTCTGAACATGTTTATTTCCGCAAGATTCGCGACTTTAATTTATTTCTAGATGTGTCCCCCAGCGTTCCAAGACAGTAAGGGCTTCGTCAGCGCTGGCGGTCAGCGGTGATAGGAGTAGGCCATAGCGCTGAGCAGCTAGTCCTGCGCTAAACACCGGCTAAACCAGCCGTACGTCCTGACTAGGATTTTCCAGTCGCCTTCTAAGTTTCTCGGGGTGACTGAGCCCTCAAAAATAGTCGGTGAAGACCGAGTGATTGCCTTGCTGCGATTACCACTTGCCACGTGATCATTTTAATCTATTCGGTGGGAGGGGGGTATGCTCGGGTGGTACAAACAATCCCAGTGTGGCGGTGAATCAGTTTCGGTCTTTGTTTGCTCGCTTGTAAAGAGCTTTGGTGCCATGTGTAGAGAGCGTTCAATGTGTCTGCGGTGATGTCAAGAGTGGAAACCGTTAAATGTGACTGCCAACAGTGACATCCCTCCCGTCGTGAGCTCGTCGGTAGGAACGACGAGGTGCCATGTTTTTAGGCTGATTGAAATTTGGCGAGATATCCAACCTCCGCGATTGTCCAGCGCAAGGGTCAAACGCGGGGCTGGCCGATCGAAGAGCTTGGCGATCTCGCCGACTTTCTCGCCGAGTGTTCCACTGGGAGTCCCTGTTTGCTGCGGGAAGATTATTTCTTAGGTAAGCAAATATTTTCTTGCTATGTACATCCTGCAACTCTCGTACCCAGCTTTTACAATTACATTAGTGTGGTACCGCTGACTGAATCTTGATTAATTTTTAATTAACCAGTTTTGGGTTCGCTTTGGCATGTATTTGTATGTCACCGCCAATAAATAGACCAATTAATAAATTCGAGGCTCGCTGTTTTTTTTTTTTTATCTAGCTGTTAAATAGGAGCTCCGGCGACATCTTTTTTCACCTAATTTGTGCCAAAACGTAGGTGCCTAAGAAGTGGTCTAACATATTTATACATCCATCTGAGCTAGTAAACCAATAAAATTACAAGTCACGACGTTTCTTTTTTTCGCTTGAAGTTTTTGAAGCTTCACGTTTGGTCTGAGAGGCTGGCTAAACTGAAAACGCGACGCTTAGTTATAGCTTGCGTCACTATGGGAGTAGTATAGCTTAATTGTTCCCAATCGGTTACAAACAAACTTGAGTTGTTAACATGAATGGTGGTTAAATTCATACTTTCTGAACGAAAATAAAAACATCTGCAACGTACTGTGTTCTCTAGGCTTTCTGCTTGACTTGCAAGTTATAAAACTCGTGGCGTTGGCTAACTCGAAAGCACGAGACAAGTTAAATGCTTTTTTTTATATAAACTTAACTTCGTGTTTTATCAGTAACTATTTTAAATTTGTAAATATAACCTGACATGCCGGAAAAAAGGAAAACAAAACCACCGCAACTGAATTCAATTTAAGTCAATTTGCGCACTGTTTCTCATTCACTTCGACAAATTACACGTGCCGAGGTCATCGAAGCTAGATTCGATTGATACCACGAAAGCGACGCACTGTACTTTCCTCCTTCCCGGAGAAATCAGCGATAAAAAAAAAATACATTTCGGTTACTAAAAATCACTCACTGTCTTCGAATTGACGCGATCGCAATAGAAGGGTAGTTTAGTTGGTTGCCATCGAACGACCGCCAAGTGAGTTAATGGAGTTGGCATCCTGCAAAGCTGTTTAACATTACTAATGACAAAACACAAACGCCACTGAAAAAAACAAAACAGAAACGACCGTAATAAAAGCAGAAAACAACAACCGTGGTCTTTTTTGGAAATGCGATTACTCGTAACGGGTTCCCTTGAACACTTCTCATTTGCATGAATCATAAAGTGTTGAGTTGGGCGAGTCGGCGGATGGTATAAATATTATAAAACACTGCGAAACAGAAATTAACAGAAACATCAAGGGCGCACACACAAGTTGCATTCCTAGCTGAAAACAATATAAAAACAATAAAAAACAGCATTCGTTATTATGTAAAACAGTGCGCGCTCTCTGTGCCAGTATTATGGAAATGGAACCGTATAGTAAACAAAATCTGTCGTTTCACTTCGTTTTCTACTCTTCGTACGAAGCTGTGTGCAAATGTTGAAGGGGATCTGAAAGAACGCAGTGCTCGCTTGAATACTCCTGAATATGCTATCGCCTTACTAGAAAACAAATTAAAAAAAAACGAAAAGGATAATGAGGGCGTTGATGGTAATTAATAACCTGAAGCAAAACAATTTATACGCACTGATGGAGAGAATAACGCATCCTTCAGTGCGCGTTCGCTTTGCCATAATGACAAAGGTCTGGGCTAAAGCGCTTTCGCCCACGCGCCAGGGACTGCGAAGCCGGGCCGGCGCCGCACAGAACGCCTAGGTAACGATGATGTCGATAATTTTGTTTTTGTTTTTCTCTGAGGCAAAAGAAGCTTCAACAAAAAAAAAAAAACAAATAGCTCACTAGGTGGAGACGTAGGTCCAAAAGCCAAGGAGGTACCTCACGCTTGCAGTGACTCGTTCCGTCGCTTCGATGACGACAATATTTGTAAACTAAAGGTATGCTCATGCTTCGTTCTATCTTAATATTTATATTATTGCGATGTATTGTACAGTCGCGGACGGTATGAAAAAGTTCAGGTGAGTGAATGGCTACGAAGGCCTCCGGTGCTATCTAACTGAAGAAAGCTGTAGTTTTCATCAAGGCTGTCTTCCAATGGAGCGGCATTTCAGTGGCTGTTCAATTTTCGCCGTTACTCCTCACTGGTTGGCGAACGATTGCTCAGTCAACAGGGATTGTGGTAGTGCTGGGGAAATAAAATGAAAAAATGCGTATGGTTATTTATCCCGCTAACTTCTCATCGAATGCCCGAAAACGGATCGCTCAACCTGTCGACCCGCTCGCTGAATTGGCTGAATTCAGCCACGCTTGATTTTGTATTTCTCGCCAATCAGCATTAACCCGAAAACAGCGGGTCAAGCGGGGAGTAATTACCAAAATTAAACATCTGCTTAAAAGCTTGGTCACGCACTTGTAACCGAGAGCAACCGCTCGCTGAATTCAGCCACGCTTGATTTTCTATTTTCCCGCCAATCAGCATTAACCCAAAAACAGCGGGTCAAGCGGGGAGTAATGACCAAAATTAAACATCTGCTTAAAGGCTCGTTCACAAGCTTGTAACCGAGAGCGACCGAGAGAGACAAGACCTGTTTTTAAGCCTCTTGCGACGTCTTAAAGGACCAGGTGCGATGCTGCGGAGCTGTTCCTAAGACGTCATAAGAGGCTTAAAAAACGGTCTTGTCTCTCTCGGTCGCTCTCGGTTACAAGTTTCGCGGAATGGCAGCGCGAAGTGGCTCCCGTTCTGAACTTTACCCCGTGTTTGCTGTCGTCCGTGGCAAATGACCTGTCATGCCGAATTAGTGTTTAATTGCGCAGCAAATGCAATGTCCTGACTGCCCGCTTCATACAGCATATGCAGAACATGCTTTAGTGGCGCCCTCTCGAGCCGTCGACATGGAGTGCGGCAGCCGTGAGCGCTCGCTGAGCTCACTACCCCTCCTCTAGTTCACGACCACTCAAGCGACCAAGGACGTCATAAAGGAGGTTATTTTTTGCTTGTTTTTGTAATTTTAATTGACTTATAACTTTTATATCAAAGCGAAACCCGAGAAACGAAAAGTTTCATTAAGTCACTACGTTCACTGCGCTCAGGTTCGGTGCAAATTAAAAACCGGTAAAAAAGTCCTTGCAGGTCTCCTTTAAAGGGGTAGGGAAACGAAATTTCAGCGCTCATTTTTTAGCTTTAATGTGTTGCATGTTGCACCCTAACCTCAAAAACACCAGTCTTCCGTTGAGAAGCACAAGAAAAATAATTTTAAAGATAAATAAACGATCTTTCAATGTGCACCTGGTGGATGCATGCGGAGCCTATTTGGGAGGTAGTCTAGCAACGTTGTGGAATCTGCTACGTAGTCGTGACGTAGCAGATTCCTTCGGAGCAGCGCCGCCTTTTGGAATTTCAACATTTTCCTTTTTTAGCTTTCCTCCTAGCTCAACTCACAAATCGCGCATTGTACCAAACGGTCCAGGAAGACGAAAAGGAAGGACTCGCCTCTTTCTCGGACCCTCGTTCGTGCAACCGGAAACAGCCATTCTCCCACTAGAAGATTAGCCCGCCTCTCGAAACTCGAACAAAAGTTGCTTTCCCCACGCCGTTCAGCCTTAAGCTGACAGTGTTGTGGAAGCTACGTGCTCCTTGGGCCAGCCACACGCTCGTCACCCCACGGGTACTTCGAACGGCTCGGTTGTAACGCGCTGACGCTATTGACACCACCACAACGCTGACAACGCCACCAAGGGCAAAGCTCATAAGCACGCCTGCCTTGCTACTCCACGAGCGCGGGAAATCTTTTCTTTCTGTTTTTGTTTGCGCCGGATATCCCATGACGCATCGCGCTCTCCGTTCGCTTCTCTTCGGGCGCTCGCTCGAGTGCACCGCTTGGAACGAAAAATATAGCCAGTCGTTCAAAATACAAACGTGCCATTATCATTTACGGTTATTATCCGTCATGCTTGACTCATTTCCGAACGAAATTTGAGCATTTCAATTTTTGTTTCCGTACCCCTTTAGAGGGTAACTGCAAAGAAAAAAAAGTGTTTTTTTAAACAGCCTAATTGGGACAATCATGTCACAAAACAAATCTTCCGCGAAAAAACAATTTTTTTCTAGCAATATTTACGCCACAGGACGTAATTTAGTCGGGGTCACAACTTCTGCACATTTGAAACTCTCGCTCTTTTGACGCGCGCGGAGTGACTGTATACGTCACTCCGTGAAGTATAGCAGCCACTTCGTGACGTATAAAACGAACTTTGTGGCGCGCGATTTAAAACGGACGAAATAGCCGCAAACTAAAATCAGTCTCGCGGAATAAATATTGCTATAAAAAAAAATTGTTTTTGGCGGAAAAATTGTTTTGTGACAAGCTTGTCCCAATTAGGCTATTTAAAAATATACTTTTTTTTCTTTGCAGTTACCCTTTAAGCGTTATTCAGTTTCCCTGCGAGGCAATAGGCCCGAGGTTAAGGTTGATAGCTGAATAGTCTTTCCTTTGAGTTTCGTTCGGTGAAAGTTTGATTTACTGCAGTGACTACAGTCATATCAAACTTTTTGTATAATTTATAGTCGTGTAAGAGTGTTACACTCTTACACGACTCTATATTGCACAAACTAAAAATTTATGTTCAGTGTTGCTTTTATTTATTTATTTTTCAGGCAAAAATAAGCCATCTTTATAATAGCTGATATTGTTAGCATTGATATCAACAACCATCTACCAATATTTCTGTTGATGAAAAAACCTCGTGCAGTAGAAAAAGACCAGTTACAAAAAACTTTCGAAGTGCGAAATGTTACTGATGTTACAATGGGGGTGTTTAGAGATGCTTTACTCGCTGTGAATTGGGGAACTGTTTACTTGGAATTACATGCCAATCGTGCATATGAACCCTTTTTAGGAACATTTAAAAAGCTGTACAATTAGGGTTTTTCTTATAGAATCATAAAACTGTATAAACAATTGCGTAAGCCATGGATGACGAAGGAGTCAGTGCACAAAGTGCATAAGAAAACCGGCATGTACCAGCGCTTTTTAAATACAAGGGACTCCGAAGAACTAAGAGCCTTCAAGGGGTATCGTAATCAACTAACTTACTCGTTAAGACGCGCGAAGTCCGCATACTACCCAACCCTCTTTACAAGAGATGAATATAAAAATTCGCGCGTACCTTGGGAAAGGGTTAATAAGGTCTTGCGTCCTCACCACGAGCGTCGAATATTAGATAATATAAACTGCGGAGACGACAATTTGACCGGCTGTGCATTCAAAAATTATTTTGTTAGCCAAACAAGTGATATAGCTGCACCTCCAGATGTGCTTGACGCTAGCAGCTATATAAAACGTAATTTCGAAAAATCTTTTTTTATGAACCCTACTGATGAGGATGAGGTGTTTTCAGTTTTTAGAAACATGAAAAACTCCAGGAGTCAAGTTGTAGACGATCTTAACATCAAAGTGATTAAGCATACTCTCGACATAGTGGTACCGGTGTGAACGTATATGTTTAATCTATCATTTTCTTCTGGTTTTTTTCCTTAATCAATGCAGTGTGCTAAGGTCGTCGCTTTGTTTAAAGGTGGGTGAAAGAATACGTTTAAAAACTACAGACCTATTTCTCTTTTATCCATTTTTTTCTAAAGGTCTTGTAAAAATCATTCGTAAAAGACTTTATATTTACCTAGAATTGTTTTTAATAATTCCTAATAGTCAGCACAGTTTCCGAAAACATCGCACAACTGAATCAGCACTGTTAGTACGAAAGAAACAAATTATAGAATGTTTTGAGAATAAAGAACTCATCATGGGTGTATATATTGAGTTCGATTTAATTAATCACAAAAGTTTGTTCATGAAGCTACAAAATTACGGTATACGTGGAACTCCTCTAGACCTATTTAAGTCATACCTACAGTACCGTGCGCAGTTCGTTAATAATAATAACTATATTTCAACTCAACCATTCAAAAAATTAGAGCTGGTGTACCTCAGGGTTGTGTGCTCGGGCCACTCTTGTTTATAATCTTCATAAATGACATTGAAAATTGCGTACCGCATGCAAACTATGTGTCTTTGTCGATGATACGACTATTTTTTATTAAAAGCGGCTCAGCAGATGATATAGGAAGGAAAGCAATAGGAGTTCTTTAAACATTGACTTGTGCACCAAAGTAAAAAGACTAAAAATAAATTCTGAAAAGACTGAATGTGTGTTATTTTGACCTCCAAGTACACAAATATCTTATTCGTTTCGAGTGACTTTAGGCTCATCAACACTAGAGGTCGTTAAGTCGGTAAAAGCACAGGGTGTGCTTTTCACTGAATCATTATCATGGAGTGAGCACTTTGGATATGTTCATACGAAAGCTAGTAAATCTATTGGGCTCCTTTGTAGAAACCGTTATGTCTTTCCAACAAGTGTAAAATTACTTTTATATAAATACTCTTTGGTTTATACTCACTATGTATATTGTCATTTAGTTTGGGGCCAAACAACAAAACAATTTAACCAGAGTACTACTAACCCGAAAAAGGGCTATTCGATTGTTTCAAATGTTTCTTATTTGAATCCTTCTACGGAACTCTTTTTCAAGCATCCTGTAATTCCTATTGAACAGCTGCACAAGTTTCATTTTTGCACTGTCATGTTTAACGAAGTTAGATCATAAATACGTTACAAGCCATGGCGAGAACTGGAATGTTTCAACACCCCGTACTAATTAAGGTTTTACCTGATTAAAGTATGGGTTGCCATCTTTACTAAATGAAGTTGAAGCAAATGATGTGTGTATATTTGAAAAGATCAAATCGAATGTTAGCAGACATACCACTACAATCCCATTTTCTATATGATACCGTATAGTGTAACCCTTGTGTTTTGAAATTGTTTCTATCTGAGTGGCATGTGTCTTCTAGTTATATTTCTAGACAAACAAGTATGATGATTTGAGTGTTGTGTTGGTGTATATTTGATTCTTTGGGTCTGGTGTATTTTTATCTTACGCTGTTTTTCCACCAAGGTGCGTATGGGAACTAGGGCCTCGTCAAGCTGCAGAGGCAGCTTTTTACCCTCTTTTCCACCTTTTTTTCGTTTTGTAATGAAAAAGGAAAATAAAAGATGATTATTTTTATTATTGTTATCTCGAAAAATGTGCGGACCTCTACTAAGAGTCAAGGCTTGTTCCAGCTTCGGTAAGAGACAAAATTGAGACTCGTTGGGGACGCGCGTTGAGAAATAGCCCAGGTTACTACGCTGCAGTCTCAAGAAGAGAATACAACCTTTAGGGGGACCACTATTTTCTTGCTTGTTACAGAAGCTTTCAGAGTATTGCGAAATCGTTTGCGCGTGGGAGCCGCAATTTATTCCTTCCTAACGCAAATTCATACCAAATTGCACTAAACCCCAAAGCATTAATAATCTGCAGTTATCTTCTTTTTCTTCTTTCTGCTTCTGCCGTTTTAAGTAAGATCGTGACGTAAAACTGGAGACATTAAAATTGTGATTCAAAATATCCAATACGTTATGAATGGACCTTGTAAATTATGATGAATGCTTTCCTTCGATCAACTTCATGCAACAAAAATGTCGCAAATCTGCTATTGTTTAAATGAATGTCGTCTTCGACTGTGTTTTTCTTTTAGAACGCACTTCTTCGGGGCCCATTTCAGGTTGAGCGGCGTCGGCGTCGGCGTCGGCGTCGGCGTCGGCGTCGGCGTCGGCGTCGGCGTAACCCCGCTGAATTTAGCGGGAAATTTGATGTCACGTGACTTGAACAACAATTCAATTCCTCGCAATATTTAGCGGGGAAAATAACGCCCCATGACTTGGCGTCACGTCACCTATATAAAACTTGAGTTTCTCCGCTAGATTTAGCGGGAAAAATGGCGTACGTTGACCTCAACAGCAATTCGATTCCCCGCGAAATTTCGCGGGAAAATTGACATCAAGTGACCCCAACTCCAATTCAGTTTCCCCACTAAATTGAGCGGGGAAAGTGACGTCACATGATTTAGTATTACGTCGCCTTTGAACAAATTCAGTTTCTCCGCTAGATTTAGCGGAAAATTGACGTCACGTGCGGAGGAGGAGGAGGGGGAAATAGGGAGGAGGATGAAAAGAGAAGGAGGGGAAAATAAGAGGAAAGGAGAGGAGGAAGGGATGAGTAGGGGTGGAGAGGAAAATGAGGAAGAAAGGAGGAGAAGTAGTAGGGGAGGAGGAGGAGGGGAGGAGAAGGAGAAGGAAAGAAGGGAAGGGGGAGAACGAGGAGCAGAGGAGGAGGACGGGAGGAGTAGAGGGTGCAAAGGAGGAGGAGTGGCATACCCTCCCCTCCGTACCTTTCCTTCCTCCTCCTCAAAAGCTACGCTCTAATTTCGCGTTAAAGAGATTTGTAAACGTCTTATTTTTTTTTTTTTTTTACTATATAGACATTTTGACTTTTTTTCGCATTGGCGCTGCCATCTAAAAATTCCGTGACACGGCCACCTAAGGTGGTTTCAACTTACCACTCCGTTCTTTCCTCGGCGACTTGCCCAAGGCGTTCTGTTCGTGTTTTAGAGCACACCTCTTAGGCGCCGGTTTTCGGGTGGAGTGGCGACACCGTCGGCGTCGGCGTCGGCGTTACGGCGCGCGTTGCATTATGGGATGTCACAGTTTCCCCGCTCAATTTAGCGGCGAAACAAAATTAGTTTTCAAGTCACGTGACGTCAATTTTGCCGCTAAATTTAGAGAAGAAACTTAACCCGCTAAATTTACCAGAGAAACTTCACCCCCTAAGCTTAGTTGCAAAACTTAACCCGCTAAATTTAGAGGGGAAATTTTCGCTAAATTTCGTGTTCAATTGAGCAGTCAAAAATGTTCCCCAAATTTCCCTGCTAAATTTGGCGGAAACAATTTCCCGCTAAATCTAGCCGGGAAATTTTCGTTAAAATTTAGCGGGAAATCTAGCGAAAATATTTTACTAAATGGGAGGGAAGGAGAAGAGTGCGGAGGGGAGGGGCATACCCTCTCCTCCGCACCCTTCCCTCCTCTTTCTCAAGAGCTGCGCTCTAATTTCTCATTAAAGGGGTAGGGAAACGAAATTCTAGCGCTCATTTTCTAGCTTGAAGGTGTTGCATGTTGCACCCTAACCTCAAAAACACCAGTCTTCCGTTGAAAGGCAGAAGAAAACTAATTTTAGAGCTAAATAAATGATCTTTCAATGTGCACCTGGTGGATGCATCCGGAGCCTATTTGGGAGGTGCTATAGCAACGCTGAGGAACTTGTTACGTAGTCGTGACGTAGCAGATTTCTTCGGAGCAGCGCCGCTCTTTGGAATTTCAACATTTTCCTTCTTAGCTTTCCTCCTCAATCCACAAATCGCGCATTGAACCAAACAGTCCAAGAAGACGGAAAGGGTGGACTCCCCTCTTTCTCGGTCCCTCGTTTGTGCACCCGGATACAGCCATTCTCCCCCTAGAAGATTAGCCCGTCGCTCAAAACTCGGACAAACGTTGCTTTTCCCACCCCGTTCACCTCTAAGCTGACAGTGCTGTGGAAGCTACGTGCTCCTTGGGCCAGCGACACGCTCGTCACCCCACGGGCACTTCGAACGGCTCGGTTGTAACGCGCTGACGCTATTGACACCACCACAACGCTGACAACGCCACCAAGGGCGAAGCTCATAACCCCGCCAGCCTTGCTACGTCACGAATGCGGGGAATCTTTTCTTTCTGTTTTTGTTTGCGCCGGATATCCCATGACGCATCGCGCTCTCCGTTCGCTTCTCTTCGGGCGCTCGCTCGAGTGCACCGCTTGGAACGAAAAATATAGCCAGTCGTTCAAAATACAAACGTGCCATTATCATTTACGGTTATTATCCGTCATGCTTGACTCATTTCCGAACAAAATTTGAATATTTAAATTTTTGTTTCTGTACCCCTTTAAAGTAAATTATAATCGCCTTTAATTTTTAGATGCGGAGCATCTCTTGCTCGGGTCTATGTCCCGCGGCGTCGGCGTTGTAGTCGGCACTCGAACTACGCACGCGCAACTCTCCTCCTTCCCTCTCTCCAACAGCTGCGCGTTACTCTCTCCGCTCTCTCTCTCTACCAACTGCGTGCACTGCCAACGCGTGCGTTCGCTTCTCCTCACACCCCGCGCGCACGCGCAACTCTCCTCCTCTAGTCTCCTCTCCTTCAAGTGTGAAAAAAAATAAACGGCGAGCGGCGAGCGTTCCAGGTTTCTCTGCCGCGAGCCGCGACGAAGGCTCGCGTAGGGGATAACGCTAGGGCAGTCGGTGGCGCCATCTCTCGACGTCAGCACGCAACTGACTCTTTCCTCGGAACCAACACGATGCTCCGCATCACCCCATGGTTCCCCTCGGGAAGATGGTCTAATTTTTTTTTTATGCGTTTTACCGCGTTTTTTTGTTTTTTTTTTTAGTAAAGTATCGTCCGATGTTTATATTTAATATAGTCCGCAGCAACCCAAGAAGATTGGGCGAGGGAAAGGAAGGCCGGGGAGAAGGAAGCAGGCGGAAGCCTATAGAGAGGAGCAGGTTTCTGTTACTGTAGATAAACTATTTTGAATTTTTGTTTAAAATTTTCTGGAATCGTATTGAAATTTTTTTAAACTGTTCTGAGGGCTTGTTACTTTATTTTGACAACTTACTTAACGATCAGTTTAAATTGGTTACCTAAATTTTTTTAGAACTCCTTCTAACATAAATTTAGTTGAATTAGAAGACACTCGATTTGTTTATGTATACTTTACATTTTGATAAAAAAATAGTGTTCCTGGGGTGCATCCACATCCACAAATACACATTAGACACGAATACGAACGCAAACACCATGAAGCACTCAACACCAGAATCATAGCCTCGTTAACTGCTCCCGAGCCTTATATAGCCTACATGTTGAAGGTAGTCATTTGGCCGGTATCCACCTCAGCACTTATTAAGGTTCCAAGTGTCCGATCTCCTCTCGGGAGTCTGTCAAAGGGAAAACAGCGTTTCGAAGTTTGTGAACTCTATCTCTTACGAAAAAGTATTGGTACAACTACTAATAATTCGGCGCAGTCGCTAAAGCAACATCCATAAAAACAGCTCCTAGAAGAAATGTTATCGCTTTTCTGTGTTTACGGGCGAGAAAAAGAGGGGGAGGGGGGTTCAGGTGAAGGCGTTTCAGCGGTTCGTCCGGACATAATGCTAGGCACAGGCAAACTTTTATGTTACGGGGGACGTAACTTTAATTTTATTTTTGTTTCGTCGGACGTGTTATCAGAATGTTTTATTAAATAGAAACAGAAAAGGGATTAAAAAATGTCCATTGCCTTTGTTCTCTGATTAAAAAAAAAGTACCTAAATTAGAAGGAAAATGAGTTCAAAGCAACTTACCATCATTTTTAGAACTCTTTCAAATATGTCAACAGAGAAAAATCTGCAGAAAATTTATTTTCCCTTTCAATATTTTCAAACAATTTTAGCTCCTATTCTTCAATACTTTCTTCCAAATTAAAAAAGACATGTCCTCAATATTTTTAATAAAATAATAAAAAAACATTTTTTCACTTTTTATAAAATAATGTAAAAAAATGAAAGCCGTTTACGACTCCCTGAAACTCCGAATTAGAGCGCAGCTCTCGAGCAGGAGGAGGGAAGGGTACTGAGGGGAGGGTATACCCCTCCTCCTCATCTACTCATCCCGCCTGCTACTCCTCCCTCCGAGCGGCGTCGGAGTCACCGTAGCCGTCAGCGTAACGTGAGGTCACGTGACCCCCATAAAGTAACGTAAACCCTCGTGACCCCCCGGGGTCACGTGACGTCACCAGGGTCACGTGACGTCACCAGGGTCACGTGAGATCACCAGGGTCACGTGACCTCACATGAGTCACGTGACCTCACGGGGGTCACGTGACATCACCGGGGACACGTTAAACGGCGACGGCGACGCCGCTCAAGCCAGAAACGGGCGCCTAAGAGCTGCGCTCTAAAAACAATGTCAATGTTTCCGTTTTCTTCAAAAAACAACCTACAAAAAAAGTCATGACGACTTATTTCTCAATTTTTTTATAAATAAGTCTACAATAAAATTAATATTTTTCTTTTGAATTTTTTTAGAAAAAATCAACGGAAAAACGTCATTACAACTTCCAAATTGTTTTAATAAATAAGTCTAAAAAAATTCTTATTTTTTTAATTGTTTAGAAAATAGCCTGCACAAAACGTCATTACAACTTCACTTTAATTCTTTTACAGTGAGTTTACTAAAAATAATTCCTTATTTTTTTCTTTTGAAAGGTTTTTTTGACAATAATCAAAACAAAGTGCGATTATAAAGGAATTCAGTAAGATCCAGGAAACCAGTAAGAATTCTAAAAAAAAAATTAAAAAAGTGAAAGCCGTTTACCCCTGTACCGCCGAATTGGAGCGCAGCTCTTGATGAGGAGGAGGGAAGGGTACTCAGGGGAGGGTATACCCCTCCTCCACCCCTCATTCCTTAATCTCCTCCGGGGGGGGGGGGGGGGGGGTCACGTGATCTCGGGGGGTCACGTGACCTGGGGCCGTCACGTGACCTCGGGGGGGACACAAGGCCTGGGGGTCACGTGACCCCGGGGGGGGGGGGGGGCTTGCTTGCGCGGTGCATTATGGGACACTTCCCATAATGCACGGCGCGGTTACGCCGACGGTGACGCCGCCGCCGATGCCGCTCAAGCCGGAAACGGGCGCCTAAGAGCTGCGCTCTAAAATAATGTTGAGACCAGTTTTGAGCGCAGCTCTTAGGCGCCCGTTTCCGGCTTGAGCGGCGTCGCCGTCGGCGTAACCGCGCGGAGCATTATGGGAAATGTCCCATAATGCACCGCGCGAGCCCCCCCTCCCGGGGTCACGTGACCCCCCCCAGGTCACGTGACACCCCCCCCCCCCCCCCAGGAGGAGATTGAGGAATGAGGGGAAGAGGAGAAGGAAGAGGAGGGGTATAGCCTCCCCTGAGTACCCTTCCCTTTCCCTCCTTAAGAGCTGCGCTCCAATTCGGCGTTACAGGGAGTTGTAAACGGCTTTCACTTTTGGTGAGGGTTCCCTTTCTCTTCTCCAGTGTTTTATCTGCTTCCTCCTCCCCGGCCTTCCTTTACCTCTCCCTACGTTCTTGAGTTGAAACGGACTATACCTGATAGCATGCCTCATTATGCGCACAACGCCTGCAGGTAATTTCTTGACACGTTTTGACTGTTTTACCGTCGGCGTAGGCATGGAGGGAGGAAGAACAGGAATCAGCGTTAGCCCTGACGCGCATAAATTGCTCATCTACAGCGAGTGACTCGTCGCAACTTTGTAATGTCTGACCAACTACACGCTGTATAAATATCCACACAACCCCTGACGTGCACTGAACCAATTACTTATGGCAACTCAGGTTTGCTCCGGTGTAGTGCTTAAAGATTATAAATAAATAGCACAATGTATTTTTATGATCGCGCATTTGCATCTTAAGGGTGGTGATAAATTATCAGCGAAAGGAGCAACTATGTGTGTCTTCTGAATGCATTGTTATTTGCCTTCATAACATTATCTAAAACAATGGCTTTTAATTATATGAAAGACCATATGGAGATAGGCAACGAACGTTTAACTTGCCTTTTATTTGACTCGAGAAATAATGGTAGTGTCCAGATCAGGCGATTTGTTTGTTCATGATATTAATCCGGAATATGTTCTTTCACTTGATGTGTTTGTTTTTACAGCGGAGCTGTTAAGGGCTACTTTCCCCCTATCGTGTCCGCCAGCAAACGAATGATGACTCAAAACTCTGGAGAGCTACTCTTAAAAAAAAAGGTGTACACTCTTTAAAAAATAAAAGGTTCCTGTTGTCGCACCCTTGGGGGAGTAACTTGCTTGTCCCTGGAGTTCATCTCGAAAAGGTAGCAAAGTTACCCCTTCTGGTTAGAAGCAATGTTCCACCCTATATGATGGTGCATCTCTGCTCCCTTGGGGAGGCAACCTTATCTCTAATCGGGAGCAATAGCCTTTACATCAAGCGTGTAATTTTACTTCCATTAAGAGGTAATACGGCATACTCTTGGGTGGAAAACTTCACCCTTTTTGGGAGTGACAGCACATGCTTCAAGAGTGTAACTTCACCTCTTCTAGGGGGCAATAAGTGTCAACCAGCTTACACTCTTTTGAGGCCAACTGCACCCTGCTGGAGTGTAATAGAGTTTACCTTTACGATGCAATTTTCGTTCCTTCGGGTACGGTGCCTGGACGCGTCTTCGACTGGTGTGTTTACCGAGGCCCTATTTTTGGTCTCTGTTTTCGCACTGGAAGTGTCACGCCGTCAGATGTCACACCCCCGGCGGTGGCACAGCAGTAAAAGTGGACGTGGCAGGCGCCTGATCCGCTGTAGCTAGCTCAGTCAGCGGACACTTCAGTCACAAGTTGAGGCACGTTGGGATGCAGCGACGACAGCGACACTTGTGTCTGCTCATCTTTTTTGTCTTCTTCCCCGGCACTTGAATGACCAGCCAACATGATTGCAACATCCGGCAGCATAACACTCCCGGTTTTGTGTTGCCACTTCTCTACCACTTCTGATACACGGCAGGTATGGGACAGGAAACAAACCAGCCAAAGAAGCCTTTTAGGAACCACTTCGGGGAGCAATATTACACTTTTACGGGATTATGTTGAGAGGTGAGCTTTATAACACCCCCCCCCCCACAAAAAAAAAAAAAATAAATAAAATAAATGCCCATGCATTTGCTTTCCTGTGAACCATTTGGGAATCCAATGATTGCAATCAATCAAGCGAACAGGGCAAATTACAAAGCTAAAAACATATTCAGACATAAAAATAAAGTCTGAAATGAATACAAAAAAAAAATCGCTGTGGCTTAGCTCGGCTATGCCGGATATACGTAGCGTGAGCTTATGCGGACATAATAAGAGGCGCTATCAAGCGGCTCCGCTGCAGCGTCAGACTTGGCTACTGCGCAACGAGGGCGCACAGCTGGGCACGCGGCGGCGCCAGTGCGTCTGCCGCGGCTATGACGTCACTCCACTGAAATGCGCAGACCGGCGAGGCGCGCGCGGCGGCGGCGGCTCCGGCGCGCCAGCTGTGCGCCGTGTGATGTCACTGCTCCTCGCGCATGCGCAGCACGGCTCTTTGGGAGCCACGCAAAACTGCTCAACCTCGGCCAGTGTAGCTCACGCTACAAAAGTAGTCTTAAAGGTTGCTCGATATCCCACCCAGTCTTAACCTTTAGGTACAGACATATTTCGAGCATTGCCATTTAACTTGCCTTATCTGTAGATCTCATTGACTGGCTCTCCAACTGCTCTGCGGGAATCGAACATACAGGCATTTTTAGGAACACCGAAAGAATAAGACACAGGTGGGACGAGGGACAACATACAATCTCTTTCAGTCAACGAAAGCATATGTTGTTCCTTATCCCACACGTGTCTTATCCTTTCGATATTCTTAAACTCAACCATCACGCTAGTCACTCTACATAGTAATTTTTAGCGTGCACCCCCCCCCGTGGGAAACTTGTTGCCTCCTAGGACAACTGTACCATTGATGCACAGTAGGCTGCAGTGACTAAAGTATTACCGAGAGGAGGCTGATATTTTAGAATCTGCACACACAAGGAACAAATAGTGCCAGGATGAAGACAAATCCATCACAATGATAAAACAAATCCTGGTTTCTGAAATTTAAGAAGCCAAAGTTTGTTTCTGTCTTGGTTCATGCGCTTTGGCAATAACGAGCCATAGAATGGGAATACTGAAAACCTTCTCACATTTGTCGGCTATAGATGTGGAGTTTATCACAATATATGGTAAAATAAAATCACAAAATCTGGCACATATGAGAATATAAAAAAGTATGTCAGTAAAACATAAATGAAGTCATGAAAACGTGAAAAAACGTTATTTATCACACGTGAGAGCAGAAAAATGGCATCCCCAATTAGTGGAAGAGACACAGGAAATGTGAGCATGAGTGACACACCCTGACTTTGGTGAAAATGGCTAAACGGTTGTGTAAATAAATGCAAACAGAGCACAAAATATCACAGCCCAGAACTCTAACATGGACCATAAGTCCTGTTCCCTTGGACTAGACTTCCAAACCATAGCGATGTGAGTTGTACCCGTACAGGATAAACAGCTAAATGTATTTAAAAATAAAAAGGACAAAAGTGTATTGCACAATTTCGCAACAAAACGGCCAACGGACTAGACAGGCCAGCAGTATTGATCAGTCCAGATGACATTGAAGATCACAAACCACACCACTTGGAAATTAAAAAAAAAAAAAAAACACAAAACTTCCACACTGGTTTTGTAGGGAAACCAACAGAAAACAATTTTACTGCATGAATAGAAGAGGCACGTCTCAAATTAATGTTTCACTTAAAACAATTGTGCAATATTTACACCTTAGTGTAAAATGAATGAATCGACGTTATTTTGGGTTTCAAAAACTTTCGCAATGCAAATACCGTACAAATTTTTTTAGGAAAAATAATTTTAAGACATACCTGTCCTATCAAGGCCGTAAGGAAAAGTGATCATCTTAACACTGTTGATAGGATCTGTGATAGCCTGTCGACTGGCAGCTTTCCAAACACGTGTTCAGAGCATACAACAAAAAGGCTACCGCAAAAACACTCTACTTATGTAACGCTCAGCAGACAAGTAGTCAAATGTTCAGAACAACCTACTCCTAAGGGGAATGCTTTTTTTTTATTTTTCATTTATTGTGCTGAATTTTAGTTTACTGGTGTATTTTTAGTGGTGATTTCAAATATGCAATTAGTTTTCAGAGAGCTTTATTAGACCCCAGGTTATCAATAAATTTGTAATTTTAATTACGTCCTCCTCACGGGTCGTTAGCGTGAAAATCTTCAGAATACTGTAATCGAGTTTTTTTTTTTGTGGGCTCAATATTTCGAAATTTAGGTCAAAGCTAAAGTTTGGAATAATTCGCGGGTTCCCATTTTCGTGGCGCGGTGGGGTTTCAATATAGATTCCAATGTGTTTACACTTTACTAGCATTGTTCGCGAGACCTATTTTTTGCGAATTGTAGGCGATTCGCGAAATTTCGGTCCTCGCAAAAATTATGTCGTTTACAGTATATAAGAAATTTCTATAGAATTTCATTCACCAATACATGGTTTTGCGGTGATGCTATTTTTGTTACTTTATATGTCATATAATAATTTTAATCAATTAGTCTTAAACAGATATAGCCTCCTGTTTTCTACAACCTGATTGCAAATATTTTTTTACCATTTAATATCATTATATACGTCTTAAAATAGCATTGCCACAGAAAACTTGTCTTCGACGCAAACGGCCCGTAAGGAGGACCTAATTAAATTTACAAATTGACTGATAACTCAGGATCTACTAAAGTAGTTGAAAACTAATTGCATATTTCAATTCACCGCTGAAAAATACATCAGTAAACTAAATTTCAGGACGATAAATGAGAAATAGAAATACAAAAAGTTAAAGACCAGCATTCCCTCTTAAAGGGAACACGCGGATGTGTGGCAGGCGCTCTACGAGACGTAAACTGTCAGCGTCAACTGCTTCTGCACAGCCCTTTCTCTATGCGAACATCGAAAAACTCTTCGCAGTGGCCATGCCAAAGTTTTTTTGGCGTGTGCCAAGCGAAAAGGCTGCGCAGCAACTGACGACATGCACATGCATTACCTTTGGCACCCACTGAATGTGCTGGGGATCACGTGACTTCCAGCTATACATTTGCATGTTCCCTTCAAGAGTGGACTGCGCTGTAAACCGGCACTTGGCTTTAAAAAAAAAAGATTACTTCTTCATTTTTTTTAGGTCCGAAAGCAATCTGGTGCACATAACACAGAAATGCGAGCGACTGAAACCGAGAAAGTACTCGATCACAGTAAATATGTGGCATAACTTCTGTTCATACTTAAATTTAAAAACAAAGTAAATACAAAATGCAACTAAAACTGCCTCAGCAGGGGAGTCTGCGTTGATTTTCATGGTCTCAAGCTGAACATGGCTTGCCCCTTCTGTTGGCTTGGCCAGGTTGGCGGTGTTGGCCACAGGATACAGCGGATCGCAAGCCTGAAATCAAATACACGAAGAGGGAAGCATGTGAAAAATTGTAATGCGACAGTGGTTTTTATGACTGTGAGGACATGAAAATAACACACTTGGAGCCAGCTGAGGGACTACGTGCAATCAGGGGTGGATTTAGAGGGGGGGGGGGCGATGACGTTGTTTTGACAACGATGTTTGGTTGTAAAAGTAACTGAAGTGGAAGTGTGGTCATGACGTTCACATCAACAACTGCAAGTTCCAAGATGTAAGACAAGCCACCAAGCTAGCTATAGTCGGTTACAAGTCAAGAAGGTAGCGGCAAATGCCCCTCAAAGGGAATCATATATCCCTCCGCCACCTCCGCATCCAATAGCGTCCCATCGTTTCCATGACGTCGCGGCCAACGCGCGAGGAGGGTCTTGCCTTTCTGTACATATTTGCTTTATCTTTCGACTTTGACTTAGCATTGTGGAAGCCACGAGAGGGAGATTAGAGTCTTTCCCTTCCGATGCAAACAAAGACGACTTACGGGGATTAGCGTCCCCCTCCGATTGATACAAAGGCTGCTTTCAGGGGCTCGGTTCCCTCTCCGATGAATACAAAGGTCGCTTTCTTAAAACGTGGGGGTCCCGCGACAACTTTTCTTGGCAATGCAGTGGAGGGTACAGGCCCGCGTTCCCTCTCCCATTTTGAGCGTACGCAGGCTCTCCTCCTCTCCCCATTTCCGGGGAGAAGAGGAGAGCCCGCGCACACTCGAAATGGGAGAGGGGACGCAGGCCTGTACCTTCCACTGCATTGCCAAGAAAAGTTGTCGCGGAGTATAGTTGCCACCACTCTGTGGCCATTATCTATCCATTGAAGCGGAACAAGGAGCGTTTCCAGTGAACTCTTCTTTCGATTGCGGAGGGATTTGAAACCGGTGCACCACGCTTGTGGGAGGAGCTTCTCCTACCTTCTAAACTTGTAACCGACTATAGTGAAGAGACGCAAGCAGTGATGCCTTCCCTAGCAGCAGTGATGGCTTTCCTAGCTCTTTCTTGAGCAGGGCTGTACCACTACAACCCACACTTGAACACTACTAAACATAGCTTACATACCAGCCTTGAAATGAATGTGTATAAAGATATGCCCAAAGAGGTTGGCGACATCTCCAATAAATGAGTTGCCCTTTCTCCCATGCGCCCCGGCGACCGCCCGAGGAATCGATAAGGTGTTCCGTTGTCTCCGTCTCCCAGCTGCTCTCCGTATGAAGTCGAGGTAGTTAAAAAACAATGCACTTGAACCGATAGAACCGAGGTAACTAACACTAAACAATGAAAATTAAGAGGACGATCACGACGAGGTAAGGTGATCCACCTTACCTCGTCGTGATCGTCCTCTTAATTTTCATTGTTTAGTGTTAATTACCTCGGTTTCATCGGTTCAAGTGCATTTTTTTTAACTACCTCGGCTTTATCGATTCAAGCGCATTTTTCTTGATGGTAAGAGAACTTGTGCCGTTCTGCGTGCTGTAGTTTTTTGTGTGTAATTCCTTTTTTTTGTGTATATTTCGTTGTTTTTGACACGGGCATCGACGGATGCCAAGCCGCTTTTTTCGCCATTCCCGAGGTGAGTTACTGTTGTCACCACGCTCTATCGTGCTATTAGCTTGTGGGAACCAGAAGTAAGGTTTCACACATAAATATATTTACAAGCATTTACAAGCGGAATGAGACTGCAGTTCGCATCGCCCGATGCCGCCGCCGAGTCGTTCCGTTGGTGTCTCGAGAAACCTTTGCCGCGCGTGTCCCGAGCTCAGCGCTTGCGCTTGCCGACCTCTTCGTCGTCTCTGTGGCACAACTACCACAGATGCCCCCCCCCCCCCCCCCCTTGGACAAGTGGCCTGTGGCACTTGCGCTGGAGGCGTGGAGTGGGCGACAGCGTATTTTTGGGACATTGTGGGAGTTGTGTCCAAAGGAGAAACGAAGGCGGGCTTTAGGTGATCTAGGGAAACTGTTTCCCGACGACCTTTTCGGAGCACCGTGCAGAACTTCGGTGTTCTATCCCCAATAAGGTATGGTCCATCATAGAGAGGTTTGAGGGGTTTCTGGAGAAAATCCCGTTGAATGAATGCATGCGTAGACTGGGCGAGGGCAGGGTGTATAAAGACTTGGCGCGCAGTGGGTTTTCGTGTTTGCGTCGGGCGTAAAGATGACATTGCCTCCCCAAGTCGTTGAACGTATGATGTTGGATCTATGGTGGTTGTTGTTATCGAAGGCTCTACCATGTCAGCTGGGAGACGAAGGGGTGCCTCATAATCAAGCTCAGACACGGTGCAACCTAGGTCTGGCTTCATGGTTGAGCGGAGACCCAGGAGCACGACAGGAAGGTTGTCAACCCACGCGTCAGGGAGAGGTTGTGCTCGCAGAGCGAATTTGAGCTGTCGACGGAGGCGCTCACCTAGACCATTCGCAGCAGGGTGGTATGCTGTGGTTCGTGTCCGCACACGGCCAAGGAGTGATGTGAGTTGCTGGAACAAGGCCGACTCGAACTGGCGTCCTCGGTCTGTGGTGACTGTTGAAGGGACACCAAAACGGCTGACCCAGTTGAAAACGACTGCTCGAGCTACCGTTTCCGCGGTGATGTTTTCCAGTGGTGTAACTTCTGGCCATCGAGTAAATCTGTCCACACAGGTCAGTAGGTAGGTAAAGCCGCGTGAAAATGGAAGGGGGCCTACAATGTCCACGTGGAGATTCTCGAAGAGAGCCGAAGGCAAAGGGAACTTTCCTAGTGTTGTCTGTGTGTGGCGCTGTATCTTTGATGTCTGGCAGGCCAGACAACAGCGCACCCAATCTCGGATGTCGGCATTGATCCTAGGCCATTCGAAACGGGAAGTAACTAATTCCTGTGTTGCTCGTATGCCAGGGTGACAAAGAGAGTGAAGAGACGTATATGCCGCGTGACGTAGATGACGTGGCACGTACGGGCGGGGTTTGCCGTTTGAAGTTTCGCAGATTAATGTAACGTTATTGTCAGGAAAACTGACTTCCTTGAGCATGAGTGATGTGTCAGTCAGCCTCATGGATTGAAGTTCGTCGTCTTCTGCTTGAGCAGCGGCGAGTTCGGCGTAGGTGAAGTGCTCCTTCTCCGGGTTGACCACATTGAGGTCCAAGCGAGACAAGGTGTCTGCGACACTGTTGTCTTTTCCCTTCACATGACGGACGTCGGAAGTAAATTCCGCGAGGAAGGAAAGATGTCGTAGCTCTCGTGGTGATTGCCGTCTTGGGCACGTCGGGAGGCTCCACAGGGATCTGGTGGTATGCCCTTACGAGATCGATTTTCGAGTAGATGGTCGTGCCGTTCAGGAATGATGTGCAGTCCTGAACATTTGGGATGGGGTAACGATTTGGCACCGTTGCCGCGTTAAGAGCGCGGTAGTCTCCACACGGGCGCCAGTCGCCGGTCTTCTTGGGCACCATATGGAGGGCGGAAGACCAAGAACTTGAAGACGGACGCACAATTCCAAGTAGAATCATGTGCTCGAATTCCTCACGAGCCATGCGCAGCTTTTCTGGTCCAAGGCGACGTGGTCGGCAATGAACTGGCGGTCCGATCGTGAGGATATGATGAGTAACATCATGCTTCGAAACTTTATCGATGTTTCTTGGTTTTGTCAAGTCTGGGGATTTGTCAAGAAGGTGGGCGAACACACCAGGTGGAGGCTTCACCAAGGTGGGGTTGAGCGCCGGAGCTCGTGATAGGACACCCGACACGTGCATGTGGGTGGTAGCATCGATGAGCCGCTGGTTCGCCGTGTCAACCAGGAGGTTGAAGTTGCGTAGGAAATCGACCCCGATGATTGCGTACCCCACGTCTGCCACCCAGAACAACCACTGGAAACGACGCCTCAGACCGAGATCCAGGGTCAGTGATTTTTGTCCGTAGGTGGCAATGAGAGAAGCGTTCACCGCTTGCAGTGAAGATGTTCTGGCACGATTTCTGCGGTCGAAGGTAGTAGCCGGGATGATGCTTACTTCAGCGCCTGTATCGACCAAAACTCGTGTACCAGTGATTCGGGCGCTGACATGGAAAAGGCGGCTGATGGGTCGGGTGTCCGATCACGAGCTCCGGCGCATTTATATGACCTGCATGCAGTTGCAAGAGAGCAACTGCATGCAGGTCAGGTCGAACGTCAGTGCGTATGTCCTCGGTATAATCAGAGAAACGGAGTAGAAATCAAGCGAAGACCCACTGTGCTTCTATTTGGCCGTTCGCGCTCGCTGTGTGAAATGTGAGCGTAGGGTATCAAGTACTATTTGCTTGCTCAAGATGCACGACACTTCTCTAAGTTGGTCGTCACAAATCCTTTGCCTTCAGAAAGCCTGCAAAGCTGTTCTAGCATTCGGCGTATACCTAGGTATGCAGCGCTTGTAAACAATTGTTGCTGCAGCTTTAGTGCAGTTCGCATGAGCATTTTCTGGCTCGCTGCAGTTGCGATCGCATGCTGGGTGGACTCCGATTGAGCACACAGAGACCTAGTTTTGTAAACAGGTATATCCTCTATACTGTGCATGGGACGGAATCAGAACCCCGTGACGATGAACCGCCGGCACTCGCCGACGGAAGGTTACAATGCTGCGCGTGCACTTGTTGACAAGCGTTGCGTATGCGGAGCGCGATAACGGCTTTGTAGGCTTTCGAAAGACGAAGTATTCATGACGAATCAGAGTCCTGTATCTTGAGCAAGCACACGGTACTCGATGCCCTATGCTCACATTTTACACAGCACGCGCAAACGCGAAAACTCAAATCCAAGCACACTCGAACTTTGCTTCGTGCTTACTACTTCGTTTCTCTGTTCACAGCGATGATATCCTGGTGTCCGAAACAGCTCCCTCGCGACTGCATGCCGATCAAATAAATAAGCTAATATCGGGGTAGAGCTTGGTGGCAACAGTAGTGATTTCCTCGGGAGCAGCGAAAGAAGTGGATTGGCGCACGTCGGCACCCACATCTATAACGAAATAATACAGGAAATAACAAAGTTCACACATCAAATACAGCACTCAGAACGAAATAAGTACACTTATAACAAAAAAATACATTAGAATATATAAAAAATGCGTATTTAATGCTAAACAAATAATTAAAGAGGACGTGCAGGGCGAGGTGATCCAGGAGATGGGGACGACGGAACACCGTTCCCACAACCCCTGGGGGACGCGCCGGGGCACGTGAGAAGATGTTAACTCATCCATTAACAATACAAGGAGCTGTTTCTCTCTGCTAATTTGATGCTGAGGTCACTTCGTTCACTTCACTGCACCCACAAACAGCTCAGTCTCGGTAGTGTAGGAGTACCGTCTTTAAGGCCTTAGTAAAAAAAATGAAGAGCAGGTTCTACATTTTTTTCAGATGATTTGATGACAATGACACCAGCAATGTGGACAAGGATGAGAAGCGGAGTGTCTTGCACTGAACAGTGTGCGGTTAACTAACGCCTGTTAAGCATTTCATGAGTAACGGTTGATAGTTGAGCGTGTTGGTACATACTTGTATATTTGACAGCTTGAACCAGGGGAAGATATATAGAGAAATTGAGACAGGAGAGAAAAGACAGCTGACTACCAACGATTATTTAGTGGGAACTTCTTTTTCCTTGCGTGTTTCAGACACCAACAAACATTACTACATATTAAAACCTATTATACTAATATAATAATGCATGTGTGTGTTAACAAAATTTTCACATTACCCAACCCTAAACTAATCTTTTAAATTTACCCGCCACAAGCTCATGCTGCCATTTCCTGGACCGTGACGCACCGTAGATATTGTCTCTCCTTTTTGTGAATATTGATGGATGGGGTGCTGACGCACCCACTGCATTGCAGGACTTGCCACTGCAGTGCCGCGTTCAAGGACATCACCATCATAGCCACTAATAACAATCCTCATGCGCGCGAGATGCTCGAGGCGCTTGCTATCGAAGAACACGCGAGTGGGTGCGTCAGCACCCCATCCATCAATATTCACAAAAAGGAGAGACAATATCTACGGTGCGTCACGGTCCAGGAAATGGCAGCATGAGCTTGTGGCGGGTAAATTTAAAAGATTAGTTTAGGGTTGGGTAATGTGAAAATTTTGTTAACACACACATGCATTATTATATTAGTATAATAGGTTTTAATATGTAGTAATGTTTGTTGGTGTCTGAAACACGCAAGGAAAAAGAAGTTCCCACTAAATAATCGTTGGTAGTCAGCTGTCTTTTCTCTCCTGTCTCAATTTCTCTATATATCTTCCCCTGGTTCAAGCTGTCAAATATACAAGCATTTCATACTCTGCCTACTCTCGAAGACTAGATACACTTCCCTAGTTTTAGTTTCCCATTTCACCTCTGTTGAAGTATATACCTCCAAGATCGTGCTGGACTTGGCATCCGAACAAAGAAAAACATACCGTAAAATATTGCGGACGCGCCCACTTTGTTCAAGCGCCCACTATTAATATTCCCAAACTTGGGAATTCTGAAAATCGTACGTTAAGCGCCAGATTTGACCAGACAAGCGCCCATGTCTAGATTATCCAAGGTTTCAATGAGAGTTGGGTGCGTGCTCCTCTGGTATTTTACGGTACGATGTCTTCATTTTCTATGAACATTCAGTAGGAATATACATACTTCAAGGGGCTTTTTCTCTCTTCACACTTTTTTCACAGGTACCGATTCCTAACAGGCGTTTTCTGAAGTTTAGCTTGGACAATATTAACATGTTTGGTGCCATTCTATTTGGGAAGAATGGAGCTGTGCAATGATACCATTTTTATAATCTTTTAACTGAAGAGTGTTTTCTGATTAATTACTTTCTTAAATAAAGAGAAATCACGTCTTTTACGCTATAATTACAATCGTTTTTTTTAGTAACATAATTCTCTCAGGTGAGATTTGAAATTGCATCACCACACGAATTACTTCACTGTGAATGCAGTTGCAATAAAAACTGGCAATTTTAGAATAATTGTTTCTAACGACTCGTGACAAACGACTTAATCAAATTAGACCAATCTCCCATAACTCGGGTTCTAGTAAATATATTCAATATCTGATTGCTTACTTGGAATATGTGTGATATATCTGTTATATCGGTGTATAATATGATAAGCATTCGTTTATAAATCAGAAAATTACTCACATCATCTCCCAAGAATGAGCAGCGGTTCTCCTTCAGCAACTGTGGCACGCCCACAAGGAAAGCAAGGCACTGAAGACATGGGAAATAAAACGAAAACGCAGCTGTCAAGATATGAGGCGATCGAGAACATCCACTGCAGCATAGACGCAAAGCCGTATAGGGGAGAGTCTGTCCAGTGGGTGTGGCGACGAAGGCGCTGGAGAGGAGAGAAGTGGAGAACAGTGAGGAGAGAGAAATTGGGCTCAATATGATATCCCGTGCAACTCGCACACTTGTGCAGCATAGAACCCCGGAGACGATTCTCTTGAGAGTGAGCTTCTGACGAATCTTGATCTCAATTCCGTTTGAAGCCAGCTTGCTCCTTTGATGCTAGGTTTTGTTCCGCAGGGCTCGCTGCCAAGAATCCTGCAGATATGAATAATTTTAAATGATTTTGCTACCATAATTAGAGGCCCTCAACTTTTCCTGGAAGAGCTGGTGGAGATTCACATTGGTTCACCCTAACGTCTCCATTGCAGAAATAAAATGAAAGTGCTTATTGAAATACATACTGCAATGCGAAAAGCGCAGCCAGCCAGTCAGCCCCCCCCCCCCCCCAAAAAAAAAAAAAAAGAAAAAAAATTGGGGTTGGTTGGGGTTGGGTGGATATTTATACAGCCATTTCAAAGTTGCGACGAGTCTCCCAGCTGTAGATGAGCAATTTAGCCAGTGCAGTACAACCGCTAGCCTGGGGTCTTTAACGTGCACCACGCAAAAGTGATACACGACCGCACATTAGTAGGATGCTCATCCAGTTTGAAACGGGCAAAGGTGGTGTTTGGACCCCCCCCCCCCCCCCCCTTCCAGCAGCGTTAATGCTGGGTGTCTAGCACATTATTATTTTTTTGAAATTCCCTGACTCTCCCAATTTTTCTCTGACAATTTCAGGTAAAAAAAATTCCCCCACCACTGTAGAGGCGGTTTAATATATCAGACCTTTACAACACAAGGCAATGAGCATTGAGCACTGTGAGGATCATTTTGCACGGGCTTAATCCAACTTGCATATTCCAAAACATTCGGGTTCGTCCAGTCCGGATTAAGGAAGCACTTTCTTGCCGCCGACATCGCCAGTGAATAGACCACTCCCAGAAACACGATGAAAATCCGACGCTCAACCACAACTTCAATAACCGAATGGCAGCATGGCCACCAGATGCGCACTTTTGGATACTTTCGGCTTAAGGCTTGATTTGGATTGAGGTCTGTGGCTTTCCCATTTGTTACTAATGAAATAAATGTAAGGGCGCAAACGATCGAGCTGGTGTACATTAAACATGATTCAAAAACTCCAAGACTGCAGGTAACGACACACACATTGACACTTTTGAGTACGTGTCGTTACCTACAGTCTCGGGGTTTTCGAATTGGGTTACTAAATCCAGTAGCTCTAACTGGGTCTAGCCTAGTGTTGCGCCCTCAATCCAATCCAAGGCTTGGACCGAATTTGTCGGCTGTTCCTTTTGTATCGGGTGGCACACTCTGAATCGGGTGAGCAGAGCCCGTGCTCCGCTCTAAGCAGAGTATAATACCTATTCTTCTGCCCCCAAGTCCTCAAGTCTTTGCTTAGGGCACCCCATGGCATTTCCGGCTCATTTTCCCTGACTCGCTCCGGCGAGGAGTGGAAGCAGACGTTCATAGTTCGTCTGCTACAATGTGTTATTCGTACAGCGAAACCGAAAGGAAAAAAGTATATTTTCGGATATAAATCGTGTTCCTCGGGCAATGAAATTAAACGCGAGCTTGAATTGCGAGCGTCTGCTATTCATGAAGGAAGCAATTGACAACCCGTGCTTTATTTGCAAGGTTTTAGTCGCTCTGTGGCCGTACAAATGCTGAAATATACCAGAGCGTAAAGAAATGCCCAGAACGAACGCATCAGCGGCCCCCAAGGCCTTTTTCACCATCCGTGTGCGGGTGAAATATTGAACATTTGTCAACAAAGCTCCCTCAGCAGAAACCTGCTGGGGGAGATTCGTCTCTACGACAGTCGAGGTGCTTGAAGTCATCGCAAATAAAAAGTACAGGTTGCAGCGACCTACGTTTATAGATAAACGTTAGTAGCGACTGAACCCTCTTATTCCCACCCATCACGTGAACAGGAAGGCGCTAGTTTCGGTTTGAAGTCAGTACTTTTTCTACAACATAGATGGCGGCAGCATCAGTCTTTAGCACTCGCTGCATCATTTGGTAAGTTTGTTTGAGGCCAATTCTCCGTGCGACACTGTGCAAGTGCGATGCATTCGGGGATAGAATTCGAACGGTGCCAGTGCGTGTGAAACGAACTCGCTATCAGCTACCCCTTCACTTGCACCTTTGGACCGTCACTCCGTCACTCAGGCTTTTTGAATCAACTTGACTGAAATTCTAGATTTTTCTCGCTTCTCCCATACACTTTATGAATGGGAGATTTGCCGACTGACTTACATAACCAGCCCCAAAAGAGCCTTGGTCCTTGAGATGCTCTTGGTGCCATACAAGCTGGCGAGCAGCTTCGCTGTAGTACTCACCAGGGTAGCTGAATTGAAAAGACAAAAGTATAATGTGAAATATTAGAGTAATAGAGTAAATAAGAAATTTCTAAGGAGCTGATTACGCATAGAAAGCCGGAAACGCTGATATTAGTAAGAAATACTGCCAGAGCGATCACGTTTCCTTGAGACTTTTAAAGTGGCACGTCCCGAGTCGGTCCGAATTTTGGAGCAACGCGTGACATGAGTTGCCACAGCGACCACAATAAAAAAAAACACCCACATACATGAAAAATTGGGTCTCATCAACAAAATTCGATTGCAGAACTGGTAGAACGACGAAAGTGACGTATACGTCACTTTCGTCGTTCTAGCAGTTCTGCTATCGAATTTTGTGGGCTGCGTTCGTTTTACCTGCACGACTGCACCGGTGCAGAAAAGTGTAGGGCAGTGTATACGTACTACAAGTATGCGTATTCAGATACGACTGGAAGTACACCGCACTACACCTTTTTGCACCGGTGCAGGAGGCGCAGGTAGATCGAACGAAGCTACTGTTTTAGCTTACCTCCTAAAAACGTATTTAAAATAGGGGGCGCTAGTATCTGTCTCCCTCAAGGAGGTAAGAAGCAAGGCATTTACTTTCTCACCAGAGTGAGGGTGTAAAAGCTGCTTGTTCCACCCTTTTGGGAACCTTTTGGGAACCTTTTTTCTTTTTTTAAGAGTGTAGTACTTCGTCCTTTTGAGGGGCCAAATCGATGTGACTGAGAGTGATCCCTGTTAAGAATGGAACCTTCGGCAACCTTTTCCGAGTTTCAACGCTGCGGAAACGAGTCCCGAAACGAGTCCCGACGTGTTCCGGACTGTCGCCCACCTGTCGAAGCCTGCCCAAAACGAGTCTCAACGCGTCCGTGACGTCAACGGGACGTGTGTGTGTGTGCGTGTGGGTTCGTGCGCTCCGGAAGGGGAGAGAGGCCTGGCCTAACTGCGGAAAACCACGGCTACGACGCACTTCTGGCTACGACGTGGCGGACTTTGCTGCAACGCACTTGGCGGTCGCACCTGCTGCCCTGGCGGAGAGTGAGGGAGAAAACGGACCCTATATAAGGCGGGGCGTGAGGCGGCTCCAGTTGCTCTCTTGGATTTGACGACTGTATCGCTACCATGTAATTAAACCGTTCGTTACGTTACCGATTCTCCCACCTCCACTGGACCCCTGGGTTCTTCACTTCGGGGAATGGTCGTCGTCAAAGGCCAGGAAGCCTCTGGACGTGCGGCTTAAACCCCGCCTCGAACAACTGGTTGGCAGCGGTTGGGATCGGACCATGCGACATCGTGCTACATCTGTGGGTGAGCGTTTGGACTTTGCTTTGAGATTCGCCAGGCTTCAGATTATGGGTAATTAATTTTGAACTGCTGGGAATCCTTAGTGTTTGACTCGTGCGCTAGGTTTTTGGTACAACCTCGCGAGAAGTTTTAGAACAAAGCCAAAGCTAAAGAGCAGCGATCATGGATCTAATGAGGTTACTGAGAACAGATTTATTCTGTTTATGTGAAGAATTGGGTGTGGAGGTGGAGCAAAAGATGAAGAAATCTGAGATCAGTAAAGCGATTTCAGAGAGCGCGGAAGCAGAGGAAATTAAAATTGCGTGGGAACTGCTTCAGAACGCTAAGAGTGAAGCTGCAGCAAGAGAGGAACGAGAGCAGGAGCAGGCTGCAGCGAGAGAGGAACTAGAGCAGGAGCAGGCTGCAGCGAGAGAGGAACGAGCACAGACTGCAGCGACAGAGGAGCGAGCGCTGAGAAGGCTCGCTCGAAATTGAACAACAGCGATTAAACTCGAAGAACAGTAGAGTTGGGGCTCCGGTACGAGCAAGTGAGACCGAGTCGTATCAAATGAAGAAGCTCATGCAGCCGTTTAAAGTTGGGGAAGACGTGGGCCTGTTCTTATTGAACTTTGAGAGGACATGTGAGAAGTTGAGCTTCGCCCCAGAAACGTGGCCGCAACGGCTTTTGACTCTGTTGCCCTGTGAGGCTGCAGAGGTTGTCGCGCGCCTTAGTGCTGGAGACGCGGACGACTACGACAAGGTGAAGTCCAGCCTTTTGAAGCGGTACCGCCTTTCTGCCGCGGCGTTCCGTCAAAGCCTTAGAAACGCATCCAAAAAGAGCAGCGAGGGCTACTCGGAATTCGCGTACGGGCTTAAAACCAACCTGATAGAATGGTTGAAGAGCGAGGAAGTGTACGAAAGCCGAGACAAGGTAGTCGAGTGTGTGTGCCTCGAACAGTTCTTTCGTAGCATTCCGCAGTCAGTCAAGCTCTGGGTGCAGGACAGGGTGGGAGTCGACTCTGTCGAAAGGGCCGCTGAGCTAGCCGAAGAGTACGCAAAGCGTAGAAAGCTGAGCGGATAGGAAAGCGAATCCGGCCGGAGCGATCAGCGCAAGACCTTCCGACAGGGAGACGGCTCGCGAGAAAACGGGCCCGAGAAGCCCGAAGCAGGACAAAAGGTCCCAGTAAAGAGCGCAGGAACACTCGAACGGAGACGAGGCGCGGAAAAGCCCAACAGGGCAGTTCGAGGCAAGGAAGCCGTTTCTGTGCTACAACTGTCAGTGACGAGGACCTGAAGCTCCTTCGTCCCTATCTTCACGAGCTCCAGGTAAACGGAAAGCCGTGCAGGGTGCTTCGGGACAGTGCAGCGACGATGGACGTTGTCCATCCGTCGTATGTAACACCATCCGATTTTACGGGAAAGGTAGTTTGGATCAAGCAGCTGATCGTAAAGCACAGTGTCTGTCTGCCTATGGCGACAGTAAGGATAACTGGCCCGTTCGGAGAGCTACTGAGAGAGGCGGCTGTCTCGCAAACAGTCCCGTTGGAATATCCTTATTTGTTTTCTAACCGGTCAGATTTCCTGCTGTGCGAAAGGGGTCAACAGCTGGGAGAAGGGCTAGTTCAGTCGTGTACGAGGTCCAAATCGCGTCAGGTCGCCCCTTTGTTGACGAGTGATCCAGAGCCAGAGGCAGCTGACGGGGAGCAAGCACTCCCAGAGTTGGAGGCAGAAAACCGGGATGAGAGGAACCAGGTTGTAGAACAGTCTGACCTCGCAGCGCTAGAAAGCGTACGCCGTCCCAACGAGCCCGCGAAAAAGGCGGAGGAAGACGGGATCATTAAATGATCTCTCGTAGCTCCGACGTCACGTAATTTGGATCGTCTGTTGCGAGTAGACAGAGTGTCTTTGACAGCCGAGCAGAAGAGCGACCCTAGTGTGTCAGGGTTTCGCTGTACAGCTCAGGAGATTGCTAGGACCAATGTGACGGGGAATGAAAGAGGCGGATTGTTTTATCGGCGCTATAAGGACCGCATTTTCACGTCTAGAAATCACGTGAAAATCGATCACTATGACTTCAGCGTAAGAAAAAGGAAAGGCAAATTTAACGGCAATGCCGATGGGTTGAGCAGATTTTTCTGACATCACGAAAAATAGTAGGGATGATCTCAGAGGTCTTCGTCATCCACGGGAATGAGGATCTAAGGGGGGGCACTTCGTTGAAACCCCAAAAGGACCTCACAAATTGCGAAGAGTTTTTGTCTTTTGTATTTTGTTCATAGTGACCTCGTTGGAAAAATGAGTTTTTTTTTTTGCGACAGGGGGTCTTGATACCCGGAATTGTACCAAATTTTGGTAATCCGTAATCCAGTCTGGCGGGTCTTTGGCGAATTCCGAGCGTTTGACTGCGGTGTGGCGTGGTGTTGTGGGGGACGTTTCCGCTGATGCCTCCGTTGTGAGAGGTTTGGGAGTTTCTTTGGTGCTTGCAGCGTCTTCTCAAGGCCTACTCCAAGCCCACCTCTTCAGGCCAGCGATTGTACCACCGGCCATTCGAGGTTTCCCTGGCCCCGGAGGGGCTGTTAAGAATGGAACCTTCGGCAACCTTTTCCGAGTTTCAACGCTGCGGAAACGAGTCCCGAAACGAGTCCCGACGTGTTCCGGACTGTCGCCCACCTGTCGAAGCCTGCCCAAAACGAGTCTCAACGCGTCCGTGACGTCAACGGGACGTGTGTGTGTGTGCGTGTGGGTCCCCCAAGAAGGGCAAAACCCCGGTTTAGTTCCTCCCTTTATTTTAGTTCCTTTGCATTGATGCGTTTTGGTCAAAGTTTGGATCCCTTAAAAAGAGTTTTTTTTTATACCTACAGAAGGGAATTAGGGACTAAGTTGAACCCTTCAGGGGATTAATTATGGTGCCTTAAGCGCCGTCATGTCCACATATGGGGTAGTAACTTTGATCCCTTTGAGGATCAACAGTGCTATGATTGGGAGGTAACGTTTTAATTGGGGACTAACGTTTCGTCCCCTTGAGGATTACTTTTGCCAGTTAGAAGGGTGCTATTTCTATTGACGGGGGAGTAACTTGTGTCCCTTTGAAGACCAATTATTTACACTTTTAGAGATTAATTTTATGGAATTTAGGAGAGTAACTTTCGTCTCTTTAGGGATCTATTTTGACACCTTTAGGGAACGTTTGGCAGACTACGTTGTTCAAACATAAAATTGGACTGTGCATTCTACATTGAGACAAATTCATATTATATGCCGCACAGTTTTTTTCATATGGCACTACAAAGTATGATTCATATGAGCATATTTTAGTAGTGACTGCAGATATTAATGAGCTAGGAATTATTTTGTACAATTATGTTTAAAGAGACAAATTTTGTACATATATGTTTAAAGAGACAAATTTTGAGGTCTAACCATAAGTGCACTGAGAGTGAACAGTGCAGTTGAGACCACGACAAATATGGCAAAAAATTAACGCCATGTGGAAAGCCCTTCCCCTTCACTACACAATAAACAGCGGGAGTGGTAGACGCACGTCTCAAAGTTATGCCTTATGACTTTTTATATATTGAATGATGATGTGCAAAAAGAAAGACAGTACAGTCATGTTGTACTGAGCAACACAAAACGTGATGTCCCAACCTGGTTTGAAGGTTTTAGTTAGGCGGCTTTGCTATTAAGAAAATAAGGACTTTTTACTTTCTGCAGAAAGGAATACTGGTTGAAATTTAACGAACAGACATATCGGATCTGAAAGATAACAGGATCACAAACTTCAAACATCTTAGCGGGAATAGAACTTTCGCGCCAATGAAAATGCTCAGAGCCAAAAGCAAACACAACCATCAAATTAACAACAGCATACAAAAAAAAAAATATTTAAACGAAGTTCACAAGAGCAGTTTTGAACAATACAAAGCACATTCGAAGCCACGAGCACAAGAGTAGTTATACATAGGGCAAAACCATTATCCGAAGGGAAGATCTCAAAAGCAAAAGTATTACAAGACAAAGCACCTTCACGCGGGGCTCTGTAAACAAGTGTATCGTTACAGCGTTCAAGTTCCTTCCGAATTGGTGACTCCCGACCATGATTGAAACTATGAACCGTGCTGCGGAGCTGGCAAGCATCGGCCGAAAGACACTCGGAAACCCGTGGAGGAAGTAAAAGCATAAAGTAATGCTTAATTAAACGCGCGCGAGCACGACTTCACCGCACCGCTAAATTTCGTGGACAAAAACTGCGACGTTTCGCCGATTTTTTTTTGTTTTTTTTACCAAGGAGTTTGCATTATTAACTTCATTTTGTTCGCCGCTTGTGTACATGAACTAAAGCGGAACTACCCAGGCGGCTCTGATAGGCCAAAAATGAATTCGCGAGTGCCGCTTTTAAACAGTCCTCACTACGCGCAGAAACCCCTCGCTCCGCTCGGGGAAACTTTAATATTGCTTGCAAACATGTTTATTTACGCAAAGCGGATACAACCATACCTTTCGCCTAAGAGCGTTAGGGTGAAACTTTAATCTCGAGGCGCGAACTCGCACCAGGCCTCATACGAACCGCCAGGGTCTCGCCACCTCGGTCGCCGGCACCCTCTTGCCGACGACCGAGACGATCGTCGGCGTGAGGGTGCCTGCGACCCTCACGCCTACGATGCGAGTTAGTTTCATCGTTCACTTTTCAATGAAACTAACTCGCATTAAACATCGCTGCGTTGACGAAACGATCTGCCGGTGGGACATCGCTTGTTTGATGAACTGATTGCCACCGGGCATAGTTTCGAAGCGCTGGGCCTCGTTTGCAGACTAAAGGCTCGTTCACACAGACCCGTTTTCTTACGTTACGTTACGAAAAGTCACCGGGAAATCTGTGATTTTTATGAAGCGTGGCTACCAATTCAAGGAGATAGCTGCCACGCGACATTCTAATTACGAATGTTTCGGTGGCGACGAGCTAGGACGGTGAGTTA
Organism: Ixodes persulcatus; assembly: GCA_013358835.2. NCBI lineage: Eukaryota > Metazoa > Arthropoda > Arachnida > Ixodida > Ixodidae > Ixodes > Ixodes persulcatus. The sequence goes on from JABSTQ010009236.1 coordinate 263,045, forward strand.
CCGTGGCAACCAAGGACACAAGGCGCGTCATAACGTAACGTAAGGAGTTGAGCTCGGTTCAACTTTTCACACAGCGCCGTTTTCTTACGTTACGTCTAAGTCACCGAAACATTCGTCTGTTCAATGTAGCGTGGCGGGCTATCTCCTTGAATTGGTCGCCACGCTTTATACGGAACAGAGATTTACCGGTGACTTTTCGTAACGTAACGTAAGAAAACAGGTCTGTGTGAACGAGCCTTTACACGGGCGAGTACGGGCCCAACCGCGTCGGAGAGCGAGCGCCTATCGTACAGGGCAATCCTCCTTTCCAGCCTTTCCACTCTGGCTTGCCGACTTGAGGCCGGCCATTACTTCATTCCTACCCTAGTACAGGTTCGGTGGTCTTCCTTCTTCACCAGAGTGGAAAGGGTGAACGTTTTTTCACCCAAACTGTTCACTGTGCTTTCTCTCGTGTCTGCAATAATTCAATTGATTTCACATATTTCTAAAAACATGCAATTTCAGTCATTTATTTTAATTAATTCAACACAAATGTTGGGAGCGCCTTGGTGAAATAAGAGTCACTAGCAGCTTGAGGGTGCTTTGGACCCGCAATATGTGATGCGGAAAAGAACCCGACTGCATGAAAATCACCCGAGGACGCCGTTGTCGATGCCGGATAGCGATTTACTTTGTGCGGATGGTGATGCCGAACTGAACAAAGCACATTTGCTTTAGTAACTTTTATATAAAGCTCCATGGTTCATGGACTGGTGCCCAGAATTAGACCTTAGCCAAAATTGTCGGGGATAGCGCCTTTTAATTCCCTTTTGCAAATTTTACGGAAGACAAACGTCAGACTACAATTGACGGACCTAACAGTCATATTGTTCATGTCATGAGTACACCACCGTAGGAAGCTGTCCGTAAAAGAAAAAATAGTTTTATTTTCCAACATTAAAGTTGCGAAATGCTGTTAATGAGTAATTTAGCAGGGCCGTTGGTTAAAGAAATTTCTCACCCGACCTTGGATGGACTATCGAAATATTTTTCGAGTGCTTAATTTCGTTAAAGAATGCAACCCGAGATAATATATCTTCTTTATTCGAACCTGTGCGCTATTTAAGGAGACATTTCTAGTGTCTGAAGTTCATAAAATGTTGGTGTCCGCGAAAATCAAACGCTGATCAGTGCACTTGCGACTTCATGTGTCTTTCGCAATTCAACACATTGTTAATCATGTTGTCGACCTTTCTTCCACTACACATCTAAACAAAACTTATTTTCGTTTTTAAACTAGTGTCAGCAGGTACGGTTCTAGACGATGGAAGTCCTCCCCGTGCATCGACTCCGTCGTTTCGCCTCTGAACCTGGGCAAAATTACCTATACGAACATGACCAGAGGCGTCAAAAAGTGTTCGTAAGGAAGTACGCAATTATGACTCGAAGTCACTTCGTAGTTCTCGACGTAGCTCAGTACTACTGTATCCTCGATTTTGTGGTACATCGGACACGTATCGATCATACTAATAGGTGAAAATGGCATGAACACCAACAGAGGCGCGAGGGCGCTGAAACCGAAACCAATCCAATCGAAGCCGATGGCGGCGAGTATGCCAGCGCCACCTATCCGCCGGTCGTGTAACTACTGATATGGAAAGGTCTATAGATCGACACGCTGTTTACAAACAAGCCCGCGTTTGCCCACACAAGGTGTGGGCACTGCGCGTGCGCAAAGGCCGAAGTCGCATGAAGTGAAGCGTCTGCGCATGCGCAGGGCCGTCGACAGCGCCACCGCATCTGCGTGACGTCAGGGCCGCGTGTTGGTCTATACTTGCTGCATGCTTAAGGAAGCACAGGGCGCGACATAATTAGTAGACACAAACGTCTTTCTTCTTGATTCGTGCTTCGGCGTTCTGATCGGCTTAAGCCACACCAGAAACGGGGGACTTGTCATGTCCTGCGTTTCTTAAAAGGACGCTACAATGAAAACGAAAAAGATGGTTCTTTTTAAGGGCAGAGATGGGATACGTTTTTGTTGTTGTTTTTTGTTTTTTCCACGGCAAAGAGTCGTATTTTTCGCCCACAATGTGAGAAGAAACGAAAGAGATGGCTGTAGAACGGTCGCGCAATGCGGGTGCAGTGGTGCCGTCACGTACCTGAGGAAGGAAGTGCGACGTGGTCAATTCTCATAGCCTTTGTGGCTGGCTTCGTGGACGCCAATGACGGACGCCGCCAGTGCTCGCTGATCCCTGAAGTGAGTGGGTACAGTCCCGCTTCGAAAACTATACTCCGCCTCAGCGCTTCTAAAGGCGCGACCTCGCGACATTTGTTTGCTGCAAAGTTGGCCGGTTGAGGAAATCTTCCTCCAAACACCTTCGTCAACGCCGAATGACTCCCGGACTGATCCAAATTCTCCGCCAGCGACGAGTCGACTTACGCCACCTGGCTCTAAAATCCAGGTTGTGGCTGCGCGGATACGCCCGCGAGCCCGCAAGTGTAAACGCGACATTAAACCAAAAAAGAAGAGACAATCTCGGGGCATTTTTGAAAAACAAATTATTGGCTATATTTAGATTCTTTGTTTCTCAAACATAAAAATATGCGCGATAAATATACTATTACATCACGGAAAAACTATTTTACACGCAACATTTCACGCGTCAATCTGTCATTAGTTGGAGAGATTCCAAACAACAGGAGCCAAGAAATGGAGCATAGCTAGCTACGTTCCTGGGCGGGGCCTAGAGCGGGCTATTTCAAACATTACGCGTAACAGCGTAAAATTGCTCCAAAGTTTGTTTATTTTAATTTGCAAATACAAATATTTTTGTCTGGGCCATTAAATATTTTTCTTAATTTTAGTGTTTTTTTTTTTAAGTGAATATAAAAGCCCACATATATTTTTTGTGTCATCAGCATCCTCAAAACGCTTAAAAAGACCTTTCTGTCATGACGAAAGCGACCATTTCTCACATATCCCACACAACATGCATCATGGATCAGGCACAAGGTTAGGGGGGAAGGGGAGGACCCACGGGCCCCCCCCCCCCCCTCCTCTTGGAATCAAAATCCTGGCTACGTGCCTGTCCTGGATACGTAGCACGCCTTCTATTCTGGTACATGCAATAACTGCGTGGATACTGGGAAACTGATCACCTCATCATCGAGCATACAACTTTTTTATCATATAGTTTTGCAGTTTCCTTATCATTACCACTTCCCTCCTGTACAGTTTGGGTGGTCGACGGCCGAATGTGCTCACGCGCTGCAGTTCGGAGCAGCTGTAGCGAAATCTCCCGCTGCAGAGCTAAGGGATCCTAACTTAATCCTTACCCTTGCCTGTTTCGTTCTCAAAGAGCGTCGTACCGGCGTGCAATCACGTGTCATTATTGCGCGAGTCACTACTACTACTGCGATATTAAAAAGGGTTTTAGAATGAAGGTTTTAGACGCTTTGGGTTTCCCTCAAATTGCTCGGGGCCTCACACTGGGCATGCCCAGAACCTCTGTTTACGAAGCCCTAGGCTGTTTGGAGACTCAAAGCTTTCGGGCCCTCTATTCTGAAGCTCTATATTGAAATGGAATGTTTCTCAGTTTACACAAGCTGATCCAAATATACTCGTTCGCAGCGCAACAGCCCGAGAAGCCTCATCGTCTCGGCGTAGTTTCAAGGATAAGAGTCGAGCTTTCATTTTCAGTGTTTCCTCTCGAAAACTTAGTGTCGTAGTGAAGGGAGCCGCATTGATGTCGTAGCCATAGCAATTGCCAATTTATGACGATATTTGAACGCAGCTAATTGCTTGAACACGAACACTGCCTGAACACTCGGATTTGGACTCGCAAGAGTCAAAGCCACGACGAGCATTCGTGTAGTGTCTCGTGTCATATCCCGGCAGTGACGGGAAAAATCCGACCCCTAACAATGTCCGGAGCTCAGCGCCTGCCATGTGCTTTGCCAACTCCATGACGCCTCGACATGATGAGCATTTACAGCATATAATCGGACACACATTTTGTGAACAACCATGCTGTCTGCGAGTTAAAGGGGTTAGCTCCGCTCGTTTGTTTTCAGCTTTTTTTCTGCGAAAGCCGTTGCGTGGAGATAAAATAATGTAACGCGTGTTGCGTAGGATACGAGTGTCGACAATTAATTCTAAACGGTACTTAGCGAAAAAGACAAAAATGATTGCACAGCACATTTAAAGACTCCATGCTTGAAGCGGTGGTGCACTCGCTAAAGTTATTTTCTGCGGAGGAGACACCAGACGCCCATTAAGGCTGGCTAACTTTCTGCCCTCTAAACAAACATGCAACGCAATTTACTAATCTACAGAGAAGCATGCATGAGTAATCCTTTCAGTCTCGTCCTTCCGCCTTTGCAACCGTTCCACTCTCCACGCACTTACGCATCCAACATTATTAATTAATTTGCTTCCGCCGCGAGTTTGTAAACAAGGTTTTATTCGAAGTAACTACTATCTTGCTTAAACAATAAAGAACAGTTAAGGTCTGTCATCTCGTAACTTCCGCTCGACCAGCTTCACCTTAAATAATTGGCTTGTGCCTGTGCTAATAAAGGGGCTGTGCAACGATGTTCAGCTGGAAAGTTTTTCGCTTCACACGAGCTTACTGCACCAGGGGGACACAAGTATATTCTCTGGCCCTTCCACTGACCGAGAAACTTCTTTGTTGCGGTGTAATTAATAATTACAAGTATAAAAACGAGCGCTTTTTCTTTAAATACTCGTTTGCAAAATTTGACTACATAGATCGGAGGTCCCAGGGTTCCCACAGTTTCCCGATGAATAATATATTAAGAGAAGGATTGTTGATTACTATAACCACAAAAGGTCAACAAGCAACTTAGAGCTGATTTCCTAGTTCGCGAAAAAAGGAAAGAGGGGAGTAGTGTTGGGAACGAGAACGTACAAAAAGGAGAATAAAAAAAACAGATAGTAATAATAATTGGCGTTGTGTGGATATTTATAAAGCCTGTAGTTGGTCAGCCATTTCAAAGTTGTGACGAGTCACTCGTTGTAGATGAGCAATTTAGCCAGTGCAGTAAAACCGCTAGCCTTGGATCTTTAAGGTGCACTACGCGGTAGTGATACACGACCGCACGCCGGTCCGATGCTCATCCAGATTGAAACGGGCAAGGTTGGGACTTCAACCCAGGATACCTGGGTAAAACGGATAGTATAAAACAAAACAAAAGCGAATGCACGCAATGAAAACCAAGGCTTACAGCACTTCAGATAAATGAATATTAGTGAGGCTATCTATGAGGGCTATATATATATATATATATAGAGAGAGAGAGAGAGAGAGAGATATACCGGGTGTTCATTTTTAATTCGAACAGATTTATTACAAACAATTCGTAAAAGATGCACTAGTACGGTTTGTTCAAGTGAGTTATACGGCTAGGGGGACATTATGTGGGTGGCTAATCCTTGCGAGAAGTTGGCTAATTACTTAAAATTCGCTAATTAACTTTTTAATTAATGAAAATAGACATATGGTTCCAATTAGAAATTTGCTCAGCGTCATCGAAAACCCCTAATTCAGTCATTTTCAGAAAGACTTTGAACACGTGAGAAGTGTAGTAGTGCACTAAAGTTACCACTCGTGGAGCAGGTACAAGGCTGGGGCTAGATAAGAGACGGAAAAATCGCACGGGCGCCTTATCGCAACCTCTAGCTTTGTACCTGCTCCACGAGCGGTAACTTCAGTTCACTACTACGCTTCTCACGCGCTCAAAGTCTTTCTGAAAATTACTGATTTAGGGGATTTCGACGACGCTGAGCAAATTTCTAATTGGAACCATATGTCTATTTTCATTAATTAAAAAGTTAATTAACGAATTTTAATTAATTAGCCAACTTCTCGCAAGGATTAGCCACCCACATAATGTCCCCCTAGCCGTATAACTCACTTGAACAAACCGTACTAGTGCATCTTTTACGGATTTTTTGTAATAAATCTGTTCGAATTAAAAATGAACACTCGGTATATCTACAGGGTGTTTTTTTTTTAAGCTTAACAGATTTGTTTAAAAAAAGCCGTGAAAGTTACACTTATGCCGCTTGTGGAGGTGAGTTATACGGCCAGGGGGACATATTATAGGGGGCTAATCGTAACGATGAGTCGCCTAATTACTTAAAATTCGTTAATTAACTTTTTAATTAATGAAAAAAGACATATGGTTCCAACTAGAAATTTGCTCAGCGTCGTCCCAAACCCCTAAATCAGTCATTTTCAGAAAGACTTTGAGCGCGTGAGAAGCGTAGTAGTGAACTGAAGTTACCGCTCGTGGAGCAGGTACAAAGCTAGAGGTTGCGATAAGGCGCCCGTGCGATTTTTCCGTCTCTTATCTAGCCCCAGCCTTGTACCTGCTCCACGAGTGGTAACTTTAGTGCACTACTACGCATCTCACGCACTCAAAGTATTTCTAAAAATGACTGATTTAGGGGTTTTCGATGACGCTGAGCAAGTTTCTAATTGGAACCATATGTCTATTTTCATTAATTAAAAAGTTAATTAACGAATTTTAATTAATTAGCCGACGGATCATTACGATTAGCCCCCTATATTATGTCCCCCTGGCCGTATAACTCACCTCCACAAGCTGCATAAGTGTAACTTTCACGGCTTTTTTTTAACAAATCTGTTAAGCTTAAAAAAAAAACTGTATATATATATATTTATATATATATATATATATATATATATATAGATAGAGAGAGAGAGAGAGAGAGAGAGAGAGAGAGAGAGAGAGATGAAAGGAACTTCTTAGACGTCACTGTTAAAATAGGCGAAGGTAAACTCGTCACAAGTCTGTACCGTAAGCCAACAGATCGACAGCAATACCTGCATTACCAAAGCGACCACCCACACCATTGCAAGAACAGCATTCCCTATAGCCAAGCTCATCGTTTCAAATGAATTTGCTCCAAAGAGACAAATTTTGATGCGAGCATCAAAAATTTAAAGTCAGTGCAAGAAAAACAAAAATATCCACCCCGTATAATCGACGATGCAATCAGAGCCTCAGAGACACCTAGTAAACTTTAGGATAAATTCATCGCCACCACCTAACGAATGGATGCCTTGCATGAACCCAAGGTGTCTAATATGTAAACAAATTCATCACACAAACACGGCCAGCAGCACGCACTCGCAGTTCTCGACCAAAATTAAAGGGCACTTAACATGTGCCTCGTCCAATGTGATGTACTTAAAGGGGCACTCAAGTGGTTTTTGAGTTCGTGTTTTGATGATGACAGCTGAATTTAGACCCCCTAAGTATCCCTAAAAACCAAAAAATATAGTCATACGGTTATTATTTCTTTAATAAAAATGTAATTGAAGGCCGCCAAACCTCGGATCCACCCGAAAACGAAACCACTCTCATTGGTCCTCGCACGCTTATCAAAAGGATCTCGGGCCAATGGCGTTGGACGACGTTCCGTCGCGCAGTGATCCCGAGGTAGCCGCGGTAGCCGCATCGGCCGAACCTCTTTGTCATTCGAGCTTCGATCATGGCGGAGTTCTCTACGCTCGAGGACCTGACGCCGTTAGAGGTTGAAATTCTTCGGCGGACAGCCGACCTGGGGATGATTTCCTATGACGCCACTTCGACGTGCGATGTGGACGATAGCAGCGCTTCGGAGTCATGTTCGGGTTCCGAGGACGGCGAAACGCAGACCTTTTCGGGCATTCTTCGATTTGCGGTTGGGGCAAGTCGTAACCGAACCAACGTTTGACATCGCAGCGTTACCTCTGGTACGTGATGTCAAACGATGTCGCCACGTTGCCTTTCGCCTCGGGAGGACGGGGGAAAGGCTGGTTCAGACATGTGCAACGAGCGCGTACCTACGACTGCGTTTGTTGCGACCGGAACGACCGCTCTGCGCCGCGCGTACACACACCTGCAACCACTACAACAAGCGCAGCGGGTCGTCAGCACGGCGACCGCTTCTATACACCTTCTCCACAAGCGCGCAGCCATCTTGAATATCGTCACTTCTGGTATGCGGTAAAACATCTTTTTGATCTCTCCCCGAAGCTAGAAGGTGTTTACGAAAAATGCGTGATTGCCACACATTCCTGATTTGCCTCAGCTATATTTTCTCGCATATTCCAGGTTCAAACGTTTTATTATTTTTTTCGACCCGCATACCAGATACGGAACCCACGTGACTGAGAACGACAGGAAACAGAAAAGGTCTATACGCGGCCGTCAGCTGTTTCAGCGGCCCCTCTAAAAAGGGGACGCACTGCTACTCAATGCCGTAACTGAATATAGACAGACAGTTGTCTATAGCCTAAAGCTTTATTTTTTTTTCTTGGTAGGCTTGCAGGGTACAGTGGATGAAAAAAAGATGCAGTACGCCGTCTTGGACGATCACGACTCAAATACACGACATTACAATAGTACAAATATCGCCACACGCCTTTTCTACGATTATAAAAAACAATGTAATCTTAGCAGCGATATAGCAACGTAGAAATATGATTTCGTGATCAGATAGACGTTGCGAGCGTTCAGGATTGCTAACACTAATCACTTCTCTCCGGTGATGAAAACGCGTGAAAATTCGCATCCTTTATACGGTACGCGCCAGTAATACCTTGAACTTGAGCACACGCATGAAATGCGCCAAGTAAGAAATCCGGGCGATGTTCGAGGACACAAATGCTTCGAAAGCACCACTGTAGTCGAAGTAAACAAACACGACGGCACGGGCGTTTCTGCTGTCTTGAGAGTGCCGCCACGACATCGCCGCACGAGTAGGTGGATCTTCCCTTTTAGTACGTGCTGGGTTATCATAGCGACACACGACGAAAATTCACAGTCAAGGATAGCGCTTTTACGCGGAACGATGAGCTTTCACCACGCCGTCCACGTCGACGACCACCACCGAGGCCTGGCCGGCCCGCTACCGACAGATACGTGCGCTTCCGCGCATCCCGGGGGAGCGGGAAATTCACCCCCCGCGGAGGAAGGCAAGGAGAAAACGTAGTCCCTTGTTTGTGAAACGATAATTGCAGTATCGCGTATTCTAAACTAGAAATATTTTACGTCTTTTGAAATTATCATGCACGACATATTTAAATGAACTGAAAATTGTTTCTTTAGCGAAACTTTACAAAGGCCGCCAAAATTTTCAAACATACGATAATTTCATTGGTCCTCGCAAGTACAGAAAAGAGTCCGCACGTATTTTATTCCTGCGTGATTAACAGGCGGTTCTGCCTTCTAAAACTGAAGATACTCATTCACTGACACTTCCTTAACGCTATCGCACCAAGAAGTAGCTTCTCCAAAAACTGCTTGAGTGCCCCTTTAATCGAGTGTACCGTATGGAAAATGCCATACAAAGCGCAAAATAAAACGGCGTTTAGAATGCACTTTAGGTCTTCCGTACTCGTTGCTAGGCCTAAATTGTCATCGGTGGATGGAGCGGCGTTGCTCTACGCCGCGCCGCCAGTGACGTACAGTACTGGGGGCCCTTTCGCTTTCGCGCTGCGGGTCAGTAAAAGACACGACGCTTTGAGGCTCTCCGGCGCGGGCCGCGGCGCCCGAACACACGTGTGCTGGGCGTCTGTTTTTTCGTTCTTTTTTCCTCGGGCGCGTAAAAGCCGAAGTCCAAAGTCCACTCGTCGAACAGCGTTCACCCACACCTTCTCCAATTTCCGGTCCGTTGGAAACTTGTGAAAAAGCACCTCCGTGTTGCGCAGCGGGTTGTTTGAGCAGCCTGCAGCGCTACAAGTTGCACTCGGCCTCTTTCGAGGAACAGCTGGGCAGTCTTGGGCGCACCGAGTTGCTCGCTAAAACGAGTCTTGGAGTCCTCACAAGCAAATAAACAAATGGCTATACCGAAGCTACACGGGCTACAGATAAAAGCAACGGCTAAACACGACAATAACAAGCCGAAGTAGCGGTGGTAGCGGCTCAAAGAAGCGCACTCCGCGCAACGCCCGGATTGAGGGAAAAAAAAGAGAACGATACTGAGGTCACGGCCCAATGTTGCTTTAGCGATCGGCAACCCGCTGGCCGCCCGCTAAGGAGCAGCGGCTCGCGGCGGGTCGCATTTTTATTATCGGCATTAGATGAGAATGCGAAGTCCCACTGACGTAATATTTTGGCTGGGGTCGTATTTTGTGTCACTACAGCGATACCAGTAATTTAGTTCATTTTGAGTTTTGGCCGGAGTTGCCCTTTAAAGTAAATTGCACACAACACTACAACGTTAAAGACAAAAAAAAAAACACCAACCAAATCTCGAACTGAACGCATAAAAAAGGCGAAGAGAGGTATAGACAACACTATGTGTGTTGTCTATACCTCTCTTTGTCCATTTTTTTTTTGACGTTCAGTTTGAGATGAAAATCCAACTAGCCTAGGTCACCGTTTTGCCGCCAAACAGGCTCATTAATTGGCCACTTTTGCTGACGTACGATTTGGGTACGTTGTAATGATAAATTTTCTCTGATGAACCATTTCCGGTCCCCAAGAAAAGGTTGGGACGAATGTTGGCATTTCTCAAAGAAATACGGAAGACCAGAAATCTTGGAGAATTTATAGTTATTATGCTCATTTCGTTTGAGTTCTTGAGACAAACTTTATAAACTTTGAAGACGACCGTTATGTAAAAACTTGATAATGGTACGTTAAAGAGCTTCGCGCTACCTATTTTTCTCGTTCTTAGACTTCCCCCGTGAAAGACACACCGCAAAAATAATTTATCAGTTTTGCCCAGGAACGAAAAAAGAATTATTTCGGTCCGGTTCGACTCCGGTTTGCGCGAAAATAATATTTTGTTGTTGCATTTTCTTGCTTTAATATTTAGGTTACAGAGTTTTTCGCCACGCACTTTTCACGTGACCTGACTTCGCGTATGAACCGAAAACCGCACGCAAAATCAAACGGTTCCGCTCCGGAACGAAAAAAAAAAAATATTTTGTTCTGGTTCAACTCCGGTTCCCGCGAAAATAACGTTTTTTTTTTCCGGTTTTCGGTTCACGGTTTGGGTTCGGTTCAATACCCTGCGCTTATGGCATATATAGTCCAGGGTTATTGTTCAGTTTCAGGGATTTTAAGCATAGATGTAGTTAGTGGCTCTACGAATTGTCGCAAGTTGAAGATGCAATATTGCCGCGTGTATGACCCAGAAGAAACCCTTCTCCGTGCGTTTAGAAGTTCCGAGTTTTTTCTTACCCCGAGTATAAACGATAAGGGGACCATGATGACCTTGCCTAGTCAGTCTCGACCTAGCTAACTCCCGAGCATTCTAGGTAAAAGGTTCAATGTGACGAGTATAGCATATAAGAAGCCTGGAGCGGAGCGGCGGTATTGCCGATTCATTCACTGATTCACCCTCGCGATAGCCAGTTGTCACGCCTACACAGCGTCGCTCGCCTGCCGCCGTCAACGCTCGCTGCTGCTTCCCGACGTGTGTTCTTTCTTTTTTTTTTCTGGCATAAGTTCGCCGATTAAACCTTTATTTTCAGTTCATTATTCACCGTTCGGACGCCTTCCTTCGTGACAGTTTTGGTGGATGTGCGGGGAACAACCCATGCAGCGTACCCCTGCGAGGGCCCGCAGTGCTTGACCGCTCCTCAGCGAAATAAGGCTTTTGGAGGAGGAAGCCAGCGCACGAGCAAGCCGCCGCACTCAAGGCTAGTCTTCGAAGTTTGGTCCCTTGCCAGCCGAGAGCAAACTTAAGCCATCGACGAGACCAGCCATGACCGCACCACTTGTCGTCGTTATTGGCACTTTTTTGAGTACTGGTTTTGTGATCGCGTCCATCGATAAAGGCAGGGTAATTTTAACACTCAAGAACTCTAATTTGCTGTCTGATGCTCGTTCTTGGCGGCCCACCACTTTACTGAATGCAGACTATAAAGTCCTCGCGATTTTATTAACTAAAAAGCTTCGCAATATTCTGCCACTAATCATCAGTCGGGTTAAGACGTCTAGCCTCCAGGGCCCGTTTGCTCGAAGTTGGTTAACTAACCGCGGTTAAACGAATTTCCCTACGAGGGGGAAATTTAGGTCACGTGACCGGCAGAGTAAGGACGGCGGGGAAACATGGCGGTGCCCCGGTGAGTGAGCGCCGCTCGCTTTGGAACTAATACGTCGTTGTAGCTGCAATATTGGGCGCGTTTGTCAGCAATGAATGGTGTAGGAGGCTTTCGATTTGCCTTACCTCACTTAAAACGCAAAGCATGAGATATGACCTCGCCGCAGTTTTTAGATAGTCTTTCGATTCTGGCCATTCCTAAGCTTAAATGGACGCGATAGTTGTCGGCATGGCAACGTCTTTGAAAAGTGGATTGCCTTGACTCAATCGGCCAGGTACTGATAGCACACAAAAGCAGACAGCGTCCCCATAGACCTCTTGCTAAATTTCCCAAGAACCAAGGTGCATGCTACGAGTGTAGTTACACGCGCTGCGCGTGCTGGCGTCTGCAATAGTCAGTATTCTAAAGCAAAAAGGCTACAACAAATTTTGCCGTGCCCGCGCGTTCGTCAAAGATTTCTTATGATTATTTACTTGGAATATTTTATAAGAGGAAGGCCAGCGCGCGCGGATCGTAGAATTGCACTTCCAGCGTTCTCCTCGATCTTCGGGTAATGTACTAATAGGTCAATTTTCACTGGAGCTGAATTACAGATTTCTTTAATTTATGACGGTGTTATATACAGTTCTTACATGCTGGCCAACCATGCTGCCGGTGTACCGTCCGCCTTTCACTGCTCACATCTTTCTCATCGTTTCTAGGACTGAACTTCGTCGACCTCTTTCGAACTTGGAAGAAACTTTCAACAAGGCTTGTCTTCACTTCAGACAGCCAAATATTTAGAAGTTTTCCAAACAAAGGTTAATTTAGTTTTACATTACCGATTATCTGTATCATGAGCAATAAAAATTGTTTCTTAAGCTCAAATGTATGCCGCGCTGCGTCGCGAAAACCCGGTAGCGCGCATTTTTAAGTCCCCCATTTCGGGAACCTTTCCACGGAAGCCCCTTATATTCGCTACAACCAGTAGGGGACACCAGCTATCACTCTATAGTAAAACAAGGAGCTATCGCTCATTCAGCCCTCGTCAAACTTGGCTAGGTACTTGTAGGTACCTAGTAGGGAAGGGCGGTTAACTTTTAACCGCGGTTAAAGTTAACCGGCTTCGAGCAAACGGGCCCTGGTTGTCCCTTTTTTTTTTTCTCCGTCGTTTACGCGGGAGATATTTGCTGATGTTTCGTCACGACAGATAAACGGAGCCTTTATGTCTCGCGACCAATCCAAAGCTTTTGATCGGATTGAGCATCCTTATCTCTATAACTTTTTAGCTGCCTTTGGTTTTTCTTTCATTTCCATATTCCCATTGGCCAAAATCACAGCGACGCAGATGCACCGTCACGGAAGGCGTGGAGCCGGCGAGGTTCGCCGCGCCTGCACCGTGGGAAAGCATGATGTCACCGCCAGAGCGCTGTGTGAGATAGGAAGACAGGAAGACATGACGCGCTGCTTGTAGGAAATCTTTCGCATTCCTTCACGTAAGCAGTCTTAATTGTCCTCCTGTAACTTTTTGTCTTTACTGTAGACCCGCATTACCTCCCAGTGAGAGTGCGTAGATTTGACATAGGTCAGGAGGGGGTCTAGTTTGTCACCTTTGCACAAGGAACCTACCTTGGAGAAACGTGATGTGGGCGGGCGAGGTTGTAGCCATTGTGGAAAGCGTGACACCCCCCCCCCCCCCCAAAAAAAAAAAAAAAAAAGCTGAAAGACGATTACAGTTCCCTCCTGTAACGCCGAATTAGAGCGCAGGTCTTGAAGAGGAGGAGGTGAAGGTACGGAGGGGAGGCTATGCCCCTCCTCCTGTCCTGCTCGTCTCCCAATTAGGAGAATTTTTTCAGCTAAATTTAGCGGGGAAAGTTTGCTGCTAAATTTTGTGGGGGGGGGGGAGATCTTCCGCTAAATTTAGCGGGGAAAACTTTCTGCTGATTTTAGCGGGGAAAATTCCCAAGCAGCACCGATTTTGGCCAAGCAATGGCCAATGGTTGGGAATGGTCTTGTGGCCAGTGGCCAAAGAGTGGCCTTTCATTGGCCAATGCTTGGCCGATGGCTGATGGCCAGAGAAAGGCCAGTCATCGGCCAATTTCTGGCCAATGTCTGGCCACTGGTCAAAGGACCATTGCCAGCCATTGGTCAATGCTTGGCCAACTCTGTGCTGCTTGGGTTTTCCGCTAAATTTGGCGGGGAAAATTTTCCGCTACATTTTAGTGGGGAATTTTTTTCGCTAAATTTGGCGGAGATATTCTTCCGCCAAATTTAGCGGGAAGGATTTGGCGCTAAATCTGACGTAAACTTTTCACCGCTAAATTAAGCGGGAAATGTTTTCCGCTATATTTAGCGAGAAAATTTTTTCGCTAAATTTAGCGGGGAAATTTTTCCAATAAAATTAGCGGGGAGGATTTTCCGCTAAATTTGGCGGAAAAATTATTCCGCTAATTTTGGCGGGGAAATTTTTCCGCTAAATTTTGCGGGAAAAATTTTTCGGTAAATTTAGCGGGGAAAGTGTTTCGCTAAATTTAGCGGGAAAATCTTCCGCTAAATTTACCGGGAAAAGTTTTCCCGCTAAGTTTAGCGGAAAATTTACCCATAATGCACCGCGCGGTTACGCCGACGCCGCTCAAGCCGGAAACGGGCGCCTAAGAGCTGCGCTCTAAAAAAGCTTTAAAACGTTACTTTATAAGCTTTGAAATCTAAATTTTCGTAAACTTTGAAATCCGTCAAAACGTTGTCAACCTTCCGAACAGGGAACGACGTAGAGAATAAATAACGATTGAAACCAAACGCTCCATAAAACGAAAAGGATGGAGGTGGCAAATTAGAAACCAGAACATTAGACTTTGCAAACAGGACTGTATGAAAAATGCTACGCATGATGTAAATGAAGTTGCGGCTTTGTTGTTGTGCGTGCCAAGAATTTGTTGTTATCTAGAAAAACAGAATCAAACTGGAGTATCCCGCTGAGGCCGATAGTCGCATTAGGGCCAAGAGTGCATTAGGGCAGAGAGGGGCGGAAGTGCCGGGTGCGGCTGTGAGGCCGAGTAGGGCGTAAGGGCCGAGGGCATGCATTAAGGCGGATAGTCTTGTAATGGACTGGTGCGGCCGCCTTCTCGGGGGTCGCGTTGTGGTGGACGACTTTAGTTGCCACCAAATAAAATAGATGGCTCCACACTGACCATGACGGATGAAACGTCATTCTCAGTGTCACAACTCGGACGTCGTTTTTAATCTTAACATATTTTCAGTCTCGTCGTTCTCCGGGGTCTCTTCGGAGATCGCAATGATTGGCACTCTGAGCATTCTGCGGGAAAGTAGACGTATGGGCATTTCTAAGAGTGTATCTGTCGGTGACTCCAAATATTGCGGTTTTGGGTTTCGTTTCACCCTTCACGGCCGACGCCAGTGGGTACGCCGGCCTTGCCTAGCCGAATTTGTCATATATTTATTTGGTTTTCTGCACTTTATCATTTCTAATTCGTTTGATCAGTACTTCCTTCATCTGCATATTTATATTATACACACACACACACACACACACACACACACACACACACACACACACACACACACACACACACACACACACACACACACACACGCTCGCACGCACAGACGTATTTTTAAATAAATGCTATGAATTTAGGGCACCTTTTTGGTATAACATTCCTGTATTCTAATAATCAGCTTTTTAAGAGCTCAGCGAAAACTTTTTTGCATCTTCAATTTTCAGGGCTTCAAAGAAATTAATTATGTCTTTGATTCTACCGGGCGGCTGCGAAAACGATGAGTGAAGTTGATTTTAGAAATTTTATTTTCAATCTCTTTACAGTGAAACGCTGAGGAAAACACATGCATTCAAGCTAGGGACTATTAAAAGCGCATGTGCCATGTTAAAACAAAAACCTGGGCCCAGGCTCTTTCTCGTCTGGCTGTTTTGCCCCAGCCGCCAGGACACTCCATCAAGAAAGGCGATGATGTTGTCTGCGAACTGGTGCTGCAGGTTCGACATGGCTGCCGCTCCCATTCCTGCCGCGGCGCTCATGTAGCTCCACTGTCGCGCCAGGTTCGCCTTGTGGGTTCTGGTTGCAGGCACGGAGCCAGGGGGGGGGGGGGGGGGTCCATGGGGCCCGGTCCCCCCCCCCTTCCCGAAATATTCTATTTTGCTGGGACCTCCTCTCTCCCCTCCCCCTCATACAGCATTTTGTCATGGCCGCCCCCCCCCCCCCCCCCCCCGAAACAAAATCCTGGCTACGTGCCTGGCTGGTGACATCGTTGTTTGCCGCGTACCTTGGCCTGCTCGTGTTTGGCACTTCTCCATTGCGGAGTTGTCCTATTCTGACCTAGAAGTAAATGTGCCGAGGATATATAACATTGTTACTATAATAAATTACCCGCCCAGAACATGCACACTCAAAAATAACTTCTGATGATATAAACTACTCCACTAATGACCTCTTGTACGCATTCCGACAATATTGTGTTGGGAGTCGCAAAGTTCAGAAACAAGTAAAGAAAATTTTACGTTAGTTTTTATTAAAGATGAGGTCGGTCTTCTTTTAAAATGTGGCAACACAATTTCACACTTTAGAAGAGAAATTTCGGCAACGCAGTACGACTGCTAACCTGGGGTCTTTAATGTGCACCGCCCAGTAATGATTACACGAACCCAAATCGGTACGATGCTCATCCAGATAGAAACGGGCAGGGGCCGTGAACTGCAACCCTTGTTTTCGGTAAATGTTTATACAGCTCGTCAAAATAAAAGCGCGCGCTCCACCCTGGCGTTGGCCCTGAACTTACGAAGCGTCTTGCTCGGTATGACATACACGCTGGATAGCACTGGTCTGAAATTTGATAATGCTACTACGCGATTGTGCGTTATACAATCGCTTCTAACTTGACGGTGATAAATAAGTAACTGGAAGTCGACCATAAATTTACCTAGGGGCATTCTCGGCTGGCATTGAAACATCGCGCTCAGGAAGCGGTGCCAACCCTCTACGTGGTTTGTAGTTTGTATGATGTCCCGGTCAGCGTTTTAATCCCACAACGCGATTTGTTTCTTCGAGGAAAGCCCTTGCTGCTCTAAGTAGGCAGCAAACTATGCGATCACCGAGTCGAGTCTTGGGTCTCCTATCAATGCAATGAGTCCCTTAAGCGACACAAACCAGTGGCACCTTACGAGGGGCACAGCGAGCAGTGCGAGGCTTCCGAGCTTGCTAGCGCACCTCCGAAACGCGGGCTGTTGATGGTCGCCGTAGAGTGCCAACAAACCAGACATAAAAAGTAATCCGTTACAAGTAACGGATTACTTGTAATTTGTTACTTTTCAAGTAATTTTGTAATTGCCACGTTACTTTTTTTCGGAATTAATTTGTAATGTAATTTGTTACAAAATATTGGTAACGAATTACTTTAATTACTCGTTACTTTTTTAAAAATATCAGCATAATACAGTAACTAGATCAATACGAGCAGAATATTCAGCAGCATAAAGAGAGCAAGTTCAACAAAATAGAAAACATCAGGAAGGGGGAGAATAGCCGAAAAGAAAACAATTTTTTGAATGACCGGTAGCTAGAATCACAGAAAAACGGGCAAGGCATGTACAAATATATGAAATACAAAGATCAAGTAAGACAACGCCGAGTAGGCTCTCCGTCGCCTTCCATCGTGTTTTTCTACTCCGGGCAGGAGAAAGATCATTGTGTTTATTTGTTTTTGTCTTTTAGACCGTTTCACCCTTTCCAACTTTTTTGACGTCTCCCGCCACCTGCACAGACATCAAACGGGGGTCCCTACCCCCTTCGATTCGCGGGTTAACGACTCGCGTAACAGAGGATGTAACCTCGCGCGAGGGTGTCGAATTATTTTTGTCTTTGATGTGCTCTACTGTATTCTAGCACACTCTTGAGGCACGGCTGAATAGCGCCCGATGCGAGGCTAAGAGCATCTTCGAGGGCACGGAGGATACGTCTTTTGGTTTACTTGTCTGGGCATGGTGGTCGAGTTCACTCCTTACTTTACAGTCAACTGTCAGCATAAAGGAGGGGGGGGGGGTTAGGCCATTTAAAGAGTGCTGACAGAGATAGAGAGAGAGAGAGAATCTGTAAAAGTGGTGTGGTCCTTTATTGCAGTAGTTTTCAATGGGGGTCCGCGGATCCTTCGGGGTTCACGAAGGCATTCTAGGGGTCCGCGAATCCCTGCCTCATCAGTCAAACCCGGCCATAAAAGTTGTCTTTTTTCAGGTCGAAAAGAAATGTTTCAGTTTTCGGGCGAGTTGTCTAATGTGAATGTCAATAACAGAGGTCTACTTCACACTAGCCCTTAGTAAATTCCATATATTAAATAATTATTATATTTAACCTAAACTTTTCCCCACCCCTCACCAGGAGCGGGGTCTTCCATCATCTCCGCCGATCCACAAAGGGTCCGCGAAACATCAATAGTTGAGAACCACTGCTCTATTGTTTTGTGAGACCGATGGTCACCGCTTCTCTCGCTCTCTAAGCCCTCCCCTCCCCTGGCCTCCACGAAAATTGGTATGAAAGTGAGAACCGATGAACGAACGATTACCCGTAAACGGTACTTTTTCTCTTACATGGTCGTGTTTTTGGATCATGGAGTGTCCGTCGTCTCCATGGCCATCTCTTCATGAGATGTTCAGAATTCAGTACATTAAGAGAACGGAAACCTAGAGTTTCAGTGCGTGCATTGCTTGCCAAGAAACACGTTGTCATCAGCGAGAACAACAAACTCTAATCTACGGAAGCACATAAAGGTAAGCTGGGACACCTGCATTTCGTATTGGCTATACATTGTAACGTTAGAACCAAGTGAATAACAAGCGAAACAACGGAGTCAAAAGGGAGCTTTCGTGGATCGCTTCTTTAGCTCCGAATCTCGTAGCGGAGGTAGACGCTGCTACTGAGCATACGCACCGCTAACTTTGTCTGCACAATTCCACGGATCATTTCCAGAGGCCGTAACCTAGCGGGATGGCGGGTGTGGTCGCAGCTTTCGGTGCCTTGTCAGCTTACAGGTGAACGGAGTCCACCTACACTCTGTCTCTTAAATATAATATTTTGTTTTTACAAGGACTACCATAATACTGTCGTATGAGAAATGAAACGTAGTGTTGCAGAATATTTTTGAAAAATATAAAAATGGTTTCTATTGTTTTCTGGATAAGTGTACGGAAAAAAGATCGTGAAAGTAATTTGTAACGTAACGAGTAAAGTAATCCGTCCCTTTTTTAGCAAAATTAATTTGTGACTATAATCCATTACATTTGAGGCTCGATAATTTGTAATTGTAATCCATTACATTCTTCAAGTAACGAGCACAAGTCTGCCACAAACGTATGATCGATGTTAAGTGCGAAAAATCAATGTTGCCGTCACAGAGAGGTACAATGTGCACTGAGAAATAAAAGAAATATGTAGAGCCATCTTTTCAATATGGTGAAAACTACGGTCGTCAACCACAACACAACACCCGAAGAGGCGGCCATACCAGCCCATACAGAGACTATCGGCCTTAATGCAGCTCTCGGTCGTTATGCCATATTCGGCCTCAAAGCCACTCCCGGCCCATCCGCCCCTCTCGGTCGTAATGCATGCTCGGCCGTAATGTTCCTATCCGCCGAAATGTCAGTGACCCGAATCAAACGTACTTCCTTAGTTGAGGACATTCAGGCGGCAGTTGTCTCCGGTGATGCAAGCTATTTTATTTCGAGTAGACCACATGATGGCACGGGGTTCGATAAAACGGTTTCGATCAAATGGTGTTTGCTGTAACGGCGTTCGATGAAACGGCATCCGATGAAACATCCTCGATGAAAAGGCGTTCGACAAAACGGTGTTCGTTGAAATCTCCGCTCCCATTCCGCGCCGTGCTCAAACTACATACGAGCGCACTCGAGCTGCAAAAGACGCCGAGCAGTTGTTGAAAGTTCAGTTTTGTTCAGTGTGATCGCCTTTGAGCGACATCGGTTATTTCATGTAACTACTCTGACAGTGCCACCACAGACTGACGAACGACACGCGAAAGCGAGATGTATACGTACTGTCGGATGTTTATTTATACGCAAAACTCAGAAAGGCCTTGATGGCTTGTACTGACTCTTGTTCTGCGGATGTTGTTTTGGGAACGGAAACCTGGCTTACTTTGAATATTGCGAATTCAGAGTTGTTTCTTGCTAACTCGTTTACTATTTACCGCAAAAATCGAACTGGTACCAGGGGAGGCGGATTTATGGCAGCTGTCAGAAACACCATTCCATCCTCATTGCTTTCCTTTCATATCTCTCTCGAAAGTTTATGGATTACAGTTAAACTATATTTTCAGACGTGTTTAATCGGGGTGTGTTACTGGCCCCCTAGCGCCACAGCCGACTTTATTTAAATTTAACTACAGTTATCGACGAAGTTCGTTCTAAATTCCCTTACTGCCCTCTCATATTAGCTGGCGATTTTAACTACCCCGGTATTTATTGGGCTGCATGTACAGTGTCCGATAATTGCCCCCAAAAAGATGAGTGCTGGAACTTGGTGGAAATGGCCAACTATTTTAATATGCAGAAAATGATTACCACGCCTACACGTGAAGATGCAGTTATAGATCTAATTTTCACCACCCATCCGGAGCATGCAGCTGTACGCGTCATCGACAAAATTAGTGATCAATGGTATTATCCACCGTGATTTCGCCCTGACTGTTTTGTTATAAAGTTTTGATTATAAAAGATTTTATACGGAAACTTTGTATTCTATATTAGGTAAATTTTCTACTACATTCCTGAGTGGGTTTGATGAGTGGTCTCTAAATGACAATTGGATTCTTTTTTGGGACAAGTTACTGGAGGCTCAGGCTATATGTGTACCCACTATAAAAATCGCCTCCAGCCGGCACGAGCCGTGGTTTACGACGAGAATTTAGCGCTGCTTACAAAACAAGAAACGTCTGTACAGTCGTGCCTTGTTTTCACGCAGTAAGCACGACTGGACCATTTATCATGATCACACAGTGTTCTGCAAAACCAAAATAAAAACGCCAAGCAACATATTTTTTTTGATGACGATGTCTCAAACATGCTTCGATCCGACGCAAAAAAAAAAAATTGGAAAGTAATAAATCCAAAGCCAACTCCAGTATCACCTTGTAATATTTGTGACGACGTATCAATACAAACATCACATCAATTCGCTGTTGGTTTTAATACTTTTTTTAGCAGTGTGTTTACTGAGGAGACCGTGTTTTTACATCCTACTGCTATTTCCTCACTTACGGAAAATATAGTGAACGATATTGTCACTTCTAGTTACGGAGTTGAGTGTGCCATTGATTGTTTGGAAACTAACTCTAACACAGGTAGTTAAAGTTGTTTGTTGTTTGTTGTTTCCTCCCGGTGGTATGGGAGGCAGGTTCCGCTCCGATGGTCTGGAGCGTGGTGGCACGAACGTCGATGAGTGACGGGTCGACTCACTGCTTGAATAGAACTATGTGCATTTATTTACACTTTAGTTACATGTCCCAACTTGGGAGACCATCCTGCCTCGTCTAAAACCTCGACCCCCGTCCCCAATTTCTCTCAATCAAATCCCAAAGTCCGAATCCCTCCAAATCCTCTCCGCACTTCTTTTGTAGGCCCGTATGGGCCTTCTTTTCCCTCAGGAACCGACCAATCTTTTCAAATTCTACCACTCCCACGTGGTACACTGTTCTCCAATGGTCGGCGAGCTGTCAACTTTGCGCCGCAACCGCCAAACCCGAATTCCTTGTAGGGTTGTTCTCTGCAAAGTTTCCAGTCTGGCTGGCGCCAACCGCTAAATTATTGCATCGGGCAAAGAGCGACAAATTCACACTAAGCGGCAAAACCTTCTACACACAGGCACACTCGGTTAACATCCACAAACATCCCCAAGAACGGGCCGTCGCGCGGTCCGTCCGAGCAGACTCCCGAAACCCGAGACGTTTCCTAACGACCGCGGGGGACCCGCTCCGTCCGCTCGGCCGCTCGGCCGCTCTGCCCACGCAAATGCTCCCTCCAAAACGCCGACACCCACAAAGAAAGCTAAAAAGAAACGATGCCGACGCAGCTCTGGGAAGTTCTAACAAAAGAAAACACCTTAATTAATAAGCATGACTTCCATATACTTAACTCCTCCCCACCAAGACTGTTGCGTTGACACTTGATGTAAGCGCAACATAAATTCCTTCCCCGAATAGCGCACTGGCAAACATTCGAACCGACCGCTTGACCCACAGTTAACCAAAAGCAACAACGTCAACATTACGCTCTAAAAGTTCACCAAGCGATCATCCGTAAATATCAACAAAATCAAACGGCACCGATAAAAAAAATGATTACCATTCTACAACCAGAAATACTAAAACGGCGAACACACTGCTGCCGCAGGCAAAACGTCTGAGCACAGACCAGAATGGGTATACAAAATGAAAAAAACAAAACAAAAAACAATTGTCATCATAGCTGTCACGTTCAAACTCAAACTGCCACCAACGATCACACACAGGTTGGACCCACTCCTGTACATTCCAGGGTCCCGCAAAATCAGTGGTGGGAGCTCTCACAACTACGGCATAATCATCATACCCTAATCATGCCTGTCTAGCCTGGACATGTTTACCAACGCTATATAGCCACGAAGAACGTTTCAAATACGTGCGGGCACCCAAACTTCTCCCGCAGAGAATAAAAACTGAACACAAAAAACTATATATTTTGTAGAATATAAAATACCTAGGGGCCAACCGAACAGCAAAATAAAAAAACATGAATCAGGAGGGCAGTGAAATCATTGTAGACTAAAGGCGAAACAATAACCCAGTAGCCTGGCCAGCTACCCCCCTAATCGTAGCCGTCTTGTCGTCCAGCTCGTTGCCGTCGAAGACGTTCTGAGGACCGCCCTGGGCGGCGCGCAGTCGGTCACTTCCCCGACAAAACGGGAGGTCTGCCGTCCTCGCGTGCGAGCTCTGGCCACTGGCCGGAGTGGCTTCTTCCTCTCCTCCCTGCTCATTTGGCGCTTGCCGCCCCCGCAGCACTTTGTGTCCAGACTCCCCCTTCTGGGGTAGCGCGACGCAACCTTCTTCCTGGGCGTCGCCCTGCGATGCACCGCCGGCCTGACCTTCGGCGACGACACGGCCCCGGTCCCGAAGTCGGTGCCTCTCCGCAGTCGGAGCTTCCGTCTCTATGCCTGAATCGGAGGAATTAGGGCCCTTTTCGTCGTCCTCTCGCCGTCGTCCACGTTCTCGCCGTGGTCGTCTGCATCGTAGTCCGGAGTCGATGCAGGGCTGGACCCCGAGCACCCCTCGACTGCCGACTCCGACCTGCCGCTGCGCCCCTTGCGCAGCCGCTTCTTTCCGGCCTGGGACGGCCCTTGCCTCCCCAGCGCTGCGGTGACCGGTGCGCCGGGGTTCCCTGGATCCCTGCGCTCGATGTCGCCAACAAGGTTCGTCCCCTCGTCGCCGCCGTCACCACCGCTCCCGCTCTCGCCTCCTTGCGTCACCGGATCACCGGTGGGTGCATCTGCCTCGTCGGCGCCAGCTCTCCTATTAACGGGCTTCACCTCGCGGCCACCGCGGTCCTCGCCGTATGCGTTCTCCTTGCGGTCTTCTTTCGGATCTTCACCCTTCTGCCGCTCAAGCAAGGTTTCGGCCCCGGGCCAACCGTCGTCGTCGTCCATTTTCCTGGTGGGCTTGCCCGTCTGAATCGCCGGCTCCACCTCGATGTCGCCGCAGTCATCGCCGTCCGCGTCTGTCTTTTCTTCGTTCTCCGCTGTCTCAAACTCGAGCACCTTTTCCCCCAGCGTGTCCTCAGGTGTCTGTCGGAAGTCCCGGTCTATTTCATTTTCCATCACTTGCATTTCTACAGCTTCCCTCTTGAGAACCGATCGAACTTGCAACAGTTCTTCGTACACCTCTGGCGTAAGCAACGCTCCCAACCTCTCCGACAACTTGTCGGTGATCGCACACAGTGTGAGGACTTGCTGGCCCGTGTTTTCTCCCTCCGCCACTAGACTCAGTGGCACGTAAGCCAAATCAGCGGTTACCACCTGCCCGAACGCTCCCTTCAACTTGATTGTTCCCTTACTCTTTTTTAAGCACGCCGCAGGAACCGTTTCCAATCTCAACACCGTAATCTCGGCCCCGGAATCTAGGCAGGCCTTCAGAGGTCTGTCTGCCACTACGAGATCCACCCACCTGAGGCTCATACCTCCCTTTTCGACGCATGCTTTAGCTGTTTCCGTTGGCATAGACGCCACCTGGGCTACCAATTTTCGCGGGTCATGTTTGTCTTGGTTCCCCTGACCTTCGTCTGCTTGCCTTCGTGCCTGCTGACAGCTTCTCTGGATATGTCCCATTCGACCACAACCAAAACAACGAATCGCCCTCGTTCGGTCCGCGCCGCGTCCCTCACCGCCAGCCGTCGTCGGCGCAGTCTCCTTCGACTGCCCGTCTCGCCCTCGAATGGGTACGCCGTCCGACGCTTTCTCCCTGCCTTGAGGCTTTCTCCCACGACGGCTTTCGTCAAAGTTCTCTGCCAGCTCAACCACCTCCTTTGGCCTAAGCCACCCTTTCGTCTCATTTTGGAGAACGTAGGTTCTCACTTCGTCTGGCATGAGTTGCTTCAACCTATCTGACACTATGAGGTGCTTCAGCTGATCCAGAGTCTGAATCTCGCGACTGTTTAGATAGTACAAAAAAAATGTCTCCAGTTTCGTGGAAAATTGTGCCCAAGACTCGCCGTCCGTTTTTTGAGATGTGAGGAATAACCTTCGGTATTCGTTGGCGGTCATCTTAAGCTCCCTGAGAATTTTTTCTTTCAATTCTGGGTACGGCATTATCCGTCCATCTGACTGATTCGCGCTGAAACCCCTCATTCTTTCCGTTAGAAACGGAAGAATGATGGCCCCCTGTACTTCCGCTGGTATGCTCAGCGACGCGAACAGCGTGTCTACGTTTTTGAACCATCCTGGGACCATGGAGTCGGCATCTGGCATTTGAGCCAACACCGCGCGCAGCTCCTTTGCGTATTCCGACATCTTTCTTCTTTCACCCGCGTCTTTTTTACAGCGCCGCGCCTCTTCCTCTGCCTGCTTCGCGTTAGATTGTGCGAGCTGGAGTTCCAGTCTTAAAGCTTCAATTTTCAGCTTGAGCTCGTTCTCGCTCTTACTCCCTCCCCCCTCCGACACGTCGTCCAGCATGGCCGGGCTCCTATCGCCGCTCTCTCTCATCGCCCCCTGAGCTCCATTGGTCATCGACCGAGTCACCACTGACATGCGAAACCCGGAGGAAACAGAAATGAGTCCCACCTGTGTCAGTGCGATGCTCCTGAGGCGATGACTCTCCGGTGTCGCTGGATGTCACTCGTCGGGGTCGGTCCTGGGTTCGGGTAGGGCTGGACCGTTCTTCGGGTCGAGACCCACGCCACTTTTCACGGAGACGATGCTGCGTCGTCGATGGACTTTGGACAGCAGCACACGAAGCTTCTCGCGTAGATGTTGCTCCGTCCGCTCGTTCTCTTCAGGTCGTAACCCACAAGGCCTCTCACGAGGATGTCGCCTTGTTCACATTGGGTCGAAACCCACAAGGCCTCTCACGAGGATGTGGCCTTGTTCACTTTGGGTCGAAACCCACGAGGCCTCTCACGAGGATGTCACCTCGTCCACTTCGGGTAGAAACCCCCCAAGACCTCTCACGGGGATGTCGTCTTGGTCACTTCGGGCCGGAGCCCACGAGGCTTCTCACGTGGATGTTGCCTCGTCCGCCGTTGAGCCGAAGCTCACGTACTTGCCCGCAGGTCGCCGCCACGTCGTCTCATCGGAAATCGCGCCACCATCCTGTCGACTGCGCCAGTTAAAGTAGTGGTTGTTTGTTGTTTCCTCCCGGTGGTATGGGAGGCAGGTTCCGCTCCGATGGTCTGGAGCGTGGTGGCACGAACGTCGATGAGTGACGGGTCGACTCACTGCTTGAATAGAACTATGTGCATTTATTTACACTTTAGTTACATGTCCCAACTTGGGAGATCATCCTGCCTCGTCTAAAACCTCGACCCCCGTCCCCAATTTCTCTCAATCAAATCCCAAAGTCCGAATCCCTCCAAATCCTCTCCGCACTTCTTTTGTAGGCCCGTATGGGCCTCCTTTCCCCTCAGGAACCGACCAATCTTTTCAAATTCTACCACTCCCACGTGGTACACTGTTCTCCAATGGTCGGCGAGCTGTCAACTTTGCGCCGCAACCGCCAAACCCGAATTCCTTGTAGGGTTGTTCTCTGCAAATTTTCCAGTCTGGCTGGCGCCAACCGCTAAATTATTGCATCGGGCAAAGAGCGACAAATTCACACTAAGCGGCAAAACCTTCTACACACAGGCACACTCGGTTAACATCCACAAACATCCCCAAGAACGGGCCGTCACGCGGTCCGTCCGAGCAGACTCCCGAAACCCGAGACGTTTCCTAACGACCGCGGGGGACCCGCTCCGTCCGCTCGGCCGCTCGGCCGCTCGGCCGCTCTGCCCACGCAAATGCTCCCTCCAAAACGCCGACACCCACAAAGAAAGCTAAAAAGAAACGATGCCGACGCAGCTCTGGGAAGTTCTAACAAAAGAAAACACCTTAATTAATAAGCATGACTTCCATATACTTAACTCAGGTCCCGACGGAATATCTACTAAGTTTTGAAAATTAACCAAACACATATCTGGCCTTCTACTCAGCAGGCTGTTCCAAGGTTCCCTCTCCAGTGGTCAACTACCTGATGACTGAAACTTGCTCATGTTATTTCAATTTTCAAAGCCGGAGATAAAAATAGTTTCAATAACTACAGACCCATATCGCTCGCTTTCGTTTGTGTAAAATCTTAGAACATATACTTTCATCCCAGAATATGACCTTTTTATCTTCAAACAATCTCATTTTCTTTATTCAGCATGGGTTTCATCGCAGTCATTCCTGTGAAACACAACTATTTGAATTGATTACTGACCTTCACCTTTCTCTTCACTCCTGTTGTCCTACCGATGCAATTTTATTGATTTTGCTAAAGCTTTTGATCGGGTCCCGCATAACAAGACTAATATACAAATTTGAAACTATGAATATAAAAGCTCCTGTTATTCAGTGGATAGCTGTTTTGTTTTAACAAACCGCTCTCAATCTGTTGTAATTAACAAGTGTGTCTCCTCCCCTATGCCGGTGAAATCCGGCGTCCCTCAGGGCTCTGTCCTCGGTCCGGTATTGTTTCTTTTATATAAAAATGACCTTCACTCTCACATTCTATCTACCATACGTCTTTTCGCGGATGTCTGCGTCATTTATTGCGTCATTTCTAACCCCTTGGATCTTCGCATACTCCAGCGGCACCTAGACATAGTTCTGCAATGGTGCACCACATGGTTAATGCAAATAAGCACGAACAAAACTAAGGCTGTCGCTTTTACAACGACATTGCAAAGCACGCATCACGTGCACAGGATTGGAGAGGTCCGCATTGAAAACGTTACGTCAATTAAATACCTCGGCGTCCGCCTAACAGCTAAATTATCATGGAACCTTCATATTGAACATGTAACCCGCAAAGCATCCAGAACTTTTGGTTTTCTTTAACGCTCTTTATTTCAAGATAACAAAGAAACTAAACACCTCGCCTATACTACCCTCCTTAGGTTGCAGTTGGAATATGCATCCATCATATGGCACCCTCATCAGCTTTACTTAACCAACCATATTGAGGCACTTCAAAATAAAGCTGCAAGTTTTATAACCCGTGACTCGGGTTCCGACGAAAATAATTATTTATAAGGTTCCGCAAAAGGTTTAATAATTGAGTCTGGTTCGTATTTTGGAGGCAATATTTGTTTTTCCTAAATAACGTGCGCGAGACATCCAAGAACATCGGCTAAATCGGTAGCCGAAGAATAAATTCTTGCGTAACATCGATTGCAAATTAAATACAGAGTTTTTGGTACGTCTGTATACTGCGTTTCACCGTAACTTGGCAAAGATCGAACGTTACGGCCACCTCGAGCAAATCAAAGAGATGAGGGTGAAGGACGTGACAGCCCTTACCAAATGTACAGGACCGAGAGCCTAACCGAAGCAGCTGGAGAAGATGGGAAGAAGGAACTCTTCCATACCTCGGACACGCTTTTGTGCGTCCCATGCGTCGCTCTTTTCCCCCTAACAGATTAGACTGTCACTAGAAATTCGTACAAAGGCGGCGTATCTCTATCTCTCTCCCGCCCGTGGCTTTGACAGAACTGCGCGCCACTAGCGAGGTAGAATATACTCTCGTGTGTCCTTGGACGCGCTTATTGGCTGGCTGGGACCGTAGCCTTCGCCGTTTGCCAAGTTTCGTTGCGTTGTGTTAAGGAAAACTTTTCATCATGGCACCGAAAGTACGTGTCTTTTAATTGCTGAAACGTTTACGTAGAAAATCACTTGAGTGCTGTACTCGAGAAGGAGAGCGCTTCCGAAGCCTCGGCTGCGCATTCGGACGCTGCTAATGCGATTCCAGTTTTGAAGTTCCATTTTCAGCTACTTTGAATGTCGTGTTGTTGTTGTTGTTGTTGTTTTGTGTCCGTATAGCTGTATGTGTGTTGGCGTCCAGCAAAAAGTATGATAAAATTAACGATTCCTGTTTCGTTTCATATGTTCTAACAGGGGACAGAGACTGAAAAACTTGCAGTTGCAGCTCGACGGAGGACCGTGTCCACTAGCAGCACGCTATTCCAAAACAACTGGAATTGAAAATAAATAAAACACTATTGAGCGAGAGAACCAAAACTCTAAACTCTACTCTAATTAGAGCAAATTACAGACATACAATTTACAAAAAAAAAGACGAGCTTATGCTATTTTATATACTATATGGGAAGCATATAAAAGGAAGGGAAAAAAAACTTTGAACATGCTGTTACCTTCCTTGATGTCATTGAATTATTATTCACAGAGCTGCGTGAATTAATTATTTTATACAGCAGTTTATAGATGATTACATGCATGATGGTAATAATTATTAATATCTGGTAAAAAAAGCAACAAGAGTAGTCGTTTCTTGTCTACACAGCAAGTTTATTCTGCTAGAATATGGCGACATTCTTACCCACTGCAGGTGAGCAATTTAGCCAGTGCTGAACAACCGTTAGACTGGGGTCTTTAACGTGCACCACGAAGTAGTGATATACGACCGCATGCCGGTACGATGCTCATCCAGGTCGAAACGGGCAGGGGCGGGGATTGAACCCAGGATCCCTGGGTTCTGCAACGCGAAGTTTCGCTCCACGTGCTCATAGGTGGTGTGCGCTAGATCACTCGGACACTCATCTGGCTAAAATATAGTCCGTGAGATGCTGAGAACACTTGCCATTTATAAGACCAGGTTGATGTTGGCAGGAAAAAAGGCTAATATTACCCGAATGTATAAAATATTTATTTTTAATCTTTAATGATTTATATGGCATCGGCAGAAAGGAACCTGTAAAGTCACAGGGCGTTCGCACTGTGACTTCGAAGCTTTTGGGCTCGGGTCAGGAGTGCTGCCGTGCAAGCGGTAGACCTTGGTAACGCTTTGCTAAAACTGCCTAGGGATATCTACAGAAATACCGATTATTTTTAACCGCGTCTTCTTTACTTTAAAAGTAAAACAAATGCAATATACCTTCCAGTGTACGACGCAACAGACAACTTAGATATATTGAAATTAATTGTCTTGTGTCCGTTCTATGATTGATTAAAATTACTGCAGCCCGAGCATCCAATGTCCTGGCCAAGAAAAATGGCGTCCGTTAGATTATTGATGATGATGTTTCGCTAGCCTAGTGTCGTAACGCCGATTCTATGTTGTTTCGTAATGATATACCCGAGACTGACAACAAACAAACCGAACAACACAAGCACACGGTTTCCAATCACATTCATCGTATATATTTATTTTTTTCCCCAAAACGTTTTCTTTGTTTCTTTTCTTTTGTTTTGCTGTGGTTGTTTTTGTTTTTTTTTCGTTCTTTGGGAAAGACGACACGCGGGAACTTTATTTATGAAGAATAAATTGCGCGAAGGACAAACAAGGACACGCATATCTAGACGGAACTGGCGCTACGTATTCTTGTCCTTGTCTGTTTTTCGCGATATTAATTATTCATTATGCTTATCCGACTAGCCCACCTGAATATTTGAGAACAAAAACACGCTTTAGTTTCAACCGCGCCCCTTCAATTAAGAA
This sequence comes from Ixodes persulcatus, assembly GCA_013358835.2. Classification (NCBI taxonomy): domain Eukaryota; kingdom Metazoa; phylum Arthropoda; class Arachnida; order Ixodida; family Ixodidae; genus Ixodes; species Ixodes persulcatus. Next base: position 293,356 of record JABSTQ010009236.1, read on the forward strand.
TATTACGAACAAAAAAATTGTTCAGCCTTTCCACTCGTGAAGAAGGAAGATCAGCGGAGCTGTACTCGATACACTGTGTGCTTCTTTGTCGTCGTCTGTTTTTCGCGCTGTTTCCTACGATGAATTTCCACCAACGCGCCCAACTATCCATTCTTTTATTATAGCTGGAAAGTTTGGCGCCATCTACGAGCGACGGCGGAAACCATACTGGTTGTGTGCTTGCCGCCGTCGCTTATAGATGGCGGTAGCTGTCCAGGCAGGTTTCTGTCGACATACACGGACACGATCCTGGGGAACCTAGCCCTTAACAGCTCCGCTGTAAAAAGAAGTGCGCTACTCCATGCACCAACTCATAGTTTTAAAGTGATGCTAAGAAAGTAGCGCTGGTTACTGGCGAGGAGACAGAACAATAGGTGGCGCTTTCTCCAGCTTGTTTTCAACAGCTCGGTGTTTACCTAACACACGACCTTTGAACTGGATTTTTTACGCCCCCTTCCTCTTTTGAGGGTGGGCCGCAGATTAGAAATGATTGCTAAGTTCACGTTAGGCTGTGATTCGGGTTCAATTGCACACCAATTGCACTTCACTGCGCTGCGTTCCGCTACGTCGGCCGAGCGTTGCGTCAAAAACACAAGCAAAAAAATTGGTGTTGTTGACCTCATCATGGCCATGCCTCCATCATGGCCACTGATCCTCATGAGAATTTGCTGGATCGCACTTCCCCCGCTCCGCGAATACCTCCGCTAGAAGTTTCGAATCGGCCATCTTGGGGATGTTTAAATCTTCCGAGTGAAACGTTGCAGAGGCTGGGCGGCTACGTGCTGAGGGACACATATTTTGCTTGTGCACCGTCGTTCGCCGAAGACGTAATTGCAAACGCTGTGTAAGCTGTCGTAGCTGCCTTTGAATGCCCGTAGGAATGTTTTTACAAAAGTGCAGCATCGCAGGAAAAATTTACAATTCGTCAAACGCATCTCGCGGTCTGGCGCCGTGATCAAAGGATATGCCTTAGCGCGGCAAAAGAGCTGCGTCAATGCGCCTTCGCACGCTTGGATACCGATCAAGAATCGACGCCGTGTGGATCTGTTAGCCCATCGGAAAAATTCTGAAGCTGTGTCGCGCGTACATGACTCCGCTGTATATTCGCGACTCCAGCGTCCTATAAGGGACTCCACTATCGGGCCAACATGGCAGTCTAATACAGGCCGTGCCCTGTCATGTTTCAGCTCGACGCACAACACTTAGGCATCTTCAAGCAAGCCTGAGGCTCAAAATGGTTTGCCCCGCTTTTTATCCTGTACGTTTCGAACCTGCAGCGGTGTGCTGGCGTAAGGGAGCTTCCCGAGGCTTGACTTTCTTCGAGGAAGCAATGAAAGGACTGCCCACTGTCTTTCCACGGTGCTGACGAACGTTGAAAAACACGGAATGTCTGGTTGACGCAGCTGCGTAGGGTACGTGCAGAGCAACCTGGGAACAAGCTGATACTACAGCTACGACACAGTCCTTGGGACAACTGTTCCATCGCGCAAATCACCGACAACATGAAATCACGGAAGCCACATGAGACGCGCAGAAATCTCAAAAAGGACCCGTTCCGACCAGTTCAGTGTTTTTTTCCGCTAGGTGCCGTCTGTTTCACTGGAGTTGCGAATATATTATGTATCGGTCGCGGAGTTCTGGATCGTTAATTTGTTCTCTCGAGTTACTCTCACGGATGAATCAATTGTCTCTATCAGTAAATAAATGAAAGCAAATATGGTACCTACTATGAACTACCAACCATGGCAATGTTCCAAGTCTACTCGAACGGATCCGAATTATTCACATCGCATGGCAACACAAATGGATCAACGCAGTGGAGGAGGAATGAGCTTTATTGTACCCATATATGAGTCTCTGGATGGTTCCATTAGTCCACGGAAGTGTTGGCGGTAACTCGTTATAAGTGACGGCGTTACCGGGAACGCGTTCCTTTTTTCGGTAACGTAGTAAAGTACCCGTTGCTTTTCCAAAATAGTAACGGGTGACTTACTTACGGTACTGATTACAAGTAATTGGTTACAAAGTTACATTACTCGTTACATCTTCCCCGAAACCTGAAAAAAGTACACTTCATTTCTTTTCCGTGTTTTTCATACTTCGTTTCACCTTCAGTCCCGACGCAGACGACGCTGCAAGCTGATGGTAAGAATCAGAGAGAGTCAAAAGGGCACCATCATGGTGTTCGCCGTGTTTCTGTACGATATCTATCAACGCTGAACCAATCATACACAAAAAAGACCCAGCGACTTGCGCTTTTGATGCTTCATGATTGGCCCCAGTAGTTCGTAGCGTCGGCTGCCTTTGAACTTCAACTGAAACGAAGTATAGTCCTTTGCAGAAATCGCCTTCTGCACGCCGCCATCTTTGTCTGCTGGGCTGTGGACTGCCTTCTGAGCATGCGCCGTTGCTCTGCTGTGCGGTGTATCAGACGCTGAGCGTGCGTCCACAGCTCAGTGACTCAGCATTTTTTCGCGAAACGCCCTTCGCGTTTTAACCTTTCGCGTTTCAACCCGTTCTCATGTATACCCGTCTCATTTGAACCCATTCTGATCTGAACCCTTCTCGTTTGAACCCATTCGCAAAACACCCTTCGCGTTTTAACCTTTCGCGTTTCGACCCTCTTTCATTTGAACCCGTTCTCATTTGAACACCATATTTGAACAAAGGGCAGTGAGGTACAGAAAGAAGGAGGAACAGTTGAGGATGAAGGTTGAAGATGAAGCGAAGGTGGTACAGTGCTAATCACACTTATCTATAACGCGCGAGCGTGCGGCTTTCTCCGGGGAGCGCTAGACTGGTGGCATTCGCGGAAACTAAACTAGTCACGTGGCGCAACATGGAACGGCCCGCTCGAGGGGTGTCCTGCCCACTCTATCAGCTGGCGGCGAACGCGGAAGGCTGCTCGCACGCTTTTTACAAACATATCATTGCTCGAACAATAAACAAACTAAAGCATGAAGGCGTATCAACGATGTCGTCGTCATCAAAAAACAAAAATATATCATAAAGCACTTTACTTTTATCGCTTATCAAGCTGATAGAGTGGGCAGGACACCCCTCGAGCGGGCCGTTCCATGTTGCGCCACGTGACTAGCTTAGTTTCCGCGAATGCCACCAGTCTAGCGCTCCCCAGAGAAAGCCGCACGCTCGCGCGTTATAGACAAGTGTGATTAGCACTGTACATAGGATGCTGCAAATTGGCACCATATTGTGCATAGCCCATGAAACAATTTTCCTTATGCCTGCGTGCCGCCCCGAGTCTGTGCACGTAGTTACCTGGACACATGGTGACATGGTGACGTGGTTTCAAAAGTGCTAGCGCTGGTACTTAATTAATTTTTTTTCTGGCGCTGTTGATATCGTTAATTTGTCGTCTTGTGGAGCGGATGAATCATTGTGCTCGTCATGTGTTATTGATTGTAAGTACCACAGAAAGATTCCGAGATCATGATGTTGGATTAATTTGGGTTCGGTGGTCACGTCGAGAGCGCGAGTATTATATGCATACTCTTTGAGATGATCACGTCTACGCTGAGGGCTGTTCATTGTTCCAATGATGGGGGTGTGCACACGCCACAACGCAGACAGGTGTTGAGAGCTGCGGCGTTTGTTTGTTTTTTTGTTTTTGTTTTTTAAATATGCAGGTACGGATGTTGTGTGGCTTGAGGGCTTTCTTACCAGGCACAGATTGTTTTCTTCATTTCGGTCGTGAATCATCGGATGCAAATTATGCTCATCTGGCATGCCCTGTGAGGATATCGAATTGTTTACAACGGGTGTCGGAGTGGTCCTACAGATCTACGATCATTGTATATTTGCCTATGTGTCGTCCGTCATACCGTAGATTGGCATGACCTCTAGATGTCATTCTCCAAGATGTATTTTAGTAAGGCTGGGAAATTGATCGATTAACCTACCGATTAATCAACTAATGATTTAATTGTGATTAATTTCAGAGCGCCGCTCTTAGGTGCCCGTTTCTGGCTTGAGCGGCGTCGGCGTCGGCGTCGCCGTCGGCGTCGGCGGCGGCGTAACCGCGCGGTGCATGATGGGTAAATTTCCCCGCTAAATTTAGCGGGGAAAATTTTCCGCTAAATTTAGCGGGGAAAATTTTCCCGCTAGATTTAGCGGGAAAATTTTTCCCACTAAATTTAGCGGAAAATTTTCCCCGCTAAATCTAGCGGAAAATTTTTCCCGCTAAATCTAGTGGAAAATTTTCCCCGCTAAATATAGCGAAAAATTTTCCCCGCTAAATTTTTCACCGCCCCCCCCCCCCCCCCTCGAGGTCACGTGACCCCCAGGCCCCGTGACCCCCCCCCCCCCCGAGGTCACGTGACCCCCTCCCCCGTGCCTTCCCCTCCTCCTCAAGAGCTGCGCTCTAACCCGGCGTTACAGGGAGTTGTAAACGGGTTTCATTTTTTTTAACCAGTTAATCGGTAACATTTTGACGAACCTAAAAAGGCAAAAACCCAGCGCTTTCACCACGCAGACATGGACGAGTACACCTGTATGAAGGGCAAACCTTAGGCTAAAGTTTAGCCTAAAGTAAGCTGTAGGGGCGAGATTTATAACTCGAGACAATTACAGTAGGTTGCACGTGTCCCGTTCATTTCAACGCCGTTCGAGTCGCAGCAGAGACTATTGTGAACAATCGAGGGAAGTTGCTCTTACCTGAAAATATCAACGAACCTCTTTTCCTCATGCAGCTGAAGTAATAACCTGTGAGCGTGAGCGTCTTTGAACTGTTCTGAACTACACATAGAGGCTGATTCGAAATCCAAATAGTATAATCCGCCGTTTGTCACAAATTCAACAAAAAAAAAACGTTTTTTGAAAATATTTTGTATGAAAACGAGCGAAGCCAAATAATCGATTAATCAATCGATTTAACGGTGGAGATTAATTGGGTTAAACGTTTTAATCCACACCCAGCCCTAATTTCAAGACGCCATGAAGTTTCAGGCGCCTGGACTTCATAATGTCATTGGTTCCTTTATTTCGGTTTCCCGTGAGTGTATGCTGAAATTATTGCTTTTCCTTAGCCTGATCACGTACATGGTTAAAAATGAGAAAAGTCATTTTGAGAATGGTCAAAACCAGAAATTATATTTTAGTAAGTTTGAAATGAGAAAGGTTAAAATGAGAAAACGTATCTTTGAGAATGGTCAAAACCAGAAAGTATGTTTCGAGAAAGTTTGAAAGGAGAAAGGTTAAAATGAGAAAAGTAGTTTTGAGAGTGGTCAAAACGCGAAAGTATGTTTTGAGAACGGTTTAAGTGAGAAAGGGAAAAAAGCGAAAGTTGTTTTGCGCTGGGTTGAAATGAGAAGGTAAAAACGAGAAGGTAGAAATGCGAACGGGTTCAAATGAGAACCACCCCGCGAGCCGTCTCGATGAGGAGGCTCGATGAGGAGGCTTTAAAAAAAAAATATTTTAGTCGACGGTTCAGACACAGAAGAGAACGCTTGTTCCTTCGACTAAATTTGTTTTCTTTTTTGCATTACAGTTTTAGGTTCTAAATGATATGACATGACTAGCAACCACCCGCTCGCCTGCGCCCTTACAATCTCTATTTGTTTGTTATGCTTAAAAACATTAAGGCATACAAGTAAAGCGTGCACGTTCTTAGTGTATATTCTTTGAAATAAATTTTCTAACTTTTGTTTTTGTGTGATTTTTCAGAACTGGAATTCCTGGTCTTCCTTTGCTTACTTCCACTACTTCTTAAAGAGACATACACCTCGTTCTTTAAGGATCAGGTAAACTTTGTTTTTATTGAAGGGATGCTGAACCAAAATTTGGATTTCGCAAAACAAGGTGACAGCACTGCAGAATCCTATAAACTCCAAAGCATCACTCAACCAGCGATATCTAAAACGTATGACATTATTTTTTGAGAAAGAAGGATGCGATTGACTGAAGACATCGCAGCGATTGCGTGACATCACAATCATAACGTTATCTGCACTACCTCCGCCACACGCAGGCAACATGTGCGCGCAGGCGAGGCCATTTCAAGGCGAGCAGGTTAAGCGAGGAGTAGAACAGTTAATGTTAAAAATATCTTGACATCACGCACGAACTGCTCGTGAAGTCCGGCTGCGAGCCTTTCTCAATCGCTCCCTTCTTTTCCAAAACATTTAGCTATTCGTTCGAGATATCAGCATGTGAGCGATGTTTCGAGGTTTGTAGTGTCCCATTGAGTAGTCCTACAGACCTGTTTTATGAAATGCGAATTTTCGTTCACCATCTTCTTAGGTGCTGTGGACACACTATGCTGAAGAGTTCGTGGGCTGGCTAGAGAAAGAAAAGCAAACAAGTGAAGAGCAATGAAGTGCACTTTTATTGACCCGCTTTTTGCTGAGATGTGCATGAAGTAACAATTAAAATAATTAAAGCCTGTTGTTGTAACTACTATATAGACAAGGGCTGGCCAAACAGACACTGCCCAAGCACCACAAACAAAATTATTCATTTTTAAAGAGCCGCATGGGGAAATGGTGTCGTGGGTTTCTGTGGCGCGAATGTCTTCCCTTTTGCATGCTTTTGCGCCTGTTATTCTGTGCACATTGCTATCCGGTCTTTGCATTGACATCATTGGCGCAGACATATATCCCCAGGGAAGTCACGTTTAGTGTTACACGTTGCGCCATCTAGCTCAAAATATTTGCAACACAGGGGAAAGGCCCTTTCGCCAGCCTCCCTGCTCGTCGGGATGTTAACGCATCAATTTGAAGGTGTTGATTCGTGCATTTTTTGTATTTTATTCTTAAAATTGCTGTTGGATGTGGCAGAATAGCAAACGCCAAAGCTGTAGGCACTACTGTGTGCCGGACTGTCGCAAACCCGGTAGCTTAGCAGGCGTGACTCTCCGCAGGTTTCCGTCGAGCCCGTAAAAAATACAACGCCGTCGGAGATGAATAAATGTCGTAAAACGTGTAAAATAAGCATCCCGTTTGCGTTGCCTTACTTGAGATGGATTTCTAAATGCGCTATTTGACTCATTATTTGCGATTAATCCGCTCGACGCCCGGCGTTGTCTTTGGAATCGATGCAATGACTAGAGTCAGATGAGTCCTTTTCCACTCACACTGCTCCCTGCTCCGCGGACGCATCTTGATCGAACGACGTTTTGTGGACGTTTCATCATAGTTACCGAAAACCGAAGTGAGCGTATTCTCCGCTCCGCCGATTGCAGAACGGACTGTCGTTTGCGCATTTAGCATGATCGCGTAGCTGTCCAAGATGGTGGCTCAATTTCGACCCGTGTCTACGCAGTTCTAACTCCATGCCCGCCGCGAGAAAACCGTCTACTCAAGAAATAAAATTTTAAAAATGTACTTACCTTACGAGAAAAGGTTATCCGTGCTTCGTTTATTTGTGTTCTATGTAAAAGCGAACATCATATTCAGTCGGCGAGAACGAGCATCAGCTTGCGACGAGCAACTGCGTACGACACCGTCCAAACTACAGATAGCTTGCACAAAAGACACATACCTCGGGCACCATAATCTTCTTCAACACGGCACAACACAACACTTGGAAAAAAAAGGGTGGGTGAGGGTAAGAGAGAAAGGGGGGGGGCGCTTTAACTTCTGCTTTTGTAGATGAGAGAAGCTGGTCGAAGTATTCCCTTTTGTTATATTGGGGCGCGCGCAAACAACGTAAATAAAAAAAAAGAACTGCCCCTGTCTACTTGTTATTACTTATATTCGGCTCTAATACCAGATTCTGCTTGCTCCCGTTTAGGGTTGTCTCTACCTATCCAGGAAGGCACCTACTAAAACTCCCTAATGCTAGAACGACACAACCACACATGCATGCATTTATATATTTAACGTTTGATAGATCTTAAAACAGCCGGTAGCGTAGAGCGCGACAACACAACGCTCAGGGTCGGTAATAACGTAATCTCGCAAGGGTATGCTGGAGGCGCTGCCGATTTTAGCCGTCCCAGTGATGCCTCATTTGGCCACGGTGGCGCTGATGATCAACCGACGGTGGCGCTCTCAGGAACCCTGCCCAGAGCTTATTGTTGTCCTTGGCGGCTGACAGCGTATCCTTCGCTGTACTAATTTTACAAACAGGAAATGAGCTTTGCAGGCGAGTGGAAACGAGTGAGCTTAGCTTTCACTGCATTAACGGCAGACTTTCGACACCAGCAAGGAGGACGAAAGTGTGTCATGTGCAAGCTATTTATAACTTATAGTTGGCGAAATATAATATGTTTGCTGATAATAATCCCTGGAAAAGGGTGAACAAGGCATACAAAAGACAAACACATATCTCCAAAAACAGCTAGGCGACTGGAGCGCGATCAAAAAATGTTTCATTTTTCGGTCACGCACTAGTCACCTATAGATGTGTTTGTAGATTTGTGTCTGTCCCTTGTCGCTCTTGTTCCCCTTCTCCAGGGATTAGTATCGTCATTTTTGTTCAGCTCGCTTCCACCTTTGCATAAGTTGCATTATCATCATAGTAATTATGTTTTATACATGTTTGTTCTGATATTTAGTCGGCACCGAAGCTCTAAACCTTCTCAACCAAACGCTTTCATAAACCGGAACTTGATGAGATAAGTACACCACCAGGTATCACTTCGTCGTCTTGCAATCTCATCAGTACGTAGGACAGTCAGCTTTGTATTCCATTATGGAGCTGCCTTCCATTGTATAGAAAAGAACAATAACCTAATAAGCAAAGGTGGCTAATACATCATCTCCGGCAGCATTTTCCACAGAAAGAGTGCTGCCTGGTAGCAGTCACACGGCTAAAGGCGTAAGCATAGAGCGCTTTTGGATCGCTCCAAATCCACCAGAGGAATTGCGCAAAAGTTAGCAAATAAAAACAAATTACCGCATCTCCACGTGGTGAATGATGTTGATTGGGGCGAAGCTCGGGTGGTGCTGATGATACTGATTTTATTGTTCATAGGTAGTGCTGATGGTGCTGATTTCTTTTTATTGCTGATAGGTAGGGCTGAGTTCCGGGTTGCGTTTCGACTTCTTTATTACTGCTTTATGGTCGGTGAAATGCGGAGCCAGTGGTTCTTCTAGCGGATCAGCATGGATCCACTAGGAGCCGTGGGAACGCATCTCCACCGCTTAAGTCAACGGTCCATGTCAGAAAGAAAATGTGTGGTATGGAACGTGGTTATATACGCATTTGAGCATTTGACCGCGGCGCCTTCTCGTCTATAAACGTTGAGCCAATGCATGCAAAGTTTAACGCGATTATATACGCATTTGACCACAGCGCCCTCTCCTGTATAGACATTGAGCGGCTACATGCAACGCTTCATCCATGACATCCCCAGCTCTTGAGTTACTACCACATCACAGAGCCCCCTACTCGTCCCGCAGTGGTGGCCGAGTGGTTAAGGCGATGGACTAGAAATCCATTGGGGTCTCCCCGCACAGTTTCGAATCCTGTCAACTGCGCAAACATTTTTTTTTTCTTTTTTTAAGAAGACAGATGGGATGGCAATCGATGTGAGCACGAACGGACGGACGGACGGACGGACGGACAAGGCTAGACCCTAAGGAGCTTCGCCGTAAAAAATAAAAAATTTCGTTTCTGCTTCATTTTTTACCTTCTGGCCTGTGGATCTTATTTCGATGTGATATGAACAACAAACGCAAAAGGTTTCAACCAAGTGGATTTATACATCCTGTCGTCCGCCATTTCCACAATTAAAATGACCTGATGGGTGAGTTTGTCATTCATAATACATAATAATAATAATACTTTGCGCTGCAGTGTGTAATACTCTTTCACAATGTTTTCAGAAAATTGACGAGCCAAATTAGTGTCTGGTTCCTACTATTTTATTTTGGGAGCCCTTATTCACGAGAGCAGCACTTGGGTAAAAAATAAGCCACGGGTAGGCCACCCAGGATATACTGTAACGACTAAATTTTCGCGGTGACCTAATTTTCGCGAATTTCGCGAATCGCCTACAATTCGCGAAAAATACTTCCCGCGAACAATTCGGGCAATATATGAACGCTACGAAAGGTACACTCGATTCGCAAAAATTAGAACCCGCGAATAATTTCAAATCTTCAGCTTTGGCCCGATTCGCGAAAATTTGAGCCCGCGAAAATTAGGTCGTTCACAGTATATCTTTCATCTGAGCAGTTACCTCACTGGACCATGAAGGGCACTGCTCTCACTGCCATTAAAGAGTTTTAGTAGACCGTTTCCATTATCCGCTCCGCTCTGAGGGTGCCAAACTGCGCATGCGCGGCCTGCTTCAGCGGAATGGAAAGCGGAGGTCCAAAACCGCGTTTTAGTAGACCGTTTTGCTTCAGCGTCAGAGCGTTTTGAGGGCGTGCGAAAAATTCGCTTGCGTAGCCCCACAAGTGGACGTTTATAGTACTAGTAAGACAGAAAACTAAACGTTAACACCAAGAAAGTGAAAGGGAGCGTGTTTGTGAAGGTAGTAAAAACGAAGGCGAGAATAATAAACACAAAAACCTAGGCACACACCCTAAGCATATTAAGCTATAAAATATAAATTTAATCGTTCCACCCTGTGTGCGAGTGAAGCCGAAGCTATAACAATGAGCATGTTGCTCTAAACGGCACTTGCACTGCACGAGCGCGCGTGCTGGTCAAGGCCGCTGAAAGGCCGACACTCTGCTCCACTCGAATTAAAACTGAAACAGATTAACGTATTCGAAGTAGAAAAATGAAAGAAAAGGACAAAGTTTGCGCATTCCGAGTACACCCTTTTGCGAAGCACGAGTACAGTGTTGCTCAAGGCTACCAAGACACCTGCACGATAAATCCCCGCGGTTCTCAATGAAGGAGACTTCTACTAACGAGATTAAGCTGGCGAGACATTGAATCAATGATTTGTATCCCTCATGCCATGAAGCGCCGAAGCTTCCTTTCCGAACGCGGTTTGCTGGATGTTGCCAACGTAGAAGAGATAAATCATTTAGGAGGCAATCCCGCTTAAGGAAGGACCTGGCTGCTCTGCATGTGGGCCTCCAAATCCCAGCACCCGACAGATCGGCGCAGGGTGTTGCCAATCTGGCCAGACGCTTTGCATGGATCTTTGTCGACTGACTTATCGCAACCGTCTGTTCGAACTTGGATGAGCGCTTGGACGGAACTTGTCGGTGTTCTAGTATTGACAACCTCCGACGTGGTTCACATCAACGAGAGGTTCGGCCACCTGCTCGCTGACATGAACAAACATAGGGGGTTGACCCTGGCGAAACTGGATCTGTGCTCACAGGTGAGACCCTGCATGGTTTGTGTAAATTTCGTGTTCCCATTGTTTTTAGCACAGCTGATCTGTCTAGTAAAAAGTTACTCTTTTTGATACGCCAATAATTTACGTCTTTACTTTTGTTTCAGCACGAAAAAACAAGGTGTACATGGGCAGTGTCAGGACAAGTGACGACGAGCGCGTTTTTAATTTGAGTTTCAGTAGGCCACTTTTATGAGCCCTCCATGCTCTACTTTACGCTTTGGAAGAAGCATCGCCCCCACCGCGCATGCGTAGCCCGCTCTGAGTTGGAGCGTATAGTTAGCGGAGTGAGCGTGCGCTCCGCTTTACAAGTTGCAGAGCGGACTTCCCTCAGCGTTCTTAGCGTGATCGCTTAGATCTCAAGATGGCTGCACTTGCTCAATACGCGTCGATGTTTTTCACCTTGACCTCAGCTTGAAAGAGGCCGAATCAAGAAGTAAAGCGCACGCCCCACGCATGAAAAGTAAATCATTCCATTTGAGTTTTATGTAACACAAAAGAGCATACTCAAACGAAGTGAACGAGTATCACTTTGCAACCAACACGGTGTCGGTAAAGTCGTCGCGTTTTTATGGGCCTTCTATGGCTATGCAATCAGATGTACGGGAGCGCGTGCTTGAGCTCCAATTATACCTGTGCAAGTGCCCTCCTGTCGGATGTGCCACTCAAAGTTGACCGCGAGCATAGCGCTCGCCAAGCCGCACCAAAGAAACCATTCCTCTCAACTTTATTTATTCATATTCGCTCGCAATTTCTGAATTGTTTAACTGTCCTCCGGAATTGTTGGCCTTAGATTTCCATGTAGATTTAGAAAATAATAGAGACTTGAATGCAGCCATTTTAAAAGTGCATGCCATGCTGCCCCTATTCTTCAAGGCCGCCTTTATTTTGGCCAAGCGTCTAGGGAGCAAGAGAGCTGCGTCATTGTTTGTCGCAGACGCGAGTCTAAATGTGTTAGACACGAATGCTGCGTGAATGCTGAATATGAACTCGGTTCTAGTCACAAGTCTCGCACTAAATGCGATGCCCAAAATATGGCGGCCGAATATGTTACCCGGCGGTGTTTTGAAAAAAAAAAAAGTGACCAAAAACTGTCGAAAGAATAATCCATGTCAAGGTTTTGTCTGGTGAAAACCAGACAGGCATAAACAATTCAGAATTTATCAAACAGAACACTGGACTTCTGAGCAATAGCGGTAGACTAGAGCGCTTTTCAGAAGTTTCGTTTTGAATGCACAGTTTGACGGCCTCAGAGCTTAGCGAAATTAAGAAACAACTATTTGTGTTTTTTTAATTTACGATACACATTTTTCTGCAACCCTACCATGGAAATACTCTATCTTATATGAGTAACAAGTCCCATATCACATGTTTTGGTAGTGTTTAAATACTGCCGTGTTGTAAGAGTGTCTTCTTCTTTTTATTAGGCCGTCAAAGACAAGGGAGCACCCCTGGACAACTGTTGGGGTTTTGTTGACCGCACAGCACGTCCATGCCGTCCATCAAAGAATCAGAAGCCATACTTTTCTGGTCACAAGAGGGGGCTCGTCGTGAAGCACCAGGCAGTGATGTGCGCAGACGGCAGAATTTGTCAGGTGGACGAACCCTACGAAGACCATGGGCATGTTTCTTTTTCTTTTTAATATCAGAGTGCATTAACTGATCACAGTGAATCATATCCAAGCTGTTGTACTGAGCGAAATACTTGTCCAACTAAGCTGAAAGGCGTCTAGAAATATTTTAATAAAAAAAAACATTTACTAACGACTCCCATTTTACATCTCAGATGTGCGTGTGAATATTGCATCTAATCAAACTACAGTGTTTCTATTGACTTCAGCATTGTAAAAGTAGCCTGTGTTGCGTGGCCTTCTATTGCAAGAAAACACCTTAAGCTCCTGCCTGAAACTAGGCAGGAGCTTAAGCCGAAAAACGCAATTTCAAAAACACACAAAAAAAAATGAAAAGGAGTGTAGCCAAGCAAAATGGTTTCATCTCATCCCCCAACACAGATACATACACTGCGCTCTAACACGATAAAATCGCTTTTATTTGCAGTTTATTTCTTTGACAGCTGTTGAGAGAGCTGAAAGTTTGTCGCTCATATTAGTGCCCCAAACCAGCGCTTTATTCTACACCAATAGGTTGATGTCAGTCCCTCGTATTTAAGGTGAAAAATAAAAACAGGATATTGATTGTTCAAGGTAACAATGTCGCGCAGTGTACAGAAACACCAAGGTACCCTATCACAAACCGAAGCATACGAAGAAGAAAAAACTCATTTCATTGGGAAAACAAAAAAAGGTAGAGATATAAATGGAGCACTCACTTTCGCTAATTTGCACTGTCTTGCTGCCTAAAGCAACCTAACAAAAATATCTGTCCGTTTGCCGACTGCTTTAGTCTTTAGTCTTTATCTTTTGGTTCTGGAGAGACGCGGCACCGCAGGAAGGCAGCAGCCCGTACCATGGAGGCCCGCGGTGCCGTGTCTACGAAACTTGATAATGTAATGAGTATGTACATGCAAGATGACGACGACATGGGTTGTTGCAATTGGGGAGGATGGCAGTCCGATTCGCAGAAGTCCAGATTTCGTGGAGGCGGGTTGGGCGGGTGAGCAGCGAGCCATGGGGATCTGGCACGCCGTTCGATCGGTGCATGAAGGAGCCCCAGGAACATGATGGCGCCGTTGCTCACTGGGGTCCACTGGGGTCAAAGCATCAGGCTTCAAGGAGGTAGCCCAGCCAAAGTAGAAGCTGCCGCCTCCGAGGAACCGAGGCCCTGGGGCTCTGATTAAGGCACCGCCGTCGCCCGGTGTGTCATCCTCTCAACGTCGTCGTCGTCATCTCGCATAGAAAAATCGAGCCCGCTGGCTTAGACAAGGCAGCACCTGTCCCCACCGTTCAGGGGCCGTGAAAGGATTGCAGCCAGCGATTTCCCGAAGCAGCCACAGGTTCTCGACCACCGTGAAACGTTTTCTTAAGGACGCCGTTTCAAACAAAGTCTGCGCAGCCATCTTAGTACATCGAGGTTCATAACGGTCAAACGCGCTCCCAAGCATGCTTTCAAGTGGCGAGCACAGATTTCGAATTCCTTTCCAGAAGAAAACGACCATCTACTGAAGCTTTACTGGGAGTGGAACGCGCTTCCTAATATGGCAAGGAAAGCGGAGCTATACTTCGTCTCACCTTAGTATGGACTCTTGTTAGCCGCGCGTGCTAGAAGCGCGAGCTAGTTGCTTCGAACGAAGCCTCGGCGGCTGCACGAGCGCTCGTGCAGCGAGTGCTCCAGTCAAGGCAGTCAAGGTTAGCCGCTCGCGCTAGCACAGCATTCGCGGTTAGTCCATGCTAAGGTGAGACGAAGTATAGCGGAGCTGACGCTTCACGCTCAAATCCCAGAGCGGGTCGCGCATGCGCGATGGCAACTCCGCTTTCCATAGAGCGGAGCGAGAAAGCGAAAACGGTCTACTAAAACTCTCTATTATCTGGCATCGATTACATTGGTTTCGGTTTCAGCATGCTCGGGCCATGTTGGCATTTTATGTCACGTTTATTTGGTTTTGTTCGTAACAACAACAGCGCAAAGACAACGGCACACGTGCAGGACACCCAAAAGACACACAGCGCTGACTTACAACTGAATTGCATTTTTGGGTTCTCCGCGAAGAACGAGAATAGAAAAACCGCTTCGTATGCTTCTTTATCGCGAGAACCACGAGACGTCTTTTAAAACGAAGGAACAGGTGATGCAGCTTAGAGCCAAGCTAAAGTTAAACTGTATCGGCATTAGCGAAGATTTTTGTCCTGCGACACGCTTGGCTCGAAGGAACCTAATCGAATTTGGAAAGACTCGGAGTTCCACCTTCAAGCTTACTTATAACAAGTTGTATGTAAATGATAAGTGTTATTTTTATGACCAGAAGCTAGACCAGATCTCGGAGCTCTCTCGACCACGACCCTCCCGTAATTTGGCGCAACAATCATCAAGCTCTGAGGGTGCGCCCAGTGCATCCACATCACTTTAGCGGTCGGCGAGGGGTGGTGATCGTAATCTTCCCTCGCCTACTATGTCCAGTGCCTCCTTAGTACGTGATTTTTCTTTTTTGCTTTGTAACGTCAGGAGCGTTATCAACAAGCGCGACGCCTTGTCTTCTTTAATTGACACATGTCTTGCTGATGTAGTGGTCTTGACGGAAACTTGGCCATCCGCAAAAGTAGATAATAGTGAGATTTTAAATTGCCAAAAGAAGTATCGATTCTACAGATGTGACAGGGGAACTCGGTCTGGGGGTGGCGTTCTGATAGCGGTTTGCGACGAGTTAGTTTCTTTTGGTGTGTCGCTTGCCTCGCCTCTTGAATTAACTTCTGTGCGCATTCGTCTGAACCACAAGGACGTAATTTTTTGCGCTTGTTATCGCCCCCCTGATTCACCTTCTGGATTTTCTTCTGATCTACATGATGCTTTGAATACATTACACGTAAGGTATCCGTCATCGCCCATTTTTGTTCTTGGTGATTTTAATTTTCCCAACGTTTCCTGGGACGCACCTATTCCCGTAGCAAGCTCCGGCTCTCTTGAGTGCAATTCCTTTCTTACTACATGCTCGGATTTTAACTTGACTCAGCTCGTTAAATGTCCAACCCGTACAACCCCGGCAAGTGCCACTGTCCTTGACCTAGTATGCACTACCCATCCAAATCTTGTACAATCAACTTTCAGTTTTTCCAGGTGTAAGCGATCATTCCGTCATTCACTTTAATATTCCGAACAGTTCGACTCGCAAATGTGCAGCTTCAAAGGTATTTAGAGACTATAGTAGGGCTGACTACACCGGGATTAATAATGAACTCGAGATATTTTTATCAGATTTTCTTCAGACATTTTCTGAGCAATCATTGGAAGATAATTGGTGTATGTTTAAATCAAAAGTAACTGAGCTTACTAGCCGTTACATACCCCTTCGCAAAATTAGAAATACACAGTCACCTTGGTATACACCAACATTAAAACGGTTATCAAACAAAAAAAAGCGCCTTTTCCGACGAGCCAAGTTATCAATGATCCCAGAGAGATGGGCAGCTTATCATTGTGCAGAGGATGAGTACGCACGTGCACTGTCTCTCGCCAAACATGCTTTTTTTAATCAAACCCTTCCATCGCTACTGGAAACTAATCTGCGTAATTTTTGGCACGTTGTGAACGGAAATGAAAGGAAACCAATTGAACTTGCTACGGATAGTGAATCGGTCGTTCGTAGGGAAAACTGCTGCGTTGTTTTGAACTCTGCATTCTCATCGTCGTTTGTTAACAGCACGCCATGCATGTTTCCCGATGTTCCGGTTTATGATTTTATTCCGATGGATCCAATAGTTATTGACTGGGCAGGCGTAATGAAATTAATTCAAAATATGAAGCTTTCCTCTTCTCCAGGTGATGATGGCATTAACCCCAAATTTTTGAAGAACACCGAAGTGTATTCGTCTATAATATTGTCGAAGATTTTTGCACAGTCATTAGAATCCTGTACGCTCCCGAACGACTGGAAGGTAGGAAAGGTGGTTCCTCTGCACAAATCAGGTAACACTCATTGTCCCAATAATTATAGACCCATTTCATTAACCAGTATACCGTGCAAACTCATGAAACATGTCATATACTGTCATATGGTATCCTTCCTCGAAACTAACTCTTTTTTCAGTATGCAACAACACGGCTTCAGAAAAAATTACTCATGTGAAACTCAACTACTCGCCTTTACTAACGACTTATTCTCTGCTGCAGATCACTTAGTCACTGTTGACTGCATTTTCATCGACTTTTCTAAAGCATTCGATAGTGTCTGTCATAGTCTGCTCCTCTATAAATTAAGTAAACTTAACATGGACCCTAATATTTTTAAATGGATAGAATGCTTCTTGTCTAATCGCACGCAATATGTAACCGCCAATGACCATAACTCCCCTCACTGTCCTGTAACGTCCGGTGTCCCGCAGGGGTCAGTGCTAGGGCCCTTGCTTTTTCTTATTTATATTAACGACTTACCTAGCTGCATTTCTTCATCTATAAAACTTTTTGCCGACGACTGTGTTGTTTATCGCAAAATTCTGGAACCTGTTGATCATTCTGCTCTTCAGTCTGACCTCGATAACATTTCATTTTGGTGTGACACCTGGCTAATGAAACTTAACCCTGCCAAATGTAAGTCAATGAGAATTTCACGTCATTCAAATTACATCCTACCATGTGACTACTTACTTAACGGTGTTCGCCTAACGCAAGTTTCGTCCTACAAATATCTTGGCATTATCATTTCTGCTAACCTTTCATGGCAAGATCACGTCGACTACATCACAAGTAATGCTAATCGCGCACTCGGTTATCTACGGCGTAATTTTTCTTTAGCCCCAACTAACTTGAAACTCATACTTTATAAAACTTTAGTGAGGTCAAAGCTTGAATATGCATCATCAATCTGGGACTCTCATATTAACTCCCTTATTCTTCAAATAGAAGCCATTCAAAACCGTTCCGCGCGTTTCATCTTCTCAAATTACTTTCGAACTGCCAGTGTCACTTCTATGAAATCTAATCTTAACTTACCAGATCTTTCATTGCGTCGTAAACTATCTCGTCTTTGTCTCTTTCATAAGGTTTATCATTTCAATTCTGTACTCAGTGACTCTCTCTTTCTGCCACCATCGTACATTTCTTCCCGCAGCGACCATTAGTTCAAGGTTGGCGTCCCAAGCAGCCGCACCAATTTGCACTTCCACTCATTCATTCCAAAAACCTGCACAGAATGGAACCACCTCCCCGCCTCCATCGCTTCAATCACTGACACCGACCGTTTCAAAAGTGCCATTTCCAACCATTTTTTGTGATTCCCCTGCTGTGTTTATGTTCATGTTGTATTTTTTCACCACTCCTCTCTGTAATGCTTCGGCCTTGAGAGTAAATAAATGAAATGAAATGAAATGAAATAATTTCCGTGTCTCACTGGCGTCTCACATCTCCATTGGCCAAAACTTCCAGCTCTTTGTTTGATAACGTCAATGTTGGGGCACTAAAAAGTGCATCTTTAAGCCATGCAATCCTTTCTGCATGCTTCAATTATCTCTCTAGAGAGCTTCTGGCTTCTTGTACCGATAACAGAAAACCGCTTAAAATCAGCCTCACATCCACAATTGCGACAGTGTAGACCTAAATGTCCGGAGATCACTGGGGGTGTTATGGTAATGTTCTCTTAACTGTTCGGTCAACCAACACCCGGTTTGCTTGCCACATGAAAGGGGAATAGAATAAACTCCGTCCTTCGTTCAAAAAACAAACGTACTGCGTTTTCTTTTTTTTTCTTTTTTTTTTTTTCTTTTGTGCAGCGTATTTGCTGGTTGTTAGTGATGTTAACTCCTTCACTTAAACTGGAAAGCATGTTGGGGGCCGAAAGGACTACATTCAAATTTTCTCGGTTCTTAATCTTTTTTAGCGCGTGAAAAACGTTCCGAATATTGGGCATCTTTACTACACTTATTTGTTTACTGCACAAGAGGCGGTGCAACTGAAGCCTCCCCCTGCTTTTCTCACCTTGTGAGTGACTATAACCTAGGTAGTCAGCGCGCATCATGTAGAAGCGTTACGTACTCTGCTAAGATGCTCGTCGAGATTGAACCGGGCAGGAAAAACAACGATTTAGTTGTAAGGATGCGAGCATGGGCCTGGAGGGATACTTCCTGAGGTAATGCAGTTATTGTGGAAATGAAGGGGAGGTGTGGAGAGGAGCCATCTATTCCAAACCTCTAATATCTCGCAAACCATATGCGGAGCGCAAGTTCGTCTGCTTCTTTTGCAGGGGTTTTGATGACGTCAGAACGCCGAGCTCTGATTGGCTCTGATTGAAGGATAGTGGGTAGACCTCAAGGCAGCTTGCTTTGAGGTCTATTCACTATCCTTCAATCAGAGCCAATCAGAGTTTGACGTTCTGAAGTCACAACACCCCTGCAAAAGAAGCAGACGAATTTGTGCTACGCATGAAAAAAATCTCCCAAGCATGTTGGGAATGGACGCACGTTGCACGTGCTCACTGGCGTTTGCACGCAGTAATTTTTGAAGTAATATTTAAAAATACGAGTCTAGCTTTGCAAGTGCGGTCGTTATCGCCGTATTTTAGTCATTGACATCCAATCTTCGTTACAGACAAAAGAAGCGAGTGCAGCACGTGTTACTCTCCTAGCGGGCGCATTAGACCTTGGGAGTCTTAAAAGTGCTATATTTGGAGGCTTCCAAGCACATATCGATCGGAAGAGCGATTGGAGGAGACTTGGATGCTGTCGCCATCTGGCGCTTGTAAGGGGAGGTCCGGGGTCATCCTTTCGTCAGATTTAGTCGTTCCCCCGAAAGATGGCGCACTTTATTCTAGCGGCGGGATGGATAGGTGGCGCTAAATACCGCCCTTTCCACATTGCTTTCATTGTTTTTTCTTGTGGATTGTAAGTTGGGTTTATTAATTTTGCACTTGCTTTGAGAGTATCGTAAGCATAGAAGCTTAAACCAGATGAAAGCCAGTAAGTTGCTTTGCTCGGTAGGAGATCGCAAACGTTTACTAGACATCCGGAAGCGACGTGTGTTCTTGTGGGAGAGATTTATTTCTTTTCATGTCGTTCAGAAGGGATTTAGAACGAATCGACAACCAGGCTTTGGTACATAAAAGGTTATTATAACCTCTGATGAATCGAGGCTAGAGTTTTAAGAAAAAAAAAATCAATCTAAGTTTCTAGTGTAGCACGACTGCAAATATCGGGGAAGTAGCGAGACACCGTCATGGCAACGAGAAGTCGGATTTTATTACCTTTTAAAGCATGAAATGCTTTCCCCGAATCCCAAATGCTTTGTTCGTCTTTCTATCTGTGCATTTTCCGCTAAATTTGGCGGGGAAACTGAATTGTGGTCTAGGCCACGTCACGTCAGGTCACGTGAGATCAATTGATATCGCGTGACCTCTAAATCAATTCAGTTTCCCCGCTACATATGTCCTGAACATATGTCACGTGACTTGCTTACGGCACCTATACACCAATGCAGTCTCCCCGCTAAATTTGGCGGGGAAATCGGATTCACGTGGCCTCTACACCAATTCAGCTTCATTGCTCAATTTTGCGGAGTAATTAACTGACGTCACGTGACTAAACGCGACGTGACCTACACACCAATATAATTTCCCCTCTAAATTTAGCAGTAAAGCTAACGGCACGGGACCTGGAGTCACGTGACGTATACTTTTATATATATATATATATTGATACCACAAACCCTATACAACACTAGACTATATATTGTCCTCTAAACAAATTAAAACCATCGCTCCCTAGACACTGCATGTCGTGCAATCTAGGAATTTGTATATAAACGTAGCTGCCGATTTTTTTCTGGTTCATACCCGTGACGTAGCAAACCAAACTTGGTTCACTCTTTCTTGTTGTGGGTACTCATCCTCAGTGGCAAACGACGAGTTTTAAGTGTGAAAGACTGCCGTGGAAGCTCAAATTTGTGTCCTTAAACTAACGCTGCCAAACTTGATGTCCTGTCATTACACTTGCATTTTTTTTTTTTTTGTGGAAGCAGGATTAATTATGCGCAGAAGTAATTGCGAGCTTTTGGTCAATAGCGGAAGGTCGACCACATCGACAGCTTTGGTCGCAAAGGTTGCCGATGGTGAAAAGAGGGTACAGCATTTTGTGCTTGGACACGTGTGTCAACATTTCAGAAAACTATTAGGATTGTGTCGTTCCTAGCGCCTTAAAACATACCTTTCTTTGGTGTGACAATTCAGAATGCTGACTGCGAAATTTCTTTTAAAGCATGGAAATATCTCAGCTCGTTTTCTATGTCTTTTCTCTTTTTCCTCTCATTTGTATGAATGTTCCTATAATTGTATGTTCAGCTGGTTCTTCTCAATGTTTCCTATGTCTATCATTACAACTCGTGAGGTTGGTTACATCCTGTTTGTTACGGTAACTTATATAAATGGTTTGTGTGCACACCACGTTCGGCTTGAGCACACTGCTTCGGGTGTGATTACACTTAAGAAACTACAATTATTTGGTATCGTACACGGTATGAAATATTATTTCAAAAAGGGTTTCTGAAAGAAAACACAGGTAAGAGTTACGTGGGATGCGTTTTCAAATATTTGTCAGGCTCGGCGGACATTAAAGAAGGGAATTACAATGACGGTAAGTGGAGCAACTAACTAAGATTGGTTCATTATCTTTTTTTAATTTATTTTACATGTTCTATTATTGCAGTTGCGGTTTTTACGGCAGTCGCGATTAGAGACTAACCCAGTTTCAACGGTTTTGAAAAGGCCAACGAGCTTCGAGATATTCATCGATCAATTCTCACGTTTTTTGGCTGTTGCTTTTTTGTCGTCTGATTCCTAGATTAGACGTTATAAGAGCGCCATACCTTCCGTACACGGTGATGCATAGAAATGTCACGTAGTCGCTTGGCACACACCGTCACAAACTCGGAACCGTGTCTGTCCTTGACGGATTCGCCGACGCCGCGCAGCCGTGATAGGAAAATAGGCGAACGGCCCAAAACTCTTCCACTCTTTCAAGCAACATTATGGACGAGAGTTCCGACGCTCCTTTTGCGTATACAATTAAAATTCATTCTCCAGAGGCGCAAAAACTGATTCATGAACAACTCGAAGCCAGTTGGCGTTTTAAAAAAAATGGTTTGAGTTGGTTTAGCCTCTAGTCGTAACTGGCGTCGATATCGCAATTGCAGCGTTGCGGTAGTACCCGAGAGCATCGCTTTTATTCTTTCTTAACACCGGGACGCTACAGAAATTAGTTAAAAGAACAACGTGGAAGCCGATAGTGTGCGATGCTGGGAAAACACTACCTACAGTAATGACAGCTTGTGCACTAGAATTATGACGTTATCACAGTGAGGTCAAGCAAACACACAGGTTGGACAGGAGCGCTGAGTCAGCGTTTGACTGGGACTCGTGTCCAATGAACGGGTCGAAGGAAGCTCTGCATCGGACTCGGGTCCAATGCTGAGTTGGCGCCATCCGATTGTGACGAAGTCCCATGAAGGAACAGGAGGTTGCTCACAGGGGTTGACGATTCAAGGTGTTGTTGGTCAGCCAGGGTACGAACCAGCGACCACTTTCTACCACACTGGTTCTCCGCCACGGGCCTTACTCTTTTTACTCAAACAATAAATCGGCCTGGTGCTTGGGGCTTAGTCACGTGAGACCTCCACTAAGTTGGATTGGCTAAATAGTTCGTAGTGTCCGCTGAGGTCCATGGCACGCTGAAACCGAGTACAGGAAGATTCGCGTCGCACACCGGCTGTCATGGAAGCTATGGGAAAACTTCGAAGCCTAATTTCGGAAACCGTTCAGGGCTGTTCGATATACAATTGACATAGGGGAGTTCATTGGTACAGTATAGAGCCTCTAAATATGCTACGCTTAGAATATCGGCACTCTTTTCGCTGATTGCCTTGTGGGCACGGGCATTTTGGCGCTCATTACGAAGTGGGCGTCATTGGCGAGTTACGATTAACTTAGGAATACGGCTTCCTGAACTTTAGATGCGGTGGCAGGAAGCTCGGGCTATATTGTTTTGCTCCATCGCGGACTGCTTTAACATTTTTTCGTTGGTAGAAAAAGTGTTTCGTGCAATTTCAGATAAAACATAAGATATTTTATGTTGCTACAGGCTTTATGTTTAAACAGCCTGAAGTTAGTCTGCCTCAACGGGCGACTGCTCTCTCAGCTGTAGATGAGCAATTTAGCCAGTGCAATTCAACCGCTAGCCTGGGGTCTTTAACGTGCACCACGCAGTAGTGATACACGACCGCAAGCCGGTACGATGGTCATCCAGATCGAAACGGGCAGGGGTGGGGCTTGAACCCAGGATTGCTGGGCTCTGCAGCGCGAGCTATCGCTTCACTTGTTCCGAGCTGGCGTACGTACTCCGTTCAACCTTAAGCTGAGAATAGAAGCTCCGCCTACAGCGCGACCTTTCCGCCCTTTGCTACCCAAGTGTGAACGCGCAGGCACGCGCCAACAAAGCACTTCAGAAGCCAGCGAGCTCGCTCTGAAGGCGGAAGTTCTAGTGTCAGCAGGGTGCCTTCACGTGCGCTTTGCTTAGGGTGAAGACATCTGGCCATTTTGTTACGAATGCTTTTTTTTTTTTTTTTCCTGAAGCGCTTGAAAGAGCATGTTTCTACTAAAGCCCCTCTATCCTGGGAAAAGTGGCGCCATTCATTGTTGTAGAAATGCTCGAGGCACATGCCGCGCGCCTCTTCCGGGAAATTTATGGCGTCTGAAATCTAGCTGAGTACTGCGCTGTGCCGCCATGATCTTCCCAAGGGCTGCACGTTGCACGTGCCTCGTGCATCGACGAACCTAGCACTACTTTTGAAACATGAGGGGCCTTACCGCCGAATTCAGAAACCTCACTCGAACTACACTCAAACTTAAGGGCCCCTCCACTTCCTCGAGGAAGGCGCGAGGGCCGGCGCTGGCCCTCGTCGCGACGGACCCGCCGTCGCGATTGGCCAGCGCCGGCCCTCGCGCCTTCCTCGAGGAAGTGGAGGGGCCCTTAAGTTTGAGTGTAGTTCGAGTGAGGTTTCTGAATTCGGCGGTTAGTCCCTGCACGCTCGTGGCGCTGCCTTTGCTACTGCGGCAATTTTTTTCGACGATATCTGTGTTTTTTTCTGTGAGCGCGTGCTGTCGGCATTGGTACATACAAGTGTAGCGTCCCCTTAAAGAGAATGACATTGGGGCACTATAGAGTAGGACACCGATCCCCCTTGAGATATCATGTGGGTATAGCTTAAAGGGGCAATGCAACAATTTTTCTACTTTCAATAAATACAACTTAAATTTATTCCTTGACATTTATGACCTATGGAACACACGTTGTTGTTGTTGTCGTTTTCTATACGCAATGGAAGTCGCAGAAAACATCAGAGAAAAACGAACAACGTTTATCTAAAGAGTAGCGCAAGGTGTGTCGATGCACGAGGCACGTGCAACGTGCAGCCATTGGGAAGATCATGGCGGCACAGCGCAGCACTGAGCTAAATTTCAGACGCCATGAATTTCCCAGAAGTGGCGCGCGGCACGTGCCTCAAGCATTTCTACAACAATTAATGGCGCCACTTTTCCCAGGACAAAGTAAAGCCATTTCATGTTTCAAAAGTAGTGCAAGGTTCGTCGATGCACGAGGCACGTGCAACGCGCAGCCCTTGGAAAGATCATGGCGGCACTGCGCAGCACTCAGCTACATTTCAGACGCCATGAATTTCCCAGAAGTGGCGGGCGGCACGTGCCTCGAGCATTTCTACAACAATTAATGGCGCCACTTTTCCCCGGATAGAGGGGCTTTAAGATAGAGGGGCTTGGAGGGGCTTTACGTTTACCCCCTCAACTCGCAGCCAGAAAAAACGGCCACGTGATCTGGAGACGATTATATGCCGCCAATATTTTGAACATAGCCACGCGCTGTGGTTGCAGAGCACAGGGCGCGCGCTGAGTTCCACCCATTGCTAAGATTCGGCTGTTCCCGTCCTCCGAGCGATTTGGCAAAGGCCACTGCCCGAATGCATGTCGAGGCATTGATTGTCACGAGCCAAAGCCGAACGCCTACGCAGTCTTCGTGTCCACACTACGAACAGCATTTAAATATTCTCACAGCGGGAATCGCAAGGCTTGATGACGGACTCCGCTGGACCGCGTTGTTGGCATTGTCCCCATAGCTACGTCATTAAATTTTGCGAAAGAGAGACGAAAAGATAAGGTCAACTTTCATCTTTGGAATTCCACCGTGACGAAGACGCTTCTTGGTGAGTGGCATTGCGTTTGAGTATTCTCGTGGCGCACTAGTGCCAGTAAGCTGGTGCAAAGTGAGCAACGTTCCTACCCAGTATCACTGCACTGCCCCTTGAAGAGCCTTTACTCCGAAGCTCACCTTCTTTAGAGGCTACACAGACGATTGCAAACAAGGCACCTGGCCGCCCCCATGTTCCTGGTCGTGCGAGAAAGCACGTGAAATTGCGAGCCTGCCAAAGCCACCTTCACGCGCATGCTGCACGTGCTTGAACGCATGGGGTACCAGTCGGGACGCTAGGCTTAAGTCGTGCCACAAAGAGATCATGAGCAGCAGTAGTTACTGAGAGGGTGAGAACTGCAGGGATGTTCTTCAGCCGTCCCGCCCCCAGCGCACCTTCGAGAGCTCTTTCGCGTCTCGTGAGCGCGCACGCACACTCAAAGCGTGACTGAAGACATGGAGCGCCTGCCGGACATTGCAGAGACATCCCGTTTTGTTCCTGTCAGTGACCGCCTAACTAGAGGCCAATTGCAAAGTATAGTCAGTGTTGGCCCCCACTGCGGGTATGGGCACTGCGCGGGAAGCAGATCCGCCTGTAGTGGAACGTCCGCGCATGCGCCATGCCGACAGCAGCGGTGCGCCGTTGGAGCTGTGTGTTTGTGTACACGGTGTTTTCACGCCACGGCAATTTGCCATTTCCTCGTTTAATGTGAGCGCAAAAAGGAAGCGCACTTATTTGATTGCGTCAACCGAGTCTTCGGAATGCTCACTTTCCTGCACGCGCCGCACAGCTCATGGCAACAAGGTAGTGGACGAAAGTATGTCGATGAAACTGCTCTATTGGCGACGTGCGCGATCGAAATCGTCGCGGTGGTCGGCCTTCCACGATTGGCCGAATGCTGACTATGACGTCAGCAAAGGAGTTCTCATGGACGGAAATAAGAGGAACGTGAGGACTTCAATTTTGACGGTGTTAACAGTGTTGATTCAAGAAAGCTATGATTTCAAGCTTCCGCCATGCTAATTACAAACGCCATCGAACTTGTTGTTCACAAGGTAATGACGTCATGAAAGGTAACCATATGAGGGCGCCACCGAAACATCTCGCCACTAATACCAACACAACCTAGAAGACAAGGCCCAAAACTTTCTCTTGTAAACGTCATCACGAGTGGATCCACGCATTGTCGTCAGCGCGTCTTGCAGTGTCTCGCAACAAGCGCGACGCCAGCAGGCGGTGGCACCAAGACGGACGGGTCTGCCCTTTAAGGTGTATCCACACGACGGACCAAATTGCTGTTTTGGTCCGCGGGCCACGCATCACGTGATCTTACGTCACCGGTCTTCGAGGTCCGCCGGCGGTCCGCGGCCCGCGCTTCTGAGAAATGCCAAGCGACTTTTCTCGCCCGGACCTTGGCGGCGGACCGCGGCGTTTTTAGTAGAATTGAAGCGCTAAGTCTGGTAACAAGCTGACTTTTGTTGTTTGGATTGGAATCCAAATCCAAAGTCGTTTTCTTTTGGCGCCAACTGTTGAAGACGAAGAAGACGAACCTTTTGTTGTGCGACGATGGCGGCATGGCGAAAAGAGTTGACTATGCAGACCAAGATCTTTCGTGCACATCCAGGGCTTCATCCAGCATGCCCTTTTCGGTTCACTTAGTCCTCCTCGTCCTCAATAGTCAACGCCAGGGCCACCGCGGCCAAACGTCTCTTTCGTTCAACCTCCATCTTGGCTCCTTACAAATAGCCTCAAAGCAGCTCGCTGCATGCGTCTGGCGCAGCTGTGAGGTCGAGGGTTAGACCGGCCCGTTCGCTCTGTCGTCTGCTCTTTTGGTCCGCCGTGTGGATGCTCATTGCAGCCGGGCGGCCCGCGGGCCGCGCATCACGTGATCAATCGGTCCGCGGCCCGATCCGTCGTGTGGATACACCTTTAGCGGCGAACTCTCGTCCAGCTCGAGCGTGTTTTCCGCTTGGGGGCCGGTCGGAGATCCACTTGCGATGACGTCATGCGCAGGCTTTGATCATCTAGATGCTATTTCTTCTATGCGCCGAGAAACAAAGGGAGAGGAGGGGACGGGAGCACGCTGGGGACGCCGAAACGCCGAGCTCTAACCGAAATGATTCGTGCGTAAACTCAAAGCTTTACTCCGTTTGATTTTAACTGTGAGCGTAGCAGAAGCTACAAGAGAAAGCTCCGGGATTTCAACGTAATTGCCAAACACGCGCGCTCGTCCAGTGCAAGCACTGTTGAGGGCGACACGTTCGGGCTTGTAGCATCGACTGCGTCTGGACTTAAGCTTAAACGAAGTATAGCTGCCTTTGGCCGTGTTCCAAAATTTAGTCACTCTTATTCAGCGTAAGGGTTTTGTATCTTGGCGTTCTAAAACCTAACCGCGTCCAGCATTTTCTTAATCTCTGTTGTCACGTGACACGAGCCGCCGGAGTAACTCGGATCCATTTGGGTAAGGTTTGGAACACAGCTGCTGTCTCCACTCTCATCTACAGCTGGGAGGGGCAAGTCGCCCGTTGAGGCAGACTAAGTTCTAGTCTGTATAAACATACACACACACCAGTCTTTTTCCTTCTCGCGGAACGTGTTGCATAGAAAGCGGAAGGCGCGTCTGGCGTTTGGCTTGCGCATTCGAACGCGTTCGACGAGTGCAGTGGAGACAAAGGCTTGTAGCTTTGAGTATACCCCCTAATCACTCCAACCAGAGCTCGGCGTTCTGGCGTCCCCACGCACTCTCGTCTCCTCCTCACCCTTAGTTTCTGTCCGTATTGTCTGCACCTACCTGAAAATGACATGTCGTGTCTGTTCTATTTTAAAGTCGGAGAGGAATGGCACATACCAGGCGGTCAAGTGAAGTTCACCTCGCTCTTTTTTATTACCAGGTTTTCAATGCGTCGGCCCCCAGCAAATCTGCGACACTTCGAGTGCAGTACAAAGAACATTGGGCTACGGATGGCACACTAAACGCGATGATGCCTCTGTACAGACACGCGCACGTGTAGATGAACCCAGGATGATCCAAGTGTCTATAAATTAGAAACAGGTCCTAGAAAACGGCGATGTCGCGCGTGTAGGAAGAAGGGAAGGAGAGGAGAACTTTGGAAATTGCAAACAGAGATCGTCGGGTTGGCTTTATGGTGTAGGTCCTCTATAATCACTGCCAGCTTACGAAATGAATGGCGTACGAGTTGGCGGATCATATTATGACTCTGCAGTAATTGATATTGCGGCACATGACCGATAAGAACGTCTAAGAATCAATCATGAAGCAAGTAACATGGTCATATGAAGCCTCGTCCTGCGTTTCTTAAAGGGAAGCTGAAGCAGTTCTGTATTTGAGTAAAAACACCTAAATCATCTTTATGTGGCCTCCAAGGTCATGAATATTGAGATTATTTTCAATTTGGTGCACGGAGGCATGCAGAAAATTATTTTCGATTACCAATGGTGCCTCTCCTTCCAGGAGCGTTACGTCATAAATGGAGTTTTCGGAATCTCCGCTCTCGGGCATCTTCAGCGCCTATCAAAGCTACACTCTAAAATGCCTGCGCGTGTACTTACCCGCAAAACACTTAAAGAGCCAATCTCTGCGATCTACGAAATCAACTCAGGGAATGATGAGGCGGAACATCTGTTTATACTTCAAAATTAAGTCTGCGCTGTGGCATTACCCGTAATTCCACAGCGCATGCTTAATTTTGAGGTCTAAACAGGTGTTCCGTCTCATCATTCGCTGAGCTGATTTCGCAGATCGCAGAGATTGGCTCTTTGAGTGTTTTGGGGGTAAGTAGACGCGCAGTCCTTTCTTAGAGTCTGTGCACGCGCACTCTCGCTTTCTTCAAAATAATAATCAGTAAAAGATGTCACGATTGGTGTCAGTGCAGGGTAGTATACATCGTTCCAATATTTACAAGTCCTATGACCAGCGTGCTCGATCTCCTCAGCCTAGCACGCTCAAGTTCGTCGCTTGGGAAAGCGAGCGAATTTCGCGCCATACGCACGAACACTAAAAATGAAACCGGCCAGGAACCCTCTCGTTCATTTTTTTGGAAAGGTGTATACCGGGTTAGCTTGCAATCGCACTTGCTGCCCACACGAGCGACAGGCAGCTTGGCGGCCGAAAGATCCTTTTATGACGTAACCAGTGGTCGGAATTTTCGTTGTGTTTTCTCGCGTGGAGTTACATCTTCGGGAAAAACAAACGTTATATTCAGATTCACAAAATAAATATACTCTCAAACTAACCTCTAACTTGTTTTTTTTTTTTTTCTAAGAAGTACTTTAGCTGTTGTTGTTTTTTTTTTTTTTTGCAGCTGTCGACGACTTCTTCGCTACACGCCTCGATTGTTGCCCGCAGACAGAATGAAATCAGATTCTTTTTGCGTGTGCGATTTGAACACAGCCTCCCGCAGCACCCTTCCTCCATAAACTTGTTCTCTTCTGATCAGCGGGTGACGGTCAGGCGTCGAAGGAGGTTGCTAACGCTGTGTACGTATAGTCAGTGAAAACTTAAGAAACAAGAAACACAGTGAATGGCTTTGTATGTTCACACTTCTTGCCGCAATGTTATTGGCTGCGAAACATTAATACGCTCGGGTCTCAGCACGCTCTTCGTTTGTTAGACTCTCCTTGACAACAGTCGACATACCGAAGTGCAGTGTGCGTTGTCAGTCGCTCCAGTTTAACAAGAACCTTCCAGTGAGGTTGTCGTTTTTGTGACGGCTATAATGGCCGCGCTACGCGTGCTATGCAATATGTACAAACGCCACAAATGTTGACCGCTTGCCAGTGGTAATGAATGGGCGTAATCTACTGTCGCTCCAGCACTGAACGGTCCGAAATGTTCTTATTAAAATAGAGTCCACGAGTTGGGGCAATTAATCCAAACTGAAACGGCAAATCATCCATGGGAGCATTAGTAGGCACCTGAAACCCATTATCTCCACGCGTGTGCGTGTGCGTGTGTGCGTGTGTGTGTTCATGCATGTGTGTGTGTTTTTGTTGCGTTTTTTTTTTTTTTTTTTGTAGCCGGATTGGTTTGATTTGTATAACTATGGCATTTTCACGGGCTCGTTCTCGCTAGAGCAGAATGTGTGTCAAAATGACAACCTAATTGTGTTCCTTGAGCAGGGGGCATGCCAGAGGGTAAATAAAATTGTGCCTCAAAAGTGGCGACCTTGTCATAACTACACAAACAAATCTCCCGGAAGTGCTCTAAGTTTCCAGCAGCTTGGGGAAGCTTTCTTTTTTGGTTTAACACGATGCGAGCACTAGCCCGTTTTCACTTTGGACAAGGATTTTGCCTTTTCGGTGAACTACTCTTGTCGATGGTTCTTTTGACTGAGAATTGTTTTTATGTGTTAATGAATATCGAGCTCTTTATGGCTTAGTGAGCTCGCCTTTATGTAAGTTGCTTTCACGTTCTTAGAAGGAGCTGACCTCAAGCTAAAGCCAGGTTTATGTTACTTAGAGGGCACCCAATGATTGCAAAAGTTACGCGGCAAATAAATATCCAAGATTGAAGTGTCAGACTCGCTTATTGTTTTCTCAAGTCACTTGACACGAAAAGAGCTGAAGCGTGTTCGTCTACTGCATATTACCGCCAACGAAGTGGTGCGAGTTGCGGTGGTAGGTATATGGTACTGCATTGATGATTGATTGTTTTATTCAAGTACGCTCAAAAATTCTCGAAGTTGTCACGGGCTTAAGCTGAGCTTGTTGGTTCACTGCTTTGTTCAGCTGGCCCAATGAAAGAAATTCTCCAAGTTTCCGGTTCTAACCTTGACCTCATTATTGCTGATGCTTCTTTGCCAATTAAAATCGACAGTGACCATGTCGTATAACGTTGTATCAAATGGTACCTTTCCACTATTATTTGAGAAAGGTGAATATTCTTTTCATGCATCCTTTTTAGTGTTGGTGATATTCCTTCAGATTTGGGATGGGGGGGGGGGGGGGGGCTTTAACTGTTGGTCTTCGGTGCTATAACGATCTCCGGTTGTGTTAGTCCATGCTTTAAGAGTAGGTTAGAGAGGTAACGTATTTACCTCATTCTTTTTCTCTTTGATACATATTTTCATCACCGGCAAAGCAGAGCAGCGAAATGGCGCCTCCTCAAGGTGACTTTAACTATCGAAGTCATGTTGTCTGACGAACAGAAATGACATCACGTCAGAATCGCGGACTCCCTCACGTACCTATTCATCCGCTAAATCTATCAGCTTTCTCTTCCTCTCCCTTTCCTTCTCTAAACACAAAGCTTAGACGTAGTTGAACCTTCTAGGGATAGCCGCGGATGTAATACAGTCAAGCAACACCGAAAAACATGTCACGTTTGTCCCGCCATCTCCGTTTCGCTTAAGATGTCACCTTACACTGACATTGACCAGCATTCGATTGCTCGGGGATGAGACCGCACGTGCGTCACTGTGTCCCAGTTGTGATTCTTGAACAAGAAGTTTACCTCACGATAGTTTGTGTCTAAAACACGTTCGCTTCGGAAAGTAATATGGCCGACACTCAAAAACGGCAAGTCACTGATGTGAAAGCAGAGGGAGCCATCCACACGTCCGTCTATACGCTTCTGTTTGGTCCAGCAAACTCGTTGTGACGTGATCTGTGCTGCGCGTTTCGAATGGCACACCACCTCTTGTTCTGCGGATGCGCACCAGTTGTCCTCGCGGTCGTTCGATATGCACAATGTGTCCAGACGATATGTTGTAGACTCGGGGGCAGACGGCGTCGCTTCGAAGACGTCTTTGCCGTCCCCGCGCTCGATGAGCTTTGCCTCCAACCAATGGCCGTTCAAGACTCGGCGCTGGTCTGGGTGATGGTGGATTCTTCCAAGATTATATCTACCGACCTGCAATGAAGGCACGTTGGTCTATTAGAACAAGTGAGAACACTTTCCTTTTGCGTTCACAGGAAGGTACGAGCCACGGTTTCTATGAACGTTTGATTACGATTTTGTTGTCTACCTCTCATTAAGGGAATGTGTCTTGATAGTTGAACTGCGGAATATACAATTACCAATTATCAGTGTTATTTTTACTACTTAGAAAAAACTAAAACTCAGCAGAAGAGAGCTAACGTGTTCAGCAGCCCGCCGGACAAAGATGGAACCTCGCAGAAGGCCATTTTTGGAATTTGTATACTTTGACCTTGCTTAACGTAAAGCGTGGTGTCAGCGGTAAGCTCAACTTCTTTGCCTAGTAGGATGTCTCTCTCTCCCTGTGGCTCGTGCAATGAATCAGCAACTCTAACTACGAGCTTCCTCTATGACCTGAAACAGAGAGACGCTTTACAGCAGCTGTGCATGGGCGCCGCCATAACCGACTTTCAGCTCCTGTTCCCTTTAATTGCGTTTAATTCACGTCATTATTACGGCAGCAGGATATGTTATTGACATATTAGATTATATTGTGTTCTTCTTCCCAGCATTGGCTTATGAGGGTGCTCGTCAACCACTGCTTCAGTCGCTCGGCATCTCGGTAAAGCAAGAGAAGATCAGCAATGGCGACTGTAATCAGGCGCATGCAAAGAGCCTATGCAAAGCGCATGTTCGTCTGTTGCTTCCTCAAGGGTTGTGGGGAGATAAGAACGCCGAGCTATGATTGGCTCTGATTCGAAGTATAGTAGGCAGACCTCGAGGCAACAAGCATCGAAGTCTACCCACTATCCTTTCAATCAGAGCCAATCAGAGCTCGGTGTTCTGATGTCACAGGAACCCCCGCGTAAG
This sequence comes from Ixodes persulcatus, assembly GCA_013358835.2. Classification (NCBI taxonomy): domain Eukaryota; kingdom Metazoa; phylum Arthropoda; class Arachnida; order Ixodida; family Ixodidae; genus Ixodes; species Ixodes persulcatus. Next base: position 326,253 of record JABSTQ010009236.1, read on the forward strand.
AAGCAGACGAACTTGCACTACGCATAGTCGTTGACAGGATGAGAACGACAAGGCGTCTCTTTCGAAAGTACGGTTTTTAGCACGCGCTCGTTGTCTATGCCCGCACTTTAGCTGCGCGTGCATGACCGAATCGCACGGGACGCCAAAGCCTTATCGAATACGAGACGCTCTCGCAGGACGTGGGACAACTGAAACTCCTCCCTACCGTTCTCAACCTGTCAGTGGCGATAGTGGGAAGCCATTGGCGTTGTGGGACCAGTGTCCGTACGCTTGCGGTGAAGGGGACATACTTTTAATGCTGTTATCTGACTCCATGGCGACAGCATCTTCGCTCTTGATCTCTTCTTGTAATGTCTCTGTGAAGAGGAGTGCGTAAAGCCACGTATAAGGTTGTGACATTTATCAGACGTTCAATTGAGACTGCTGAGCAGACACAGCTTGATTTCTGAATAATGCGCAGTGCTCGCAAAACTTGTCTAGAACATGCAAACGGTGTCTTTTCTCGGGGAAGCGCTATCCTGTCAGTGGCCAAAGAACTGCTCCAAGTGGTTGTGCTCGCTGGAGTAGCTCAAACAGAGGAGGCCGTTCGCTCAATGTGGACATCGCAGTAACTTTGCCGGCCAACCAATATCTGCTTTTAGACATTTTTTTTTTTTTGTAGGAAGTTGCATAGGTAACTGTCGAGGCAGTCAGCGACTGGATGATTCAATCAGCAAACGGTTGATGTTTCTACTGAATGACGAGAAAAACACACATCGCCTCGCAGGCAAAATTGATTTGTTTCTTCCGGTCCAGCAGCGATTTCGGCCTCGAGTGAGCCACTGCTCGGGCAGTTCCACTGAGCGTTACGATGGAGCAGATCTTCGGCTGATGCCAGTCTAGCGCACCCTTGAAACAAGACACAGTTCGCCTGTTTCAGATTAGTTTGCTGAGCTAGCACTGTGCATATTATCCTCCTGTAGTTCTACTTTTTAATGAAACTAACAATGAACGCGCAGCAATTTGAAGGAAAAAAAGGATTTAAAAAAGCCATTCGTTTCTAACGTAATTTCTAGATCTTTGTATGGGAACGCTAACATTCACTGAAATACATGTATAATATAACATATATTTATTTTTATTTTGATAAGGTGCATCGTTCTATACACCATTTATGTTGTATTTGTTGTCAATAATCTGTCATAGCTAATCATATTAGGCTCCTCGGTGTAAACGCAGTTTTTTTATCATGTGTTCTACTCTATCATTGGAGGACATTGTTTGTTACTAGTAGTGCACACTGCAGAACGCAAGTCTTTCGCCGTTCCAAGGGAGCATATAAGGTAACTATTGCACAACCTGGCTTGTTTGCTTTGAACTGACTACCATTCTGTCAACATTTTCGTTTATGGACATAAAAACAACACGCACCCTAATACCTCAGGCGTTCATTTTCTTCTACCATACCTCCACTCAAGCAGATTGTCCCTACCTAGGGTGCCTTCATGTGCGCTTTGCTTGGGGAGATGACATCTGGCCATTTTGTTTCGAACGGTTATTTTTATTGTTTGCTCTGAAGCGTGTGAAAGAGCGTTTCCCTGCACGCGCTCGTGGCGCTGACTGTGCTACGGTGACATTTTGTTTCCTGCGATTTCTTTGTATTTTTCCTGTGAGCGCTTGCTGTCCGCATCGGGGACTACAAACGATGGCATCACCCTAAACAGAAGGACATTGAGGCACTCTACCCCTACCACTCCCTGCAGCTTTCCACTGTGTGAAAGGCTATCGAAACAGCAAAGCTTTCTGTTGCACACAGCAAAAGAAGCGTGCGCGGTTCCAAAAAAAGTGAACGTTTCGGCACGTGCCTATCACGCGCAACTTTCCAGTGAAGACGTCAACCACGCAAACAGTACGGCCGCCTTTATCACTGCGGCTCCTAGCCTTTTTTTTTCTTTTTTGGAGATTTGGCTTGGCAATAACAGCAGAGGCCTTGACACAGCCAGCAGACTGTATGAGTGGTTACGTCCTGAACTACGTCATGAGCACGCTCCAGAACTTTCTCGAGGGACGCTATCGGAGGGTGTCCTTCCCCCGGCAAGAAACTACATCCCAAAGCGGACAGGAAGCGGAGGGAAGTCCTCCGTTTTTGTGGTGGGTCGTCCAAGGCTGTGCACAACAGCAATTGTGTCCTGTGTGAACAACCCTCGATACATCTTTAACAGCATTGCTGCACTGGCTACCGAATTCTTTATCTTCGGCGTGAGTCAGTGTCGCCAACTGTCAATGGGAGACTTATCTATTGCTGTCCAGACGTTCAAAGTCTAATGAGCTTGTTTCTTAAAGGAATGGACTGGAGCACTCACCTTTGGGAATTTGAGACTCGGCAAGCGTGGTGCGGAGCGCCTCTTCGTAGCGTACTCTCTTCTTGACTTCCCCTTCGAGCTGGTCCTGAACTTGCCGCCGGCAGCGTTTCTCGCGACGCAGCCGCTTCTGGTAGAACACTGCGCCAGAAGAACCAGCCAGCCTTACTAGACGCGATGACTTCCAACCATCTGCCCTTTTCTGCCCATGGTATTAAAATTATATTATGACTGCAAACTTAAAATGTATACCGTAACATTGTTTCTAGCTTATTTGAGTTATACACCAGAATAAGCTCTTTTCAAGACCCTACCAAGCAGCATTGGGCGTTTCCACTTTTTGCGTACGAAGTTTTAGATTGCACGCTATTCGTACACAAATTATAGCACAAAGAACAAGGGGCGATACACAAAAGACGAACAAAGTGCTAACTCACAACTCAGATTGTAATTCATTCGTTCTAATCTTTCTCTTCATCTGCTTAGCTGTTTTGTGGAATCCAGATTTCGGTTCAGCATTCCTTTAAGTGGTCGCAGAGAATGTATTCACCACACACCTGATTACTAAAGTTCGTGGTCGACGTTTAGGATCCACATACCGGGTACACTAATTGTTTGTGCCTGCTGAAGCTGCAAACATTTGGTCTGTGGGTAATTTCTGAACAAAGTATATACATATTTTCCACATGGGTGCAGCCTTCTTGAATGTCGTCACTTCTGGTACGTTAAAACATCGTTTTGATTTCTACACGTCGTTGGAAATGTTCACCGAAAATTCGGGATTGTCACACACTCTTGTTTTACCTCACGCATATTTTTTCGCATATTCCGGGTTGAAATGTTTTATTAGTTTTGGTCCCGCATACCAGATACCAAACCCACGTGACTGGTCAGGTGACTAAACTGGTGAGCGCGTAAGTTTCCCCATCGGGTTGTAGCGTCAGTTGCGGTGTTCCTTTACAGTTGCTGACGCCGAAGCGTAAAACATTGCTATTGATAAGGCGTATTTGAAATGACGGCGAACAGCGTGTTCCGCTTGTCACTCTGCCGGTAAAACAAAGCACTCACAGTCAAGCCCAATTTCCAATGGTTTATCTCACAATGCCAATTATTTCTATGCTCTAGCGGACATATTACCTGACAAGATGGGTTTTCAGCAAAAAATGTGGTTAGGCCTCAATGCACACTCGTATACCCGACATCACCTATTTAGTGCTGAGTTGTACGGGTTCAGGTAGCTTTGACAGCGCTGAAGCTCCCGAATTGAAGCGAGAGCGTATTTTGTGTATTATTTGCACGCACTCTCATGCGAAGGAGGTGCTAAGCAAAGCCACTGGCTTGCTCAAGTAGCCTTGACTAAAGTACTGGCAGCCTTGCAGCTCTATAGAGCCTACGAGCCTTGACAAGATGGCAGAAAATAGTTGACGTAGAGTGTAGACGCTTTGCAGCAGTTGTGCATGGGCGACGCCATAACCACCATAGTTTTTGTTTCCTTTTATTCCATTCACTTGACTTCATCATTACCACAGCGGGACACGTTATTGCCATTTTAGATTCTACTGTGCCCTCCTCCCTAGCAGAGGACTTTGTGGAGGCTTGTCAATTCCCGCTTTAGCGGCTCGGCATCGCGGTAAGACAAGAGAAGGTCACCGATGGCGGCTGTAATCTGGAGCGTATGCAAAGCGTCTATAAGGCTTGTCTTCTAATCAGACCCTATTTAAAACTGTCAAGTCGCGTTTACAAAAGGGCGTAATCAATGACAAGGTGAGAACAGCAGGAAAGAGCTTCAGTTGTCCCGCCTCTTGCGCACGGTGTAAGATACACTCTTTAGGTGAGGACACGGCGGGGCTGAACGCGCGGCGCGAGGAATCAGATAGTGTTCGTTCGACGGGCATCCGAAAGGCTGCACTATTCCGCGGCCACCGTGCCCGCGGCTGACAGTGTCGCCGGCGGCCAAACGGCGAAACTGTGTGAGAGCGAAAAACATTATCTCGTTGCCATGACACCCCGGTACACCGTGGTCTTTCTGCACGAGCGACAACCTCGCTGGAGCTCTGCGCGTGTGGAGCATGAGGCGGCACGAGCTGTCTTTGCCGTGCCCACGGGTCGACGAGTCATCTGCCGACGCCGCTTGAAACCATAGTGAGAGAGAGAAAGAGAGAGAGTGAAAAGCGAACTTTATCTGCACTGCGCGAGGAGCGCGATGTCCTCACCTGAAGAGTATTATATTACACCGTGCTCTTGTGGGAGCTTTCTGTCTTCGACAATGCTTCTGTGTCTCGTGCATCTTGAGCGCGCGCGAACGCAGTCAAAGCACAGCGGAAGACATGAAGCGCGTGCTCGTTGGAAAGACACGCCCTGCAGCTCTCGCTGTGTTAGTAACTATAAAACAAAGTGTAATCAGCGGAAATGATATGAGGAGATCTATGTCCCCCGCCGAAGACAACTCTCGGACACCTACCTCTCTTGTTCTGCTCTTCCTGAAGCTTCTTCTCGAGGCCCTCCCGCAGTTCTCGCTCACGGAGTATCTCCACTTTCAGTTCCGCTGCAAACCGGGGAGGAAGGTAAGGAAACGCCAGAGTCAGTAAGCGACATGAATAGAAGCTGAGGGAGAGGATGGGTGATGAGAGCGCAAGGAGATCACCGAGCTCTGGTTGGAATGGTTAGTGAGTAGACGCGAGGCTAGCCGCATTTGTTTCTTTATAACTGTTCGAAAGCGTTCTGAATGTGAACTCGGCCATAACCTCCTATGTACTGACAAAGTCTGGCAGATCGCCACGAGAAGTGGCCTCCGAAATGGAAAAGGTGCTGCGGTAGACAACGGATGAGAAGAGAGCCACGTGAGCGGCGCCCCGCTGCGGCGAGTCGCCGAAACACACTTCTCCCGAGCGAACAAGTGTGTTTCGGGTCCTCGCCGCTGGAAAAGCTGTGCACTGACGTCCAGGTTACTCGAGAAATGGCTCTTTGATGCTCTGTGCTACCAGATCCTCGCGCTCCAAATCCGCGACCGGGCACTCTATGGCTCCGTCGTTCAACAGTCAAGCTTTGTGATTATAGAGAGGCTATGATTCAGGTCACTGCCACCTAGAATACAAGGTGTGTGCAATAAGGTCATCGTCAGCGAATCCTTAACCAGCATTAAGCGGGCAAACACATTGAAGATTGACGGGAGTCATCGCAAAGAGGCAGAGGTGTCGGTCTTGGCGTCGCCGCGTGATAACGTGCGAGACGCTGCAAGACGAGCTGCCGACGATGGGGTGGGCGGCGCTGCGGCGATGCGCTGGTTTTGACTCCTAGGTAGTACCGATTCAGCAATCAGTGCCTGGCGCTCTGAGGTGTCCCCGCGAGTTCTTATCTCCTCATCTCCCTCTGTTTCTCGTTATGGAGATGAAAATCTGCAACTCAGCTTCTTACGAGTATCGAAGGTGCTGCAGAATTAGGAGAAAACGATTCTACGGTCGCCACATGTACAATCGGGTCTGAATTAAACGCGAACGGCGGAATGCGTGGCCTTCAACGCACGTTACGCTACCTGGAGTTCCCTGGGAAGTGAATGAAATGAGGGCTGCGAGGACGCACCAGGCCTACTCCGATGGGCACACCCTGAAGCCCTGCTCTCCAGCCTGCTGTCTTCAATTTATCCGTTTCCACGGGCCTCCAGGTTGCGGAGTGTTCCTCGAAAGCCACACGTTCCGCCGTGGGCGTTACGTTCAAACCAAATAGTGCAATGTCAGAATACAAAGCACAGTCGTCGTATACTTCTTTAAAAAAGAAATTAGTGCTGGGTAATTTATCAATTAACCTAACGGGTAAAACACAGCGAAGGGACAGAGTAGAATACGAAAGAAAAACAAGGTGTCACCTTAAAAGATTGCGCCGTCTTTGCGCCGTGGTATCTTAAAAGACGGCGCAAAATTACACACTTACCAACCGTGAAGCGTGTGTCAATAATCTACATTTCTATCTGTTCACACTATCTTTAAGATACTGTTTTTTCTTTCTGTCTCTGTTTCCTGCATTAAAATTCTTCAGTTGCGGGTACAGCATTGTCCTGTCGTGTTCGTTCTTCGTAGTACGTGTTTTCTGAGCTGTGTTCCCCGTCATGAGTACTACATCGAATGAGGTCCCTCTTGCCGGAGAATATCAAGGAACTCTTTTTGCCTCATGCAGCTGTAGTAAAAATCTATGAGTGTGAGTGTTTTGAACCGTTCTCCACCACACATCGAGGTTGAATCACAATCGAAATCGTATATTGCGCCGCATATCACATATTCCGCAAAAACCAAAAACGACACTAAATTTGACGCTCTAAAAATGTTAGGTATGGAAATGAACGGGGACGATTAATCAATTAATCAATCAATTAAAGGGTGGCGGTTAATCGGGTTAATTTTTTTAATCGACGCCAAGCCCTAAACAAAAAAAAAAACAAAAACATATAAGGAGGTGAGAAGAGAACGCACCTCTCTCCATGTGGACCTGTTGCTCCTGCTGCCTGGCGTTCTCCTCGGCCACCTTGAGGAGCCCGAGGATGTTCTGCAGAAGAGTCTCGACCGAGCCTCTGGCCGCCAGAAGACCCGTGCGGTCCATGAACTGCTGCAACTGGCTGTCGCCGTCTTGCGACGGGGCACGGTGGCGCTTGGGATCTCCACCGCCCGTGCTCGACGTGCTCGCTTCGGAGTCCTCGCTGAGGTCGCCTGCACAATCGGACGCGTGGGGATAGCGTCAACCCGTGGCTTTTCGAAAGCCGCGGGAAAAGTCCCGGGAGTTTCACGATCCGTTATGGGCGTCCAGCATTAACGAGACCGCGACGCCACTCTTCGCACGATGGTATACCGTCTCCTGTCACGTTTTTGCTGTCTCGGGGCGGTAAAAAAAACAAAAAAAAACAATAAAACACACCGCCTCTCGGCGCCACCCGTACTACGAAAGTGGAAAGATGAAGTGATGGCCCAGTTGGTACATATATAGCAAGAATACTGAAAAAGCGCCTGGAAAAGAAACGGCTAAACGCCTGAAAACGTATACTTTGTTTCACGGTGAGCAATGTAAACGGTTAACCGGGCCACGTCAGGCAGAGCATGTCTGATTTTTGCCCGGTTGTTCCGAGACCATGTGTCTGAATAAAGAAACGGACGAGACAAGCACTTAGTTTGTCCGCAGCCGACGCTACGAACCGATGAAGCTCGTTGTTTTTGTCCGTTAGCCATTACCGGCTCAGCAAATCACGCAATAGTAAATGCGTCTTTATTCTGCGCTCTCCTCGTATGTGTGATTGATTTAGCCGGTGATTGCAAACGCACAAAGACGACGCTTTTCGTTTCTCGATCCGTTCTTCGCCGTTCTCATCGGCTAATTCCGCATCGTCGTTGGCTCTTGAGCGATAAGAGGACTCCCCCCCCCCCCCCCCCCGAACTTAAGCTTCCCCTGACTGTAGGTGGTGGTGTCGGCTGTCACGGCAACCTGTGCGGACAGAAACGAAGACAAGCGAACGCACCCTGGTCCCTGTCTTCCGCGTAGTCCGACTCGCCCTGTCCGTCGTCGTCGTCCCTTGTCCGAAAGACGTCCACGTCTCTCGCTCGGGTTCCGCCGCCGTTCTGGGACAGGTTGAGCACCGAGCCGGTTTCCGCGTCTCCCGGAGGCCCTGAGACGGCGTGGAAGTGACATTTTATCAGATGTGTATACTCTACTTCGTTTCAGCTTCGGTCCGAGCGCGGCCGATGTAATGAGCCGAAGGGCCTATCAAACAGCGAAGAGGCACAACGTCATGGCGTGCTCTCTGCAGTTGATAGGACCAGCGGGTATTCGCCGTCTCTCTGTGCGTGCTCCTACGCCGGCTAGTCCTATCAAGCGCAGAGGGCACGCCATGACGTTGCGCTTTTTGCGCTGTTTGATTGGCTCTTCGGCTGATAACATCGGCCCCGCTCGGACCGAAGGTGAAACAAAGTATAATTCCAGACGCAGTTTGGGATCTGTATTGGGTGTAATGAGGTGAGCGTGTCGTCTGCTTCTTACGCAGGAGTTGCGGCGACGTCAGAACGACGTCACCGCTCTGCAGTACAGCTCCGCAGTACACAAGCTGACGTCGACCGGTGTGGGAAGGAGCATTAAGGACAAACACATCAGGGGCTGCGAGACCTTTTTCTCCGTTTGGGAGTTGGTGAGATGTTCTCGCCAAATTGGTGCACGATTTTGAACTCGCGAAAGGGTCGAAAATGTTGCATCCGTTCATTGCGCGCAAGCTCTTGCGCTGCGACCAATCATCAGTCAAGAACGCTCTCGCACCCACTTTGACCAAAATCAGACCCCTCGAGAGCATCGAATGACTGCAAGTTCTACTTAAAAACCGAGCTTTCAACAAAAAAAGAACTCTGTTGTTGTTGTTGTTTTTTTTCTTTTTTAATAAAGACATTTCATGCTGCTTTGGGGTTTTATGCCTATTAGTGTACGCTGCATTCGTGATTCGTTCGAACACAGCTAGATCTTTCTTACGGCATAATACGCCTTTTTCTGACATATATGTTTTAATTACAATCGGCAATGAACACTGTTTATTGTTCAGATTTCGGTTCCTCCTATTATCCAATTCACCTAAATATATATAAACCATAATTTGTGATATCACGTACGCGACCAACGAAGGGCATCCAGGACTCTCAGATATGTACATGTTACTGATCGGCATTCTCTAAATACCGATACTACTTGCTAGCCGCCCAGGGAGTAACTATAAGTACGTCACTCGTTGCTTTGATTCAAAAGAAACACGTTACTTCAGCACAAAAATCAGGAGTTAACTATTTCGTTACTTTGAATCGTATGTTGTTTTTCTGCAGCAGTGTAACCGCGTTCCGATATTTAGTATCGCTAATAACACCTACACTCGCATGCACCTCAAGAACCAAAAGGAAAAAAGTCCGGCTCCACGCGGAACGCTACTAATATCCCCTTCGATGTGTTGAATTAATAAACAAGTAGGTGCAGCTCAGATTAATTTTATGTTATTTTATCAACACGCACACGGTTCAGGAACCAAAATCATCGCTCATTTCGGCCAGAACCAAATATTGCAAGAACTACTTCGCGCAGCGCTTAAATGAGGCGCAAAACCTCCTCCTTTTTTTCCTGATGTGACATTGAGGATAGATATTTAACAGATTCATGCGCATTTGTTTATTTACTTGTTGGCGTTTTATTTCAGTAAAAGTCAAAGGCGCGAGCTGGGGTAAAATCCAAATAGGGTAACTTGTGTTTTATGCATTCTTCTCCAGAAGTAATCAAATATCGTTAATCGTTACGATATCAAAAACTAACGAAAATACCTTACTCGTTTCTTCTATCGAGTAGTAAGTACTTTGTTACCTAAAAAAGGTATCTAAATAGATGTAGCACGTCACTTGTAACGCGTTACGTAGAATTCTGGCTCAAGTGGAAAGCTTGGGATTAAAATCAACACATAAAGCATACTTAACGCTCAACCGAAGTCTCAGTTACATGGACCCAAATATGGGCACGCCGAAGTCAGATTTTTTTTTTTTTTAATGTGAGTTTAAACTTTATTCTGCAAACATACAGAAATCGCTTTGTGTGTGGTTGCTTGTTGCTGTTTCTCAAAGATAACTATTATCAAGTCTCCCACGTAAAGACTGGCGAGTGTATCATGACGCAGGTGTGCATGTACGAACTTCGGACGACCGTAATTATGCGTCACGAGAAACTTACATCCGGGACTTTTGGACTTGCCGTTTGGGTCGGGGTTGCGCGACTTGTCTTTCTCGCAGGAGTCGTCACTGTTTCTGCAACGGAGAAAAATAAATGCGAACAGAGAGGATTATAATTTTCCGCCAACGTGACGGGAAGTTCAATATTTTGGACTCTAAAATTGCTTCCATAGAATCTCTGACGTTCGCAAATGCCGTATAAGTACGTACTTGTTTTTGTTTTTTTTTCCCGCGAACCGTTCATCACGTAATGACGTCTTGTTTTTGTTTAAGGACAGAAAAATGACAGCTCGCGTCATGGTAAATGCGGTCTCACTCTTTTTTAAAGAGAGCTCCAGCGTTTTTTGTTTTGTTTTTTCGAGTCACCCACATTGAACACATTTTCAGAATACCATTGCTTTACTCTTCCCTGCATTCTGTTTATCATTTCTTACTTCAAAACAGCTATCCAGAAAACGGCAAATTAAAGTTGCGCCAATGCCTACGTTCACATTTTCCCGCGCTCTCAAGTGGCGTGATTCACGTGTTGTATAACTTGCAAATCGAACATTCAATTAAACAAAAATATATTTTTTTTCTCAGTTCCTTTTTTGTTCGCGCGAGTTTAATTGACATTAACTTAAACTTCTCAAGATTCCTGTGTCCTCCTAAACTATGCTGCCATCATATTGACCTAGATTACAAAATGTGACGTTGGGTTTTTGACATTTTTAGGAGAGCCTCGCGGCATTTCAAGCCATATTTAGAACTCCAATCACATCGAAAAAAATGTTATTGTAAGTTGTAATCGTTAGTTACTTGCTCAAATGTGCTTATCGATGTATCGAACCAATACTGAGGTAAATCAGTGACTATTTAAATTTCGCCTTTAAATCGGATTTTTCACACTTATAAAGAGCGTTCGCAAATATGTAACGCATTGCATCGACACGTCCAAACTTTCTGGTAGGTTCGCTTTTCCTTTCCAAGCACCAAGCTCTAAACTCTGTTTCATTACAAGTGCGAGCGAAGCCAAGGCTGCAAGCACGAACATGTCTTGAACGACGCTTTCACTTCGCCAGCGCGCCTACATAGAGGGGACTTGCGCTCGCTATTGTAGATTTTCACTCGCTAGCACTTATGATGGAACGGCTCATAGTCCTACTTGACCGCAGTACGAGAGAGATTTTCTACGCAATACAAAGTAAAATCAACATGATCGAACACTGCTGGCTACCGTCACTTTTCTTTCGTTTAGATCGGCACTAAAGTATATAAAGGTTGATATCATCTCTTTTTTTATGGTGATCTCAATACCCGCCTCCCAGCCATCCTAGAAAACACAAAATTGCAATCACGTCTGACTTTTGTGACTTCCTTCCTGTTAAATACACGACCAAACTTCTCGCTGCGTCCCTTTTCGGATATGTACCTCAGAAAAAAATGGCGTATTGCACTATTGGGAAACGTTTAAAAAAACAAAATAAAGGATACGCACAATAGTAATTTTAGGTTTTTTATGATGCCTTGGACGCGGAGGTTGAAGTTTTCGCCGTAAAAAGATTATTTAAGATTCACTATAAGGCCTCTGTAACCAGAATCCACATTATGTTGCGAAGTAGAGGTCATTCAATCTAAGATAAGCCCATCTATCGATGTTTAAAGTGCAGTAAATTGGCATATAAAATACCTGATTTTCCGAACAAACCTTCAGTAATTTTGGGAATTATGCGGGATTATGGGTCATGGCACATCTTTAGAAACAAAATGAAAATAGTACCATCGGGTTCAAAACAAGCTTAAAACGTTTTTCGAGCTTTCTGTTGAGAGTTGTTCAGAAACCTGTGGTGTCAACTTGGAATTTAATGCCAAGTTCGGGCCCCATTCTTTGAACTTTGAGAAATTGAGAGATACTAGAGCTTGTGGGGACCGCAGACACAGAAGGCCAGGTCTTGTGTTTCAAGGCATATTGTTCGTGGGGGTACCTTCTACTATGCCCCATGAGATAAATCAATAGTACACCAAGTCATTTATTTTGTCTTCTTGATTTCAAGGCTGTACCTCTTGTTTTATTTTTGTAATAATTATGTAAAACTATTTAAATAACGGTTGTACATATTATAGTTTGTATTGTTCTGGATATTTTTCTGCATTTTTTACTTATTTTGTTTGTTTGTTTTTTGTGATGTTTCGTTGTTGTTGCCCACTGAGCAAAGTAAACGGGTCACAGGGCCTCGTCAGGCAGAGCAAATCTGCCTTTCGCCTTGCTATGGTATACCTTGAATCTGAATAAAAACAAAACAAAAAAGTGTCTGCAAAAATGGATGTGCCAACCAAAATACCATAAAAATGTTTTGTTTTGTTTTTTAGGGGAGAGGCGAGGGGCTAAATGGAGTGATTCTGCTTCTACTGAAGTTTATATTAGAGATACACCTGTGGCTTTCGCCTGGTAGTATGCGTAAAAACAGAGCCTGGCGGCCGCCGCTTTCTCCAGTTCGCGGCGGGCGAAAATGAACGATGCCGCGAATCGGCTGACAGGTTCCCAGATGGGCATTTGGCGGGGCGGTCTTTTCGCGGGATTAGCGATGGGTTCAAAGTATCCGTGGGTTTCTTTCTCACTCGTTATTAAGCCTTTCGTTTTTGCTCCCAGTTTTACTGCGGAGTTTATAAAAATCACATGGTCCTACGCTGTTGTTCCAAGATATATCATGAAGTAGCCGGTTAAATAACAAGTTTCGAAAGTTCTTTTAGTTTTAGATTGGCTTTGATCTCGTCATTATCATAACCATCTGGGATCGCTATCATAGAGCCAAAATTATTCTTATGGTCCATCTGGTTAGGCAGTCAGGGTGTCATACAAGGATCCGCGATTGAATTCTTTATTTGCTGCGGTTTGCATTGCCGCCAAGTATGACGAAAAAGAAGCGAGGTGAAATTACTGTACTCCGAAATAAATGTATTCAATGTGAATCCTCCTGAAATTGACCCTTTTCAAAAGTCCATCAAGCAACATTGGCGGCCGCCATTGCTTGGGCACGTCGCATGTGATTGGATCCGAGTCCTCGCCGAACGCCGACGTCACACTCGTTTTTTGATACGTGCTGAGCCGAGTTCAGGCCGAGCTCTGACCCAACCCACGTGTCCAATACATGCTCGGAGTACTTGACCGAGCAATGGCGGATAGGTGGTGGCGCAGACTTTTGAGAAATTGTCTATTGATCTCTTAGAATCGTCTATAATGTAAAATGCATCATAACCGTGAGGAATGTGTACATCATAATCAAATTGGGTCATACTTCTAAGTTTTATACAATATGCCAAGATTACAATCATATTGGTCCAAGGTCTTCATGAAGATTTCCGTAAAACCGTTTATTATCGCGGTCCTGATTTTTCCCGCGAAGGGGACAGCGGTGTCATATTCGCGGCCGTTAAATTTCGCAAATTCTAAAGGCTGGAACTCGCCTCTACAGACAATGGAAATTTTCGCGTCCACTAAAGTTTCCAAATTTTACAAGTCGCGAAATTCGCGAAAAATAGAGACTCGCGAGCACTAAAGTTTTCAAAATATTGCGCTTTCTTTTCTTCCTTTTTCTTTTTCTTTTTTTTTTTTTTTTTGACATTTTGTTGACATGTTTTTTGTTGTTTTTTTTTTTCTTTAAAGTAAAGCGGAAATGTAAAAGCTTTTATGTTGTATATATTAGATTACAGAAATCCAGAGGGTAGATCTAGAATCTTTTGAAACAAGCGAAACCGGAGTATGCCAGCCTCAAAATTTTTATGAAAGGCCTAGTTTAGTGACGACATATTTTACCTTGTGACATTTCAGGGCATAGCTCCAACACGGTCAGGCCGTCTGTGTCAACGTCCGCCGTTAACCCTATCCCGTTCCTTGCTCTCATTTTTCACAAAAAGAAAGCTACGCCTCGAAATTTCATCGAGTGAGTTGCACTACTAAAATACACCTGTGGGTGAAAACTTGAGATTGGTACCATGCAGGATCCGAGTTATCTGGCCAATTTTAAAGCCAGCAGCAGAATTCTAACACCCTATATCTTCGAACCAACCTTTAGCATTTTCACGTCCTTTTAGCTCGTTTCCAGTTTGTTTCGGTAGAGAAGTTGAGAGATATCGGGAAAATAGAAGACAAACTCTTTCGCTGGAGCTCCTCCGCTGCTCGGCAATGACGACGCTTGTAATCGTAAACACAAAGGAGTTATTTTTTTTTAATTTATTTTTACCTTCGGGACAGAGGCATTACACCCTCTACAAAATGCCAGCGCTCCTATTTACCCGCAAAAAACTCAGAGTCAATCTCTGCGATTCAGGAAATCAGCTCAGCGAATGATGAGGCGGAACATCTGTTTACACCTATAGGAAGGAAGTCTGTGCTGTGGCAGTGTTTTACGGGTAAGTAGACGCGCAGGCATTTCTTAGAGTGTAGAGGCTACTTCTAAGAAAATAAACAGAAAAACACTGGAAAATACAAAACAGAACAGCAACGTGGAATAGTCGGTTTGAAACAATTGAAGGAAAAGAATCCAATCAATAAGTGATGTAAGTAATGCACGTGGATGATTCCATTTACTCGAACCTCTAGTGATAAATTGAACAAACTTTTTGTTATAACGGCGAAATAGAACGCCTCGTTTGTGTCGGTGATTCAGACGTGAGGAAACAAATGACGGTGGACTTCTAAATAGAGTTTTGTGATGAAATATTTTGCGAAAACGACAAATACTGTAAAGTCTGCGGCGTTGTGCGAGGCTGGGTAGAAATAGTTGTTCATTGATGCTACGCTAGCACTGCGATTAGAATTAGCCAAATAATAACGCGCGGATCTGTTCCGAATTAATTAAAGCGAGTCAGTATGGTTGGCGGTTCCTGGTCCGCTGAAAAAAAACAAAAAAACCGGTTCGCTACCGCGCCCTCTTTGGCGCTTGCCGAGGCGCTGCGCACTCTGCTCTGCTGCATAGTGACACTGCAGTGTTCAAATTTAACGGACTTAGGTCTCGCTGAGCTTAACAGATGCGTTGATGCGACATTGTGAAGTCACATGATATTGTGAGGTCACGTCTCACTGTGACGTCACATGACGTGGTCACATGATAGCGACGTCACGTGACATCACGACCTTTCATTACTTGGTCACGTGATACATCAAAGTCACGTGACACTCAGTTCCCGCTAAATCTTTAGAATAAACTTTTCCCCAAATAGCGTAAAGCGGGACGTCACGCGACAGAATTGTCGAGTGATACTGGGAAATCACATGACATGGTCACGTAAAATTTTAACGTCACACGACGTGGTCACGTAACACTGGGACGTTACGCGGTGCTAAATTCCCGCTAAATATGGCTAAGAACTTTTCTCGCTAGATTGAGCGGGCCAGGACGGACACAGAAGTACACAGGCGAGCGAACATCGCGGAACACGGCTAATAGCCGTACAATGTGGTCCGGCGGAAATAAGCCCACCTGGGATTGCAGAGGTCCATCCCGGCCGCCTGTTGCCTGAGGAGCCTTTCCTGTCCTCGTCCCAGGTGGGCGATGGACGCCAGGGGCAGGGCCAGCCCGCCGGACAGCAGGTGTCGCTGGTAGGCCGCGGCCGCCGCCGCTGCGGCCGCCGAATTGCCGGCTCCGTGGCCCCCCAGGCCAAGCATTCCCAGGGCTTGCGGGTCGAGGGGGGAGCAGCCCAGGGCCGCCGCGTGGTACGCGCTCTGCGCCATCTTTTCTGACACGGGAGCTCCTAAAAGACGAGAACGAAACAAAAAGAAGCTTTCAGCCTTTCCACTCTGGTGAAAAAGGAACACCAGTGAAGCAGTAATATGGTGGGAATGAAGTAATGGCCGGCCGCAAGTCGGCAAGCCAGAGTGAAAAGGCTGGAAAGGTCGCCGCCATGTACGAGTGACGGCGGTAACCAGACAACTGGAAATCCGGTTGTCTGGTTGCCGCCGTTGCTTATAGATAGCGGTAGCTGTCTAGAATTTCGTGTCATCATTTGTTTGCTGACGGACACGATACTCCGAAAACTAGCCCTTAACAGCTCCGCTGTAAAAAAAGCGGCAGTTATGTTGCGTTTACGTTTAGACGACGGGGAGTTCAGCCGTAATCACACTGCCCATGCATCGTACGAAAGACTTGGTGTTCGTTGCATGAATGGTGCCTGCCTTGAACGCGTGTCTCCGACTGGTGTGTTTACCGCGTCTAAAAAAGTGGTCCCTCGATTTCTGCCTGATGACGTCATAGAAGTGTCACGCTGTCGCCCGTCGCGATCCTGGCAGCGTCCCAACAGCTGTGGTGCATGTGTCAGACGCTTGTTCTGCTGCAGGTCGCTCTCCAGTTCGACAGGCGACTGAAGCTACGGCAGCCAGAAGTTGGAACGCGGCGACAACAGCGACACTCGCGTTCACTTGAGCTACTTGCAGCTTCTCGTTAGCATTTCTACGACCAACCGCCAATATCGCGACATGCAACAGCATGAAACTTGGGTTTCTGTAACGTCATTTGTTGCCACTCTTTGGTACCACCTTTGATATATGGGCAGCATAGGACGCTAAACCACCACTGGAAGACGCGCTCAATGCCACCGTAGCTGCAGCCATGATGAGACAAGTGTCTGCGCCTCAAACATGTTACAAGCATGTTTGCTTCATGTAAGCTTGGAGACAGTTTTTGTATGACCAATGTCACAGGAGGGTCGTTTATGGAAGAAACATGCCTCAGACGGTGTCTGCAGACGGTCTTGTGTGTGATGTTGTACCCTCCGCTCACCCTTAAGCTCAGACTGCAACCAATGCCACAAACACGAGAGCATGGGGTCGAGGCTTTGAAACGTGCTTCCGCAGAACGAGCGCTCGAGCTACAAAGACACCTCTCGAAAGCCAGGAGCGCAGTCTAAAGCTCGCGCTTATAGCTTTGGCTGCAGTCTCGGCTTAATGGTACGTTTACACTTGCGGATCCGCTAGCGAATCCGCCCAGCTTTTGCCGCTGGGGCGAAACGCTGGGCGGAAAACGCGGCGGCGAGCCGTTTAGGTCCAGGACCTATTTCTGCCGCCGAACGAGGCGTTTCGCTGACCGGAAGTGACATTCTTGCGCAGCGCGACGCTACCTACGTCATGAGCACGCGTAGTTCCGGGAGCAGCAACGCCCGGGAGAGAGAGCCGAGGCGGGAACTCTCGCGCCTTCTCGTCATATTTGACGAGATGTTATGGGAACCGCTGCCGCAGCTGGCGCCGCCGCCACTGCTCGAAGGAAATAGATGTAAACGCAACCCACTCGCCGCCGCCGCCGCCGGGAGCGGATCCGCTTTCGCGGCAGCGGATTTCTTCTCAGGTGTAAACGTACCATAAGGCTGGATGGAGTTTCGCAGTGGGACCGTGACTTTAGTCAGTCCCAATGTACGTCTGGTGTCTCTGCTGCAGACGAAATATTTAGCGAGTCCAGTACCGACGCTAGTTTGGGCCGTCCTTTTACGTGCCTCACGCGGTACTGATACAAGGCCGCACGGCGGTACGATGTTCATCCCAATTGAAACGGGCAGGGGTGGCGATCGAGCCCAAGAGTCCTCAGTTCTGCTGCGGGAGCTTGCGCTCCGCGTACATAGAGCTACGGTGAGTTTAACCACAGCCTCCTCTATACTCATAAAGCCTGGCAGTTCGACGACGGAGTCATTGAGCGCCCGGTCGCAAATTTGGAGCGCGAGGATCTGGTAGCACAGAGCAACAAAAAGCCATTCCTCGGGGAAACTGGACGTCAGCGCACAGCTTTTGCAGCGGCGAGGACTCGAATCACACTTGTTCGCTCGGGTGAAGTGAGTTTCGGTGTCTCGCCGCAGCGAGGCGCCAGTCACATAGCTCTCCTCTCATCCGTTGTCTGCCACTCCAGCTTTTCCATTTCGGCGGCCACTTCTCGGGGCGATCTGCCAGGCTTTGTCAGCCTATAGGAGGCTATGGTTTAACTCGTTCGGCCAGTGACGCGTCGAGCTCTCGAGCGCCGGTTCGTCTGCATACCAAATGATGGCTGATGCGTAAACAAAAATCGAGTACCAGACGATGCTCCTCTGCGCGGCCAACTGCTTCGGCAGACTCTGTAGATCGCGACGCTAAAGAACGTGAGCGAGCTGGAAAACACGGCCTTCGCGCCTCGAAAAGAGATCGGGCGAAAGTTCATCAACATGGCGTCCGGCGAGATTTCAAACCGGAAGTACGTCACGTGAAACCACCCTACTGGGGTAACCCTTTGCTCTCTACTCGTGCATACTCTTCCCTCACCTAGAGCCATGCCACGCCAGAAACGGCCGCAAAATCTGATTTAGCTACCGTTAGAACGCGATTCTGCGTTAAAAAGACGCGCGTTCGAATGGCTATATTTCGTATCGTTCGGGCAAAGCACAAAGGGGGGAAGCTGGCAGAAAGAATTGTGAAGGAAACACCTCGATGCCTCATAATAACGGCCCCTTCTGGCAAATAAGAAAGAAAAAATAAATAAATGATGCACCGAAAGTACAGGGTCCGATCGAGAAGGTGAAACTTTGTTTTCCGGCCCGCATTAATAAACTACGCATCGCAGAGAACTCAGCACTCCGTGTGAACGTGACGCTAGCGTTGGTGATAGATGCGAGTGATGAATATCAAGACGTTGCGTGGCTTAAAAAAAAAAAAAATACAGAGCAGGAAAACAACCGTTTTTCTATAAGCTGGTGATCTTTTTTTTTTTTTTTGCAGTTAAATTTTAGTTTTTGGAAACGAAGCCTGCCAGACACGTCCAGAGAAAACGATAGAAAAATTGAGCTCAAATATGAACAAATCTACAGGTCATGTATTACTTAAATCGCAAGGTGAGTGGAATATTTATTAAGTAGGAATTTAGGAAAATGGTTATTGTATTTTTTTAAGCTTTACTGTTTAAAATATAAAGCTAAAAGGTTCGGTGCCGACTTTTTACAACATACTAACGCATTATTTTAACATTATTTAATTATCGGTGTTGGCGTTCTCATTCTGTGTTTTTCGAAGCGTTTCTAATTGTTCGGCATAACACCACCTAGAAGACAAGGCCGGCGCGTGACGTCATTCTTAGTGGATCATGGCGGTGAAGCTGACGCAACTATAGGCGGCGCTGTGTGACTGTAGTGATGACGTTTGGGGGAGAAAGATATATGTGGAACGTTGCAGAACACCGTAGTGATCAAAACGTCAA
This sequence comes from Ixodes persulcatus, assembly GCA_013358835.2. NCBI lineage: Eukaryota > Metazoa > Arthropoda > Arachnida > Ixodida > Ixodidae > Ixodes > Ixodes persulcatus. The sequence goes on from JABSTQ010009236.1 coordinate 345,495, forward strand.
AATATGAAAGCCAGTCTCATTACATTTCTTATTAAATCCTTTGAAGGAAAGCACTTTTGGTTCTGACGTCTGTAGTTGCCATTTTTTTTACTTTGTATACCTCGCTGGCTTGCTTAGCTAGAAAATAAAGAGACAATATTATTTTAACTACCTTGAATATGTGCTTTTAAACCTATTGTGATACTCACAAAAACATAGAAATGATTGAGCATTTCTATAGATATAGCTATAAAAAGAGTTCCAGATATCCCTATACAAATTGGCAGAAACTGTACAAAATGTAAAAAAAAAACATAATGTGAAGGCTGCGACAATGCTTAAAAACATTCAGCGTGTGTTTCAAATGTGCTTTTGTCCTTATATCACACCTACTTGGTTAAGCATAAATACCAAACCGTAACATATCCAGTCTACCCTCTCAGCTTTACAAAATATAATTTCAGTCGTAAATTAGGAGCCAGTTTATGCATACCGTACTCATAAACTAGCGTCTAATTCCAAAATAAAACAAAACGACGAAGCAAAAAAAGTGTTTAAACTCGAAATGTACAGCTCTGAGAATTTACCTATCTGGAAATTGTAGAAGCGCCTGTCAGTAATTGTGATTAGCATAAGCTTTCGAAACAAGAGTGCCGACTGGAAACGGTGATGCGTGTTATGTTTTAAAAAGTCTGATCAAACATAAAAAGGGGGATTTGGTGCTAGCCGGTAAGAAAACGAAGAAACGACCCGAAATCACTAGATATAATCCACAAAATTTGGCGGCGAACAATTCGCATCAATCTCGGAGAAAGATTTCCTCACACCACTACGCTATTATCAAAGAGAAAGCTCATGAAAAAAAAAAAGAAAACTGATTATCTGACCCAAATAATCGAAGCCCTTATCTCCTGACAACTAAGTACAATGTAGATCGGTTTCTGCAGGAAGCATTAAAAAAAATGAATAAAGTGCTCACGCACGCCCCACGGAAAGAAAAAAATAGTAATAGCACGCGGATCGACAAAAAGGATTGGGTGATTTTTCAGCTAGTTTTAATTTTAGCAACGCCCACTCTAGAAGCTGTAAGGAGAACATGCTCGAACGCGTAGCCAATCGAATTAGCCTGGAACTTCTAGAAATTTATGTACGCCATTCTAAGAAACATCGAGACCTCTCTAAACAGCTAAAACCTCATTCTCGAACACACACAAAAAAAAAATCACGCTTTTTTTTAGGCACAAACAAAAATACACTCAACCCTTACTGCCAGCTAATGGGCCCGCAACGTAGGCAGCGCCACTGCGCTGCAGCGGCCCTGGCTGGAGAAGCAAAATTCATCATGTCCATTTCGATACTCGGAGACCCCCTTCCCCCACCTCCCCGGTTTCTTCTCGCTTCCGAGATAAGGAAATGCGCGGGAAAAGAAAGCGCGGGAAAAAGAAAGCGCGGGGAAAAGAAAGGACAGCGAATATTTATGTGACGGCGTAATAAAAATTCTATTACGGCCCCCCGTGCGCTGTCCGTCATCGTTCGTTTCCTGTGCCGCTCGCCATCGGCCGCCTCATTCGCGTTTTTCTGCTGTTTTTCTTGTCCAATAATTCCGCTAATACCGCTGACTGATGCTCGGGAAAGCGAACTGGGTGGAGCGACGAGATAAAAGAGCGACTCGAATCAATGCCTTCTCTCTCTCTCTTTCTCTCCCCCTCTCCAGCTACGCGCCCTTTGTTTTACGCTAGGGTTTTTGCGGGAAACTGTCTTTGTTGAATGCACGTGGTCCGTGTGTGTGTGTGTGTGTTTTTTTTTTTTTTTTTTACTTTGCTCATTTGGTATGGGGGAAAGTTTGAAACAGTGTTTGCGGGGCGTCGGATATTATGCTCTGATTTTTATAGGGCGGAAAGAAAGGCCTTAATGGCGGCGGAGATCTTCCTTGAGAAAACTTGGCGGCGTATTAATGTACCCTAATGAAAGCCGCTTAGTTAATAAAACGTCGCTGAGTAGAGTCAGACGCCTGAACGTTTGACTTGTGTTTTAAATCTTAATGTGTTTGTGTGTGTGTGTGTGTGTGAAGGACTTCAAAGGGTTTAAAAATATATATGACAGACGCAGGTTGTCGCTGCTTCAAAAAAATTTAAGCACTAACCAAGCTTTTTGGGTTTTTTTTTTTTTTTATTGCGGTGGCGAGAGTGTAACATGTTTATAAAGAATCGCTGTTTTTGAGACATACTTTTGTTTCGGATTTCTTTTCAGTTTTTTTTTTTTTTTTATGAGGAAGTGAGCGGGTCAACTATGTCCATTTGTCTACTTTTTTTACTATACTGGTGATTTCGCGGTTTAAGAAAACGTTTGTTTGAGTCGCCATGCATGAGCCAGTTGCGGAATTTCAACACAGGCATTGCCAACCTACAATAGGCCTTTTATCGTTTACCATGTTCTCAGAGCACATAGTTCACATATCCATTGGGGGGAGGGGGGGGGGGGAAATAAAAAGCAAGACATTAAAGCCTGGAAGTAAAAAAAAAGAAATAGAAGTGGCGAAAGAAGAAGAATTGACAGTCGAGATAAAAACGTGAACACCCTCCAGTTGCGGGCAAAACAATGTTGTCCCTCATAAATGAAGTTCTCTGATTCAAGATGGCGACGACTACACAGAAAATGAGCATAAGATATACCGCATGTAAACTAACACTTTAAAGGAAATTTAGACGTCAAGCAAAAATCGATGTTTTGGTGTATCGCGCTGCGATTTACTACAGAGGTGCAACCAAATGGTGGAAGCGTAGTCTGCAAATATCAACAGATGAACTTACCTAGTTTAAAAAAAAATAATAATAAAGAAATAAAATCCTGTTTTGACTTATTTGTCGCGGCATTCGTAGACGATGTCATGACCTGTTCGCCTAGTTAAATCTGCCGCCGAAAGATGTCTGAAGCGTCGAGCGCGCCGGCGCCGAGCTTATACACCGTTCCCCTTAAAGGGGCCATGAAATTAATTTTGGGCTGGGATAAATGATTTTAAATTGGGACTTTACTAATCGCATATCGTTTAGTTGGCCAAAAGAAAGAGGGTACAAAGTCAAAAGCCAGCTTTTCGGTACGAACATTTGAAAATATAGCGGACTATTTTGTACCTTCTTTCCTTCGAAAGCTCTTCGCCTTTTCACTATGATACATCCGCGGTTCCCAAAGCACGTCAGCGGTGCCAACCTGACGTCAGCCGAGCCCAGCTCACGCATTGGACACGAGAACTGCGTCACTCGGACGTATGCGCTCGTCAACAATCAATCCGTCGACGAATATTCGGATTCGCGTTCGTGGCCAATGAGTGCCCTCACGGAACTTATCGTCACTGGGGAATGGCAAGTTCTATGGTGTGCATAAACAGCACGGTGGAATCTAGGAGTCATCGCACCGGTGCCGAAGAATGTCACGAAGACGTGATTTCACAATTCGCATTGGAGTTGAGGATTAAAGCTAAGGAGGAAGAAGTAGGAAAATCGTTTCATGACCCCTTTAAGCTGAGGCTAGAAGCTCCGCATTCAGCGCGAGCTCGCTAGCTTCCGCCGTGCTTTGGTAACGCGTGCCTTCGCGTTCGCACTTGTGTTAGCAAAAGCAGAAAGCTCGCCCGCAAGGCTGAGCTTCTATAGACCTTTTTCGTTTAGCCTCGTACCCAGCCACGTTGTCCCCATATCCGGTATGCGTTCCGAAAAAAAAGCAAGAGATTTCAACCCGGAAAAAGGGGGAAAATAATAGAAAGGACATAACAAGAAGGAATGACGGTTGCAATAAAAATGTTAACATGTTCTGCTGGCGAGGCGAGAGGAAACCGATGTTTTCACGCATACCGGAAGTTCCAAAATTGAAGATGGCGGCGCCCACGTAGAAAAGGTGTATAGTCGGTTGCAAGCTAAGAAAAAACCGGAAATGCCTCTCAGAGGAAAATGTAATCCTACGCCGAGAAACGCCAGCCAATCGTTCTCATGACGTCACGATTCCGTGGACCAATCGCGACCCTTTTGAAAAAAAAAAAAAAGCTCAACATGGCTGCTGGCCTTAGCAACGCGACGCTAGTTTCTCGTGGCAATTATTCTGCTTTTTTGCACCGTGTTTTACGTGCCCGAGGTTACGCCACGAAATCTTAATGGTATCGGCTTGCGTTTGCAGCAGTTTTTGCGCGACAACGTGAGAATCCAGCGACGCTATCGCCAACGAAAATTTCGAAGTGGGCGCGAGGCTTAGCACTGCTGAGCCTCGCGCTCGCTTTATTATTTGCAGGAACTATAAGTGCTTCGCTTTCCCTCAATCGAAGGCGCTGGAAGACGGTATGTTAGACAGTATCTTGGACAGAAAATGAATTGGGGAAGACGGTACATTGGACATGACTTTCTTTCTTTACTAAACAGCTATTTCGTTGACAAAAAACGTATTCTAACTTATTTAAACGTCCTGAATGAATTAAATCAATATTGTAGTAGTTTAAGACACCTTTACTGGAGGAAGAAAAAGCAACGTTGCTAGCGAACTACTTTCTCGACGGCGCAGGCACTTCAGATGGGCGCAATGCGCTTGTGGGTGGAGCTAAAAGATTGTTCTCAGGTTGCATCCGACTATAGTCTCAACTTATGGGTGAACGGAGATAGGCCATCTCCAGAAACGTTTCACTATGCCGGCGCACGTCTCTCGAATGTTAAATTCTATACTCTGTTTCACCTTATGATGTACCGCAGGAAAGGCTACAAGCGCGAGCTCCTTGCTCTGGGGCACATCTCGGCGGCACAAGCTCTCGTGACTTATGAGCGGCTGCCAACGCTATGAGCTCGCGCTTCTAGCCTTCGCTGCGGTACAGCATAAGGTGAAACGAAGTATAATTGTGCAATAATTTATTCAATAAAAAATAAACCTAGTAAGAAAACGGGAATTCAAATTCCTCATCCATGGCTTCCTATATTTTGTACGGATATGCGTAACTTTCGTTATTTTGCTTGGGATCGTGGTTCGTTTTTACATACCTGCTATGGAACAGTGGTTTGGGCCTAAAATACAGCGAAGTTTAACATCGTTCAGGGGTAAATAAAAATGGCGTTACTAAAGCTATTACACTTTTACAATGTTATTAAAGGTATATTCTATTCAATACGACCCATATAATAAATGTTATCTATGTTATTTTCCGGCGAAGAGACAAAATGCTCGCGCTTTTTTCCCATAAGAATGCACAGGAGCACCGCAAAAGTAGACTGGTCGCTGTTCGCTTCAATCTGCGTCCCGGAAATCGCATAGACACTAGCGCCGGTTGAACCCCTAGCTTACATTATAATAACTTTACGCCCGGCGTTACTTCGGCTGCCGATGACTATTGAGCTGCTGCAATTATTCCGGTGATAAAGCTATAATTGGGTAAGACGGTACCATACACGTTCGTTGCTCCGAGCGAATAATAATAATGTGATACGGTCGTGTTTTAGACACGTCAGAGTGGCAGATATCATGCTCATCCTGTTATCTTAGAAGTTGGGGTGGTTTTGAAATTTTTGTTAGCTTGTCGTTCAGCCATGGATGGAGCTTGGGAAACAGATGCAATTTGTTAGTAAGAGAGCACACTTTGCGACTCATGATTGAGAAAATTGTGGCTGGGCATTCGCACATTAACTACAATATGTGTACCAAAAATAGGCAAAACTGAAGATGTTTTCGTGGCTTATTTTGGAACCCAAAACGAATATACGGCGAACGAAACAACATAGCAGGAGTAAATTTAGTCCTGAACCATGATCAAACATTTTTGTTGCACTATATTATTGTTATTTCTTTTTTTTTTTTTGAGGATGAGGCTGCCAATGTGAGCGTTTACCTTGGTTCCACATCTTGAATAACATGGCAGGGATGTTGAGATCGACATCTTCGTCACAGCGTACATATTCTGAGGACGAAGCAGAAAGGGAAAGAGGGAAAAATCGAACGACACAGAAATGTAGTCACACGCCAATCCAACAACACAAAAAAAAAAAGAAACAATCGTAAAGATACAAAAAATCTCTTTTTTTTTGTTTCTTTTTTTACATCCCATACAAAATCGTGTTTTCGGAAACGAGAACTCAAGAAGTTAGAAAGGACGAAGGAGTTATTTCAACCGATCCATCACCGCGCAGCGATCGTATAAAACAATATAAGGAACAAGTTTTTTTTTTTAAAAAAAGAATAGAACACATACAATCAAGAAGGAAAAAAAAGTTATACTCAGCAATTTTGTGAACTATACGTAAAACGATCTCCCGGATCAGGCCTCAAAAAGTTTGGCGAAAACTCAACGATCTTAAATGGCATCTAGTTGGTGAGTACGCGCGTTCGCGCGCGAGCAAGTTGAGATTCGCTGGAAATCTGAAACTCCTCAACTTGTAAAAACGAGAAAAAAGAAAAGCAAAAAAGACACAGCCCTTTGGTCCCTTACTACGTTTCCGTGAGCATTATGGAGATGCAGACGTATCCCCCCCCCCCCCCCCCCCCCAGCGTTCTGCATTGCAGATGAAGCGTGCACAGAAAGTAGCGGGCTGCAGGCCGCATGCGTGATGCAGAAGGAAAAGCAACGCGCAGGAACAATGGACGAATTTAGAGGGCCTTTGTATTTGTTTTTTTTAAATGGAAAACCTTTTTCTGGATCTCAGACACCGAAGTGAGGACCTCCTTTGGTTTACGACGGGATGGTTGGAAATGTCGAACCGATATGAAATTTCGTAGGTAATGTAAATTCGTTCAACCTTTGCATTTTTATATTTTTCTGCACACGTGACATCTATTTGCATGACGAAGGCAAGTCGCGCGGGCTTTTCGATTCTGGATTGCAGTCGTTACTCTATTTTCTTTATTAGAAATCGGTGCTTCGGAGGAGGTCGTTGCGCCAAGCGGCGGCATATGCCTTTATTTGGCGCGCGTAGCAAATAAAAAGGCAAGTTGTATGACATTACCAAGAATTCCCATCCATTGTGTTTTGGTTGTACCATAGAGAGACGATTAATAATGTCTCGGATAAAATTGACACAACGCTAATTTGCCAGCCTTACTTGACCTATTCGAAAAGCAAATATCACAAAAAAAAACAAAGCCACACCTAAAAGAGAGTGAAAATACCAAACGTTTAGTAATAGCCAACGGCCTGATTGGATTGGATAGCCTGCGCGCTCGCCGATAGATGTCGCGTCTGCTCAACTTCACTCAGAGTCGTATATTGGGAGACTTTGGCCAAAGGGCGTAGCAAAGGCCGCCGCCAGCGCCGAATATTCCCCCCGAGGTTAGAGCGTAAACTAAAAGGGCGACACTACGTCAACCATTCAGCAGACCTCGACGTCACAATGTTGAAAACGGCATTTAAAGCGTGAAATAGAAGCGTTCAATCTTGCAGCAGTAATGATCGCAACTACGCAGTTTGGTTTTGTTCGGAGCGCACCTTCGTTTATTCTGTATGCAGCTGAATATGGACGTGACGAACACCTCACATGAGCCGAGTTTTCAGTCACCAAGATTGATACGGCCACGCACGCGTTGCTCGCCAACGTGCGTGGCATTCGTGCGTGGACATACCTTTCTACTCTAGCGATGCTAAAACGGCCTAAAGTAGTCAAGTCGCATTTTTAGATGCGGAGCATCTCTTGCTCGGGTCTATGTCCCGCGGCGTCGGCGTTGTAGTCGGCACTCGAACTACGCACGCGCAACTCTCCTCCTTCCCTCTCTCCAACAGCTGCGCGTTACTCTCTCCGCTCTCTCTCTCTACCAGCTGCGTGCACTGCGCGTGCGTTCGCTTCTCCTCACACCGCGCGCGCACGCGCAACTCTCCTCCTCTAGTCTCCTCTCCTTCAAGTGTGAAAAAAAATAAACGGCGAGCGGCGAGCGTTCCAAGTTTCTCTGCCGCGAGCCGCGACGAAGGCTCGCGTAGGGGGTAACGCTAGGGCAGTCGGTGGCGCCATATCTCGACGTCAGCACGCAACTGACTCTTTCCTCGGAACCAACACGATGCTCCGCATCACCCCATGGTTCCCCTCGGGAAGATGGTGTAATTTTTTAGAGCCCACGACCACCGCTAGTGCCTGTTTCGCGGCGTGTGGTTGGCCACTAGATGCTCGCCTATTCAGACCAACGAATGGCCAAGCTCCCTCAATAGACGACTCTGACTTTACTTGAAGGGAAACTCCTGCCAATCTTTTTCAATTTGGTATTACGACTGTTTTCATCTAAAGCAGTGTACCTGAATTACAAAGTATCATTTTTTCGGCATTATATGTAGTTTTATAAATATCACAGCTCATAGTTTGGCTTCTGGCTCTATGGCAGAACCAAAACTATCTGGTAGAAGGATGGCAACACTGATCATCAGCCGTATGGCCAAGACGTGAAGTCACGAGGATGCTGCGCCAGTGTTCCGTGACTAAAAGCCAACTCGCTTGCCGCCTGCTTAAGAGCAGCTGACAATGATGTGACTGGTCGTAGTCATTTTGAGCAGCTATTGGAGCAGCCAAAAGTTCATATTGGAGAAGCAAAAAAAAGGTTTTGGAGCATAACTGCACACTTCATTTTTATTTATATCACTGCAAATGTGAGGAGGAGAGACGGCAAATATTAGGAGGAGAACAAACACTAGCTGTTTAGTTGCCTATGGAAGCACCAGACACGGTAACAAGAAGACGACTGATGAAGGACAGCGCAAACTGCCGTGAATGATCGATTAGTTTAGGTACGAAATCCCACTGAACAAATGTTAAAATACAATCATTTTGAGCACCTAGATTTATGTGTCCTTCAAGTTCTAGGGGGGGGGGGGGGGGGAGAAGGGTAGCAAAACTGCGATTCTTAATTAAGACAAAAAAAGCATAAAAATAAACCTACAAAAGAGTCCTTATATACGATCTTGCACTACGTCTCGCTCTGGAGGAGTACTTTTCCCCTTAGCACGCAGGTGCGCTGCGGCGAAGCAAGACACGCAACATCGCGACGCCTAGTTCGCAATAGTCGCTTCACTGCAGTACACCAGTATGCGGTGAGAAGCACACTCATCAAAGGTAAATAACCCACCACAACAGACCACGAACACGAGACTTCTTCCGAAACTTCCGAGTACTGTCAGTGCTTGGTGCCAAATCAAATCGAGTAGTACGTTATTTGAGGCGATTATCGAAAGTCCTGAAAACTTGCATGCACGAGCCTACCCTAACGGATTGGGAGATCGAAAGAACATTTAGTTACAATCATATTTAAGATCGGTTACGACTCCAAGACTAAATGTGATACATTCATTTGGCGATTTAATTAGGAACGTTTAACTGTTGGTGGACCTATGTCAAAGCTGAAATGTTTATAAAAATATTCATAAGTATATGTATAATACATGTGTGACTTTTTCATACCATCCGTGGATGAGTGCATTGCTCGCCACTGACATTTTAGGGTATATTTATCCCCCTACAATCATCGAGAGTTCAATTTTGTTATTAGATATTACAGGAAATCCTCGAAATCTTCCACTGTTTCTCACTCCGGCAAGGTTTCATATATTAATTTTTATTGCGCTAGAGAAAGCGTAAATAAAGTAGTGACGTGTTACTTTAGAAGCTAAAATGCACAGACACATGACTGGGCATTCTTGGAAGCTGTTCCCTAGTCCCGAAGTATTTAGCATATAATTTTAAAGCCAGGAAGGATAGGAAAAGGAGGGGGAAGTGTAGCATCACAAGGTGCGAAACCACCTTGTGATGCGACGCCGCATCCTTTCCTCGAACGAATCAAGCATTTTTTCGTAGAACCTGACGCTTTCAGGCATGTCCTATTCTGGCTATAAGGAGTATTCACTGGGCGCCATAATTGTGGGTGCTGTCTAGAGCGCATGCTCAGAACGAGCCCCCATTAATAGGCTGCTAAGACCGGCCATTTTGACGGTGTGGAATGCACGTTGCAAAAGAACCCTGGAAGCTAGCCATCAGTACGCGCTCAGCAGTCGCGCACACAGCTATGGCCGCCAGTGAATACTTCCTATACTCTCTTTCACCTAACGGTGGACTACAGAAGACGTTACATCCCAGCCAGCAGACTTTTTTTTCTCTAAATTACCCAAGCACCAAGGAGCATTCTGCGAGTGTAGTTACACGCGCTGCACATGGTGGCGTCTGCAGTAGCACGGCCGCTTGGCAGTACACTCTTAGTCCGGTAACGGCTAATGAAACGGCTACAGCCTATTTAGGCGTGACATACGGTGGATTTTGGCATGACAAGAGAGTGACCCTGAAAGTAGCCATGACAGTCCAGCGTTTCCACGTCATCCTAGACCGCTTAGGCGTTACAACATCGTTTATAGCCGTGACATTAAGAGCTCCTCACATCATTGGCGTTACAAGCTCTTTGTCACGCTGATAATGTAACGCCGATAGAACGAGTAACGGCTAAATTCAGAGCACAAAAATATTAAACGTACAATTTCAAAGTTCGGGTCTCGCCGGAGGCAGCGTGTGTTGGCAGTGCTACGAGCAGAACAAACCGACAAAGCGCCGGTCCCGGGGCCCGAGCACGGTTGACCTTGAATGTCTGGCGCGGAGGAGTCGGCGACTGGGCGGTTTTTGGACTAACCCACGGCTTCTTTTTTCGCCACGAGAAGGCGCGCAACGGAGTGTCGGACTCGGATTCGCTGCCTCGCCATTGTCTTTGTCTCCGAACTTACGGACCGGAAGGAAGAGTTACGCTGCGTTGTTCCCGTCCGCAGACATTCGTGGCGTAGTGCGCGGCCATTGTCGCCATGAAGGTTGTGACTGTCAGGAGCTTATGAGAGAGACAGGTGGCCCCAGTGGAAGTGGGAACGTTGCGTCTCCGTTCGGCTTGTGCTTATACTGTGGTCACGCGCCTGCAAGCCTTGGGCGTCTTGAGTATTTAGGTGAGCGTTTGGCTGTTTTTAAAACTTACAAATTCTGCTTAAACCCGCCGAAAACTTTGAACCTCGCTGGATTAATTTGAGGCTCCGCAACATCCTTCAGAATCTCCACCTTCTTCAGAGATAGAACGTCGTTTCCTTTTTGCATTCTGTTCACCCTTAAAGACAAAAGGCTTAAGCATCTCATAAATATAAAGAACGAAATTGCCGTGATGTACCCCACTGTCACCACTAATCATGAGATTGAAGCTTTTTTTTTTAAACGTCCGCAATAAACTGTTGAAACTCAGTTATTCTCGTTTTCAATTCTTGTTAGTTTATTTCAAGTTGACATACGATTTTTGCATATAGTCTCTTATTTGTGCTCCGACCGCCATAAAGAAACAAGCAATTGCAAGAGTGTGATGTCTTTTTGCTCAAGAAGCGCAAAGCACGCGGGGATAATACTTAGTCATTTGTCCGTTTGCAGTTCGCATTTCGGGTTCGAAAGCGTTTACCGACATCAGTATTTTTGAACAAATTAGACATCGAATGCCGCCGTCTTGCTTTTTAAAAGAGGTATATACGCACAACGGTATTTTTGATTGTAACACCAATCGTCATTCCGACCAATTGGCTATTAGCCGTTGCGAGGGGTCACATTTTTTACGTCAATTTAAGCCTAAAAGTGTCAGCAACGCCTGAACGGCGTCACAAAAGTCACGTCAATATTGGCGTGACTTTTGTAATGCAGATATCTGCGTGACATGTAACGCCGCGAGTAGCCGTTAAAAAAGTGGCACCTTTTCACGCCAAAATAGCCGTTACCGAACTAAAATTGTAACGCCTATACGGCGCCGCAGAAGTCACGTCAATATCGCCGTGACTTTTGTAACGCCAATATCGGCGTGACATGTAACGCCGCGAGTAGCCGTTAAAAAAGAGGCACTTTTTCACGCCAAAATAGCCGTTACCGGACTAAGAGTGTAGGTTCACCCTTAAGCTGAGACTGTAGCCAAAGCTACAAGCGCGAGCTATCCCGTGCTCCTGTCTTTGAGACGCGCATTTCTAGCGCGAACACTCCTGCGGAAGAACGCTCCAAAGCAGCGCACCACGAGTTCTCGTGCTTGTGGCGTTGGCTGCAGTCTCAACTTAAGGGTGAACAGACATCATACACCTCACAAAGGCCTGCAATAAAGCCGAAGGCACCGGCGCGTGAGCTCAGCTCAGCAGAATGCTTTTGTTTGTACAAGAACGCGTGCATAGGAGGCACTTTCTAAAGCCACGCGCTCGTGCCCATGCCTCTTTCTGCACTGCAGATGTTTGTGACATTAAGCCTATACTAATTATCCTAAAGCAAGAGTCTAAGACAAATTTCGTCTTGAACGCGCATTCGTCAACGCCTCCTTTCGGTAATTTACTTCGAATATTTTTATAGACGTTTCCACTGTTTACAAAAATCACAGTCCACACGTGTTAAATCACAGTCCAGAACACGCACGTTCGTCGCTTCGGAAAGCGAGCAAATCGCGCGCCATACGCACGAACACTGAAAATGAAACCTGCCAAGTGCCCTTTTTTGGAAAGGTCTATAGGAGGTATTCACTGGCCGCCATATTTGAGGTCACTGTTTAGAGCGCATGCTCAGAACGAGCTCGCATTAATAGGCTGCCAAGACCGGCAATCTTGGTGGTGCGGAATGCACGTGGCGAAAGAACTGTGGAAGCTCGCGTTCAGCACGCGCTCCGCAGCCGAGCACACAGCTATGGCCGCCAGTGAATACTTCCTATACAGGGAAGGCGAGCGCGTGCGGCACATAGACATACATTCTCGGCACTGTCCTTGATGCTTGGGTAATTTGAAATATGTCTCCTGGGGCCCTATGCTACACGGTGGGACCAAATGTGACCAAGGGACCTGGTCAACGCCGCCTGCTCTGAGCGGACAGCAGCGTGGCACTGACCAATCACAGCAGACGGCGTTGGCCCGGTTCCTTGGTCCCTCTTGGTCCCGCCGTGTAGCATACAGCCCCTGGCCGGTTCCATTTGCAGCGTTCGTGCGTATAGGAACCGTGCACATCTAATTCAGGCCCCAACCAGGGCGCCCCTAGCGGCAAACGGGTCCGTTTCATCGGGGAACCTCCTTGGAACTTCTGGCAGTCGCTGCGTTGGTTGTGCGTTGTAGCGGGTTAGCGCTGTAATTTCCAAGGTAGCTATTCCGCTCTAAAGGTACATTTATACTCCAACGTAACGTCGTCGGGCGCCGCGTAGCGCAGCGCGCGCAGGTACTTATTGGTTGCAGATATCGAGTTCCTGGTTGCCGGCCAATAAAAGGCGCGCGTTCTGCGCTATGCTGCGTTCAGTGCGCTCAACGTCGGAGTATAAACAGCCCTTAAGAAAGCCACAACAATTGATGCGGCAAACAATAGGCGACCGCAGCGACGCGGCCGGCATGCTCGCTTCCCAGAACCGTGCACATCTAATTCAGGCCCCGACCAGGGCGCCCCTAGCGTCAAACGGGTCCGTTTCATCGGGGAACTTCCTTGGAACTTCTGCCAGTCACTGCGTTGGTTGTGCGTTGTAGCGGGTTAGCGCTGTAATTTCCAAGGTAGCTATTCCGCTCTAAGAAAGCACAACAATTGATGCGGCAAACAATAGGCGACCGCCGCGACGCGGCCGGCATGCTCGCTTCCCATGGCGCGTGATTTGCTCGCTTTTCGAAGTGACGAACATGCGCGTGCTTGGCTTAGGAGATCGCACGCTGGGATGAAAACGTATAAATATTCGAATAGTGTATATAGCGCTACGAACGCATCACGCCACTGCACCCCTCCTCCTGAAGGTGAAGGAAGTGATGCTGAAACGGCAAAAGGTTTGATTTTGATGGCTCATACCAAGTGTTCCGTGTTTTTAGTAAATACCCATAAACCCCGAAATTTAACCCCCGAATATATATACCGATCTCACTGTGCGTTCCATGCATGCGTGAGGCCGCCATAAATGTAGTTCATAGGAGACATGGCGCCAGTTCACGAGACAGCTCGTGCTGCCTCGTGCTCCTCTCACGTAGACCCTCGGCGTCGTTGTCGCGCATGCATGTAGGAAGACTACAGTTGCCATGATGCATGGCTTCAGCAGTGGCGTGATGAAACTGGATCTAAGATTTCTGTTGACTAGGATTTCTATTAGACCTTGCCTTCGCTAAGGAAAAAAAAACAAGCTTCGCGGAAAGAAATAGTCTTAAACTACAACTTTATTTTGTGTTTACCTCGAACACAGCCAAAGTTAACTGTCTGCGAGGCGTCTATTATCTTCAGAAACCGTATCCCTTATCTCGATTTTTTTTATGGTATTGGGTCGTTTCTTATGTATTCTGGGCACTAGAAATTTCTCTGGAGGTTGGGGAATTACATGCCCGTGTTCTGTTTCTACGACAGATGGCCCGATAAACGCCGATTTCTAGTCCGACAGCGAAAATTATTACCTTAAAACACCAATTGTGTTGTGAAAATAAACCCTGAAAAAACAACCTAATTTCCATTGTATGCGGTGAAGCGTAATGCAGAACTTAGAACAGGTTGTTCACGGTTTTTATTTGATATGGCTGCGAAGTTTCAACTGTAACAGTTGTTTGTCGACCCAATTTGAAATTACCATGAATATAGCAGTCCTTCGTATCAGGTCAAGCTAGATATTAAAAAAAGGACTGTATATAGACAAAAAATGGCAGATTTTTTTGTTATTTTAAAGAGTGAGAGCTGGCCGGAAATGTCTGGTGAGCTCGGAAGACAAATTGTTACATGTCTGTTTTTTTTTTTTTTACGATAAACGGACGCGCTCGCAGCAGTAACTCAGTGGAGTAGGGATAGAAAAAAAATGGGGAGGGGACGATGAATAGGACGACACGGGACACCGGGATCGTCCTGCTTGAATCGCGATCGCGCGGGGTTCGGTTGCAGTACAATTCTCCCTGCCCTTTCTCCCCCACCCACCACCACTGCTGCCACCTTTTCCTTCCCGTTCATTGTCAGAGTTGGGATATATGTGCGTTAATGTGTGCGGGGTTTGCCGCGTGGGATCCACCGCACGACTGTCACACGTGGGATAACACATGGCGTCATTTCTTTAGAATTTTCATTTATTTTGGCGATCTCTTTTTTTAATGTTTTAATGTTGCAGCAACACTCCTTTGCGTGGTAATAGCCCTGCGCTCACTGTTGAACGCATTCGTTACATTGTGGACGTTTGTTAGGTTTATTTGTTCGTTTGTATGTCTTTGTAGCATCAGTAACTTACAATCGGGTCTTATTTCGCGGTGTGCCGGCTGTTTTGTCACCTATTTAATGCTCCAGAGCTTTGTTCTGCCGAATTATTTGTTGGCTCATTTTAGTAGAAGTAGAGCGGCTTATTTGGTTGTGAAGATAGGTTGAATTCAAAATGTTTAGAGACCCTTTGTTTTAGTTTACTGTTTTTGCAAGTTGTGTCAAGGCAAAGGACTTCCTTTTATTAAGTATTCACAATGTTTCCCTTTCTACATTACGTTGCCGTGGCGAGTATGTGCACCCTTGCAAATGAAATGAAGGCACGGGATATTGCTATATTGCGCAGACAAACATGGTGTTCGGTAATGCACCTCTCCCCGTAATACCTCCTTCTTTCTTCTATATGTTTCCATCGATATACATGTATACTTACTCACAATCCTTCGTCGTGTGTACCACATGCACCCTTGCTGGTTGGGCCCGCAGACTCCCCAAATTCACCCTGAATCTAACGGCTACGTATCATCTAAACTCTCCTCGACCGACACTATATATGTCCCGAGTCACAATGTACAAGCGTCGTCCAAAAAGCACGGAGTTCTCTGCAGATGTCGTGACAAAATAATCTGCGAGCACACCCAAAGCATGCTCGAAGCCCGTTTGCTTCACACGTGCTTTGAACATTTCTGCCGACAGTTTTCGTAAGACCAGTGTTGCATACAAGGAAAAAACGCTCCTCGCACACAGTCTGCAGAACATCGTTTGTATTATTTATTGGCTGTGTGACGTTGGCATTAAATATAAGCTGTGGAGAACATCGAGTCTCTCATCTCCCCTCCCGCTGCCAAGACCATCAATTGAAAACATACACTGTTCGCGCTTCTTGCCAACGCCGTCTGAGCTAACCGATATCTGATACCCACCCGCCCGCTTTTTCACCGTGCTCGAAAACCGTCGGCGCATCGTATTGTCGTTGACCTCTAATCACAACGGGGCGCTGTAGAAGGGAGCTTCGGAACGTGTAATCCAGTGCACATCCCAGCTCTATCACAATGAGATTCACGCCATTCAAGACGCCGCCGCAGAGGTTTTCAGAGCTCTCCCCCTTTTTTATTATCATGCATATAGGACTTCACTTTCGTTTGACTACAGTTTCCCTTTTCTTTGTCACGAGTTCTTTCGGTTTCTTTCGGGGAAGAGGCTTAGTCCGCGTTAACCATATTTTTTTCTCTTCTTTTTTTTTTTTTTTTACCCGCGTATCCCACATCGTGCTATGAACGACGTGAATTTACACTAGTCAATCTTCGCAGTACATCTATAACCTGAATGTGCGGGCTTTTTTAAATTTTTTTTATGATTGAATGGTCCGATCGTCTCCCAGGAGTGCGGTTAGGCGGTCGACACTGCGGTGGGGTGAATCCGAAAGTATTAACGGCCGGAAATCTGTCGCATCCTTGGACGACTCGATTGTTGGTTTTGCTTCATTGTTGCTAGGAATAAAAGCGAAGTGTCACTATCTTTTTATGTTGTTGTTGTTTTACCGATTTCACGGTGGTTTTGTCGTCATTTATCTCTTTGGAGAAAGCGGCGCGCCTGACTGTTCATAAACTATAAATGATTTACGGATCGAAGTTTGTTCATAAAGAAGCGGTCGTTGCTCAGTGATGGTAATGCGAGTATGATGTTCGTAAATTTCCCACTAGGAGGCTTTCACTATGTTGAGGGATCCTTTTGTAAGTTCTTTAATTTTAGTTTTATAGGGCAGAGGCCTTATTTACAAACAATGAATCCCAAGGGCAAATATTCTCCAAAAATTTCATCGGTACCCCGATCGTATGTGAGCTGCAAGATGCGACATCTGTCCGGGTCCCTGGTCTCGACTCGCACATTTGACAATCGGAAGGTGTCATTATTTATCATTGCGCTTTATACATAGGGAGACCAGACGTCTCGTTTTGGCTTGAACAGCTCCGTTTAAGAGGTTCATACCGGCCGTCCAGTCATTTTGTCTGAAGAAAGCCAAATGTCTCGTTTTTATGCGAACTTACGAAATCAGTACTAAGCGAGTGGAACGAAAGAAACAAAGACCTTTTCGTGACAAAGTATGAGAATAAGCATAGCATACAGAATGCCATCTTCAGTAGATCACGATTTGTGTACGATGCTCATCTGGTACGATGCTCATCCAAATCGAAACGGACAGGGGTGTGGCTTGAACCCAGGATCCCTGGGTTCTGCAGCTCAGGCTTTCGCTCCACGTGCTCCGAGCTGGTCTGCGCTATACTTCGTTTCACCTTATCTGCGAGCGAAGCCAAAGCTAGAAGCGCGAGATCAGCGCTTTTTGCGTTTCTCCCCAGCTCGCGCGCTCGAGCAAGGCCTGAACGCACGGAGCTTTCGTGCTCGCGCTTCCAGCTTTGCCTACGCTCGCACATAAGGTGAAACGAAGTATAGCCCACTCGGCCACCGATCCCCCCTAGGTTCTTCAGAGTGAGTTTAAAAGCTGTTTGTAATGCTGATACGGAGAAGAAGAGGAAAAGCGCGACGGGCGAGTGGCCTGGAGCGCGTTCTGAGTGGCGCTCCGGCGGGTAGGCAGATTAAAACTCAGCGTTGAGGACCACTTGCTTGCTTCGCTCTTTAGTGCAAGACTTCGACCTTAGAACAAGGTCGAATGCCTTGAGCTTGCATGTAGACTGGAACTTAGCATCTCCACGCTCTATTTCTCCTTCACTTTTTTTTAATGACTGATCAAAATAAACAAAAGAGGAGACATTGGTTGCCGTTACAGCGGTGCCGGCTACTCCTTAGAGATTGAGTGATAAGACTTCATTCACTCGATGGTTCACAGTTGGTATACCTAAACTCAAGCACTGCACAAAACGGCCTACATCACACTCCAAAATACATTATTTGCGTCAGGGTCCAATGATTTGCTAAGGTATTTACATACAATAATTTAGAAACCCAACCGCGAGTATATTGCGTATTGCACAATATTTTCTCTTTTTCTAACGGGCACCGCCTTTTTTGTGGTAGTGCACGGCGTGCATAGTTGGTGATCGTTTTTGGTGATGCGACATTGTGAAGTTTATACATAATGTCCGGAAGCCCGGGCAATATCACTCTGCGTTTTCGCGGAGTGTTTCAACATTTCTGGAAGACGCCAAAGGGCTTTCCTGCGGTCTCAAAGAAAACTTCAGGTAACTGCCAACCGTGTTCGTACGCACCAAGATGACTGGTGTGTGGTGACTCTGAAATGTAGCTTACTGAACGGTCCTAGTATCGAGGCAACACCTCCCAGTAGTTTTAAAGCTGTCAGTGATGTGAAAACCTCGTCCCACCCAAGCGAAAAAACATTTTTCTTAGATATCAAACTTTCTTTACGCATAAGTGTCACCCGTTGGCCAATAACAACGGAAGCGAAGACGTTCAATCGCTTTTGTTGAATATGTTTCAATCATTTTTGTATCCTGTGTACCCTAAACTGCTTTGTTTTCTTGTTATTTATATATCTCTACGTTATCGGGAAGATGTCGACAATTTTGCTTGAGTTCGCAACTTTCGGCTGAACGCATGTTTTTTTTTCCCTCTCCATTTATGTACTTCTGTGAACTCTTAAGGTACCAGCGTCTAGTAGGGTTTCCTTCCCTTTTATACTGACCCTTCCTTCAAAGATTATAAAAAAAAAATTTAAAAATAAGCAAAACAAAAAATGCCTGAATTGCACGCAATCTGAGGTTTCATGCAATTTGGCATAGAAATTTTAGTGGGAAGCGTTTTCTCGCCAAATTTAGCGGGAAACCCAGAATTGGTGAAAACTTTATACATAAATTCAATTTTCCCCTTAACTTTAGGGTTCAAATTACGCATTACACTTATCTGTGCAAACTTTCTTTTGAATATTTCTTGAAAATAAAAGCCGTATTGAAAATATTTTTTTCTTAACTATTGCGATGAGGAAAGCACTGTCGCCCGCGCACGCCGTCTCGAGCGCTTTTCATGCTGCTTTCCAATAACCAATAGATAAATATATCGGAACTTATAGAAAATATGTAACTTTTTATATGATATCATGCTTCCGACCTGTTTATTTGGCACATTCATGTCATTTTCCTTTCACTAAGGTGTTTCACCGTAAAAAAAGAAAAAGACGTTTCTTGGGAAATTTTAAGGAAATTACTGCTTTGGTTGCCAAGAAGCGGATGTTATTGCCGCATTGTTGACAGACATAAAAGTCTGCATGTACTAGCAAGTGTGGCTAGGCCTTGACACGTGCCAGGAGGCGAATGCATGTCGAGTCGGCCGCTCACCGGACTTCACCGCTGCTTCGTAGTCCATCTCCGCGCCTGGCTTGAGCAGGGGCGGATAGCCTCCCGAGCGCCCTCCGAGACCCACAAGGGATGCGCGCTTCGGAGGTCGGCCGGGCCTGGGGAGAGAGGGAAGAAAAAAGGGACAATGACAAAGAGATCGAAGGACAAAGATGAGGAAAACAAATACTAGGATAGAAAAACTGGCTACGACGGTGCGTGCGGGGAAGCAAGCACATGGCTTGGAACCGCAGTGGAGCGGCTTGTTTTTTCGACTTTCAAATAGTTACGCCATGAGCGTTTACTTGTTACTAAGATATTCATCCCCTGAGCCGCTCAAAATGCTTTCTGATGATGTATGACATTATTGAAAGAAAAATCAATATGCCTGTATAATATTTATATTTTCTTTATTGTTCAGGTACCCATCGAGAAAATCCGTACCTTCAATACGACGAGAATAAAAGGCGGAAGCGCAGAGCTTAGAAGTAGTAATCGGGGTAGTGAGCTCTTGTGTTGATGCCACGTGCAAATAGCTGAGTCAGCAGCGTGCTCGACTCTCACGCCACTGGCTGGGGTTTGATCCCCGCCAGCGCTTGCCCTTTTTACCTTTGAACGGTTTTAGCGCACACGTATGAAGAAGAGAGAAGAGACAGAAAAGAGTCTCTTCTCTCTTCTTCATACGTGTGCGCTAAAACCGTTCAAATGTCTAACTACCAACTAGCCCAGTTATCAACCCTTTTGCCCTTTTTACCTTT
Source organism: Ixodes persulcatus (assembly GCA_013358835.2). Classification (NCBI taxonomy): domain Eukaryota; kingdom Metazoa; phylum Arthropoda; class Arachnida; order Ixodida; family Ixodidae; genus Ixodes; species Ixodes persulcatus. The sequence goes on from JABSTQ010009236.1 coordinate 365,679, forward strand.
TTTTTTTTTTTTGTTCTCGTGATTGGAATGTTCCAGATGACTCGAGAATCTTGTTGTTTGTTTGAGCTCGGAAACTCCTAGATATATCCATGCGCTTACAAGAGGAGCTTCGCTTGAGTGAGTCGTCCTTACGTCTCCGACAAAGTACTTTTTTAATCGATGTTTTTCGGCACAAGCTAGCTGCATTAAACGTTCATTTTAAGTTTTATTCATCAAGGTTATGTTTTTATTCGTGAGAATATGTACTGTGTATGTGTATGCGCTCATGGTATACGTTCAGCTGATGCTTGTGATACGTACGCGTTATGTATGTATACGTACATGTGTCTATATTGGGGTTTCCCGAAGCGCAATGGTGGCGTGAACATATAAAAATGTTTGAGTGAACCATAAAGTGAGCCAATATAGGCTGGTTCAAATTTGCTCTTGTGAGAGCGGCTTTTGGTTTCGCGAATAATGCGCGGTGCTGACAAAGGAATTGTGGCTCGAGGAATAGCAAAGGTAAGACGTAAAGTGCGCAAAAAACTGGGCGTTGTGGGTTGTTTGAAATTGCCGCACGAGGTCATGTGGCTGTGATGTCATGACCCTATTGACCAAGCAGGATTTTCCCGTCACGGCACCGACGCCGACCTTTCTGCGACACGAGCTCCTTAACACTGTCGTGTTAAAATATGTCCCAGACCATCGTTGTACGATCTGACATAGGATGGTGGACAGAACAGCGCACAAAATGACAAGAACAAAGATACAGAATGTGCACGACATACACGCGCTAGCTCGCAATTGAATTTATACACAAGAGGAATTTAGTTGCGAGTCAGCGCTTGTGTGTCGCGCATGTTCCTTTTATCTGTCCTTGCCTTTTTTTTTTTTTGCTGAACAGTTTACCATGTCGTCACACCGACGCGCCTAGCTAACCGCACTGCTGACATAGAAACTGTACAGTTCCCACGATGAATACCAAAAGCGGCGACGTAAGGAAACTGGTTGGTGAACTTGGTGCACTGCCAGGGGTGGGGATTAGGCCCGGGATCTCTGGATTCTGTAGCGTGTACTTTCGCTCCACGTGCTCCAAGCTGTGGTGTTTTAAGAGACCCGGCCACTAATGCCCTTACTTTCGCATGCTCAAGAGTGATTCAACAGCCTATACCCTTGGACAACTATCTGTGACCATGAAGTCCAAGGTACCGAGGCCCGCGCATTATCGCCGACTGAAGATCTGCACGATCACTCTTGCTCTCGTCGAAAATGCTACAGAATGTTGTGCACGGGTAGAGAAAACGGAGACCGCGGGACCGCGTCTTGCCAGTGTCCCAAATAGACACAAATAACGGCCAAGTTCCTGAAACACTACTGCTGTCCTTGGTACAATAGCCTCCCTCCCCGCAGTAGCCACTGAGAAATGTGCCGTCAAACTCGGAAACATGTTTCGTTTGCGTCGTAGGGTTCCTTCCTCCCTTCCGTGCTCCACGCAAAAGGGCGTCTGCGAGCGCAAACACGGAGGTCTCAGATTCCGCTATATCCCGTTTCACCTTTTCATGGACCGAAGAGGACGCTACAAGCCACCGACACCAATCCCGTGCCGTGTAAGCATCACGTGATCTTCTGGAGGGGTCGCTTCTACGCAGTCATGGGACATTTTTCCCTGGGCTGGATTGGCAGCGCGTAGCGTCCTTGGCGCTCCATCGCAAAGCGAAGCGGAGTAAAGCAACTTTTCGGTAACGGAGCCGCGGCCCGGAGTCGTTGTTTGTGTTGCCCGGCCAATTATGCATGCGGACTCACGGACCCGGGTACGACCCCCTCCCCCTTACCATTCGCGTTGCTTTGCCTCTGTCCCCTCTCCCTCATCGCGCGAAGCACTTTCCCGCCAAGACTCTCGCCAAGAGCCTCAAATGAACTTAGGTTGGAAGTGAAAGAGGGGAAGATCTTTGATTTGCGATGCTGACTTAGGAACCGGGTGTGCTGTTCTCGCTACCGTCCGACGGTTCTGATTTATCGTATCACTTTTCTTAAAACGATCGCGGGCCGGGAGGTTCGGGGAGGGGGGACTCTGAGCTCGTTTGTCGACGGCTCCTGGCTTTGTTGCTGTTTTTGGGACGGTTTCCGTCGTTTTCTCTCCGCGGGCTTACAATTTGTGCCGACGATGCGACGTGCTCGCGGGCCTGAGATATTTCGTGAACGTGCCAACTGCATTTTGTGAGCCCGGAAACGCGCCGGCGGTTGCTTGACGAATGGCATGAAGCGTCAACTGAGTTCGTGCTCAAAGGACGTAAGCTAAAATATCCGACTCCATAATTTCTAATGAGTGCCTGCCTACCACTATCGGCAAGAACTGCTTCAGTGGCCCTCGTACGGGCCGAACTCTTGATGAGTCACAAAATCGCGCAGGGATCGGATTGACTGACAGTCGCAAGCTTCATCGTGTCATCCATAGTATACACGAACTCAACTCTGTGACGTCACGGCGCGGTGGTGGCGCGTCAAGCGCACTTCCGGTCTGGGGCTGTGGGCAGAAGTCCCCATGCCAGGCGTGTATTCCTGCGTTGTTTTGAAAGGAACCAGACAAAAACCTGCCTTCTCGTCAAAACGTCGCGACTGGGTCTGTACCAAAAGAGTCGAGAAAGGTTTGAAGGTCAGTTTTCACGTGCTTGGTTCGTCCGAGAACGTGGATATGTGCCGTGAAAAGGGAAAACCAGACGCCGTCGGACAACGATTGCTGGGAGGGAATCACTTTGGGTTGAATTCACGGATACTTGTGGTCATCAGATTTATTTGTTTTGTTCCAACATGAACGCCAGAAAACCGTCAAGTTGTGCAGACCACCTGCGGACAACGTTCAGTGCGTCTTCAAGTTCAAACGGCGGTCTGATCTTTCGAACTGTCGTCTGCTCTTTCAAACGTGTCTGCTTGTCGTCTCTTCTCTTAGACGACGCCGACCCGTAGACCAAATGTTGGCCCGGTACTTGCCATGAGAAGTAAGTGCAGGCCTCGAAAGACTAAAGTTTGAAGGTTGGTAAGCAGGCTCGCTGTAAACAGTAGATACAAGGAGATGTTGGTCATTGTTACCAGTGACCATCACCGACTTGTTATGCCTAATTCACTTGGTCCGCTTCTGCTTGCGATTTCCAGTATCGACGTCGACCATCTCAGCTACGGTTCACACTTTTGCAGCCCGAGCGGCCTCGCTACTGAAAATTGCGAGCGAAATCTCATCATGCGAATCAGGCTTTAGCGTACATACTGCGGCGTCCACGCGGAATGAATCGCCACATGCCACATTATTCACGCGAAGTTTTGCGGTGCAACGAGCCTCAGTAATTTCGCTGACGCCGCTCAAGTAGTCGCACATTGCCAGGAAGACGTAGAATCAACAATTCAAACGCGAAAAAGGGCAGGGGGACTCACACCGCACTCTAAAAAAAAAGGGTGTCATGGGGTACACCCATAGGGGGTGTAAGTGCTTGTCACATATACTACACCCTTTGGGGGAACACTTGCACACCCCAAATATGGGAGTACGTGTACACCCGTTGGTGTGGTGCACATATACACCTTTTTCTACAGAAATCTCACACGAAGGGAACACAGGTGCACCCCATTCAATGGTGTACGGCTACACCTCTTTCTACACCCAATGAAATGAAAGGGAACACAGATGCACCCCGTTCGAAGGTGTACCATTGCACCGCTTCATAAACCCGCCTCACTCAAAGGGAACACAGATGCACCCCGCTCAATAGTGTACCATTACTCCCCTTTCTACACCTACTGCTCTCAAAGGGAACACAGGAGCACCCCATTCAATAGTGTACTGTTACACCTCTTTCTACACCCACTGGATTCGAAGAGAACACAGATGCACCTGATTCAAAGGTGCATGGTCACACCACTTTATGCACCCGCTTCATAACTAACTTCATAAACCTATTTCAGACATCAAGGAAACCCTTAAAAAATGTATGCGCCCCGGTGATAGCAAAAAGGCAGGTAAGCGGACACACGGGGTTGTTTTCAAATCTCATAGAAGTTTATTAGACAGCTCATTTCGTAAACAAGTACAAACTTGCAAGCAATCCGTGATATGCGAAGAGGTACGAAGAAGTTGTTACACAACTGAGAAGATTAGTAAGCAAACAAGAAACGGAAGTGAGTCTTGGGAAGTGTCTATTCTTCAAGCAGCCGGCAGAATTATTTCCACGAAATTCCACCAGCAGTCGCCATTCATTCATCGAACGACGTTTCATCGACAGCTGTACCCGCGAAGTGACGTGTACGGGGGGGGGGGGGGGGGGGGGGGGCAGGTTGGTTAACATTTTCGTAATGAGCCGCCGCAAACTGTCGCCATGAAACGGCGTGAACGGGTGTGCTGAGTCGGTGAGCACGCGCCTCAGAGATACACGCGCGACAAAATGTCCCTACAGCGTGCATTGCGCCTAACGAGTGACGATGAAACGTCAGTGTTGATGAAACGAGTCTACAGAACGTGCATCAACGAAAATGTGTTTTCACAGAACGCCAGGAGATTAAGAAAGTCAGTATTCTACCTGCAGTTGTCACATGATTGTAGTCAGCTAATGGCAGGCGACTGCCGATAGAATTTCGGGGAAATTATTCTCCCGGCTGCTAGAAAATAGACACTGCCTAATTCTAGAGGGCATCCGGAACGGAACGGTCAATTGTTGCAAAGGAGTAGGTTGCAGAGCACTTACGATGAAAATACCGGACTGGAAATATGTAATCCGAAATATATGTCGACATGGGCACTGCAGCACAACACAAAAACAAAAAGAAAGGGGTCCGTGAAGATTCAACACGATGTGGCAGAAGCAGTAATTTGCCGAACAAACGCATCACATGAATTCCTTGGGCTTTTTTGAAGAAATCGCTTGTTGCCGATATACACCGTTTTCGTTTAGCCTCGCACCCAGCCACGTTGTCCCCCTATCCGGTATGCGTTCCGAACAAAACGCAAGAGATTACAGCCCCGAACAAGTAAAAAAAGTATAGAAGGGTCATAACAAGAACGACTGACGGTTGCAATTAAAATGTTAACACATTCTACTGGCGAGGCGAAAGGAAAGCGGTGTTTTCACGCATACCGGAAGTTCCAGAATTGAAGATGGCGGCGCCCACGTAGAAAAGGTGTATACGCGTAGGACTTTTCAAACACTGGAAATCTTGGTACACTCGAATACGTTGTCGCGGACGAAATCTACGGTAGCCCCGCTGGTCGCAGCACAGCACACCAGAAACTGGGCCGAGAAGCAGACATTCCGAGGTCGGGAAAAGCTACTACGTCATCCGTTAAACCTTTACCACATGATCACGCTCCCGCCGTCACCCGCGCCCAGACAGTGGAGTCGAGGGATGAAAAAGCAGCCGGTTCATTGGTCCGGCAACTGCGCACCTTCTTCCATGCTTTCAGCTTAGGGAGAGAAGGAAAAAGAAAATAGCAGCTCCTTCAAGGCCAAAAGGGGGGCGCCCTCGCAAGGGCTTATCTTCAGGGGCAGCCCAACAATGAACACAACGAAAGGATTTGTCAATTATATCCTCTTGAAAGTTCGACCAAAAGTTAATAGTGCAGTGGATGCTACCCGTGGCCTTGGCCTTCAGGCAGGTGCCGTGCTCTGCCTTATCTCTAGCTTGGAGACTGTAGTCACGTGATCCTACCCGGAGACCCGATTGGCCTAAAACAAGCATAGCGTCTACTCTACCGTCAATACCGAGTGTACAGGATAGCTCCATACTTCCTAAGAAACTGCCCAACCCAAAACGTGACCTCCAAGAGGGAATCCAAGCACAAGCTGATCGGGGCGAGTGGCTAGCGTGGGGGTGCACTGATACACCTAGAGGTTTTTAAGGGAGAGGAGGATGATCATTGTCGGTGTACAAGTACACTGGCTGGGTAACGCAGGGTGCATCTTTCAGGAAAAGGGTGCATGTGCGCCCGATGCACCCGACTACACCCTTTTTTTCTTAGAGTGCGACGCCGACAACATCGTATTTCAGTGGTTTGTTTATGGGCGACGGCGAGCTTCTTGTGCACCCCCATCGCGCATGCGCGGCGCCGGTGGCGTCCGCTAGGGGCGCTCCGGTTTGTCTGTAAACATGAGTTGGTGTATACGGAAGACATTTTAGGAATGGCGTGTGGAATGCGTTTTGACGGAAACCCCTGATTCCAGAAGTTTATTCGTCGATCTATCCGCACGTCCGTGGATTTGTCCGCTTGATGTACCGGAGAAATTGACGTCACATGACGGCATGGCATCACGTGACACTGTGACGTCATCGTGTCACGTGACTACGTCGCGTGACGTCAATTTCTCCGCTACATTTAGCGAGAAACCTTCGTAACGGGACCTGACAAGTTTCACACTATATAGCAGAGAGGTGGATAAACACTATGGTCTTCACTCCCAAAATGACCTTTTAATGTCTTCTAAACAAAGTGAAATTAACGCTCTTCAAATAGAGCATTTTATGCCTTCCAAGATTTTAGAGGTATAGGTCGCTATCAATTTATGCATTTATTTATTTGTTTACAATACCTCGAAAGCTTTACTTTGACACGATGGTTGGGCGAATATATAACAGCAGCTAGATCGAGCATGTCATTAAATGGCGGCAATCGGTTGCACAGGAAAGCTTGGCGTAGTGGGGAAATTATTCTAGTCACACGCCGTTTTTTTTTTTTTTTTTCTTTGTAGAAAGAACCAGTGGGGTCACAAGGGGGGGGCGGGGGGGGGGGGGGGCGGACCGCCCCGGGTGCAGGGCTCAGGGGGGTGTTGCGGCGGGCCACGAGAGCGGGGGGGGGGGGGGGGGGGGGAGTCGCGGTGGGCCACGCGAGAGCAGGGGGGGGCGGGGGGGGGGGGGTCGCGGCGGGCTACCGCCCCGGGGTGCCCCTGACCCTCGTGACGCCACTGGGAAGAACACAAGATAAGATGAGCCCTTGAGAGTGCATTTGGCGGGTATAGATGCAATTCTGGTGGCTGATGCAGGTGGAGGTGCGATGTGCTGGGTTGATGGTGGAATTTGTCAATTTTGCTGCCTTTTTTGCGGGAGAAATTCTATACCCAGCTCGGTGCTTCAAGATTGGGAATCCGAAGTAAAAGAAGTAAGTACGATTTAAACTATATATATATATATATATATATATATATATATATATATATATATATATATATATATATATATATATATATATATATATATATATATATATATATAGGTGAAGTAAGGTAAATATAAAAAAACAATGGACCGGGAAAAGTTAATAAGTCAAAGATGCGTACTGTCGGAGTTACTAATTCGAAGTTTATTACGACGTTTCGAGCGGGGACCGCTCTTCATCAGGTAGCAGCAACACAGCTCCATTTGTAGATCCTATTTTGCGGTACACGGAAACAAGCAATCAGTGTGCGCTATTCAAGATCTTAGCCAATAGGGCGGTTCAGGTTCTACCGCCAAAACCTTTGGAACTGTGTGCTGACAGGCATCTGCTCAATGAACGTGAAGTTCCCATTTAGAAGCATGGGCTGCGTCGTTTTCTAATATCCTGAAAAACGTATAATTGTAGGGGCCTCTGTGCTGCGAAGCAGTTTACGCCAAAGCACATATTTTAAGCAAGTGAGCGTGGATTTCAACACGACCAGACGTCAACCTTCGCGGTAGTGTTCTGTATCCAGTGGCTCCGGTCTAAACAACCAGTGCTCGCTGGGCACCCAATTATGGGCAACGCTTAGAACGCGAGACATTGTTGTGGAAATGGTGCCGCTGCTTAAACGGTTCGTAACTTTCATTCAATATACCCTTTTTCCAAACCTCACCAAGCAACACTGGCTGCGCCGTGTCTTCGCTAGGTGTCGCAAGCTGCCGCCCGTTACAAAGGCACAGCAAATATCATCCATCGGTAGGAAACGTGTCAATGGATCCGACACCTCGCCGAACTTGGACGGATCCCTCGCGTCCAATGCATGCATGCTCACATGCATGCCCAAGCAATTGCGGACACGAATAATTGACGCGGTAGCTACTATAAATTGCCCGCGCTTTTGAGAAGGCTCTATTGTCTCGCTCCTCTCCCACCTGAAAACGTCGTTTTTCACCATAGACACGCTGTGAATGGGAAAAAGTCGTTCACCGAAGACTAACCCGAAAAACGTTGGAAATGCAAAAATATTTTGGACCTTCCATCATTTTTCATAAACTTGGCTAACATGAATCGGGTGCATTCCAAATAAGCGGCAGTTGACAGCTCTATTGGCGAAGCCACTGAGACTATACTGGCAAGTGAGATACACACTTCAACGGGCAAATTATGCCAAAGAGCCTCCCTGCACTCCTTATTCTTTTCTGCTTCTACGCTATTTTTTTTTACATAAAACATGCAACACACTGCGTCGGTCGCTTGCGTTTCCTGTGGGAAACCGAAGAAAATCTTAACATTATCAAGCGCATCATCAAAAGTGATTCTTATTTATTTTTTGTATCTTTGTATTTTTTTTACGTTGCATATGTAAAACAACAACACTAGCTTCGCGAGTGTGTACAGGAACACTACAAGCAGTAGCGAGCGCAAGGTATGGCGTACCGCGGCGCGAGGGGTGGCGAGTAGGGAATGGAAAGGGGAGAGGCAGGGTCCCAACGGTTTGCTGGCGGCACAGGACGGCGCCATTGTTGTGCAAAGTAGACCTTTTCTTTTTTATCCCCAAAATCCACTCTTCACGCGAATGCTCTTTTGAGGGTGAAGAAGAGGGTTTCTTTCCCTAAAAGGTTCTTGTTTTCGGAAAGGCAACTATGGGAAGATTTGGGGAGAGAGCCGCGGGGTTTCTGCCGCCACGTTTGTTTCGAAATAGCTTCCCCTTTCTTGGCCCTGGCAACAATCGCAGTCAGTGTGCGCGCAGTTTATGGAAGGTTTATAAAAGTGCCTCCTGTCGTCTCCTTTTGAGATGTTACGCGCGTCCGCGGGCTGCTATGTAGATCAGTGCGAGAGTTTCGGTGAATCGGGTTTCTGTTTTTTTTTTTTTTTATATACTTGCATCGGCGCGGAGCGACATGGCGTTCTTATGCTGTTTGTTTGGAGAGGCTTGTCTGTTTCTTTTATAACGGACCCACAGGCGCAAGCTCCAAAATTTGAGTAAAAGAGGTAGGAAGATGAAGTTTATTTTTCGTGAAGTAGTCGTTAGATATTTGAAATGTAGTCAGACGGGGAATAGGTATTCGATTCTGAATAGATACAGGTTTGCTCTCAAATATTGAGAACGACTTGAGGTCACTGTCTGATAAAACGTAGTTAACAGTATAAGCCAACATGCGGCTATGTCATCACGCCGCTGGTTTACACGCACGCACGGTGTCCACCCCTGCTGTCGGCGAACCCTGACTCGTTTGTAAACATCGCGTCGCCCTCAATCGCAGAAGCGTTATGTTTTTTTTTTTTTCTTCTTCCTTCTCGTGTTTGCATATTTGTTCGAGCTTAATAAGAAAACTGTAAGCGATACGCGATAACAAATAAACATTTCTAAAATGTCGCCGCACTTATTCATTTTTTCCCCAAATTTTTACCTCCCTTTTGAGCGGCCATTACTACGATAACTATACAGATTAATGCATTAACTCCCCGGAAAGAGAGACGAATTACTTCATATACATAGGAACACGGCGTACGGCGGAAAATGCGTTTCATCCCTTTGTTTGCGTTAAAGAGAAGGTTCGTTGATAATGGAGGCACACGGACAATCGCTGGACGTTGCGATGTTTTACGGCAGTTCCCTTTGAGGGAAGTCATTCTTTACGTCGTGTGCCCCAACCGACCGTTGACTCGGGAGTCGCTGTAAGGCAGCCTCTATATATTTCAGCTGTCCTCAAACAGCGGACGCGAAACTGGTTTGGAATTGGCGAAAAACGGGGTCCACGCGCATTAGAATACAGCGGGCCACGAGTACGGGTGCGTCTGCGCATAAACGCCGCTTCTCTCGCTCACAATTGCAACTAACGCCCGTAAATTTCACTTTCTTCTACACCACTGACGTGTAGTTTATAGACTTACGTTCAGTACAAAAGCATATATAAATATATATATATATATATATACCACGTGCCCCACGAGGCTTTTCTTCATTTTATGGTGACGCATGGGCCAGTGATGTTTGTAAATTTACGAAGACACGCAGCTTTTAACATTTTGAGAATTAATGCAGGATTGGGAAGAGAAGCACCACATGAACGGGAAACGAGGAATAGACAGAAAAGAAGCGCACTCACAACTGGAGGTTCATTGAAAACAGGATACTATCAGTACCGCTTATCTGGCTGTGTGCCTAAAAATTAAAAAATATATACATATATATGTATATTTTTAATAATGGGATTTTTTTTTTTTGTTCTCGTGTTTTGGTTCGCAAGTTTTTCTTGGGAGTCTTTATCGACTGATGCAGCATTCTTGGCGGGGCACACTTAAAATGTCCGAGACTCGCGAGTAACCATAGTTCCTACACAAGTCGGTGTTTATAATGCACTAGTAAAATCTGCGTTTTTCGGGGTGCATTTCGAATGGCCACAATTCTAAAACGAAGCATGTAACAGAGAAAAAGGCTCGTTAATGAACTTTGCGCACGGTCCAGCACAGCGTGTGAAAGTTCTGCGGTATTCATATACAAACTGCTCGTCTTGCTCTTTGACAATCGCATAGCCTGGAAACGTTATTCTAACCGGTGGATAGATCTCTGGGAACTATATGCGATGTTATCACGCAAGGTGCAACTGAAGATGTGATAATAAAGATCGAATGTCTAAATTGGTTTCTGTTGTCGATTTGGTTCTGCTGTTTTATTGGAATAATGCTCAGGTTCGTACTGGCGCAGGGTGTGGTTAATTGCATTTACTAGCCTTTGCTAACGTAAGAGTTGGTCATCCACACATTGAACTTGGGTACCTTTGTTCCCCCAAACCTGCAAAATATATAAAAATTAAAGCAAATTAATAACACTCATAGCCGAACACGCCCGAAACAGTTGAAATTGGGCCGCTGTTTCAAAACTTGCTGAAAACCGGGTTTCGGGGCCCCAGACCTGTTTCGGAAAAGCAGTTTCGCCCCATCACTATATAGCCTCACTTATGCGGGGAACACGCACTCATGCATATCACGTTTCGTGGCGCCCAATCGAAGGCGAGTACTTGCCCTCGGAACGACGTTCCTACGTGGTCGCAAACCAAATGTCCATCGCCGAAGCGACCAATCTGAAGAGTAGGTTCGCGGCTCGAAAAATAAATAAAAATAAACCAATCAAAACGCAGGGAGCCTTCCGCGTGGCACGCAATGTCCGGAGACGAGAGAGCGTGACCGCAATAGCTTTGAGACACCAGAGCCATCTGCCGGCTCCGGTGCAAACTGGCGCCAGGTGCTTCTCCGACGCGCATGCGCGCGCTACTGTGACGTCACTCATAACCAAATCAATAAACGGAGAAGCGCGCTCGCGGGCAGATGCACCCTTCACGTTTTCCTAATATATATATATATATATATATATATATATATATATATATATATATATATATTTGATGTATTGATTTTGCTGAAATTTTTTTTTCCTTTTTCGTGTTCTTTTGTTGAGTCAGGACCGAGTCTAATTTGATGTCCAAACCCGAGAATGTGGGTGCCGCCGTTTGACACCGCGATTTTTTTGCTTCGTTAGATTTCTTTCGGCATCGTGGGATGCGATGTGACAGACATCTGGAGGCTCTTTCGCTTTCATGGCCACTTTTATACAGCGCGAATCGCTTCCACGTTTTTCTTTTCTCTCTTTTTATTTGTCATAATTATAGCGCATCGACAGCGCCGCCACCATTATGGGACAAATATAAATGACAACCGCTCGCAGCGCTCACGTTACCTTTTTTTTCTTTCTGTTCTGATTTTATCATTATTATGCCCCGTTCACGAACGACTGTCTGTCAGTAGGAATTTGTCACGAGTGAAGTCGCCTCACACACCCTCCCTCTTTATGTCACCCACTCGCTTTCACACCATGTCCCGACCAAATTTACGAAGTGGGGGAGAAAAAAAAAAAACGGTCGTATCGTTGCCGTTTGTAACAATAGTAATGAGGGTCGGTAGCCCTGTTGGCTACCTCTCTCCCACCTCTTAATATTTTTAATTTGTTTTCCTTTTTATACCAGGTTTCGAATAGAAATAGGAGGAGGGTGGTTCCCGAATGCGATTATACGGGAACCACTCTCAATTCACTGGCGTCTCCCTGTATACCCTAACTCCGTTCATCTCTGAGCTGACAGTCGGGTGGAAGCTACGTGCTCGTGTCTTTGGCCACGTGGTCGCGCTCCCTTCCATGTATACCCCCGCGCGAAAACGGGGTCGGGGTAAGGAAAGGGAGGCGTTGATTGGTCAGTCGAGTGCGCAGGCGCCACAGCACTGTCAACTTGGGGGACGAATGAAGTGTATAGCGTGCAATGTGCCTGCTGTTGGCACTACTCTGTCGGGTCTCCATTGTGATTTTCGAGGCGTGGAACTGAACGCGCCGCGTTGCGTTTTTGACAGGGTAACAACACTGATTCTGCGCAGTGTGTGTACGCGGGCGTCGTTCTTGAGAGTCACTCGGAGCGGTTATCAGCGCATCTGATTTTCCTTTTCTCTCCCTCTCTCTCTTTCTTCCTACCCGGATTCTCATTGGCAGACTATGATGACGTCACTAGTTGCGCCATTGTTGCTGCTGGTGTCTGTAAAGGGAGGCTACGGGAGACGGTCAGAATCCAAAGTCAAACTCCAATGCGACCCGGAAGACATCAAGTCGACGTGGTGTTGTTTCTCGCAACGAACCCTTCCGTGTGGCTTTATTAAGGCGAAAGCCTTACAGCCCGTTCACACACTTGCAACCGAGTACGACCGAGAGAGACAAGACCTGTTGAAACCTCTTAAAATTTCTTAGGACGAGAGAACACACTGGCACGTTGGCGCCATCTATGCGGTGACCAACTTCATTTCACTAGAGCGAAGGTTTTGCGGGATTTCCGAGGCCAAATGTGCGTAATATCTATGAGAAACGCTCGTTTATAACGTTGACAAAAGTTTTTCGAGCCAAGCAATAAAGGATAATGCGCGAGAGGAATAGAAAATATGCCGGACCGCCAAGTTTACACTGCTACCCAATAGATGGTGCCAGTGCGTCCTCACGTCGTAGAAGATATTAAGAGGTTTCAAGGCACTCGGTTGCAAGAGGTCGCAAGTGTGTGAACGGACCTTTTTTACGTCTCATTGTTCAGTTCTTCAGCGAAAACACGTCGGCGACCCGAAAGGTACCAAAACGTTTACGTGACATCCGCGAATTTTAATATTACTCCGAAAAGACGTTTCGCTCTTGTCACTCGGCTGGCGTCGAACCAGCCTCCGCCACGGGCGGAGGGGTGCCACCACATCCATAAATCATGTGTCTCTCTTTAATGCATCGGCGCTTGGGCTTTCGCCTTCAAGTCGTCTGAGGGAGAACATAAGAGACCCTGTGCATTTCTTTAGTTGGTGACAGGATCAAGAGTAAAGTGGAAGCTCCTCCCCCATCTTTTCCTTCTCTTCAGCGTTGGCTCTGCTAAACTGGAAAGAGGCGGGAAGAACTTCCATTTTTACTTTCAACCTGCCACCGACTATAGAAGTGTGCGAACGGTAATTCGGAAATTAAAGCATGTTTGTTATATTGAATTCATTCATTTCATTTATTGATACTGTCAGTACTAATTCGCTATTCACGAATTCGTTATAAGCGAGGGACACTGTACAGCGGTTCATTAACAAGTTAACATGGGTGTTCTGACGCAAATGCACGTCATCTCGATTGCAACTTAATATTTGCGACCATCTTCTCTTTATTTTTATTTTTTTCTGGGAAGGCGGCAACATTTTTTTTTTTTTTGCGCATTGCATTCTTTTTTTTGAGGGAAACATTTTCATCAAGCTTCACTTCCAGTTGCTAAAAATGCTTTTTCGTCTACTTAGCTTCTCCCTGGGAAGTATTCATACGACTCGATACGATGTAAGGATAGACAAAGCCGTGGCCTTCGACTGCAGATATACAGCCAGCATCGTCTTTCCGAATTTCAACGCTCGGCGCGGTGGTATTTCACAGACTTGCGCCTATCTCAAGTACTCAACTCACGGAATCTGTATTTCAAATACTTTTGATAGTAACTTGGTACACTGCAAAATACATTTGATGTAAACTATTTGCTACCCTATCTTGATTACATATTTCAGTATCTTGTAATCCTTATCTTACATACATTTTTTGCATACTTGAAAAGACGTGAGGGAATTTTTTTGCCAGAATCGGTTTAAGCGCAAAGCTGAGCGATTGCGAAATCGAAGCCGAAGCGACCGAACACATAACAGGAAACAAGTCAGGACCATAGATGCAGGCCCGAAACGCCAACGAAAGAGCAAGTAGAAGGAAAAGAGGAGAGGCCGCCAGAAGGAGATGCAAAGTGTGTAAAGCAATGCATCCAAGGAGCCCCAAGATGTGCATTTCTCCGAGGTGACCGTATACATGAAACGACCTCTTTCTGCTTTTTGTAACATTCACCAGTGTGATACAACTCCTTGTACTGTGACTGCATAGAAGAGCACTGCGAAGTTAGTTACATCTGCCTTTGTTGCTTGCGAATAGAGCGTTCCGGTGTAACTGAGGTCGATATTACGCAATGCAGAAGTATCTAAAAGTAATTAAATTGCATTACAAAGTATTTGTAACCTACCGAAGATAGGTCGCAAGGAAACTAACTTGAGTAGTACTCAAAACATATTTTGATAGAGGTATTTAGTAATTATATCTCTTTTATTGAATTTCTTTTCAACATTGGTTTTTCAATACTCTTACATAGCACCAATATTGCACTAACGTATCTAGTCAAATAATAAATTAGGGCACTAAAAATACCAGAGTAAAGGTGGAAGCACGCAGATTTATGCTTGATGAGTAATGGACGTTTTTTCTATGCTGAAGCCTACAAACAAGAAGTTAAAAAGCAATCTAAAAAATCTCGAGGTCATAGAACTATCTTAAAGCATAACAACGGGTCGGTTTCGTCCTGATTATCAGCAGTATTCTTCGGCGTGTGTGTTATTTCTTAAGGAGCACTGTGTTTGTAAAGCGTTGCCCGCGACATGCGTTTAAGGTTATACGCGCGTCACAGTGACCGCTATTGTTTTTGCGTCATAAAGAAACCAAAAACATAATTGCGATGACAGCATTGTTCTCAACCAGGTGGTAGCAGTTGTCACGGGCGGGTTTCAACATACATTCAAACAAAAAAAAGGACTTAAAAAACAAAGTGGTGGAGTAAAGTTATGAAAATGATTACGTGGGTTTCTACTCAGGATATGTACACCTGTAAATCGTGTCTGGCGATATCTAGAGAAGGTAAAACAAGGATTTTGAGATCGCGTCCTTCGAACGCGTCATGGAAAAGAGATACTAGACGCAAAGGGCGCAGATTTAAAGTGACAACGAAGGACAGACAACGCTCAAAGGGTCTCCTCTTTTGATAGGCCGTGATGACGTAGAAAGGAAACGACAAAGGGGGAAAAAGAAGAAAAAATGAGAGCCCCGTAGAAGCAAGGTTACGCACGAAGCGCCATCTGGCGTGGGAATGGGACACTAATATTGAAGGGGCAACCCCGGGAAAAACGTGAAATTCGGATCCCCCGAACGCAGAAATGAAAATAAACCCCAGTCCAGATTCACGAAAAAACCCCAAAAAAGAAAACAAAATCGGTGGTTTAGTATACGGCAGAGATCGGAGAGCTTTCTAAACAGTGCCGGGGAAAGTTTTGAAGCAGAGAAGGGTGGAGGGGGGCAGTTTATATTATAGGGTGGGGAGGGGGAGGGCGAAGGAGGGGGTCAAAAAACACGATATCGGGTGTCGCTGCAGAATGGCCGGTTTTGTTTGTAGTTAGGGGCGGTATATTTATAGGCTTCCCTTTTGGGTGAAGGGGGGTAGAGAGGTGGAGAGAGGAAGTATGACAGGGCTTTTTTTTTTTTTTGGTTGTTTGCTGGCCTGCGAATATGAGACACACGTGGCTCCATCGCTGACAGGCGGATGTAGGGCCGAATGGTTTGTGGAGATCACAGCGGCAGGTTTGGAGAGTGACTCGCCGCATTATTGTGGAAGCGCCGGCCGCGGGACCCGTGCGAAATTTGCAGCTGCGAGGGCCGCTTAGCGAACGGTGGAGTTTGTCGCTCTTACCAGAACGCTTAGTTCGGTGATTTGAAATGCGAAATGCGTTAGAACATTTCAGCATTTCTTGCCATTTCTAACAGTAATTTTGAGGACGCCACTTTAATTCTGAAATTTACTTTAGGTTGTGCGGATTCCTAATGCGTGCTTCACATTGACCCCACGTTGGGCGCCAATGTTGAACACCGAAATGATAGCAGCCGACTTGAACGCTTGCTCCTCCCCCCCCCCCCCCCCCTTTTTTTTTTTTCTCCCCAAGCCATCTTTCTCACACATTGTTTAACTCCCCGCGGTAATTGG
The DNA here is from genome assembly GCA_013358835.2 of Ixodes persulcatus. Classification (NCBI taxonomy): domain Eukaryota; kingdom Metazoa; phylum Arthropoda; class Arachnida; order Ixodida; family Ixodidae; genus Ixodes; species Ixodes persulcatus. Next base: position 382,215 of record JABSTQ010009236.1, read on the forward strand.
ATAACACAGCAAACCGGTCCAGTTCAGTATGCACGGCGTCAAGGCGAAGTTTTCTTTTCCGAAGAGCGGGGTATGTTAGTGGGGAGGTCTCGCGGTAGTTGATGCAGGAATACTGGTCGCTCCCCCGGCCAGTAGACGCAGCTCGACAGAGATACAAGATGGCGACGGTCACTGAAGCTTTCCCTTCCATTCAATGTCCCCTCCTGCTCCGCCACTCTACGGAATGCCTCGAAACCGGGCTTTCGTCCTTTGCCTCCATCTTCTTCCCGAAAAGTACTTCTCGGGAAAAGAAAAAAGAGAGAGGGAAAAGAAAAAGGAAGAGTGACGCTACACAGAACGTCGGAGGCGGAACCCAGATCGAACGACGAAGTCCCATTCGCTCTGCCGCTCATTTTCATTCAGTCCGTGTGTGTGTGTGTCTCGTCGAAGCTTCCCATTTCTCGTACCGGCACGCCGCGAATGTAGATCTGAAGGCGCCATCACGAAGAAAAAGAAATAGAGAAAATCAAAAAGACTAGGACGAAAAAGGAGCGTGGAGGCGGTTCGTTTTGGCGCAGTCGTCGTCATTCGGCGCAGGAACGCCTACCGTGTCGGCTTTTTGCGAGTTCGCCCCCCTCCCGTCGGTCGCGGCGCCGGCGCAGCGCAGAGGCGGTCGTCGTGTCGATTCGGACTGCGCCGCCGTCTGTGCCGCAGTGGGACGGACTAGTCGGCGTTCCCTTCCTCTTGCGAGAAACGACGGCGGCGACGGGACCCACCCACATCGGAGGACAAGGCAGGCCCTTCTCCGCACGGAGGAGAAGAGACCAGAAGAAGAAGAACGCGAGTCAGCTGACTTCTCGGTCCGGCATCATGCATCCGCGCGCTCCGCCGGCTCCCCCTTCCCCATCGTTGGACGTTCCGGAACGCGCCGAGAGATGGCGTGAGGAGCGCGGGATGGGGGCGCCTTAAGCACCTTTGTCTGTAGCGAGGCGCGCGGGACGGGGAGCGATGATGATGGCAGTGATGCTGATGATAATTATGATGATGATAATGGCGATGAATATAAAGGAGCCTGGGCAAGGGAGCGACGGGGAAAGTTTAAAGAGAGAAATAGGGAGGAGAGAAAGAAAAACGGTGATCATGAAATGTTCTAGTCAGACGATCACAAAAGTTTGCACTGAAAAGAGGCAGAGATGGGCACAAAGATGAGTGTGCAGATCTTAGATTCGGGATGGACGGGCGCCATGGGAGTCTTCACGAGGGTTTCAATGAGAATTAGAGTCCATTCCGAAGGTCGTCTTTAGCGAATATCAAACGTGGTGCATGCGTTTACTGACCGTAGCTCAACGAGCGCATTTTTCTCAAGGGTGATGAGCGATAGAAAGCTGTTATAAGCCTCTGTGATTGATCGCCTAATCTACCGATTAACCCATCGCTGCGTTAATCACCGCTTATATTTTAAAGCAATTCTTCGGTTAAATCTGAACCCTGCAAGCTCGGCACGTGCAGAATTTCTGCCCCTGCCATGCTTAACCTCCAGAAATAATTCCTGGCGAGACCTAGTACGCCATTATTTCAAGGTGCAAAACCGCGAGGTTCCTCTGCTTCTCACCTAAAGGATTTAAAACATTTAACTAAAGCTGAACTATGTTTATCTACAGCTTCCTAATCGAACATATTTCATTTTTTTTATATATTACATACTGCAGGCCTTTTGACCGGCCCCTACAGCTGTGGGGTACAATAGACATTCAAACCATCATTACACAAGGCTATCAGAATTATTAGCAAATAACATTTTCATAACTAACAATCAACGGCAAAAAAAAAAGTTTGTACAACACATGTTCAAAGAGGTGTACAACACAAGAGCACATTGGCAATACCTATAAAAGGGATGATCATCAAGTGCTTTAATAAAATTAGGGCTGGAGGAATATTGAAGGAATTAAGGACTGATGAAATATTGGGTAATAGAGGGAATATTTCTGAAATATTCCTTCAATTGCTTTTACAGTGCTTCACGTCAGTAAGAAGGAGAATACATTTCTTTCTGTTGTTTTTTTTTCCTTTACGCGTGCCGTCAACTTTTGACATACGTATGTATGCAAGAGACGAAAAAACAAACAAAAATATTTCTTAAAATATAACGCTTACTTTTGCAAATCTTGGGAATTTTCTCCCCGAAATATTTGTCATAGATTTCGTAATACTTCAGAAGTTCCATCAGCCTGTGCATCAAATTACAAACATTTTAATTATGCATTAAAGGGGACCGAGTATTCTTTAAGAAAACAACACTTAAGCGTGCCCTGAGGAGGGTTCTGAGATCGCCTTAATATGGCGATAACTCACTATGCAGGCGGTTATTACAAAATGTGCATGCTTTGGTGGATCATGAATGCAAACAAAAGTAGTCAAAAAGTGTTATGTTTCGCGTAGAGGAGACATATAATACTGCAGTAATCGTCTAAAACAGTGGTTCTCAAATGGGGGTCCGCGGACCCTTTGGGCTCCGCGAAGGCATCTAGGGGTCAGCGAAGCCCAACCTCATCAGTCAACCCCGGCAATAAAAGTTGTCTTTTCTTGGATTGGGAAGAAACGTTCCGATTTTCGTCTAAATTTTTTCGTGTTCCACCGGTCGGAGGCGAGAGTACAGCGAACTAGAAGAGAGGAAGTGGAACCTCCCCCTCCCCCCTAAGCAAAAAAGCAACAACAAAAACAACTAAATACTGTATTTGTTGTTCGCTCAAAAAGTAATTACATACGTTACTCGTTACCAACGTTACTAAAACACTCAGTTCGGAAACTCGCCCTTGAACCTAAACCGCTGGCGTCTACCGAGACCAAGCTAAATACGATAACAGTGCCACCCTTTAGGGACGAGTTGAAACATGAAAGTTTCTTTATTTGGCTACCGCAAGATGGCCCTGCAAGATGGCGTCAACGGGCCTTCCGCGACTCAACGGAACCAGTAAGTGCAGCCGTGCAGTTCACGGAGTGACCGCTGTGGGAGAAATGGCGGCGTTGCGATCACCATTAGCTCGGTGCTGGGATAAGGATCGGCGCCACATTTTCAGAGCATGCTCTATGGCAGTTTCCCAACTGAGTGGTTTTAGTAACGCTGCTCGTTACCGATTCTCAAAAGGAACGCGTTACTTTACCTCACTTTACTTCCTTGAGAATACATCTTGGGCGACGCTGAAGAGTCGTTTTACTGACGCGATCGAGAGAACGGCAGCGTTGTGCTTGAAGAAAGCTGGTGCATTTGGGATTCCCCCCCCCCCTCTCTCTCCCTTTCTTTTGTTCCCTTTGCTTCTAGAGTTCCAAGCTGACAAGTGATTATGCGCCTTCCCGTGTTGGCAATCTCCGGTTTTGGATTCGGCCTGTGAGAGATTCTAGAAGGTTCGACCAACGCGTTCGCTAGGTGAAGGACATTCCTGCAGCTGTATAGAGTTCGACTGACGCGTTCAGCGATAAACGTTGCTATACTGTCATACTGTTTATAAGGAGTATTCACTGGGCGCCATATTTGTGGGTGCTGTCTAGGGCGCATGCTCAGAACGAGCTCCCAGTAATAGGCTGCTAAGACCGGCCATTTTGACGGTGTCGAATGCACGATGCAAAATAACCCTGGAAGCTAGCCATCAGCACGCGCTCAGCAGTCGCGCACACAGCTGTGGCCGCCAGTGAATACTTCCTATAGCTGGTTTTCGGATTGCCCTGCTGCCTTTGCATGCGTAGAGACATCCTATAGGGTTAGAATTAAAGCGAGGTTGTTTAAACGGCGTTGTACACGTTACTCCTGAAATGTAACGAAAAACCGTTACTCGTTCCTGTTCTTAAAAAGGTAATTATATAGTTTGCTCGTTACCAAAAATATAACTACGTAGAGGTAACTCTTTAGCAGTAACTCATTGTGTACGTGTCTGCTCCCATGAGATTAAACACAGTTCGCGTGTTCGGTGCTATATGCTGTTGAGCGCTCTTGCTAGTGCATGTGTCTAAATGAGAAGCACGAATGTTGCAAAGCTCGGCGATGTCACTGTGAGGTCCCGGCAGGTGTCTAACGGCTTGAGGAACGCATTCAAGGACGCTCGTTACGCACGATTACGCCATATGCAGCCTAAAACATCACAGAATTCGGCGGCGGCCTCTCTAAGCACTTAATTTATGGTTCTAGTCGGATAAACGACTCGACTGGTTGGACCAGATTCTATCACCGGTCAAATTACGTCGGGTTAACGATGCGTGGAACAAGATAGTGTCTGCCAAACGTGTGGCTTGGAGGAACCTAATAAAAGCCGTCGAAGAGAGAACAAAATCAACGGATGGCGCCGCTGAGAACGTCGAAATTGTTGCCATGCGCTCGTTTGTCATGTGTCAGTTTCCGCGCGGTTCGTTCCTCTGGCCATAAGAACAGCAAGCTTGTAGCAGTAATAGTAATTGCGATTAGAATTTCAATTGGTTTAGGACAGTCGCGGCACCGCAGAAAGGCGACAGGCCGTAACATGGAGGCCCGCTGTGTCATTTCACCGCAACTTGGTAAAAGGCGGACGCTACGCCCCTAACGAGCCAATCAGAACGACTCGGGTGGACTACGTGACCAGTTAACCCTCACCAAACTTACAGGGGCAGGAGCGTACCCCAAGTAGTTCAAGAAAAGGGGGAGGGGCAACTCCCCTCTTACCGGGACCCTCTTGTGAGTGTCCCAGACGTCGCTTCCCCCCCCCCCCCCCCTCCTCAGAGATTAGCCTACACTCAACGTTCCTACAAAATCAGTGCTCGTTTTTTTTTTTCTTCCTCGCCCGGGGCTTCGACAGCACTGCGCGCAACTAGTGAGGTCGGCTAAAGTCACGTTTCTCCATGGGAGGCGCTTATTGACTCTCTGGAACCGCAGCCTTCGCTGTTTGTCAAGTTACAATGGGACGGGGTGTAGTGAAGGTGATTATGCGATGATATATACAAGATAAGGCCGACTTGGTCTTCTGATCATCGCGAAAACAAACTGCTGCCAGACTCTGCAAGTACGAATACAAGTGCAAAATTCTACACTGTGAGGGCCACTTCAGGCACAAAGTGAAACGAATCTGTTAACTCACTTTTCTGCATCCTCGTCTTTGCGCTTTTAATTGTTTAACGCCCCCCCCCCCCCCCCCCCCCGCCCCGCAGAAAAAAAAAAAAACTCAAAACACGTGATTTGTTTTTTGACATCACGGGACCTGGTGTGTGACAAAACGAAAATGTGTGTTAGAAATGCAATTCTCAACTTACAGACGCCATTTGAACATTTTTGTTCGGGGGCCTAATTGTGGACGGTTGTCTGCCCTGTCAATACTACTGTTTGTGTTTTTTTTTTTTTTTTTTAACTTATTATATAGGTTCTCGAATTCAGGTGCTTTCTATTTTATTAAAATTGATAGAGCACCTCGTTTATTGAGTACGTTGTACCGAATGTATTATACGTATTTGTTAGGGTCCATGCAGGGCTCAGGCTTCGCAGAACCTTTTGAGTGTATAGCCCGCTCTGTTAACCTCTCAAGCTGTAATCGTTTTGTTGGGTAATGCTGGAACATCCGAGTAATATAACGCTCTTAAAAATAAAAGCTGATGCTGCCATGGCAATGTGATCGTAGTCAGCCGATACAAAGCAGTGGAGGGTTTGTACGAATCACAGCTTGGAAATAGGTGAGTAGAATCTGGGTTTTAAGTAATTGTACAATCAAGCAACGTAAAAAAGTTATTTCTCCTTCTTTTATAGGGAAAGGGGGGGGGGGGGGGGCATTTTGCTTTCAGTAGCACTCGACTAAAGGCACTAAATAAGCTACGCTTCAGAGTAACGACACCTCAGCTGCCTCGGGGCTTAAAATCATGGTTGCCAGCTATCTCAAGCTTTATTTAAAATCGCAGAAAACGCTTTCCCGTGCTCCATAAATGTTAAAACGGTTCGCTACAGAGCAAATCAATATCACCTCAGCGTCATAAAACCGTATCTAAAGCTGAAGAAGTCGTTTTTTTTTTTTTTAATCGTGACGATCCACAGTACCGTCTGCTCTGCACTATAGCATCAAGATGGCGGCGGACGTCCACTAGCATATCGGGGAATGGAGCAGCGATACTCTAAGTGTAACTTATTTAGTGACTCTACACTCGACGTTCTGAGGCTCAATCCACTTAATCCTCCAAGTAGAGTAATTGTGTCGTGTGTTTCTTCAGACAGCTAGGAGCTAGTCAGCCCCCATTTCGCTGTAGATGAGAATGAGAAAGCAGACCCTGTCAAATGACATTGCATGTTCTTTTGTACCTCTGAATCTTTCGAGTATATTTGCGTCTTGCCTCGAAAAAGAACATAAAAATAAAAATAAGCTAGATTTAATTTAGAAAATGGTCTATTCCTACATACACAGATAGATCCAGGCGGGATAGCCGTATTCACTCACAAACGGAGCCGTATACTTCTCACCCGGACGTTAGATATTGCACATGCCGCAACTCGATTCGAGTGGTTCAGCTCTATTCATTCATTTATTGGCCAGTCCATCAGACGGAAGGCCTCGCCACACGGTTCCTATGTCGTCTCCAAGTCACGCGTCTTAACTCTTCTCGTTCGTAAACAAAACAAAACAAAAAAAGCGATATCAACGAGAGGAAATTGTATCCAAAAACCTGTCGTCTCCTGTCTTTTTTTTTTTTTTTTTTTAGATCTCACAGTCACCAACACGCAATCTGCGGCGAAGCTTGCAGCCGCGATATTTTCTTAATTTGGACGAGCGGCAGTTCTGAGCTAATTTATTCGCACCTAATGCGAAATCGAGACAACACAAAGTCAAATTCGCTGCGCGGATGCTACACCAACCAGTCTGATAGGCCATTTAGCCCATCATTTAGCTGTGCATGAGCCAGTTGGCCAGTAACATGCCACTGCTAACTTGAGGCGCTTTTAACTTGCATCACGCAGTAGCGATTATACATGACCAACCGCCGATAAGAACGTTATAAAGATCGAAACAGGCACCAGCAGTAATCGAACGAGTATAGAGTGAGGTGTCATAAGGAGTTTCGTTTACTCATGTTTTTTTATCCCTCGTTATTTACATGCGGCATCACAACACACAACTATTGTCTACTCTACGAGTATGATAGTGCTTACGACATCAGTAATACTCAAAGTTGGTTGATGTCGCGGTACGACAACGTCGCGGTGACTACCCGGTAAAGCCTTAAAGCAATACCCCGAAATGATAAATACTGAAACAAACGCAAGGTTCAAAACGGAAAGACTCTCACGGAGGTATCCAAGCGGAACCTTGCAGCGAAGCACAAATTACTCTAAGTAGGGTTCGTCCTAATCTCGGATCCCGCTTGGCCAAAGTACGCGCTCGGCATCGGAACGTTCGTGACCGCGGAAACTAAAGTGCGCCCGACAGCGGCGATGGGTCCAAGTTATGGGTACAGCGGCACGTAAATATGCACACGGGGCGCTTTATACTTTGCGCACGGATCCCTACACGCTCCCTTCCGCGCCGCGAGGTGGACCGAAGAAAAAAGGCAACCAGCCGATCACGCCGCAACGCACGGTCTACGTCACCGCATCTCTCGAACGCACCGACCAATCAGCTGACAGGGAATGAGATACGTCACCGACGATCCTCGGACCTCTCAACCAATGAGGCCGCTGGACTGTGATACGACGCTGCGCTCTCTCCAAGTGGTTAAGCACGTGCTTTGGCTCCGCTGCATGGTCAGGTGAGGCCGAATGTGTAGCGAAGGTTGCTCTTGCGTAAACGGAAGCACTAAATCAAGACTCGCGCGAGGGTGCAATTAAGCGGAGGCTATCGGCTCGGGTGTGCATAGCACGCAGCGCGATGCACCACGCTGACCTTCCCTCGCCCCCCCCCCCCCCCCCCCCGGCATTTTTTTTTCTCTCTTCTCTGGGCGTGACGTTACTGTGACGTCAAAGTAATTGGAGTAGCCAAGAGTTTGCGATAAGAGACTCTTGTTGAGGCAGCGCGGCTAAAGGGTGTGTGGAGGTAACTGATGGCGGCAAAACGCTAACTGTGGGTCTTCTTGTCTCCCATTTATTTGGCTCGTTGGATTATTTGTTACTTTATGGAGGCGTTCGAATCAATCATACTTGCGAAGAAGTCCCTTCGAATTCTTGTTGCGCTGCCATGTTTTGGTTGGAGGGAGTGGCGCAGTCCTTCGAACGCGATCCTAAGTTGTTGACGTTGACGGCGTAGTCATGTAGTGCATAGCGCGAGAAATATTTCATCCATACGAAAGCGCTTGTACGACGAAAAAACGCACGTGCGGCAGAAAGGTACAAGTACGCGTTATTGGTATTGTTAGTATAGTCAATCGCAGCTTAAAAAACGCGGGGGGGGGGGGGGGCATTTTGCTTTCAGTAGCACTCGACTAAAGGCACTAAATAACCTACGCTTCAGAGTAACGACACCTCAGCTGCCTCGGGGCTTAAAATCATGGTTGCCAGTTATCTCAAGCTTTATTTAAAATCGCAGAAAACGCTTTCCCGTGATTCATAAATGTTAAAACGGTTCGCTACAGAGCAAATCAATATCACCTCAGCGTCATAAAACCGCATCTAAAGCTGAAGAAGTCGTTTTTTTTTTTAATCGTGACGATCGACAGTAGCGTCTGCTCTGCACTATAGCATCAAGATGGCGGCGGACATCCACTAGCAGATCGGGGAATGGAGCAGCGATACTCTAAGTGTAACTTATTTAGTGACTCTACACTCGACGTTCTGAGGCTCAATCCACTTAATCCTCCAAGTAGAGTAATTGTGTCGTGTGTTTCTTCAGACAGCTAGGAGCTAGTCAGCCCCCATTTCGCTGTAGATGAGAATGAGAAAGCAGACCCTGTCAAATGACATTGCATGTTCTTTTGTACCTCTGAATCTTTCGAGTATATTTGCTTCTCGCCTCGAAAAAGAAAATAAAAATAAAAATAAGCTAGATTTAATTTCGAAAATGGTCTATTCCTACATACACAGATAGATCCAGGCGGGATAGCCGTATTCACTCACAAACGGAGCCGTATACTTCTCACCCGGACGTTAGATATTGCACATGCCGCAACTCGATTCGAGTGGTTCAGCTCTATTCATTCATTTATTGGCCAGTCCATCAGACGGAAGGCCTCGCCACACGGTTCCTATGTCGTCTCCAAGTCACGCGTCTTAACTCTTCTCGTTCGTAAACAAAACAAAACAAAAAAAGCGATATCAACGAGAGGAAATTGTATCCAAAAACCTGTCGTCTCCTGTCGTCGTTTTTTTTTTTTTTTTTTTTTTTTAGATCTCACAGTCACCAACACGCAATCTGCGGCGAAGCTTGCAGCCGCGATATTTTCTTAATTTGGACGAGCGGCAGTAATGCGAAATCGAGACAACACAAAGTCAAATTCGCTGCGCGGATGCTACACCAAACAGTCTGATAGGCCATTTAGCCCATCATTTAGCTGTGCATGAGCCAGTTGGCCAGTAACATGCCACTGCTAACTTGAGGCGCTTTTAACTTGCATCACGCAGTAGCGATTATACATGACCAACCGCCGATAAGAACGTTATAAAGATCGAAACAGGCACCAGCAGTAATCGAACGAGTATAGAGTGAGGTGTCATAAGGAGTTTCGTTTACTCATGTTTTTTTATCCCTCGTTATTTACATGCGGCATCACAACACACAACTATTGTCTACTCTACGATTATGATAGTGCTTACGACATCAGTAATACTCAAAGTTGGTTGATGTCGCGGTACGACAACGTCGCGGCGACTACCCGGTAAAGCCTTAAAGCAATACCCCGAAATGATAAATACTGAAACAAACGCAAGGTTCAAAACGGAAAGACTCTCACGGAGGTATCCAAGCGGAACCTTGCAGCGAAGCACAAATTACTCTAAGTAGGGTTCGTCCTAATCTCGGATCCCGCTTGGCCAAAGTACGCGCTCGGCATCGGAACGTTCGTGACCGCGGAAACTAAAGTGCGCCCGACAGCGGCGATGGGTCCAAGTTATGGGTACAGCGGCACGTAAATATGCACACGGGGCGCTTTATACTTTGCGCACGGATCCCTACACGCTCCCTTCCGCGCCGCGAGGTGGACCGAAGAAAAAAGGCAACCAGCCGATCACGCCGCAACGCACGGTCTACGTCACCGCATCTCTCGAACGCACCGACCAATCAGCTGACAGGGAATGAGATACGTCACCGACGATCCTCGGACCTCTCAACCAATGAGGCCGCTGGACTGTGATACGACGCTGCGCTCTCTCCAAGTGGTTAAGCACGTGCTTTGGCTCCGCTGCATGGTCAGGTGAGGCCGAATGTGTAGCGAAGGTTGCTCTTGCGTAAACGGAAGCACTAAATCAAGACTCGCGCGAGGGTGCAATTAAGCGGAGGCTATCGGCTCGGGTGTGCATAGCACGCAGCGCGATGCACCACGCTGACCTTCCCTCGCCCCCCCCCCCCCCCCCCCCCGGCATTTTTTTTTTCTCTCTCTCTCTGGGCGTGACGTTACTGTGACGTCAGAGTAATTGGAGTAGCCAAGAGTTTGCGATAAGAGACTCTTGTTGAGGCAGCGCGGCTAAAGAGTGTGTGGAGGTAACTGATGGCGGCAAAACGCTAACTGTGGGTCTTGTCTCCCATTTATTTGACTCGTTGGATTATTTGTTACTTTAGGGAGGCGTTCGAATCAATCATACTTGCGAAGGAGTCCCTTCGAATTCTTGTTGCGCTGCCATGTTTTGGTTGGAGGGAGTGGCGCGGTCCTTCGAACGCGATCCTAAGTTGTTGACGTTGACGGTGTAGTCATGTAGTGCATAGCGCGAGAAATATTTCATCCATACGAAAGCGCTTGTACGACGAAAAAACGCACGTGCGGCAGAAAGGTACAAGTACGCGTTATTGGTATTGTTAGTATAGTCAATCGCAGCTTAAAAAACGCGGGGGGGGGGGGGGGGGGGGGCTCATTATATGTTCATGCTTCTCGCTTTTTGGTTCAGTGTTTTAATCGGTGTAACGCCGTAATTTCATTGGTTGTGGAGCAGTATTATAATACCACTCCGCAGCCAATTGAATTACGGTATTATACATTTAAGAAAGGCATGACGAAGCAAGTTCCGAGCATCTTATACGATGCTCGGAACTTGCTTCGCCCTGCGTTCCGTAAAATGTCAGTGACCATAGCAGACATTATTTCGAGGCGGACTAATTCCGAGCTGTAGAAAAAAATATCCGTACAAAACTGTTTTACATCGACCGCGGTCAAAACTGGTATCGATATTAATCTTCAGTGAGCACTTAAGGAGACACGCCTCGGACGATTTACAAAGCTTACTAGAATGGAAAGTTGGGCTTTGGTATGAATCCATACCTTGTCCGTGTGTTATTCGCGCTGTTTTTACAGCGGAGCTGTTAAAGGCTAGGTTCCCCGGGATCGTGTCCGTGTATGTTGACACAAACCTACCTGGACAGCTACCGCCATCTGTAAGCGACGGCGCCAAGCACACAACCAGTATGGTTTTCGCTGTCGCTCGTAGATGGCGCCAACATTTCCAGCTAACATAGAAGAATGGATAGTTGGGCGCGTTGGTGGGAATTCATCGTAGGAAACAGCGCGAAAAGCAGACGACGACGAAGAAGCACACAGTGCATCGAGTACAGCTCCGCTGGGCTTCCTTCTTCACGAGAGTGGAATGGCTGAACGTTTTAAATGCCATTTCAAGTTCACTTTTCAATATCGATTTATAAAGCCGCAGCAACCCTACTCTTGCGGCCTCACACTAAAGACACTGATGTTCTCTGCAGACATATGATGACATAATTATCTGCGGAGATGCCTCCAGCACCTTCGAACAAAGTTCGCTGCAGACATATGGGTATACTTCGAAGATGTCTCCAGACACTGTATGTATGGCCAGTGTGACCTTCATACAAGGAACAAACACGCCCCCAGACAACGTCCGCAGACTGTCTTTAGTATGACGTACGATCAGTGTGGCCGCCGCTTTACCGGCGGCTGCATTGTTCGCGAAATAGCGGGTTACAGTCTGCCGGAAGCGCTTCTCCGCATGCAGAATATCGCCACTGCGCACGTTAGGACAAATCCGTTATGAGTCAAACTAACGCCGAATGAGATACTGATTGTCGTGCTCATAATAGGTCCATTTGGTCTTGATCACATGGTTCCAAGAACTCCAGACTGTCGGGAAAGTTAAGATTATATCGAGCGATAAGTTACGCCTTCCCTATTGTCCGTGGTGGCAGACCTCTTTGTTTTCGGGACTTCATCTTCATTACGCGCCCTTTCGAAGACGACTGACTCGGACCAGGAAAAGAAAGCCCTCTTCGATCATTTTCTAAGAAAAGGTGACACGCGAGCGGACTGAAATAAAATAAAAAGAAAATTGCAACCATGGCGAAAGCCGTTGGGAAGCTTATGCTTCCTTCTTGCTGAGCTTTCTTGCTCGTACACTTAGGCGCCCGCTGCTTTTTAATTTTCGTAAAGCGCACGTCAAGTCGATGCACTCTGAGAACATTCCGCGGGTAACAATTTTGCCCGCTCCGCGTCTCCGGCGGCTGTGTCTACCAGATCCTCAAAGGTGGTCCGTCCGTTTCCGGCTGCTCGTGACGTTATAGATGCGTCATACTACGGTCCGCTGCGATCCTGGCGGTAGCACTGCAGCAGAACTGGATGCGACAGACGCCTCTTCTTCTGCACGCGGGTCACTCTCCGGCATAAGTCGACGGAAGATTCGGCAGACGGAAGTTGGGTCGGCGCGTGGAGAGGAGAAACGCTGCGAAACGCGCTGCGGCCATTATGACGCGAAATAACCGACGCTGAGAGTATCATGACGTTTGAGGGCGGGGGCCAGGTTTTGTCTCCTATAGACCTTTTCTTTAACGGCGTCGCCATATTGAGAATTGCGGCGCCGACGACGCCGTCTAGCGGCTCAGAAAAAGAAATACCGGCTAGTTCTGGCCAGGGTTGGGCAGGAATACTCAAAAATGTATTTAGAATTACAAATACTGGGATACATTAAAATAGTAGCTAAAATACTGATACTAAAATACATCTGTAAAAATGTATCGCGATACGTATCGGAAATACATCTTAAATAGAGGCGAAAAGTATTTGGAAATACAAATACAGGAATACATTTTAGGAAGGGCAGAAATACAAATACAGAAATACTGATACTGCAATACATTTTTCACATTTGTTAGAGACGCCAACTGAGATGAAGCTCGAAGTTTGAAGTGAAAGTTTTTGATCCCGAAATTACTTTCCCGTAGGCTTGGCACTTTGTCTTGAAGGTAGTGGTTTCAGACGACGAGGAGTCTTCAACGGGCTAAAAAAAACGTTCCATCAAGGACTGACCGCGGTCCCTTCCCTGACATCCTGTCTGTCTGCCGAGGGACGCGAAAAGACTTCGACCTCAAAAAAAATTCTATGTCACCCTAAATCCCATCAAAACGTCACCAGGCCCCTGTCCAATAAGGACGTCCCTGCCAACATTGATCACATGACGTCACGGTGGAATGAAGTGGTATTCTTTACATGTGTAGGTGCGGCCTTGAGCATGAAACTTTACCACGCTGCAGTATGAAAGTACAATAGGTACTTTCGTTGTAGGTTACCTCGTCGAAGATCGTGCAGGCAGTTTCATTTGGAATTTTCGAGAACAGTGGACCACCTGAAGCATCCTGGAACACGCGTCTCATCTTCTGCTACGGTTGGAAAAGCGATACGATGGCATCCCTCTTGTGAAGGTCCTTCCTGCAGACCCTCCGCCACCAACGCATGGATTGCAGTCATCAAGTTTCGCCTTGCTCCAAATAGAGACCTCGTGGATTGCGACCTGGTATTGGCGCACAGGTGCGAACTCTCCGAGAAACAGCGCACTCGAGAAGAGTTGCAGCTGTACGAAGTCTGGGTCGGCACAGCGAGGCCACGTCTGGCCTCCATCCTGGGTTTCGGATCCCCAGAGCAGCGGGTCACGTTCACGTCGGCTGATGACGTACCCGTGAGCCGTGCAACATTACGGGCGCAGTCGCAGACGCAGTCAAATATGTGTTGAACTTCAGTGCGTGAGTCATCCTACTATTTCAAGTCAACCACCGCCAGGCTCGTGCTGCAACGGTCTGCGTGTGACTCAGCTCTGCCGGCTGGGTGTACTATGTACGCTAAGGCAAGAGAAACATTTATAAGCGGACATTGGATGCCAGCAAACAATGACTCAAGAAATTCCTACCTAAGTACCTGCGGCAGAAGATGCTCTGACCCCAATCCTGGCACGCCGCGTGGTTCGAGTCCCCGACTATACGCAACACTTCTCAGAAGAAAGAGGAGGAAGAATAGAAAAATAGTTTGGAGAATCGGAAGGAACATTGGTCAGCATAGCAACGATGCCCCGACATCTCCTTAACCCTAATGCCCTAAAACGTAAAAAAAAAAAGCGTTCGGGTTTGTTTTGTTTTGTTTGTTTTCGGGGAGGGGGGGGGGGAGAGTATTTCTCAAGAAATGTAACGAAATACATTTCCTCCTGATTGTATCGCGATACAAACAAACATTCCAAAATGTATTTCGATACAGGAATACAGATACTGGTGAAAAAATGTATCGCGATACAGAAATACAGATACGAAATGTATTTCTGAAATACTATCGCGATACATTTGTATCGCGATACTCCCCAACCCTGGTTCTGGCAGCACAGCTATCTGGGTAGGCAACGGTGTGGGTATAAGGGGAACTTGGCTAGACTTGGCTATGGTGGGCTGCAATAACTTGGTTGGAGCTTGTCTGGTTGAATCCAGCTGGCTACTCACAGGCCATCACCTTGCCTCCTCGAGAGAACGAGGACAAAGACGGTGGGGTGTTTTGATTGAGTTTCCACAGCGAAGTATATATGAGCAGTTTAATGTAGTTTATGCAGGTAAGCTCTCGGTATTTGATAGCTCCATCTTGAGTGGTGGCATGTAGACTTTTTCATACCCTTCACATACCATGGGGCTTGCAGTGATAACCTAATTGGACCACCTGCACCGGGAATTAAAATCGGTCCTCTTGTCGTAGGCGAAGTGGTCGTGAGCTTAAACTTGACGTTCTTATACGAATCTCTCGCGATTCAAGCTCGCAATCGACTGACTTCATAAATAAGGATTCTTGGGGAAAATGCGAAGCTCGATAACATTGCAGCCACACTCACGCTGCAGTTTCTTGTGCTCGTGGCACACTTTCTGCTAATGTTCTTATGCTTTTTAAAATTATTTATCCATCCGACGACCACGCAGTGGTAGCCAGACAACCGTAGATTTTCGGAAATTGCAGCACGGTAAAAAGGAGCACTCGAAACTAACTCATACGCGACTTCCGTTTTTAAGCCTTTTCGCCCATACCCTTGGCGGTTGCATACCCTGTGTCAGCGGGCAATCCAAAAATGAACCAGGTCGAGGGTACGTCAGTTACTGGCTGGTTTGAGGTTATGCGAAAAAGGTCTATACGTGGCATTGCTCCAGTGGCTTTGACAGCGTTGCACGCTCTGCACAATTATGAGACGAAGTTCGAACAGGACTTGCGCTCAAACGGAAGAGAGCGACTAGCATGCGATGGTTTGAAAGAAGCGTGGAGAACGTGCGATCGGTGGTATCCTAATTGTAAGGGCACGATCCGTCTGCGGAGCACGCCAATGAGCGACAAGATGGCCGCTGCGAAGCGTGCAGGCAACCGTGTTCACCGCACGAAGAGCAGACGACAGCTGGGCTCTGCGTAATAACTGGAAAGGGAAGCGGTAGTTTAAACGAAACTCGGGACAAGGGGAAGAAGATGGATATGTTTGTGCTCGTTGCTGCGTAATAAGTGCTACAATGCCGAGCTCAAGAAAAATAAAAAAAAAAGAATATATACGCTATCTTGATCATACTGACAAAGATAGGGGGGGGGGGGGGGAGGCACAGAATGTGTTGTTAATGAGCCGTGCTCACGTTACGTGTGCTTGACGTCGCATGCCGCCACAAGCTCACGTGGTATCGTGACATCACGGGACTGTGACTTTTCGGTGCCGCGTGACTTCAAGATGTCACGTGAAGTCGAAGTGACACAAAACGGGACGGTGTCAGGTGACATCATGGTGGCATATGACGTCATGATGCCAAGGCGTTTCGGTTCTCGTGACGGTTGTCGGATACAATAGACCGACCCCTTTCACAAATTGAACCCCCGACGGTGGACTTTTCGTCAATTCAACTCGCACAGAAGAATACGCATCAACACACACGAAAGGAACATTGCTGCGTGCATCGCCGGAGGCGCACATTCATACATGGCTTGTATTCAGACCCAGTAATCCGTTACATGTAACGGATTACTTGTAATCCGTTACTTTTTCGAGTTATTTTTTAATTGATACGTTACGTTTCTGCGGCAGTAATTTGTAATATAATTTTGTTACAAAATATTGGTAACGGATTACTTTATTACTCTATTAAACTACTCTACTATTAAATATGAACATAATAAAGAAACAGCAGCAATATGAGCAGACAATTGAGAGGCATAGAGATAGCAATTTCAACAAATTTAAATAGAAACCATCGTGACGAGAAGAATAACAAAAAAAAAAAACTATTTTTTGTTTGACCGCTTACCAGGGCCACTAGAAAGACCTGAAAATACTATGTGAAAAACAAAGACCAAGAACGCAATGCCGAGTACACTTAGCTTCTTTCTATTGCCTTCCATCGCATTTTTCTTCTGAGAAACCTCTTCGTGTTTAATTGTTTTTGACTTTTACACCACTTGAAAGGCCCGTTTTCGATGGGAGCTTTCGTAGATCGGTTCCTTACCTCCATATCTCCTAGCGGAGGTATAGACACTGCTACTGAACATGCGCACCGCTAGCTTTGTGTGCACAATTCCAGGGATCACTTCCGGTCGCTGTAAGCTAGTGGGATGGTGGTTGTATAGTTGCAGCTTTCGCTGCCTTGTCAGCTTACAGGTGAACCTTGCACCTAAAATATTTCTCTCAAGTAAAACATTTCATTTTTACAAGGACTACCATAATGCGGGTTTATGAGAAATGAAAAGCAGTGTTGCAGAACATATTTCAAAACATCAATATTGTTTCGATTGGCTTTCTTGATAGGCGTACTGGAAAAGTAACGTGGAAGTAATTTGTAACGTAACGAGTAAAGTAATTCGTTACTTTTGAGCGAAAGTAATTTGTAACGGCAATCCATTACATTTGGGGCTCGGTAAATTCTAATCGTAATCCATTACATTTTTCATGTAACGAGCACAGGTCTAAATCTAAGGCTCCATTTTGGAGATCATTCCATAGGGGTGGCTATTTGTATACGCTGCAGACAGGTGGCACAATATGAGGCACGAAAGCAGGTTGAGCCTCGAAACTATTGTCCGCTCTTCAGAAGTCCTAAAACAGTTCGCGACAAAGCAAAGCGATATCGCATGAGTATCCTGACAAAGTTTTAAAAACTCAGAACGACGCACTTTGGAATCGTAACGATCACCCATTGAGCATGCATGCTATATACCCTAACGTCCAAAATGGCGGCGCCCATATGAAATTGGACTATGTCGGAGTGCCGATGGTTCGATGATTCGGTCACATATTTGAGAAGATCAAAATAATACGAGGGTCAATGAAGCTCGCACGCGGGTTATAATTTAATTCTGCGCCCTAATACGGCACCCAAATATGACAGCGAGTTACAGCAAAAATGTCTCCAGCGAAATGAAATATTTTTGCCACAGTAGCGCCCCGGGACAATGGATACCGAAGTCAACTCGTCTGAATCTAATCTGGCACAAACGAGAAAATATTCGCGCAAACAAAGTGGCTGAGGGATATCTTCCACTTTCGACACTTTTGTGCCAAACAATACGCCCACCAAAAAACTAAAAAATTATGATGCTCAGAGAGAGAAAGCGACAGCGAGAAAGTAAAAGTGAGAAGGGAAGAGTTTTCTTAATCTCGTTCTTCATTGGTTTAATGCGGCGGTCATACTGCTTACACAGGATACAGAAGATTCGTGTTTTTTTGTTTTTTTTATGGGCCGGTCCTGTCACAAACTATATAGAAGAATAACTATATAGACTATATAGACAAACTATATTGACAAACAAATATAGACAAACTGTATGCAGACGTCATGTATGAATCAAACAAGCCGTCTGCTTGTTTGCTTCATACATGATACATGTATGAAGCAAACATGATCGAAATATGCTTGAGACTTGTGCGCAGATAATTATGTCATCATACGTCTGCAGCAAACACCATCTCCTGGGCATGATGTGTATACGAGCAGAGTGACCGCGGTGTAAGGGTAGGGCTCTGAGAATAATGGTTCGCATCGAATCGCGTTGGTACTTCCATAACCTCCACACTGCGAAAGAAGCCACGGCACACCGGGTCTCCGTATACAGTGCAGAAGCTAGTCGGGACGCTGGGCTATTTCATTCGAAACACTCTGTCGCGCACCCCTATAGCTCCGGCTTCTCCAGTATTAAGAGCTCTCACCGGGTTCAACTGGACAATGCACAACGAATGAATCATTTCAGAGTTGTCTCAATCTCAGCAAGATAGCATCGCATTTAATGGAGACACGGTTCGGTTCTAATTACTCCGGGTGCATGCCCCCAGCGAAGCTCTGCCTTTCCAAGTGTGAGCAAGGTAACACCAAAACTGGCAGGCTGCCAGGCACATTTAATCTTTAATATCTTTTTGTATTTTTGTGCAAGGGGAAAAGGGGGTAATATGAAATCCTCGACAAAAAAAAAAAAAAAAGCAAAATTTCCATTAGACCTTTATCTTACGTTAATTTTCGCGTGATACTTCATTTTAATTTCTGGTACATTAAAGCGCGTGGCACGACTCTTTACCAAACCAGGAGACTTAACACAACGGGCGCAACGACGGGAAAAAGTAAGGATCAAAAGCGTAAAACAACTCTCGACTGACAGCTTAAAAAATAAACGCAGGGCACGACCTATGACGACGATGCTTCCTGGTTTGTGATTAATCCTTTGGCGTTCTTATTGAATTGACGGATGTCGCAATGTGATTGGCTGTGGGGCTTTAAGAATATGCAGGCAGGACACTCGAAACGACCTGCGGTTTTTAAGCTGTCAGTGTCCCTAAACCTCTTCGGTGGTCGTTCGATCCTTCAGAGCCGTGCACTAACAATCACTCGTGGTGGCATAGCCGACAACGGTCTGAATGCGCCTAGATAGGCACCTACCCACCACACGCGAGAGAATTGGTTCGGGCAGAGAACAGAACACCCTCCCCTCTCACTCTCTTTCTCTTTCTCGCAGAACGACTGCTTTAATGACCACTAGCTTAAATCCTCGAGAAGGAAAAGAAACGAAAAGAGGGGAGAGGGAATGCCGCCTGAACGATGACGGTCATGAAAGCGATCTGCAATTCCATGAAGCCGACTTGCAAGAAACAAGAACGGATTCCGAGTCCCTGGTGTACGCCGGAGCGACGATTATCCTTCGCATCTAATGACGGCAGAAGTGGTCAGATGGAGAGGAGGTCCGTCATGATGTATGCCTTGCGACGCGCTCAGGCAATGGCAGCTGCCCGTGCGTAATGCTTGTGGAGTTTAGGGTCGCTTCTGTTAGTACGAAATCGGATTACACGAAATCGGATAATACGAAATCTGATTTTATGAACACTTTCTTTTACGCTTTTTTGTTTTGTTTCTCTGGCTCTCCTGTGTTCTTGAAGCTTCATGCCGAGCAAAGAATGCTTTATTATGGTATATATCAGTCAGCAATCTCGGTCTTTTATAGTTTTTAGGGCGCAGAGTCACATGAACATCACGTGACATTTACTTTATTTGTGGGTATAGCCAATCTTAAGTCGGGTGAAGGTTCGACAACCACTGCAACGGCCTTGTCTATATTTTTCCTAAAAAAGTACTAAAAAGTGATGTTACATAAAGCATTTCGGCCTGCCGTCTATTTGGAGTACGAAGACCTGTGTCTTTGCAAGCGACAGCATGCGACATCCATAACTGGGATAATTACAATAATAAGTAGAAGACGCGAGTATCGAAGCTCAGTCCTCTTTGGAGACCGATTTGTAAATGCCATCTGCGTGGTCCCCCATAGGTACAATATCATATCAAAGCAGAAGGAAAAAGCAAGAACTAAAAGAAAAAAAAGCACTGAAGATTTGGTTTGAAAGCAGGAAAGCGCACATTAGACAGAAGTCGCGCCATTCATCAAGAGCTACAATTATCTAATTCGCATACACCCAAGTTTTATATTCCCCTAGCCGTAGGCTTCCGTCGCATCGCTTCATTTTATTTACATATTTATATATATATTTTGCGTGTTCTCGAGGGGTACGTAGCCGTGACAGGACCGGCGTATACGAATTATTGCCGTCTGTTTGTCGGACTTGCCTGTTCTTCGGCTGCAAGACGATTTAGTTTCAGCTGCCTCGCGGGCAGACGGCGTATAATGGCGGCCCAAGTGGACCTGCGGCCCGCGCATGCGCATTAAATTGGGTGCGGCTGCCCGAGCTACAGCCAATGACACGTCTGCGTTTGGATTCGTACTTTGGGGCATACCGCTTGAGGGAACTTGTTTTGTTTTTATGTTTTTTTTGTCTCGTTACACTCGGAAGCGTACCTTGCGGAACGTAATGATCTTTCTCTCGCGAGTTGGTGTGTCTCTGATTGGTCCGCTTTTTGTTTTCTTCTTCTTCTTTCTGACGCGTTAGGAGAGAGAGAGGGGGGTTATGCCTTTTGATTCTTCGAGGGGTTATTTTTGTTTTAGGCCTGCGTGAGAGGAATGCACTGGTTCGGGTCGCGTCGCTTGTCGTCTGCGTTCTGCGGACGTGACCTCGGCGTTTCTGGTTTTGGTGCCGCGGCGCAGAACGATACAGAGAATGAGAGGAGGTTCGTTTTCGAAGCTGTCTGCTAATAATAATGGTCGGTGCGTGAATTACGCCGAATTGGGCTGCACCTTTTTTTTTGTTTTCTTTTACTTTCGGTACTACCCTTTTGCTGCGTCTTTTGGTCATGCGTTATTCATTTTTTAAGTGCGCCTGCGTCTGCCCGTGTTGGCTGCGGAATGGGTGGGTTGGTTTCTGCAATTTGTCAGAGTTGAAATGGCCTCTTTTCTTTTGTTTTTACACTTTTGTGGGATTGCGTGTTGGATGTTCGAGCTGGTTGGCTGGGTACCATTTCGTTTCGGGTGGGGGCCATTTGTACTGGGTGTGGTTCCTTTCGAAATCGTCCGGTGTAGTTGCGTACGTGCTTCGAGAAGCGTTTCCATAGGCGGATGAGTTGCGACCAATCCGGACGAGTGGTAATGCCGAGTGGAATCGAATTGCAGCCCTGTTGACGCCCTCGTTCGCGGACATGGGCGCGCTGTTACTTTATTCTAATAAAGTTTGTACTTCAGTGACAGCTTTTTAAAAAAAAAAAAAAGACATTGGGCGTGGCGAGTCTTGTTATCGGTCCGCAACCAATGAGATTACAGCATTACCCGATAAGGACGACGAATAACCAATCAGGAACAAGCAACGTGAACATTAAATGACATGCCCGGCCTTTCTTCAGCCAGGGGAATCAGTGGTCGAGTGGGCTAGAGCGCAGACCGGCTCGGAGCACGTAGAGCGAAAGCTCGAGCAGCAGAACCCAGGGATCCTGGGTCTCAGTCCCCACCCCTGCCCGTTGAGGCCTGGATGAGCATCGTACCGGCGTGCGGTCGTGTATTACTGCTGCGAGATACACGTTAAAAGGACACTGACACCCAGCGCTCCTCCCCCCTTTCCAAAAAAACAACAAAACAAATTGTCTATGTTTTGCTATGCGATTTATTATGGTGTCGGATGACTACCCAATCAATATTTTGCTCCAGCGTCACGTATATTTTTAATCAATTGAAAAAACGCAACTACTCGAAACAGAAACCGGTAAGGAGGAAGAAATATAGACGAAGAGGAAGTTACCAAAAACCGCGTGGCTGAGAAACCTTTTTTTTTTTTTCAATCAACGTGTTTGCAGTTTTTCTTGAAGCCATAACAAATGAGTATCAAAGGTTTTGTTCATTTTTAGTATTGAGTGTATGCCTTTGATGACGCACTACTCTGATTATCTTTAGTGGTTGTGCCTAAACCATAGAAAACGGCCCGTGACTGCGGAGATGGGAGTGAGCGCGACTCAAACCAGTCAGTTCACAATAGGCGGCTTTCGGACGGAAAAAAAGATGAATTTCGAGTCGCAAATTGTGTCCTGGGTATAGCTGCTCTCGTATGTCATGTAAGAATAGAAACCTTGTCGAGAATAAACACCCTGTCACTGTTTCTCTAAAGACACCAAGCTAGCCGTTGTACTACACTGGCTAAATTTCCCATCTACAACTGAGAGTCGAGTCGCCCGTTGTGACAGACTAAGTTCAGGCTGCATAACCATACACACAAACTCAAACTTTTTCTTCAGCCGTGTGTTGGTGTGTATTGTCGCTGACAGCGAGAGAAGCGCAACACGTGTCTTAGCGTGTTTACACCTTTCTCTCTTTTCGTTGTTCGTTTCGCCGCTCTCGTTAGTTAATGGAGTAATGCTATTGGCCGCCGAGTGGTAATAGGATGCACGGAACACGCCACACCCAGCGGTTCTTACGATACCAGTGACTATGCGGAACGCAAGTTCGTCTGCTTCTTGCGCACGGGTTGCGGTGACGTCAGAACTCAGAGCTCTGATTGGCTCCGATTGGAAGGACCACGGGTAAACTTCAATGCTAGCTGCCTTGACGTCTACCAACTATCCTTCCGATTGGAGCCAATCAGAGCTCCGCGTTCTGACGTAACCGCAAGTCCCGCTGCATGAATCAGACGAACTTGCGCTCCGCATACTCCAACACATGGCCATGACGTCACGACGCTGCGGTGGCGCTGCTGTCGGCACTTCGCCTTACGCAAATCTGGTTTCTGCGCATGCGCGGTGCCCATCCCTAGTGTGGGCAAACGTGGACGTGTTTGTAGACAGCGGGTTAGTGTATAGTCGTGTAGGCGGTTTTTTTAGACGCGGTTCGTTCGCGTCGAACGAGGGTGTTTCACGTTTTGTGGCAACGAGACCCTCGCTGACCGGACGGTTTTGCGTTTCGGGGGTGTACTCCATTGCACCTGGAATCGAACGAAACGTAATCTTCGGGTTTGAGGATTCGGGCGTCTGGGTAATGTTGCGCCTCCACAAGAGAACCAGCACGTCTGCTTCCCAACGGAACGCGCCAAGTTCAGATCTCTCCGAGTCTGGCAAGCCATAACGCTGATGAACGTTTCTATTCGAGAGCGTGATATACGCTGGTTTCATCGAGCAACTGACATGCCACCGTCATGCAGCCGGAAACGTCACGTAAAACGCTCTAGTGCTAGAGTCTTGCCGCCTTCTCCTACGAGCGTTTCAGATGATCCGCGTCATGGCTTATGCTTGATCACGCATTTCAGAGTCCGACGTCATTTAAATGTATTTTGATGACAGGACGTTTGCTGCTCTTGAGGCACTTGTCACCTTGCGACACTGACAAGAGATTCGCGTGGCTTGGTTAACGTTTTTCCGGGTGAGTGTGATGGACTGTCTTGCAAACCACTAGTGAACGCTTACGACGAAAGAATACACAGGCACCATCTACCAGGTTGCCCCGCAGAACTTCCGATCTGACCACATTTTCTCACTTTATTACGTACAATTATCTCACCACTGGCTGGCTCGAAATAATCCTGGCACTGTTGTTGGGAACCATTTCTCCTAAATAGTATAAGGAGTATTCACTGGGCGTCATATTTGTGGGTGATGTCTAGAGCGCATGCTCTGAACGAGCCCACATTAATAGGCTGCTAAGACCGGCAATCTTGATGGTGCGGAATGCACGTTGCAAAAGAACTGCGGAAGCTCGCCGTCAGCACGCGCTCAGCAGCCGCGCACACGGATATGGCCGCCAGTGAATACTCCCTATACGTACATGTGATCTCGCAAATGCTGCAAAACATCCAGTCTATACTTCGTCTCTGCTTAAAGACCGACGACCAGCTCGCGCTTTCCACTTTTCCCTCTCTTCCTCCTCTCCCCCTTCTATTTTGTCCACCATTGCAAGTTTCCTCCTCTCCCATGGTGAGGAGAATAGTCTGCCTTGCAGAATCTTGAGTCTAGTCGTCGCCCTTTAAGTCCAGACTCAGCCGACACTACAAGAGCGGGCTTCGGACTTCTAGCGTCCCTGGCATGCGCGCGCCCTCGCGCAGTGCAAGCACTGTTCAGGGCCACATGCTCGCGCTTATAGCATCGGCTGCATCTGGAAGTATAGTTATGTGCAGATGTGAAATGTTCCAGGATTACTAATAAATGGCGTCAGTGTGTTGTCTCGTTGTCCGCGGTTACAAACAATTGGAACGCAGTCGGTAACACTCAAACGGCAATGTCTGATCCAGGATTTGTAGTTTCATCTGATAAATCTTCTTTTTTTCGCGAAGTGCCCAACATTGTTTCTTTTCTCGTGTCGCGAGTATTCCTTTTGCCTCGCGCATTACAGTTCCCACCGATGTACGCACATGTTACAAACACTTTTTTTTATTTTTTTTTTTTATTTGTGTATCAAAAGTGATGCGAGGTAGCGACCGCGTTCCGTGTACTGCGGAGGAAGCACGCTAGAAAAAAAAAAAAAAAAAGAGCTTCCAAATTACGTTCGAGGGAAAGTACGCCGGAATTAAGCGCTGCGCGCTTCAAATGCTTCGTCGTGATCGCCTCGGGGCACGGGAGACTCTTCGGAGATAAGTTCTTGTTTTCTCGTTGGTTTTATTTTTTTCTTCGTATTTTTTGTTCTGTCATTACTCGTTGAGAAACGTCTGAGAAATGTCTGGCACGAATTGCGAGTCTCCGATTTCATCGACTGAGCTTACATGTTGCCACCGAGATATTCGAAACCCCCCGTGTCCGCTTAGGAAAACGTTAAACGAACAAAATATCGGAGATCTGATCCGTTAGAGTAGAGGCGTTATCCGCGTGATCCATTACCTTCTGAAGGAAGTTTTCGAGCAGTTGACTTGCATCTTCTGACAGGGGTATATAGGATAACTTCAAACGCGAATGTATACTGCAACATTTTTGCAAAAGCATTAGTTTCTTTTTTTTTTTTTTATTGAACGTTTACATGAAACCCCACGGGGTGTGCCAAATAGCATCTCGAGAGAGAGAGAAATGTTGCTAATATGATCTGGGTAGACTAATTATATTTCGTTTTACCTTACACTCTAAGAAAGGCCTGCGCGTCTACTTACCCGCAAAATACTTGAAGAGCCAATCTGTGCGATCTACGAAATCAGCTCAGCGAATGATGAGGCGGAACATCCGTTTAGACCTCAAAATTAAGCCTGCGCCGTGGCATTACACAATGCAAGCATGACGCTTTGCATAGCGTAATGCCACACCGCAGACTTCATTTTTGGGTCTAAACGGATGTTGCGCCTCATCATTCGCTAAGCTAATTTCGTAGATCGCAGAGATTGGCTCTTTGAGTGTTTAGCGGGTGAGTAGACGCACAGAAATTTCTTGGAGTGAAGTACCGAGAAGTGGGACAATTAGAATATGGATAATTAAATTAAATAGAGGTTTAAATTCGTTGATTTATCTATTTAAAAGATACTGCGGCTCAAGCGTGTGGGTTATAGCAGGTGTGAGAAAATAAGAACAGTTTGTTTTAGAATGCGACATGATAATCGCGAGCACTATATCGCGACTCAAGTAATAGCGTCTATAAAGCCGACGAAACGGCCACAATTTCATTTGACAGGAGGTTTTATTCGCTAATTGCCTAAGGGAAATAATAAAAACATAACCTGACATTTATCGTAAAACTGCTACAAACAGATCGGTTGGGTTACATTTTTCTAAAGCGTTGCGCTCAGATCTGGCCAATACTGATCACGCTTAAATATTTCTGGTTTCGTTAATACAATAAATGACTGCAACGGGCTTCAGAACAAATGGTTAGCCTAATTGACGCGTAAGTATTTAAAAATCTCTTTGACTTCTTTTTTTTTTTTTTTTTTTGACTAAAATACGAAATCATTATTACTGGTTTCCGCTGAAAACAAAAAAAGAAAACCATGCACATTTTGAGTGATGTTTGAATCAAAATATTATTTTTGTGGACTTCTTGTTTCTTCGCTTTTTGTAAAGCTTTTAAACGTCAGCCGCTGGTAGGTGCTTTTGGGAAAGCGTTTTACTTTGTTTATTGTGGGAGTTTTTGGGATGTTTCTTGCCTCTGTGCGTTTTCTGCTTTGTATCTGAGGTCATACTTATTTTACAGAATACATGTCTATGGAAAGGTGAAGTGTATATTTATGGTATTCAATATTTTTTTATCGTAATAATTCGGGGGCTGCAGTATTCTAAAAACCAATAAAAACTAAATGCTCCCAAAAGAGGGGACACGCAAACATATAGCTTTCATATTGTTATTGCCTGTGGTCGCTTAATATTTACAACGCTCTTTTGGTTAATGAATAATTCCGGCCATAGTTTCCAAACGCAGAAGCACTAACTACGTGCAAGGCAGTTCAAAGGTTAAAGTTAGAAAAACGGGTTTCTTCGCATTACTACGAGCTTAGGGTGACTCCCTGCATGCATAAAGTCTGCAAAAAAACAAAGGAAACAAAAGAAAAAACGTTGTCAGCATGTTTTTTAAATTTGCAACGAAGTAATCGTAAGTTTAAGAACATGAATACGGAATCATATATTATTTTTTATAAAAAGCAAAAATGAATATACTGAAATAATAATACCGAGTATAGACATCCGTCTTCTTCTCTAAAACACCAAACCGTAAAACAAAAATAAAAATCGAAAGCTTTCAGATAAAACTGAAACACGTATTGTGGATGAGGATGAATAGGTCTTGCAAGAGGTGTGCTGTTACAGTCGAACGCTTTACACCGTTCACCCTGTCACCGGGTGACATATGCAAAAGAGCCTCGAGCCTCAATCGCATCGTCGTCAATGTGTAAACCCATGGCATTGTACTCTCGAAGCCTGTCGCTCACACGGCGTCAATTGTGCAACATCCAGAAGCTTACGTGTCACGCATATCCTTAGTCTATTTTGCCTGCCCCGTACACAAATACATAGAGTGACCATAGCAGTAACTCGTCAGTGAGTTACTCTACGTGGCGAGAGTTGCATTTTTATTGTGACTTTAGGTAAGTCGAACAACTCGAAGACCGACCTAGGGGGTGAAAAAAAAAAAAAAAAACCTTCGGAGGAGCGGCAAGACAAAAAGGCTTATCAATTCGTGCACGCGTTCGTGAAAAGGGTTTCGCGGCCGCCATGAGAATGCGTCATTCTATGCCTTAGTCTGTCGTTGTTTTTTTTCTTCTTTTTCATAGCATTCGGTCGGTTGTGACACGCTAGTAGTAGCATTGTGCGTTGTTCTTGAAACTGTAACGAGATGGCACGCGGGAGGTTCACCGCACATGCGAACAAAAGGTCTGTTTGATGCCTGAAACTGCAGCGCTATAGCGCATTTTTTTTATGATGTTCGTATATTGTGTCGTTTGTTTGGCGCTAGGTTAATGAAAAGAAATATACAAAAAACAACGGTAAATGTTTTCAAGCCCTTTCCAGACGTTGGTGGGCCGTTTATCTGGTAAGGCGTTTAGCTGTTGGTGGGCATCCTCAACTCAAGAATAAATAAATACAGAAATAAATAAATCGCTGCTTCTCTTTCTTTTTAATTGTTGTAATTTGCTTGAACATGATATAGAGTTTATTATGGTGCCTTTGAAGACCATAAAGAAATGAAATAAGTCGGAGGGAAATAGTCACCACACGCCATTTATGAGTTGGAAATATGTTTTAGCAGCTTACGAAGGGATTGAATGATATCGGCTTCTTGTTAGAATTTTAAGCTATCGACAGTTTGTAAAACCAGAAACAGCAAACGGTTTTCTGCTTTAAACAATATGATGTGTACTCTCTACCCTGTCAACTACGGGCATTTGGTGCAATGCAAATAGTACCCTATTTTGTTAGGCGATCGCGTTGGCGAAGGGTAAAAAGTGAAAACTGACGAAAAAATAAAACATAAAGGGACAACGCGATGTGCTGTTTCGTTTGTTTTTCTAACTTAAGTTTTTCTATAAGTTTTCGCCTTCTTTTGCGCCTTACACTGGCACGGGCTTTTACGTCAATTCCCATGACCTGCACTACTTTGGCATTTCATTAGCGTTGTAAGCGCGATCTATAAATGTTTGTTTTGAGTAGCAACATTAAAAGTGCTAGGGTCGTCTCTCCAGAATAGCACGGGACCGGAGACAACACCAGTGACTCGAGTTAGTAATTGCTGGCGCGATACTATGGCATAGTGAAAACGTTTAGAGCGTTTTTCAGCGTGCACACTAAACATTATCACACCCTTTTGGGTGTAAATGGCTTGTCCTATAACTAACGCCCTTATGGGTGTAGCAAAACGCCCTAAGAAAAGGGCGTTTTTCCTAACACCCCTTAAGGACGGCGTTATTCCGAACACCCTTAAAATAGGGTGTGATTCCACTGTACACCGTTTTATTAGGGTGTTATGACTGCGCAGTACGCCCTCGAAATTGGGTGTACCGCCGCCAGAAAGGTAAGTAAAAAAAACGCAATGACCAACACCCATAAGATAGGGTGTAATAACCCAAAAGTCTGCACGAAGAAATGACTGCGAATGAGTCGAAACATGCCTGGTTCACTTTTTATTTTTCGATCAAGATCATACTAGGTTCTACTAAATTCTCTTTAGACGATTGCAAGCAGGCCATCTGGCCGTAGCCATGTCTCTGCTAACTACGTTCACAAAGACGGAACGACCGGAAGTTACTTGGGACGCAAGCGGCAGTTCATGTTTGTAAACAGTAAAATGGTATGTTGAGACGGAGGCAGGACTACTATCAGAAGCATGCTTGCAGAGTACTTACATATAAGGGAGCGATCTCATGTAATCCGTGATAGATGCATAATCCGATTCGAGCAGCACAGAACAATTCGCAAACACAATTTAGGGGATGAAGGCGGTAGCTCACATCCAACGGAAGTATCGCGGTCACCGATGAGCAGCTCTCTGTCGTGATAGATGCACAGTCTGATTCGCGCAGCACGAAACAACGCAAACACAATCTTGAGGATGAAGGCGGTTGATCACATTCAACGGAAGTCTCGCGTCCGCCGATGCTTTGCCGAAACGCGTTCTACAAACACAGCACGCTAATTCCATAGACTCCGACGAAGTAAACGGCCATTATAAGAAAGTTGGCATGGATGTATTCCGCCGTTCACGACGAAAAACCACGGTCGCGAAATGGAACTCGTCAGGACCTGCTTGCACGGAAAACAGGAGAGCACTGAAGGACGCTTTTCGGAAACCGGATTCGCGTGGTCCATACAACTCACCATAACCTGGCAAACGGCGAAGGCTATGACCCCGGTGAGCCCATCAGCGCGTCAGAAAGGGTCGCGTGACAACTTTTCGTCCAAGCGTTTTTGTCCTACGGAGAGCGGTCACGTGTTTCGCTCAACCCCTCTGATTCGCTAGAAGCGGCCTTCGCAGTCGCTCACAACCACACGAAGACACAAAAGGAGGTGTGGAAGCTTATCAGAAGACGAGGTCAAAGGGGGTGGACAACGCAGCTAATCTCCCTCTGCTGCCTCCTGCGCTGCACAGGGAGGGTCGCCTTGCGTGCGGGACCTTGGGGTTGCTGTTCGAGTGGCGGCGGTTCCCTTTCGAAAACTGTGGAGTCGGGGAGTGGCTTATGCTGTCTCGGTAGAACTCGTTGATCGTCGTCTTGTTTATGCGTTTGAGTTCCTTCTTTGCCTTTTTTTTTTTCTCCATGTGTTTGGAAGTTTACTTATTGGTCCAGTCAAGTGAGGCTGTACTACCCGAAATAAGGGCGCCACAGCTTCTTCAAAGCTTCAGCGCAGTTAAAAAAAAAAAAAAAAAAAAAAGATTAAGCAAAACGGTATTTGCTTGCTGTTAGCCCGAGAAAGACTTCTCGGGCTAAAAGCAAGCAGATTCCGTTTTGCTTAATTTTTTTTTTAACGTAGTATTTTAGGCGGTCAAGAAATAGAAATACCTCTCCGGCATAGCCGATTCACGCAGGATATCTCTCAACACTTAACCAAAAACGGCGTCGCGTACGTTATGTCAGGATGGCGTCGGCGCGACTCATCCCATTTGTTAAGTATTGGCTAAACCAAAATGGTGTGGGCACAATCGTTTCGATTCGATTCAATATCGGCGCAATACGGTGTGTTTCCTGGGCTGTATATTTACACGTCTTCGGTCACCTTTTGCGAGCGGAGGTGATTTTTTAAATCGAAGTTGAACTGATAAAACTGATGCGCGCGCGACACGTAATTTTCGGCTCGTGTCGGACGGAGAGTTCGATCGGAGTTGCAAAAACTATTCTCTAGCACCTCCTAATCATACGCGCCTTCGTGTGGCGATTAATCATTCTCGATGTTTGTACCGCCGTACATCAGCAACCGTTTCAGCAAAGCAATAAACATGAACGGTTATGAAATCATGGGTGTTTTCGACAGTATCAACATTACGCCCCTCTCACACCGTGTGAATGAAGGGCGTAAAATTCGCCCATACACCCTTTTTACACGATTTCAGAAACCATCGCTACAAGTGGGGCGTAAAAATGGCGTGTAAGGGGTGTAAGACGTCAACACACCCTTTTTACACCCACTGATATTCAGAAATCGTGTAAAAAGGTTGTAAAAAGGGTGTTTTTCCTAACTTGCACCCTTCTTACACCCTTTTTACACGATTATGGGTGTTACAATGTTTAGTGTGTGGGTACGATTGTCCTCGGTAGGCCTACATCATAATCGCTACATCATCGGTACATAATCGCTCCATCATCGGTCATTCATCGCACGGAGATTCGATCAATTCTATGTTTATATCAACTTCTGCCAGACCTCATATTCCGTTTTCAGCAAAGGCAGTGGAACAAATTCAATAAAAATATCGCTTGCATCGGACTTTTTAACCGTCTCCTCCCAGAGCTGGCAACGCACATATGACTAATCGCAGTAAACATTTCAAATCAACACTAACCATTGACAGTTTGACTTGGCGTGTCAGCTGCTCGTTTCGTGGCATAAAGACACAGAAATGATTGAAATAAAAATACAGAAGTACGCACGTACACAGATCTGCGGCTCATTTACACAGTTGCGTTTGACTACATGTACCTCTTACTATGCTTTGGAGGCTTGCGCTGAAAAGTGAATGTTAGGTATAGCGCGGCAATTAAGCGGCGCAGAATCTGGTTGCAAATCACAGCCGTACCTCCACGTAAACCCCCGAATCGTAGATAGACACAATCCAATGCTACTGTGTAAATGGGACATAAGCATCTAGAAATTGTGTTATCATTTTGGTTATAATTTACTACTTCTAATTGTGAACATTCTACCACCGTACGATTGGAACGATATCTTTTTTTAAACTACCATGCGGGAGTCTACAAAGTTTCTGGCGTGTGAAATGTTACACACCAGTATCCTGAACTTTGTATTTCTTTGCAAAAGGCTTTTGCTTTTGTGTGTGTTTTTGTTTCGCACAGACGATGTAAAAGCATATTACCGCAATACGATATAATTACTTTGTGAATTCTTTATCGAGTCTTCATTGCTTAAAATATTTTTTTTTCCGTCGACTTGCTGTTTCGGGTTTTTCGGAACAATCAATGCGCTGCCTCTCTCTATAAGCTCTGTGATTAGCTTCTTAACTGATTACTTGAGTTATCTGACTCTTTAGGGAACGCCTTGGTATGCATAAACTCTTGACAAAACTTTGAGAAAAATTAAATTAAAAGTGAAATCTAGAAAGCAAGTATCGCGAAAATGGGGCACGTTTTATCGCTGACAAAATCATATGCGACAGCTCCCCATGCTCGTATGGCGTAGGCTGACACTTTTTAGGGGTGCCCTATTTAAAACACAAAGACGTAAATGGGTATATTTCCTTAATTTATTTGTTTTGACCATACTGCCGGTCGCGAGGCCAACGCAACTTCAATCACGGCACATAATATAAGGATTTCAGGGAATGACGTGGCTCAGAATGCAATTAGAGCTAAAAAAATTAATGTGCGCAGGGACGATGAGCAAGCCAAACGTCATGCCCAGTGTCTTTGCGGACATCGTTTTTTTTTTTGTCTAATTGTATTATGAGCTTTCTCATTCTCTGGAATTTTTAAAATTCTTGCAGCGATTGGCAGTCTTCGTTCTCTCCAGGAAAGAAAACTCACAGACATCTTTAGAGTGGTAGCTTCAATCCTTCGGCTAATCTCACTGATATTAAGGTTGAACTACAGCGGCCCAGTAAAAGAGTAGACCACTGAGGCACTCCTGATATTACTGATAAATGTTTGACATTGTACTATTCAAATGCACGTCATTTGAAGCTTACCTGGTTGGTTCTGTACCAACATCATAAACATCGAGAGAATCGAGCAATGTCCAATTTAGATTTTTAATACGAAAGCGGTAAATGTCCCATGGAGCGAAGCCGGCGAAAAATGGCACCTGAATTCCCATTGGCTGAAGCGGACGTGCCGCAGAAATAAAACACAAAGGAAAGCACAGCAACGCAGATACTTCGTCACGGAAGCCGCCGTGAAGCTGGTGGGTTCACCGCGCCTGCGCAGATGGGGGAGTGTGATGTCATCGCCGGAGCGTCACGTGAAAAAGGAAGACGTTGCGCGCTGCGCGTAGGAATGCTTTCGCATTCCTACACGTAAGTGGTCTCAAGTATCTCTGTCGAATTTTCGTAAAGAATATACTTCATTTTCTATGTTAAGTCGGGAGATAACTGTATAGGATTCGCGCGGGTATCAAGCAGCCAGGTCGAGTTTTCCAGCTCATATTGTCCGTGGGGTAAGTCTTTTCCTGGAAAACCTAAGTGTTCTCAAGATCGTTACACTGAGAGGGAGTTGCAGTTTCTTTTTTATTTCTTTGGAATCGCTTAGATCGCGAGCAGGGAAGCCGAAAGTGACGGCGCTGCGTTGCGTCCCTGAACCAAATCGGTCGCTGTCTGAATTTCCGCGAACTGAGTTTGAAAACATTGCTTTCACCCCGTTCATAGCAATTATACTGCGTAGGGAAGAACAGCCTTTGGCGTGAATCGTAAAGCGCTTACTGTGTTTCTTTTTTATCCTGCGCTGAACTAATGTATCACACAAAAAAAAAAGATAAGAAAAAAAAACCGAAACAGATGGAGTAACGTTAATATTGCATTGTTTGTACTCCAGCTGTCGAGGTATGACGGAGACAAATGTGAAATTGGAAAGAATCACTGGCAAAGTAGGAATTCTGGCAGTTGATGTGTTAATAATGCTGCGTAAGGGGGAACGGTCCCTCTGTTAACGTGTATATGTTCACTTGCGGTGCCTAAAATTAAAAAGTTTATTTATGACGGCTTGAAGCTGAGCTAGTTGGTTCACTGCTATACATCCAGTGCCAGCTGAACACAAAGGAATTAGGGAGAGACAGAAAAGGCATACACACAGCTAACATGAGCAACATTACAACTCGAGCTAATGCCATAGGTTCGAATATAAAGAGTTTCTGAATCAAAGAAAAAGATATATGGGATTATTTGACAATGCCAATACCTCCATCACTACATTCGCTTGGTGACTTGTATATTGTATTGTATTGAAGCTGAATAGGAAAGTGAATTCGGCTTCGATAAAAAATTAGGTTAAAAATTCATACATGCGTTTTTGGACAGTATACGATGCACAGTCACCAAAATGTGTATATGTTTCAATGAACCTCGCGTGTTGTATAGTAGTAGAGACGAAGAAACATGTATAAAAGACTTGAAATATAAATACTGGAACAATAAACTAAAGTGCTTGCGAGGTAAAAATGAAAGGCATTGGAGCTCGCAAATTGTCGGGGTCCTTATTCGTTCATATGTTTATTTTACCGGCTTACGAACGGCTAATTTCTGAATAGTTATGTCCAACAGGTAGATTAGAAGTTAGAGAACAAAAGCATAGAATCTACAAATTTCCCGTTAAAAACAGCGAGGCTGGTATTCTAGTGTGCGCGGGTCACAAAGCGACAGTTACCACCAGTTTAAAAAAAAATCACAGGGCATTTTTGAAGGTACATTACTAGGATTCTCGGGACTCGACACGCGCTGTATTTCGTAAGTTCTCAGTTATTATAGTCGGGATAGATTTCTATGTAATATAATATTGACAGGGACCGAATCTGGCGGTAGGTATAGCGCGCGATAAGTGAATGGAAATCGTGTTCTCGCGTGTCGCTTTCCGATCTCCTGTTTAAAGTTTAGTTCTGTTAGGACGCAGAAAAGTGAAAAACCAAGTTACTATATATAAACTCTTTTGCAGGTGGGTATGTTCTAACTCACTCGTTACTGCATCGGTATAATGGTGAGCGTTGCTATTGTCTCTTGACAACGTTAGCGGAGGTCGCAATTGCAACAAGGTAAAGGTCGAAAGTACAAACGTAGTAAGACTTGGAATAACAAGCTCGAACATTGAAACACGAAGTCTACTCGCGTCAACGCTTGACATTGCTGACACATTAGAACGGAAGTGGAAAAACATGACTATTACCTTTATTTTCTTTTAAATATTAATCCGTTAATGAAAAGAGAGCGTCGTGCTATGATGTCCCTTGGATAAATTTGCTCTCTGTAGAGCAGAACGCCGCAGTAACGCCTACTAGGAGAACATGTATTTTTTTTGCGTACCATCATTTTACTCGTTTCCGATTCTTAAAGAAAGATAAACACAACCAATTTTGTCAACTGTTCCCCATAACTTTACCAATTAAGCTCAACGGCAAAAAAAACCCTCCACTTTGAATAAAGAAAAGTAAAAACAGCTGTAAAACAATTTTAAAAAGGCACCATTGATGTGATGCTTTAAGCGACCTGAACTGCCATTATTCACATAATTCGATTAATTTACCGCATAACGGATTTTTTAAATAATATTATCCAGTAGAATTCAATTTGAGGAATGTATAGGTAATATTTGCTTGAATTTATCTCAGTTCACAAAACCTAATGGAATGAGGGTATATATGTTAACGAATCCGGTACAGGAAGAAATAGCTTCAAATCCGGCTGTTTTGAAACCTCTCAAGCTATATCATGCACACGGAAACCGGCGCGTTCCCGATTGTCATCACCTTCATCTGAGGTGACGAAATGTCGATATTTATTTTTTTGCGATCATGTAATCATATGCGTGGTTGGTGCACTAGAATATACGATCATTTCAATGGAAGTGCGCGCAATCTAATACCTGTCCAATGAAAAAAATCTACCGTGTCGGTGCGCACTATACCTTGGCGTGGGCAGTTTTCCTTTCAAACGACCCAGCGAAATCCTCACTTTAGTGGAGCTCACATGTGACACACACCGGAGGCACGCGGTATAGCAAAGTATGTGGGTCCGTCGTATAGTATTTGTCATATAATTCTTTTTTAGGTGTTTGCGAGTTAGATCGACCTCACTCGCGGGTATTTAACTTCTAGACAAAAAAGCACACTACAACAGAAAAATATCATGTGCGTGAAAGAAAGAAATAACGTTTTGATCGTTTTCTTCTGCCTACCATAACTACGCGCATTGATGCGCACTACCAATACGCGCATCAATACATGTTTCAATGGAACTCGCTAGAGAGAGATCTCAATAGTGACCCTGCCCCAACTTGTATGTAGCGCGTGACTTGTACCTAGTTATTTTTTTTTTCCTATAACGAAGTAACGACTTATAGTTACTTTTCAAGGGAAAAAAATAAGTAACGTGTTTTCGGTACTTTTTGATGAAGGAACGAGTAAGGGTATTCAGTTACATCTGTAGGGGAACGTCTACCACACATGTAATGAAACCTACTTCTCCCCCCAGTTTGCGCTTGTTTTTTTGCACGACGAGAAAGCGCTAGATGGACCGCAAAAAGATGTTTACAAGGTAAATTACAGCCACAGTTATCCCTCAATGAACGCGCTAAAAAGCGAGAAACCATGAACTACGACAAATGCTTCATAAAAACGATATATTCGCAGTGACTAGAAGGTTGTGCATTACTCTACAGCTAAACTTACGCGGTTCTTTTTAATCGCAGTAACGAGTAACGTTCTTAGTTTTCGAGTGATTAACCAGTGACGGGCTTCGGTTACTTTAAACGAGTAACTTGCGCATGTCCGACTGTACGGTCATCGCCCATCGCGAGCGGGCCGGTGAAGAAGAAACGACCGCAAGCAATCGGCTGCTCACCTTGCAGTGGTGCAGTCCTTGTACAGCGCGTCAAAGTCCTTGCACGAGAGCAGCTTGCAGCGATTCACCCCTGGCTGGATGGCCCCGAGTCCCCGCAGCACGCGGACTTGCTCGACGTTACACACGATCGGACTGATGCCCAGTCGCTTGAGCTTTGTGTACACCGTGTGCAAACCGCCCACCAGGTGCCGGAGGAACAGCTCGAAGGCCTGGGGCAAGCAGAGCAGGTACTCGCCGCGGTACGCGAACGCCGCGATCTTCTCGCCGCGGTACTGGATGAGCCTGCAGTCCGTCGCATCGGCGGCCACGGACCTCGACGACGGACTCTTGAGCCTCGCGTTGGACAAGGGGTCGAGACCCCGGAACCCGTTGATGACCGAGCAGAACTGGTCGCAGAGGGCGGCCGCGTTGAAGGCCGGCGGGAGCGGCGGAGGCAGGTCGTGGGTGGACGGGGACGAGGAACCGCGGCTGTCGCTGGCGCTCAAGTACGGTGGGGGCGGCGGTAGGACCACTCCGCTGACCGACAAGTTTTCGGGAAGTAGGGCGCCCGTGGCGGCGTCGGGGGAAGCCATGTTCGGCGCGGAGCGAGCCCGCACTCGACTGAGCGGACAGGGAGTCGGCGTCGCGCCGGCAACGCCGGTGCCTCCTTTGGGACGGGGAGAGGAGGACGCTTTCGGATGGGGGGAGGGGGAGGCAGAGAGGGGAGAAGGGGAGGGGGTCTGCGGAGTGGCGCCATCTGGGGGGGCTTGGTAGCGGCCGTGGTGGGGCCGACCTCCGATTGGTCGGTTTCGGAAAGCCTGTTTTAGCTTCGGGTTTGTCTTTCTTTTTTTTTTTTTAGTTGAGGGCTTGTGGCGGGTCGTCTGTCTCTGGATGTTTCCAGAGTTGTTTTGAGTGGGACGGCTCGAAGGACCGGTCGCGCTGGGGTACCGCGTGACGAGGTTGCGTTTGCTGGGGGAGGGATGTTGGATTTACCGATGCATTCAGATGCGTGTTATCCGACTCCATATAATGGGGCAATAAATATACTTCTTTCGGAAGCATTGGTATATTTCGTTAATGGAATGTAGGCTGACAGCAGGGGCGGATCCAAGGGGGGGGGGGGGGGGGCGACAAAGGCGGCCGCCCCCCCCCCCCTCCCCCCAAACCAAGTCGACCCCCCTCCCCCCTTCTCGGAGGGCAATTTGACATGGGTGGACCCCGGGTGCACACGAAAGATTGGGAGAATAGCATCCTTAGAAATTTTCCACCCCCTCCCCCCCCTTCCCAAAACGGAGTTCTGGATCCGCCCCTGGCTGACAGTGAAAACTCCTGAATCGGAGGTGCTAGGTGAAAAATAGCTCTAAACATGTTTCGAACAAAAATTCGGCGGTGACCTATGTCTGATCTCTCTGAGATCGAAACGTAGTCATGGGAACCCAAACGAAGCGATGTGGAATTCCTCGCAGCCAGCCACATACCCAATCAATGTCGTGTATCTTAAAGGTGGCTCTAGGACTACTGTTTAGAGGGAGCCTCTCACAATGTGCGTCCGTTCAGAGGTCCGCCAGGGGGGGTAGGCTGATTTTCTCATCAGGGTAACGCGCGTAATTTTTAAAGCATAAAATGCTTTTTAACGCTACCCTCCAATCCCAAGATTTTTTCCTTCCTTCCATCCGTCCGTGCATCTTCCGCTAAATTTAGCGGAGAAAGTGGCGTCAAGTAACGCCACGTGACCTCTACATTTTGGGGGAATTGACAGCGCGTGACCTCTACGTCCACTCGGTTTCTCCCTCTAAATTTAGCGGAAAAATTCACGTCTTGTGGCAAAAACATCCATTCAGTTTTCCCGCTAAGTTCAGCTTGAAACTCACGTAACGTGGCCTGTAAACCAACTCAGTTACCCGCTAAATGTACCGCCAAATTTCACGTCTTGTGACCCATACACGAATCCTGTTTCCCCGCTAAATTTAGCGAAAGAAATTGACGTTACTTGATATGCAACCATTCAGTTTCCCCGCTAAATTTAGCGACCAAGTATGTGTCGTGCGACACACCAATTCCCTCACCAATTCACTGTAATTCATTTCATGCATTATAGAATCTTGCAGGCTAAGGTCGCTGCCAATATTTTTGATTTCTTGATCTCGGGTTTTAGAAACGACGCCAGTTCACCAGCTCGCGGGTTTATTTCTCGGTATTTCTGGTGCCTTAGGTGTTCATAAAGCAGAAGGATTGCTACTGAAGACTCGATGGAACAAGTAAAATGCCATAATGCAACATGCAATATTATTTATTTATTTATTTCAAACAATACCTGCTGCGACGTTAGGCATTACGCAGACGGGTACATAGAACAATGCGTACAAAGAAACACGCTTTCAAGACGCAAACACAAAACAATAATGAAAAATAACTTGTTACACCCGAATACAACTCTGAATCCTTCCGTAAAGAACATCCTCCATAATTGAAAGTAACTCTCCTGGAGGTAAATTGGACTTCCGATTAGTCCAAACGAAGAATGCGAAAGAAAAACAATCAGTGCGATAACGGAATTTTGCCACCTGTTTTCGAATGGCCAAGCCTCCAAGACTGGGCCATATTCGGTATTATGACGCGACATGTACTTTTGTGCTCTGTTGCTTTTATTTTGTGACGCCTAAAGGTATATGCTTTCCTACTGTGTGCACTTGTTTCGGTTATTAACTATCTTTTATCATTTTTTTTGGCAAACGTGTTTTAGAGATTTAGATATATTTTTGCTATCGTCATTGTATATTTTCGGCTCGTTAGGGCTTATATAATATCCAAATCTACTTGGGGGAAAAAAAAGGTCGTGGTTCAGTGATTCCCCAATGATAAAAGATAAACGTACTTAATGCTAGTTTTTCTCAGTGTTGTATATGCATTCAAAAAAAGTAACAGAATAGAATGACGAAAATAATCCATGGAGAAGGGAAACAAGAGGGACAATTGACAAACACAAATCTCCGAACGCAGCCTAGTGCCTGGTGCGCGACTTAAAAAATCCGCCTGGTCCAGGTTCGCAGATTTGTGTTTGTCAATTGTCCCTCTTGTTCCCCTTCTCCAGGGATTATTTTCGTCATTCTTGTCCAGCTCATTTGCATTTAATTCCAATGTAATCAGAAAAAAATATACGTTATCTGCGGAAAACAAAAGACACAAGCGCGTTGCCGTCTTACATTGTCTTATTCTAAGCGTATCGCGTTACTGTTAAAGTTGCGTTAAATTCCAACGCCCGTTACTTTCCTGTTACTCCTATATTCGAAAAGGAAAAATTCTTCATATAACCTTGACATTAGAGATGTGAAAAACGTTCATCTTTATTAAAGTGGCAATTTGGGTCAGCTGCTTCATGATCAATTAAGTAAGCGCCATAAAAACAAAAAAAAATGCAGTGGCTTAGCTGGGCTGTGCCAGGATATACGTAACGTGAGCTAAGGTTCACGAAATGAGAGGCGCTATCAAGCGGCTCCGGTGCAGCGTCAGACTTGGCTACTGCGCAACGGAGGCGCACAGCTGGGCACGCGGCGGCGACAGTGCGTCTGCCGCGGCTATGACGTCACTCCTCTGGAATGCGCAGACCGGCGAGGCGCGCGCGGCGGCGGCGGAGCGCGCGGCGGTGGCGGCTCCGGCGCGCCAGTTGTGCGCCGTGTGACGTCACTGCTCCTCACGCATGCGCAGCACGGCTCTCCAGGAGCCACGCGAAACCACTCAACCTCGGCCAGTGTAGCTGACGCTACAAAAAACAAAACAAAAAAACTCAGGCACAACGAAGTAGACAAACAAGGGCGCCCTTGTTAGTCTGCCTCATTGTCTTTGTGTTTTTTTTTTGTTTTTTTGCGCTTACTTATTTTATTATCTTTATTCTCAGTTATTGTTTTTCCTAGGACTTCTAAGGTATACATGGGAAGGGTGTAAATATCAGCAGATTTCTGTGTAAATATTCATGACGAGGGAGCATGTGTAAACATCTTAATAATGCAAATAAAATATATATAAATTTGTTTACCTCGTGCAAGTTTTAGCGTTGAAGTGTGGCGAGTACAGTCATGCTGTACTTTAGGCAAAATAGTAGCGGAAGTACCTTACTGGTGTTTTGAATTTGTAACTAGCACCTTACTAAGGTAAGGAAACAAAATGTAAAACGTTACCGACAGCTCCGTTAAACCTGATTCACAAGGTGCGACTAGCGATTTCGCAGTTGTGACTTCGTTTGTGCCATAAAAACAGAAAAAAAAACAACGTGGTGGAAGCTGCGGTGCTCAGCGCCGCACTTGCGAAATTGCAAGTAAAAGAGTACCACGTGAATCGGGTTTTAGTTGTGATGCGTTTATCGCCAACAATGCACGTTTTTGCTGTCGCTTTCCATGACTACTTTAAATTTACACGGCTCTATCACTTTTCTTTTATTCCACACCATATGTTAGAGGAAAACCATAACGTAACAAACGAAAACTGGTGTCGGAGTTACTCGCCATGTTTCTCGAGTTTCTGCACACGACTCCATGTTTATCACTGCGCGCGTGTTATTTTGAGAGAGCCGGCAGTGTTGTTATGCCGCGTGCTGCCGAGTTTTTCTCAGGGTGTGGAATATGTATATACATAGCACTTTTTTTATTATTACTATCGCTTTTTATCGTTTATTTGCCCAGACCTACCACGAATCTGCCGAGAATTTATTCGCACGTGGTACCCGCGTTTGTTTAGAATGTTCTTTCCGTCATGTCTTGTCCACCTCTGAAATCATTTTGATTTTTTTCCTTTTTTTTCCGTATATTTTCTCCGCTTGTTTTCTTAGAAACGAACCTCCATCGTGAGACCAAATACTTCTTTTTTTATTTTTGTTTGGTTTCGTCGTAGTGTACGACACATAAAGCACGAAGGAACGGGGGATGTGGAGTATGGGCAACAGTCGGTAAGAATATCCGGGACTGTGTACTCCCGTGCAAAGTGTAATAATATACACCTTATGTTTTGAGAGTGTGTGTTTTTTTTTCTTATTTTTAAACGCTTTTGGTGCATAAACGATTATAAAGTATCTTTTCCCGCCTTAAAAATTTGTTCCGTTTTGTGCTGTCTATATTTTGCATTGATACGGAGGTGTAGGTTTCCAGTTTTAGCGAGTTTCCCCAGTAATTGAGGGTTTTCGCTTCGTCGAATTCACGGGGGGGCGCGGGAGACAGCGTGGCATCCGCGTTTTATGTTCGTTTTCTTTGCTGTCTATTTTTAATGGTTTTTGCGTTTTGTTAGCTGTAGTCCTTGTTGGTGAGGGGGCGTGGGAGCGTATGGAAAAAGGGGAGGGGCTGCTAGACGTCTTTCATTCTGTTTGTTGTTTTGTTTTTTTTGTGAGCGCGTAGATTTTGCCAGTGTCGGTGAGTACGTAGACACAAGCCGGCGGTTTTACCGCGTTTCCTATAACTCAACATGCATGGCGTAAGGACGACAACAATCAAAAATTGGTAAAATGTCTAACTGAGCGATGGTCTTAAAAATGTTCCTTTCTGGCATGTCACAGTTTTTCGGCATGTCACCAAAAAAAGCATTCAACTAGCGCTTGGTTGATTGACACCATTGCTGCAAATTCCCCCTTTACTTCCCCGAACGCGTTTGGGAAGCGCCACTAACGAACACCAGATGTCGATTTCGCACGTAACAATAAACAAAAAAAATATAGAGAGTACGAATGCTGTCTCATATTTTTATATATTTGGATCAAGGTTCTCTTCAAATTAGGTTATTAAACAAAAAAAAAAAAGCCGTGTTTGGCCTATACCCCATACCACTGGTTACATCATCGGAGCCCAGAATGGGATGTCCACACACCAGCACGCGTCGCTTTGCAAAAGGCGCAAAGCAGGAGCGGCCAAACGTACAAACAAGTTTCATTTTGCCAGAAACGTGCATGCTTCTGGAATGATCCATACCACAAACACGATTCCTTTTTGTAGTGCGAAATAGATGCATCTTCCAGTATCGCTCCTGAGTCACTACGTGTCTCGCGATCCGAATATGTGTGCTTTTTGTTTGTTCTTTTACATTGGGTAAAACTTATTTTGTAACATGTCCCATTCGGTCTCTTAAAAAATTCTTTTGCCGGAGTTTAGTGTCTTTCTTTACGCACTGCGGATCGCTTTGAAATAAATAAGGTTTTAGCAATAGCCGCCAAAAAGAAACACCAGGACACGACAAATCCCGGTTCAGACCAGATGCACCACGTTTTACGATGCCTTTGCCCGTACGATAGGTTTCAATTCCCGTTTGAGGGAACGACCTAATAACAATAAAAAATAGTGGATGCAAAGTTAGACCCTGACTTTTCTAAAAAATAAATAAGAAAAGATGGTTCGATTTTGAGTTGACCACCCGGCATAGCTGATCGCCGGCGGTCTCGTTAAAGTTTGCGACGTGGAAATTATTGTCGACGGCTGTATGCAGAAACTGCGGGGTCTGACCATCACGATGCGGTGGATTTGAAAAGCCATTCGAGGGGAGATGTGCACAAATTGGTTTTAGAAAGGACTTTTGTTTTTTCTGTTCTTTTATTTTGCCTTTATTGAGGCTGCCGGCTTTGTCGAAATGATTGTGGGCCGTAACTTTAGATACTCGCTTATAAATGCTTTCTCTGACTTACTTCTTTAGTTACACTTTCGTTTTGCGCTCTTTTTTTAAAGGAGTAGTATAAGGATACATTTTTGACAAGGTAATCGCTTTTTACGTCGTTGAAACCACGAATATATCGTGAACATGAAAAACGGCCGCGTCGGAGATTGCATTTACCATGCTTTTTCCTCCATTGCACGCGGACTGTACATGCTTAGTGTCAAGATTTTACCCTCTATAGTTGGTATGGAGGATTTCGATGATGTATATTTTTTTATAAAAAGTATTGAGTATCAGTGGACAGGTCGAGAGCGATTAGCGGTATTGGGCTGCTTGACACTCGGCGACGGTGAAAACAAGCGGCCAAAATAACAGGGACAGAGAATTCGGACATGCACGACTCACAAATGTAAAAAAAATGCGTCGATACAGTTCTTGACGACATCCTCCGAGAGCTACTCATGCAGTTTTGAGCTCGGGATTGGCTCCCCAGCATCAGAAACCGATGGAACAAGCCGTACAGTCTCCAAGAATATAAAAGACCCATTTGGCAAGGTATAGTTTCACACGGCAGTGCAGGATTTGCGCTGGCCAGGCCCACGCGGCTTTGGGGTGAGGCAATAGGTGTACATTTGTGCCATTGTCCCTCTGCGAATAAAGTGTCTCTGACCAACGCCCGATTAGCGCCGTCGCATGAACTTCCGCGGCGAATGAATCTTTCATGTTGTGGAAGACTACTTCTGCAGTGGCGACGCCACCCTCAAAGTTGAAGGTGAATAAAAACTGCCGGGGCGACCAAGTCGATATGCGAGGACGAATAAAATAGCAGCCTATAGGTGCAAAACAGAGAGGGTAGCTCGACATACAATCCCTTGGCCATGTCGTCTTAGTCGAACCAATGTTGTAGAATCATTCCGAGAATCGGTGAAAGGGGCAACGATGACACTGTTTTTTTATTGTATTTTGGTTTTCTGAATCATTTTTTTTTTCTGAAAGTATTCGTACACAAATTTTTGGAAAGGCGACCCAAGTTTTGTGGTTGTAAAACACGTCAAGTACTTTAACTCGGCCAGTAGCCTTTCATATAGGAGGAAAGCCTGCGACATCCGCGCCAGAACCGGCCGCACAACTGCAGGGAGAGGCAGAACGACAAAACGTGTTCGAAAAGGGTTATTGGGACGGTGGTCCCTTCGCGTATCTGCGGACACTTTCTGAACATTCTTTTTTTACGCGAAAAATAGAAACGCACGTCTGTCTCGTTTCTCTTTTCCACCTACGACTCACCTTCATTTTACTTTCTTACACTCTTTCCCACCTACGACTTACCTCTT
The DNA here is from genome assembly GCA_013358835.2 of Ixodes persulcatus. Taxonomy (NCBI): domain Eukaryota; kingdom Metazoa; phylum Arthropoda; class Arachnida; order Ixodida; family Ixodidae; genus Ixodes; species Ixodes persulcatus. The sequence continues at coordinate 426,506 of JABSTQ010009236.1, forward strand.
CCAGCTTTTCTCGGCGCATCCTCCTACTCCCACTAGGGGAGTGGCAGGTAAGGAGTTGAAAGGAAGAAGGGAGGAAGCCGGTTGTTTGTTTTGCTTGTTTCTCCCGCAAAATACGAAAATACAAATACCTGCCGGTTCTTCTTTTCCTGCGACTTGGCGGTCTGTTGTTCTGGCACGAAAGGTGCGGTATTTCCCCCTCTATAGGAGGCAACGACTAAGCTCTAAAAGAGATTAGCACAACTGATTGACGGCCGAAATGGTGAAATGACTGCACGCGGCGTTGCAGTTTTCGCTAATACCACGAGAGTGCTTCGGTAGGCAGTTACACGGGTGCCACAAGAAAGAGTTATCGCTTGAAGCTATGTGCTTTACTACATTGATATTGTCATCGTGATTTGTTTCCAAGTCAGCGCCTTAAGATGACGAATGACGGTAAAACAGAGAATTGAAAAAAGGGTGATCGTTGTTCTTGAGGAGTGAGAGGAAAAGGAGACCACGTGTGCACAGTCACGCATGGCCGACGGAAGGCTGAAGCAAATCAGCGGCTTTTCGAAAGCGCCCTCTGACAGCGGCTAACTGTCTGTTGAGCTCTCCCAAGCAACAAATATGGCTTCCGCCAGGCAGTCTAGCTCCAGCCGTGTTTACGCGACTGCAGCGCCACGTATCGCCCTTTCATCCTCCCGGCAATCAGTCGTTTCGGCTAATCTCTTTTATGGCCGACGATGCAATTGCCTTCATATTGCCTACAGTATCGCTTTAAGGGTACGGTGCAAAGCTCTATGAAGTAATAAAAACACAAGAGGCCAATTTGGTTCTTACGCGGCTACTACAGTCTTCCTCAAAATAACTGAGTCCACAAAACGGCGTTCTGTGCGTAGGACATAGCCCACAAACCGCCCTCACTGAAACGCATTTGTCGCAAGACCAGCCAGAACGAACAACTGAACCGGTGTACTATTACTACTTCTACTCCACGTCGCCCTCTCTGACGCGTCTCTGAGTCGATCACTTTTAGGGATGTGGCGTAACCTGCCAAAATTCGAGTTCAACTTTCTCGAACTTTCAATTCGACCTTGGACAAAGATTCGACAGAAGTTCGGATAGTGTGCGCGTGCAAGTAAATTCATAGCAAGCTGGCACAACCTCGCAATTTTTATTTGTTTTATTTTTACTTTTTAAAAAACGGGGGGGGGGGGGGGGGGGAAGGTTGCTGTATTTTAACAAACTTAATATATTCTTAAAAGCTTGAATGTTCTTGTTTATAATGTGCAAATACTTGATTATTATTTTCTTCCATTTTCAAACACGCTGTCTTATAAATGCTTTTTTCGTCTTTTTTTCTATATTGAAAAACAGCGCGAACTATTCTAGTATGTTTTTTTTTTTCTTTTAGAGGAGTGTCGTGTATTTTAGCAAACTAAACAAACTGTTAAAGACGTATATCTTTGTGTGTGTCTATTTTGTTTAAAATATTGTCGATTATTTTCTTCCCATTTTAAACACGTTGCTTCGCTTTATTAGTCAGGATTTAACGTTTTTTTTTGTTTGAAGTAGGTTAGACGTTTTAAGCACGAAATCTCAAATATATGGTTGTGCTCCGAAATGTCGAATTTGGTCGACATTTCGAACGTTCGCCAAACGGGTCGATACTCAGGTTCGAAAAACGTTGACGACATCCCTGTAGTAATTTCGGTCTGTCGCGCTGCGGATGGTCACGTGATATGCACGCGCACCAGGATTCACTGACGGCTGGGAGGGGACCTTCGTTCTAATATCCTTCCTAATAAAAGAGATTTGCTATTGTTTTGGCTTTAATGAAGTGCGTCGGAACGGCGGGGACGTAAAAAAAAGAAAAGAACAGGCGGTGAGTTGCAGCCATCTTCAGCGAACCAATGGGAGGGTGGGGCGTTTGGGGACTGCTTTTTTTACTACGAGTCGTAAACTCGGTCTGGAGTGATGCTCTCGCGTTGGTCGTTGATTCCAAATCTTTTTACTTTCCTCTTTGGTGTTTGGTGGAGTGAGGATCGGAGGATATTGTTTTAATGCCAGAGCGAGTGGAAAGATGGCGTTTGGATCGTTGGGGCTTCCAACTCGGGATCAGAGACTTTTGTGGTTATTATTATTATTTTTTGTATACACTGACTATCTGGAATCTACCGATGATGCGAGCCCTAGCTGTATCATACATCACATGGGACTCCAAACAGACTTTCCGGCAAAAATGGCGACATGTTCTTCATAATAAGCCCTATGAAGGTTTTCAGGCACTGCAGCATTTTTTTTTATTTTTATTTCAGACTACGCGCTTTCTAGGACGTGATATATAATCCCAAGCAGATACAGTGTAGAGAACTTAACAAGAACCCATCGAAGCCTCGCATTTGTAGCCTTGTTATGCAGGGTGCTGGAAATTAATTGTTTCACACAGTTCAACAATAAGAAAAACGCCGCAAAGACTACCTTAATGCGCTCTGTGCAGGTGAGTTATACAACCAAGAGGACATATAAACGGAGCTCATCGTCACGACAAGTAAAATAATTAACCAACATTTGTTGATTAACTTTAGTATTAGTGATAAAAACATACGGTTCCAATTGGGTGCTTAGTGAGCATCATCGAAAACTACAAAGTCAATCATTTCAGGAAGACGTGAAACACTTGGCAAGCGTGAGGACTCGATAAATTTGCTGGTAGTACGACAGTTGCAAGAATTGTAAAATGGTAAAAAACTTAACAAGTCGTGCCAAAAAAAAAACAAAAAAAAACAACCGGCGGACAGTTTTGTATTACCGTATTTTCCGGGCTATAGTCCGCGGACTATACATGTTTAAAAGTTGAAATTTTGGGCAGTGCGGACTATCTACGCGTGCGGACTATACAGGATTTTTGTTTTTCAATATCATTGATTATACCGAGACGTGACAGATTTTGTGAATGAAAGAGTATGTTAATGATGATTTATGTTTATTATAGGCTTCTTTGTGAGTTAAAAAAGCATACATTTGTCAAGGGGTGCCGTCCATGAGAAGATTTTCGTGTCCACTAAGCGCGAGGTGCATACTATGCACCAGGTGCGGATTATGCACCGGGTGCGTACTATCTAAGCAAAAACTTTAATTTTTGATCCCACATTTGTCCCTGCGGACTATACACCGGGTGCGGACTAGAGTCCGGAAAATACGGTATATGTCTTCTTGTCCTCCGTTTCTTTGCTTTTTTTTTTTGCCTTGTTTTACTTTTTTGTTAAACAGCTGCAAGGCTGGCGGTGCAAAAACGGGGATGATAATCTTATTGATTTTGTTTTCATTCATTATTTGTAGTCGTGCGATGTCAGTACATCATCGTTGGAAGCTGAATCAGGTTGCCGACTCTTTCTCGTTGTCGCACATAGCGAGGCTTTGTTGCGCAAGTTTTACTATTCTTCGCACCCCCACGCACCTTAGGTTGTTCTGCGGCTTGCTCGTCCCAGCTCACCGGTCATCCACTCCAGGTTTCTCGCCCACGCACCTGCACCGCTACCTTTTCTCAACTCATTTTTTCTCCATGCAGCTTCGCACTGGAGCGGCTTTTCCCGCCACATTGCTACCATCACCTGCCCATCAGCCTTCATGAATCGTGAAACCGATCACCTACAACAATAAATATCTCTGGCATTTATGAATGTTTTCGACCGAGTCCCAAGAAGGGGGACTCTCCGGTGAAATTTTGATAATCACTGATTGGCCTCGAAATCTATTCAACAAAGAATAATTGACATTTCTAAACTTGTTACCTAGATTTCAAGTGACAATGCACATTTTTTGCGAAGTTATTAAAGCTCTCATTTCGGTCTGGCGTGCTGAGTGGCTTGAGTGGTAACACAGAAAGACGTGACGCGAAATGTTGTAATAGGGAGCAATATGGGAGCATTTCAGCTTGCTCCCGATGGGTTGCAAGAAATTTGATCACGTGCAACAAATTCTGGCTAAGCACACGACAACCAAAAAAAGAAAAAAAGAAAGACATTTGGAAATGTGCTGGGGTGTGCGAATATTGAAATTTTCGAATACGAATCGAATACGAATAAGACAAAAAAACGGGCTTCGAATATCGAATCGAATATCGAATATGTGTCTAGTAATCAAAAATGGCAAAACAAGAGGTAACGACAGGTTTTATTGCCTTTTTTTAAATAAATCAATGCAACTGCATTTTACTGGGCTGCAGTAGGCTAAAGCTACTTCTAGTAATGCACTCATTACAAATTATCGTCTGGGAAAATTAACTGCTCAATGCCCCCTACGCGCCGTGACATTATTTCCGCCAGAAAAAAGACCCGTTCGTTTAGGAAACCCGCGACATTTCACTAAAGTTTGAAGAAGTTCGTCTTGTGGACAGTGTTGCCCGGCTGCTACACGAATATTTTGAATTTTGGGAAACAATTATTTAGAAAGTACTTTGTTTTATATTTCATAAAATGGTTACCAATGTTTACACCATATAAAAGCGAAACATTGCGCTGTTAACGCTTTCATTAGTTATTAATGTGAACCAGCGATGCCAATAAACCCAACAAATATGGCACTTTTCCTCCGCCAAGTGCAATCAACTAATTTTTTTTTCCGTTTTTTTTTTTCTTTTTTTTCGTTTTTGCGCAAGCGCACAAAAGTCGATCTTCAGTCGAACCTTTGTCGAACATCACGTTGAAGGTCGAAAAAGTCAAACTCGGTTGAACTAGAACCTGGGCAGGTTCGCGACATCCCTAGTTTTGACTCCGCGGTAGTGGCAAAAGTGTTTTTCAATGGCGATGCAATATGTACTACTCGCACCTAGCTTTTTCTTCTTTTTTTGTTTACTTTTCAAACATTTATATTAAATAACACTCTCGAGATTTATTTTATATTTATATTTCACTCTCGAGGTTTATTTTATTGTATCAATTCATAGAACGCGCAATTACATCACATATTGCTCTAAAAGTGCCACAAAACAAAGGGCTTGGTGAAAAAGAAACCGAAACTGATTCTGTCTTGCTGCCATCGGACAGATAGAAACAGAGCAGACCGATAACGCACGCATCCTACGCCTTTCTCAGTGAATAAACATATTCATAGGGGAATGTGTGGCAGGCAAGTTATTCGTTACTTGCGCGAATAATCGCAGTTTTTGCGAATATTTGCCGTTTTTTTTCCGAATATTCGGCTTTGGCCGAATATTCCAGAACTTCCGAATCTGCAATTTTCGAATCGAATACGTTTCGAATAAGGAAAATATTCGATTCGTATTCGAAATTTCGAATATTCGCACACCCCTAGAAATGTGACGTGACCACACTGGAAAGCGCGGGAAAGTTTTAAATTATGTCTCGACATCACTTTCGTTTGCCGTTCTCTCAATCGCTATTTTTAATTTAGAGCTAAGAAAGAGCATGCTGGAAAGAGAAAAGCCCAATTATTCTGAAAATATGTTTGGTTAGCTAAAAGGAAATAAAGCGAAATAAAATAATAAAGAAATAATATAAATAAAGGAATAAGGGAAGCGAAACAACCAACCGATTTGACTCTGGCAATAGGGAGATGCTATATATGTTCTTCCTGTCGCTTCTTGGTGCATTATGACGGACCATAGCCGCCTCTCGATACATTCACACATGTTTGTTATTATCGCGAAATCGGCTGGCCCTAGCGAGCCACGTGCCCCTCCTATCGACCAAATTCTCTCAGTAGAAAGGGTGCTTTATAAGTCAGCAACCTCTGGTGTGGAGGGACCTAATTGTGAGTATCTAGTTATGCTCTGCTAGCATTTACCATGTTAACAATTACGCGGTAAGTACGATATCTACAGGGTTCAATTGAGAAAGGTAAACCCGGCCCTTTAGCCCGCATAAATAAAACACGATTTGCAAAAAAGCTGAAACATCGGGAGAAAATGACCCTATACACCAACTCATGTTTACAAACAAACCGGAGTGCCCGGAGCGCCCCTAGCGGACGCCACCGGCGCCGCGCATGCGCGATGGGGGTGTGGGCAAGAAACTCGCCGTCGCCCATAAACACACCATTGAAATGCGATGTTGTCGGCGTCAGTGTGAGTCCCCCTGCCCTTTTTCGCGTTCGAATTGTTGGTTCTACGTCTTCCAGGCGATGTCTGACTATCTTGAGCGGCGTCAGCGAAATTACCGAGGCTCGTTACACCGCAAAACTTCGCGTGAATAATGTGACATGTGGCGATTCATTCCGCGTGGACGCCGCAGAATGTACGCTAAAGCCTGATTCGCATGATGAGATTTCTCGGAATTTTCAGTCGCGACGCCGCTCGGGCTGCAAAAGCGTGAACCGTAGCTGAGATGGTCGACGTCGATACTGAAAATCGCAAGCAGGATCGGACAAACTGAATTAGGCATAACAAGTCGGTAAGGGTCACTGGTAACAATGATCAACTACTGTTTTCATCGAGCCTGCTTACCAACCTTCAAATTTAAGACTTTTGAGGCCTGCACTTCTTATCGCAAGTACCGGGCCAACATTTGGTCTACGGACCGGCGTCGTCTAAGAGAGCAGACGACAAGCAGAAACGTTTGAAAGAGCAGACGACAGTTCGAACAATCAGGCGGCCGTATGAACTTGAAGACGCACTGAACGTAGTCCGCAGATGGTCCGCACAACTTGACGGTTTTCTGGCGTTCATGTTGGAACAAAACAAATAAATCTTATGACCACAAGTATCCGTGAATTCAACCCAAAGTGCTTCCCGCCCAAGCAATCATTGTCCGACGGCGTCTCGTTTTCCCTTTTCACGGCACATATCCAGATTCTCGGACGAACCGAGCACGTGAAAACTGAGCTTCAAACCTTTCTCGACACTTTTGGTACGGCCCCAGGCGCGGCGTTTTGACGAGAAGGCAGGTTTTTGTCTGGTTCCTTTCAAAACAACGCAGGAATACACGTCTGGCATGGGGACTTCTGCCCACAGCCCCAGACCGGAAGTGCGACCGACGCGCCACCACCGCGCCGTGACGTCACAGAGATGAGTTCGTGTATAGTAGCGGCGATAAAATGCCGAAATTTGAGCACGTCGCGACCCCTGAATCAAAAGATACAAAAAAAAAAACTAAAATTTGTATGGTCGACGTCAATCTAGGCCTAATTTTAGAGCGCAGCTCTTAGGGGCCCGTTTCCGGCTTGAGCGGCGTCGGCGTAACCGCGCGGTGCATTATGGGAAATGTTCCATAATGCACCGCGCGAGCCCCCCCCCCCCGGGTCACGTGACCTGGGGGCAGGTCACGTGACCCCACCCCCCCCGATGACGTCATCATCACTGATGACGTCACAGGCATCCGCATCGCCATCGTCATCATCACTGATGACGTCATCAGTGACGTCACTGATGACGTCACCGGCATCCGCATCGTCATCGTCATCAACACTGATGACGTCATCAGTGACGTCACTGATGACGTCATCGGCATTGGCGTCGTCACGTGAGGTCACGTGACCGCCCGACGTCACGTGACGTGACACCCCAAGGTCACTTGACCCTCCCCCCCCCCAAGGTCACGTGACAACCCCCCCAGTACCCTTCCCTCCTCCTCCTCAAGAGCTGCGCTCTAATTCGGTGTTACAGGGAGTTGTAAACGGCTTTCTTTTTTTGTCATACCGTTATTTGAGCTGGTGGACGCCTGTAGCATTTATTTCAGTGAAAAAACTTGTCGGTTAGAAAGTCAATGTTGTTTTCGTTATGCCTGACAAGATTTGTCACTGAAATAAATGCTACAAGCGCCGACAAGCTCAAATATCGGTAAGATGAAAATTAGGCTTAAATGAACGGCAGCTCATAGTCTTTTTTTTTTTGTCTAAGGAATGTAATGTGCTTAAATTTTCGCATTTCATCACTAAGAGTCACCGTGTTTCAGCATTCTGCGAAGCGTTGTTTATGACGGCTACAAATCTGGGTCTGTCTTTCTCGATCGCACCCTATAGTTAATAAAGCGCGTTGATGCATCTTTAATGCCAAGTATGTTATCCCTTTACATTCTTTGGATGCATCATAAACTCGAAAATTCTGCTCTATCACCGTGCTTTCTTAAATAATTATGTACCTCTAGTGTACAGCTCATGGGTATTTACCTAATCGGCATTCGTACCTGGGTATTTTTAGATTTGCTTATTAAATCATCATATCCGATCACTAACCGCATGGCCAAAACAAACTTCGTTGCAAATACGCCTTCGCACACTTAGCACTTATATCTTGTATCTAAATGATAATGCATATTCTCTTAGTGACGTGCGTTCGTGTATTATTTCAAGGTACTTATCCCCACTTGGCGCCTGAGATTATACCTACGCGGAAAGCAAGTTCGTCTGCTTCTTGCACAGGGGTTGCTATGACGTCGGAACGCCAGACTCTTATTGGCTGATTGAGAAGAAATAGTGGGTAGACCTCAAGGTGTCTAGCATCGAGGTCCACCCACTATCCTCCAATAAAGCCAATCAGAGATCGGCGCGGTTCTGACGTCACCGCAACTCATGGACAAGAAAGCAGACGACTTGCTCTCCGCATAGTCCGTTCCACACCAAGGCAAACCTTAGCCAGCGCTGCTATCTGATGGTGAGCCAATAAAGCCGCGCCAAAAGTACATCGTCATGGTGATCGTCGTCTTTGTGCGTTTTCTATAACCAGCTGAACCAACCACTCACTGCGCATGCGCCGTGATCCTGCACTTCTTTTTTGTACGCGATTGGCTCTGCCGATGACTCAAAGAGAACAAGCGCAGTGAATGATTCACTTTTGGCGCTTCTTGTCGATTGTATCATTGACTGCGGACGGACGTAATCTAAAACGGAGCATAAACCGTTTTAGTGTAACGGTTGCCACGTTGAAATATGACGTAGTTTGAGTTGGGCGATCAAAAACTAAAGTGATTAAACGTAGCTACACTAAAAAAAAAAGAAGTATGATTAAGATAAAAGTAGGACTATGGGCACGAGCCCCCGTGAATTCTAGTGCCTTCCGAGGCACCCCTAGCGGCTCAGGTGCGTTCTGGAAAACATTTGCCAATTTGACTCTCAGGTGCGGGTTCCTGGACACCGCGGACCAGCACAACGCCCTTCGATGCAGTGTACCTCGTCGAGTCTTCGTAGGTCGACCGACGTGCGCGTACGATGCACTAATTAAGTATACTTCTCGTAACTTTATCGGACGGTATCTGATTCAAGGCGAAGGCAAGCCACGTCTCTTCAGCGAAACTAAAGCCTAATGTCGATCTGCGTACACTGCTCTAAACACAGACTCCTCGTTGGTGTTTGTTTTCGACTTCGACAGACTTCGGTGGCCTGGCACCGAGATTAGCATCGGACTTTTACAATGTCTTCATGTCGTGTTTTGATCATCGTTCTTAAGCCATCATTTTCTTTGCTTTCCTAGCCCCGATTCATTTGCCCAGTGGCTGCCACCTCGTATTCCTCCTTCCCGAACATTCTGGTAAACAAAGTCACGAGAAGAGAAGTATAGCTGCCGCATCACATGCAAACGTAGCTCAGCCTACGAAGACTCTACGAGGTATACGCTGAGTTTAGGGGCGTGGTGCAGGTCTGCGGTGTCCGCTTGCGGCTGACGGCGGTCCGATGGAGGAAACCGAAAATAAAATCTTCGTAGATAAATGTTTCCCAGAATGGAGCTGAGCCGCTAGAGGCGCTACGGGTTTGCGAACTGTACATGGGAAAATGGAGTGATTTGCTAATTTGGCCCAAGTCAGCCACCTCAAAATTCAACATGGCGGCCGCCACGAAAAAAACAAACGGTTCGCAGTGCGCACCATATGTTCTTCTGCATGCCGACGTTATATCAATGTCAAGTGAGAAGCGAGGACAGCTGGCGAGTCGCGAGTCGTTGTCAAGTGGCTATTGCGAGGGCGGGAGTGTCTTTCAGGCTCTGCGTTATCGCTCTGAAAGCACTTTTGTAGTGGCAAGCTCTGAGTTGAGCACTTACGCCGCATTCACACTGGCGGTTGAACCGCTTTCGCAAGAAGGTTGCCAAAGGCGGTTGTATAAAGGTCCAACGCAATTTCACGCGCGTTTGGTGATGATAAAAATGAGCGGTTCAGCTTCCCGGTTTCGTTCCGAACGCCAGTGTAAATGCACCTTTAGTCGTGTCCCTTAGCCCCTTGTCCCCCCAAACGAGCAAGGGAAGAAACACTCCTCACAGGCACGTTGAAGACGTTTTTGGACGCTTCAGAGTCACCTAGTGGCTCACATAAAAACGCGTGTGTGAACAGGTGGTGCTGCTGATCGTTGTTCTGGTCACGAGGTCAGCCTTTTCAACCAAGACACGGCAAGGCTCGTGAACGGCTAAGATATATACGGCGAAGCTCACGAACAATACCTCCTCTTTCTCGATGGAACGCCATCACCCTAGAGGATGCGGACGCTAACTCAGCGATTAGGTCCGAGCCCAACGCCGAGCGTCTTTCCACGCTTTGATTGGATACGAGAGCCAGCCGAACGATTATGCGCGACTCGCGTCCAATCAGCGGCTGCGCTCGATCTCACAGCAATGACGTCGAAATCCTAATGCACAGCCTTTGATTATTCTAGGTGGCGTTGCCTCAGCACCCGCGTCAACTTGTACTTGGCTGCGTCATTCACTGCCGAAACTTACGTCGATTGGAACCCCGTCATGACCGACAGCCATCGATTCAATTACCGGTGCTAGCATGTTCACACCAGTCATCCATCATAATATCATGCAACCGTGCTGTTTGGTTTATTTTGGTATTTTGTACACTCACTCATAAATAATTCAACCAATCAATGCAAATACATTGCAGGAAAATCCCTATCGTATAGCTTCAAAATCGTTGTTTTAAAAAAAGAAACACTAAATAACGTTTAGCTTAAATTATCTTCGTATTAATAGGTCCACACACTGATTGCAAAACAAGCCCACACGAGGTGTGGTCCAACGCGCAGGAACCTGATTCGCTTGGAGCGATTTCCCACGCGCTCTGCAAACAGCAGCGCCACCGCAGCAGCATGACGTCAGGGCCGCGCGTCGGTCTATAGACCATTCCAACGATCTCCTGTACTGCACGCTGCCATCTTTGTCTAGTGGGGTGTGGAACGCGCTGTGAGCATGCGCAGTTGCTCTCTTCTTTTTCTTTTGTAATATTAGACGCCGCGCACGGGTTTACTCAGCATTTTTTGCCTGAGTAATAAACGCTGGAAAAAGGTGTATGCGGCGTGCAAGTTCCTCTGCTCTTTTCGCACTTCGTGCGTTTGTTTATCCTCCACATGTGTCCACGTGCTTTTGTTTTCTGGCGTCCTGATCATGCCAATGATAGCCCGCGCTTGGCAATTCCGTCATCACGCCTCGATCCTCTGCGGGGTCCTCTTAGTTGGCCGTTGCCCCCTAGTTGCGGTTCGCCGCGCCAAAGGCGCTACGCCCTGCCTTTCTCGCTCTACCAGTGAGGCGGAGCAGGAGACGAGACCTTCGGTTGTAGTGATTAGTGGGTACAGCCGAAGCTATACTCTGTTTCATACTTAGTGTGCAACGCTGTCAAAGCTACTGGCGCGAGCGCGTGGCTTCATCTATGGTTTTGTTTGCGCGAGAACGCGTGCAAATGATCAACGAGATCAAGCCCCATGCTCGCGCCAGTAGCTTTGACAGCGTTGCACACTAAGTATGAAACAGAGTATAGCTGCCTTCGTCTCCACTCTCTGTTCGAACGCTCTCGAATGCGAATGCTAACTGCCGATCACCGGCGTTTGGTGCTCGAGCGCGTTCGAAGTGCGAGTAAGGACTATGGCAGCTTGTTTAGCGTCAATACCTACTAATCGTTCCAACCAGAGCTCGGTGACGTGATTTCCCCGTGCGTTCTCCAATCTATCACTCTATCAGTTTTGACAGATCTCAGCAAGCGTTCGGAAAGGTGCGTGAAGCCGCCATAACTTTAGTTCAAACTTCTCGGGAGGCAGTTGGCAGTGCCCGTGGGGTGCCTCGATGCTAGCGTCACTTCTAGGGTGGAGACACCCGTTGACCCCCGTAATTGGGTCCATCTGACGAGGCAGGGCAACAACCCCTTAGAAGAATCAAAGCGTCCCAACGACCTCCTCTTCCTCAACGAAACGTCATCAAACTCGGATGGCGCAAACTCAATAATTGGCGCCGAACTCGACGCTGCGCGTCCTTTGGCGCGTTGCTGGACACGGCTGCCTGCCGAATGCTGACACGGGCGCTCGTGTGCAATCTGTATCTGCGCTCCATCTGACTTCGATGACGCCGAGATTCAAGTGCGTATGGCTTTGATTCTTCTAAGTGGTGTGGGGCAGGGCCACAACGGGTCCTACATTTTTTTATGTTTGTGGATGTAACTTGTGGGCGGAAAAGTTGAATGTTTCGGTGTCCTTTGGACTACGTTGACTCGAGTCAGCGCCGAAAAAGGGCTGTTCGAATTTTAAACCAACTCGTATTATACGCAAGAATCGCGCAGTTTATTTCATCAGCTTCGCATACTAACACTTCGGATTATTATAACACAAAATTGCTACAATGTTTCATGGAACTGTATCTAGAAACAGCCAATTTCCAGCAACAATACTTCTTAATTGTTCTCGTCAAACTAGAGCGAATTTAGCTGGGCTTTTTCACCTTCCACAATGCCACAAAGTATACGGAGAAATACTAATTCAATTCACTGGTGCAAAAATATGGAATTTATTGTCAGTTGATCTTCGGAGCTCGCATAACTTTAAATAAAACCCTGAAACACTATCGTCTATTTGCTACCTATTTCATCTTCATCTCATGGTCACTGCTTTCGTTTAGTTAATTTATATTGCTCGAAATAAATTCTGTCTACATTCTGTTAAGTTGCTTTTTCAGTTTGTCTTTTATTTCTCATATTAAACGCTCTTCATCGTAGATTAAATGTTGTTTAATGAGCCCACACTAGGCAAGTGGCTATGGGTCTATCTGTCTTTTCAATTATTTGAATGTGCTTTCTGAAAAATAAAATAAAACTGTAACCGAAACTGGAAAGAGCAGCTGGAAGTTCGACCCAATATGGCGGCTGTCCCCACCCGATACGCGGCCCTGGTATATACACCTTTTCTACGTGGGCGCCGCCATCTTCAATTCTGGCACTTCCGGTATGCGTGAAAACATCGCTTTCTTCTCGCCTCGACAGTAGAACGTGCTAACATTTTAATTGCAACCGTAAGTCGTTCTTGTTATGAACCCTCTATACTTTTTTACTTGTTCGGTGTTGTAATCTCTTGCTTTTCTTTTTCGGAACGCATACCGGATATGGGGACAACGTGGCTGGGTCCGAGGCTAAACGCCTCGTGCCGTTTCGTGCTTTGCACGCACAGAGCTCCAGCGAGGTTGTCGCGCGTGTGAACAGACTAAAGTTGCCTGGATGCATCGCGGCAGCTCTGGCGTGGCCAAACTGGCTGCTGAGATTGATTGCACACTCTGCCGAAACACTCCGTCCTTAGACAGCTCACTGGGCCTATTGCTATATTACACAAGCATCAAGGAGAATGCAGGGATTGGTGCTCCACGCGCCACACGTGCCGGCGTCAGCAGTAATAACTTTTCTAAAGCAAATACCTAAAACAAACGGCATCTTGCACGCGCGTTCGTAAACACTTTATTATGGTTATTTACTTAGAATCTTTTATACGCGGGGAAGGCTTGCGCGTGTGGCGCGTGGAACATCAATCCCTGCATTCTCCATAAAGGGCCCATGAAACGATTTTAACATCGAGGGAACGTGCACCTTATTACCCTTTCTTTGTTTACTTTAGCACAAGGACCATAAAACACGACCACTTCTCTCGAAATGTCGCGAATGCGCTACGTAACCGCAAAAACAAAAAGGAACTATTTCTTGACTCGACTTCACGCACGGAGGCCATCGGAACTAACTTTGTGACGTCACGGCGGGTACGGTTATTGAGATCGCTTTTGAACAAGTATATTCTCAGTTTAATGGTAACGTTTAGAAATGATTTCGTTCCAACATAAACAAATGAATGGAAAGTTTTATATTCTCGTTCAGTACACGAAGTTTTCGCAGCGCCATCTATCCGGAGTAAGTCAAAGCATCCCGTCCCCGCTGCTCCGCTGCCTAGCAACGTTGGCTGGCTGCTACCGGACGAGCGGTGTGATCAACGCGATATAAAAACCACGTTTCGGCAGCTGCGTGCTTCGTTTTCTTTCTCGTGCGCCTGGTTCGCCTGCCTGCAACTATAGACGCTTTCAGCGCGCGCCAAATTGAGCCGCCATAGCCGACCTTCTCTTGTCTTACCGAGATGCCGAGCCACTGAAGCGGGCGTTGACGAGTCTCCACAAGGGCCTATGATGGCTAGAAGGACGCGGTAGAATCCAAAATGACAATGACCTGACCTACTGTGGTAATGATGCAGTGGAGCGAACGGAATAAGAAGAAACAAAAACTGAAGGTCGGTTATGGCGGCGCCCATGCACAGCTGCCTGAAAGCGTCTATAGACCTTTCCAATGTTTACAAAATCACAGTCCAGCGTGCGATCTTCACAGCCCAGCACGTGCGTGTTCGTCGCTTCGGAAAGCGAGCAAAGCACGCGCCATACGCACGAACACTCAAAATGGCACCGGCCACAAGCTCGTTTTTGGAAAGGTCTATACTTCGTTTCACTTTATCTGCGAGCGAAGCCAAAGCTAGAATCGCGAGACCAGCGCTTTTTGCGTTTCTGCCCAGCTCGCGCGCTCGAGCAAAGCCTTAAGGCACGGAGCTTTCGTGCTCGCGCTTCCAGCTTTGCCTTAGCTCGCACATAAGCTGAAACGAAGTATATACTCCGTTTCACCTTATGTTGTACCGCAGCGAAGGCTAGAAGCGCGAGCTCATAGCGTTGGCAGCTCCCTTGGTGCACGAGAGCTTGTACCGCCGAGGTGTGCCATAGAGCAAGGAGCTCGCGCTTGTAGCCTTTCCTGCGGTGCAACACAAGGGGAAGCGACTGCTGAGCGCGTGCAGATGGCGAGCTTCCAGGGTTCTTTTGCAAGGTGCATTCCACACCGTCAAAATGGCCGGTCTTAGCAGCCTATTAATGGGGAGAGTCTGCTCTCGCTGTAGCAACGTCCACAGTGCTAAGGAGAGGACAAGACCGGAAGCCGCGTACCCCGCGGCGCGTCATGCGCACGTGACCCGGGAAACATTGTATGAGTTGAGGGGCATCCCCAAACGCCATCTTATTTGGCCGGAAGTCCGAAAACCGTTTCATGGGTCCTTTAATGCTTGGGTAATATAGGAAATGGTCTATAGACCTATTGCTATACATAGGTTGCACTGACGTAATTTGGACCTCCTTTCTGGTGGCCGAACTTCCTCGAGCGTAGCCTTTACTGTGCATATTCTACGATCAGTACACGAGCGTCACGAGCGAGCGGAAACGAGTAAGCACAGCTTCATTATACTTCGTTTCACTTTATCTGCGAGCAAAGCCGAAGCTAGAAGCGCGAGACCAGCGCTTTTTGCGTTTCTGCCCAGCTCGCGCGCTCGAGCAAAGCCTGAAGGCACGGAGCTTTCGTGCTCGCGGTTCCAGCTTTGCCTTCGCTCGCACATAAGGTGAAACGAAGTATAACAGCAGGTTTTGGCCACCAGAAAGGAGGAAGGATATTGTCACGGAGGAACAGCCAAGAAAACAAGGAATAACTGGGAGAAACTGAAACGTTTAATGGGGCGAACTTGTGCCCAAAAAATAACAAAAAGGGAACAGAAGAAAACAGCAGAGCGTCGCAGGCGTCGATGTCGGCGAAACCGCAGGATCGAGCGCTGGGGCGAGACTGACTCCGGTTCGCCACGCGGCGCCCCTTATGTACATGCGTAAGCTTCTGGAATAATCAGCGTAGAATGTTCGACGCGTAGAACATTCGGACCTCGAACACGCAACAGGATTCTCGAATTTACCAGAAAACTAGATTGCCGGAATAACAAAAGATGCGTCGCTCCCAGGGATCGAACCCTAGCTTTTCGCGTGGGAGGCACGCGCGATAAGCGTTAGGCCACGAGCGCGCTGCCTGCTTGGTCAGCTGCGCTCGCGGCATTACTCCCCCCTTTAAAAAGTGCATCGCCCCGATGCAACACAAAACAAAACAAAGCAAATAAAAAGGACGGTAAACTAAAGAGTCATTTGGAATGCATAAGGTGCACAGTCCTATCGGGCGTAGTACGGCTTCAGGCGCACGACGTGGACGACTTCAGGCCGTGGTGGGCGGCGTGATGATGTTCTTGTTCCGTCGGGCATCACCTCGTTGTTCAGCTCCCCGAGGCGACGAAGTACCTTGTACGGTCCAAAGTACCGTTTCAGCAATTTCTCACTGAGGCCACGGCGACGGATGGGCGTCCACACCCACACCCTGTCTCCGGGCTGGAAGTGGACGTCCCTGCGACGAAGGTTGTAGCGGCAGGCGTCGACGCGTTGCTGGTCTTGAATCAGGAGTCGGGCGAGCTGGCGGACTTCTTCGGCCCGTTGAGCAACCACCTGGGCGTCGTCGCTCTCACTGTCAGCTGGCTCATGGGGCAGCATCGCGTCCAGCATGGTCGTTACTTTCCGACCATGTACCAACTGGAAGGGTGTGAATCCAGTGGTCTCTTGAACCGCCGTATTGTAGGCGAACGTGACGTAGGGCAACACCTCGTCCCACGTCTTGTGCTCTACGTCGACGTACATAGAGATCATGTCAGCGATTGTCTTGTTGAGTCGCTCCGTCAGCCCGTTGGTCTGCGGGTGGTACGCAGTTGTACGACGATGGCTGGTGTGACTGAGTCGGAGGATTTCTTGGGTCAGCTGTGCCATGAACGATGATCCGCGATCTGTAATCAGAACTTCTGGAGCGCCGTGCCGGAGGACGATGGACTCAATGAAAAATTTGGCAACTTCCACGGCAGTCCCTGAAGGAAGGGCTTTCGTTTCGGCGTACCGCGTGAGATAATCGGTTGCGACGATTATCCATCGGTTCCCTTGCGTCGATGGTGGGAATGGCCCAAGTAAGTCCATTCCAATTTGCTGGAACGGGGCAGATGGCGGCGCAATAGGCTGAAGAAGTCCTGCCGGTCTCGTCGGTGGTTTTTTCCGTCGTTGACACTCGTGGCAAGATCGGGTGTAGTGATGCACTGTCTTCGCGAGCTTGGGCCAGTAGTATTTTTCGCGTATCCTGGCGAGAGTTCTGCTGTAGCCAAGGTGTCCCGCCGTCGGGTCATCGTGGCAGGCTTGAAAAAATTCTTCTCGAAGACTGGAAGGGACCACCAACAGCCACGCCGTGTTGTTGTCGCTGAAGTTCTCCTTGTAGAGCACACCTCGTCGGAGGGAGAAGGTTGGCAGTGTTCGTACAAAACTGCGGGGAACGGCACTTCCTTGTCCCTCTAGGTGCTCGATGAGTGCTCGCAGCTCAGGGTCATCTCGTTGGAGTGCTGCCATGTCACTGACATCCAGAGCGCCGAGGAAACACTCATCGTCGTCCTCTTTGGTGCAGGCAGGAGCGGCCTCGACTGGGGCCCTTGACAGGCAGTCGGCGTCATTGTGCTTCCGGCCGGTCTTGTACACCACGGTCATGTCGAACTCCTGCAGTCGTAGGCTCCACCGGGCCAGGCGTCCGGAGGGGTCCTTCAGATTCGCCAGCCAGCAGAGCGAGTGGTGGTCTGTGACCACGCGAAAAGGACTTCCATACAAGTATGGGCGAAACTTTGTTATTGCCCAGACGACAGCGAGGCACTCCTTTTCAGTAGTTGAATAGTTCCTCTCCGCGTTAGACAGCGTTCGACTTGCGTATGCGATGACTCGTTCTGCGCCGTCCTGCATTTGGACTAGTACCGCACCCAGTCCGGTGTTACTGGCGTCGGTGTGGATCTCGGTTTCAGCAAACTGGTCGAAATGGCCAAGAATCGGGGGCGTCTGGAGTCTTCGTTTGAGCTCGTCGAATGACCTCTGGTGTTCTTCTGTCCACTCGAACTTTACGGCGTCTTTCGTGAGGTGTGTCAGCGGTGCGGACAGCTTGGCGAAGTCTCGAACAAAGCGCCTATAGTAGGCACAGAGTCCGAGAAATCTTCTCACGGCCTTCTTGTCAGCCGGCGGCGTAAATGCAGCTACGGCGCGGGTCTTCTCGGGGTCAGGTAGAACGCCTTTGTTGTTCACGACGTGGCCAAGGAACTTTAGTTCCCCATAGGCGAACCGACACTTCGTTGGCTTGAGTGACAGGCCGGCGGTCTTGATGGCTTGAAGCACAGCTCGAAGTCGTCTGAGGTGTTCGTCGAAATCTCGTGAGAATACCACGACATCGTCCAGGTAGACGAGGCAGCTCTGCCATTTCAGGCCTGCCAGCACGGTGTCCATGACGCGCTGGAAGGTGGCTGGTGCTGTACAAAGTCCGAACGGCATCACTTTGAATTCGTACAGTCCGTCGGGAGTGACGAAGGCAGTTTTCTCCCGGTCACGTTCGTCGACTTCAATCTGCCAGTAACCGCTCTTCAAGTCCATCGACGAAAAATATCGGGAGTGGCGCAATCGGTCTAACGTATCGTCGATGCGGGGGAGCGGATAGACGTCCTTCTTCGTCACAGCGTTCAGTCGACGATAGTCCACGCAGAACCGCACGGTTCCGTCCTTCTTCTTTACAAGTACGACCGGGGACGCCCATGGACTTCTTGAGGGTTGAATGATGTCGTCGTCGAGCATCTCCTGAACTTGATCTTGAATCACTTTCCTTTCCTTTAAGGAGACTCGATACGGCGACTGGTGAACAGGGAGTGCGTCGTCGTCGGTTATAATGCGATGTTTCGCCATTGGTGTTTGGCGCACTTTCGATGTCGTGGCAAAACAGTCACTGTATTCGGCGAGGAGATCAACCAGTTGCCGGCGCTTCGAAGCTGGGAGCTCGGGGTCGATGTCGAGTGGCGGCGGCGTCGTGCTCTTCTGCTGTGGCGACGAGGTTTCCTCTGAGACTGCGGTGACCACGGCTGGCGTCTGAAGCTCCTCGACGTAGCCCATGGTAGTACCCTTCGTTAGGTGCTGCGGTTCCTCTCGAAAGTTTGTCACGAGAACAGTTGTTCGTCCTTCTTGAAGATCCGTTACGCCTCGTGCGACGCCAATTCCTTTTTCAAGGAGAAGTTGAACGCAGCCTTCCAGAAGAGCTTCACCGTGCACGGCTGCGTCGGTTATGACGGTGACGAAAACACTCGACCGCGGCGGCAGATTCACATGGTCGGCTATAACTCGGATCGCGGATGACGTCGTGTTGGCCTCCACCGGGGGCAGGACAGGCTTTCGCAGCGTCAACTGGTTTTCCCCGAGGTCGATGACGGCGCCATACTCGCAGAGAAAGTCCATTCCAAGGATAACGTCCCTCGAACAGTCTTGCAGAACGACGAACTTTACAGGGCACGTCTCACCGTGGATCTCGACGCGAGCAGTGCATCTCCCGACTGGTGTGATGAGGTGTCCTCCGGCGGTTCTTATTTGTGGTCCATCCCACGGCGTCATGACTTTTCGAAGGCGGCGGGAGAGCCTCCCACTCAGAACGGAGTAGTCTGCTCCGGTGTCGACGAGTGCCGTCGCGTCGTGGCCGTCGATGATAACGTTGAGGTTGTTGGACACCGAAGCAGGAGCGTCGTTGCGATGCGCAGCGTCGGGAGAGTGGGAGCGCTCCGTCGTTCTTGGAGGCTCTTTACTTCGGTCGTCTTCGGCAACGCCACCTCCAGGCGTTGCCGCGCCTAGTTTTCCCGGCGACGCAGGGGAGACAGGCTCTCTCGGCGGGGTCGTGGCGCTGGAGACGCTGAACGTCGTGGTGACGGCGAGCGAGATTCATGGCGGAGAGACGGCACTGAAGAGGGCGAGCGTCGAAGGTACTCCTCGATATCGCGAGGGCGTTCGCCGTACCTCGGGCGTGGGTCGTTTGGGTGGAAACCACGCAGCCCAAGTCGACGGTAGGGGCAGCTGCGGTAGATGTGGTCGGCTTCCCCACAGTGGTAGCAGAGCGGGCGTCGGTCGGCCGTTCGCCACACGTCGGTCTTCCTCGGCGAGGGTTGCTCCGCGCGGACGTCCTGGACTTGTCCTTCCTGGAGTCGAGGATACTGTGGCATCGGAGGGTCTCGTCGGGGTGGCGCCGTGGTCTGGCGGTGAGCTTGCGGCGGTCGTCGGGCCATGGCGGCGTAGCTCAAAGTCGGTTCCTCTGGCGTCGTCGTGTTGATCGGACCCTCAGGTTGGAAGGCTCGGTGAACTTCCTCCCGGACGACTTCGGCGAGCGACAGTGAGGACGGGCGATTCGCAGCGGGAAGTATCTTGCGGAGTTCTTCCCGGACGACTTCATGGACGATCTCCCGAAGGCTGTCGACACCGCTGGTATTCAGGTCCAGGAGGGAAGCAGCGACAGTTGGAGCAGCTGGCGCGCCGGCAATCCGGTGGTAGTGGCTTGCTCGGGCCGTCAGTGCACGCTCGATGTTGGTGGCTTCACTCACAAATGCATCAACGGTCGTCGGGGGATTGCGGACCAGGCCTCCGAATCCTGTCTTGGTAGGGGTAGGCTTTACGGGCATAGGATGGTACCCCGCACCTCCACCAAAATGTCACGGACGAACAGCCAAGAAAACAAGGAATAACTGGGAGAAACTGAAACGTTTAATGGGGCGAACTTGTGCCCAAAAAATAACAAAAAGGGAACAGAAGAAAACAGCAGAGCGTCGCAGGCGTCGATGTCGGCGAAACCGCAGGATCGAGCGCTGGGGCGAGACTGACTCCGGTTCGCCACGCGGCGCCCCTTATGTACATGCGTAAGCTTCTGGAATAATCAGCGTAGAATGTTCGACGCGTAGAACATTCGGACCTCGAACACGCAACAGGATTCTCGAATTTACCAGAAAACTAGATTGCCGGAATAACAAAAGATGCGTCGCTCCCAGGGATCGAACCCTAGCTTTTCGCGTGGGAGCGCGATAAGCATTAGGCCACGAGCGCGCTGCCTGCTTGGTCAGCTGCGCTCGCGGCATTATGACGTCACGTGCAACCTATGTATATTACTTAAGCATCACGGAGAATGCAGGGATTGGTGTTCCACGCGCCGCACGTGCCGGCGTCAGCAGTACTATACTCTGTTTCACCTTATGATGTACCGCAGGAAAGGCTACAAGCGCGAGCTCCTTGCTCTGGGGCACATCTCGGCGGCACAAGCTCTCGTGCGTTAAGAGCAGCTCCCAAAGCTATGAGCTCGCGCTTCTAGCCTTCTCTGTGGTACAACATAAGGTGAAACGGAGTATAGTAACTTTTCTAAAGCAAATACCTAAAACAAATGACATCTTGAACGCGAGTTCGTCAAGGATTTATTTTGGTTATTTACTTTGAATCTTTAATACGCGGGGAAGGACTTGCGCGTGTGGCGCGTGGAACAACAATTCCTGCATTCTCCTTGATGCTTGGGTAATATAGGGAGTATTCACTGGCGGCCATAGCTGTGTGCTCGGCTGCGGAGCGCGTGCTGAACGCGAGCTTCCACAGTTCTTTCGCCACGTGCATTCCGCACCACCAAGATTGCCGGTCTTGGCAGCCTATTAATGTGAGCTCGTTCTGAGCATGCGCTCTAAACAATGACCTCAAATATGGCGGCCAGTGAATACCTCCTATACAGAGCCGTTTATTGAGAGAGTTTGGCCATACATGGTTTGAATAGGCGAGCATCTCGGGCCAACCACAGGCCGCGAAACAGCACCTAGCGGTGGTCGCGTGCTCTAAATCTGTGCCACGACTATACTTCGTTTCACCTTACGTGCGAGCGAAGGCAAAACTGGAAGCGCGAGCACGGAAGCTCCGTGCGTTCAGGCTTTGCTCGAGCGCGCGAGCTGGGGAGAAATGCAAAAAGCGCTGGTCTCGCGCTTCTAGCTTTGGCTTCGCTCGCAGGTAAAGTGAAACGAAGTATAATTTGAGCCGTGCCGAGCGGAACTCCGCGTCTCAAGACGCTCGCGCACCCCACCCTTTGCACTTCTTTCTTTCAGCCAGTCTCAGGACGCTGTTCTAGCAGTGCATACAAATGCATGGGCACGAGCGCGTGGCTTTGGAAAGTGCCTCCTATGCACGAGGTCTCGTACAAACAATAGCGTTTCGCTGAGCTAGGCTCACGCGCCTGGGCCTTTGTCTTCACTGTCGACATTTGTGAGATGGAGTAGAGGTCTTCTGATTGGTCGACGCTTTGTCACAAATTTAGTTTACGTTCTAAGCGTGGGGGGAATATTCGGCGCTGGCGGCGGCCTTTGCTCCGCCTATTGTCCAAACTCTCCTAATATACGGCTCTGCTCCTATAGCAATATGTCTATAGGAAGTATTCACTGGCGGCCATATCCGTGTGCGCGACTGCTGAGCGCGTGCTGATGGCGAGCTTCCACAGTTCTTTTGTAACGTGCATTTCGCACCCTCAAGATTGCCGATCTTTGCAGCCTATTAATGTGGGCTCGTTCTGAGCATGCGCTCTAGACATCACCCACAAATATGGCGCCCAGTGAATACTCCTTATAGGGTGTATTCACTGGCGGCCATATCTGTGTGCGCTAATGCTGAGCACGTGCTGATGGCGAGCTTCCACAGTTATTTTGCAACGTGCTCCCCGCACCATCAAGATTGCCAATCTTGGCAGCCTATTAATGCGAGCTCGTTCTGAGCATGCGCTCTAAACAGTGACCTCAAATATGGCGGACAGTGAATACCCCCTATAGACCTTTTTCGCATAACCTCAAACCAGCCAGTAACTGACGTACCCTCGACCTGGTGCATTTTTGGATTGCCCGCTGACACAGGGTATGCAACCGCCAAGGGTATGGGCGAAAAGGCTTAAAAACGGACTTTCGTGCATGAGTTAGTTCCGAGTGCTCCTTTTTACCGTGCTGCAATTTTCGAAAATCTACGGTTGTCTGGCTACCACTGCGTGGTCGTCGGATGGATAAATAATTTTAAAAAGCATAAGAACAATAGCAGAAAGTGTGCCATGGGCACAAGGAGCTGCAGCGCGAGTGTGGCTGCAATGTTATCGAGCTTCGCATTTTCCCCAAGAATCCTTATTTATGAAGTTAGTCGATTGCGAGCTTGAATCACGAGAGATTCGTATCAGACTCAACGTCACGTTTAAGGATCACGACCACTTCGTCTACGACAAGAGGACCGATTTTAATTCCCGGTGCAGGTGGTCCAATTAGGTTATCACTGCAAGCCCCATGGTATGTGAAAGGTATGAAAAAGTCTACATGCCACCACTCAAGATGGAGCTATCAAATGCCGAGAGCTTACCTTCATAGACTACATTAAACTGCTCATATATAGACCCTTTCTTCAAGGGTGCCGCCATCTTGAATTGACGTCACTTCCAGTATGGGCGAAAACATTGTTTTGCCGTCGCCACGCCTGTAGAAGACACTTAGAATATACGCGTAACCGTCACAGATTATCGTTTTGCCTCCCCCTTATTTTTTGACTAGTGACAGGTTGGAACGTTTTAGTATTTTTTCACCGCCCATACCGGATATGCCTATTAGGTGGCTGGGGTCGAGAGTAGGCAAGGTGATGGCCTCTGAGTAGCCAGCTGAATTCAACAGGACAAGCTCCAACCAAGTTATTGCAGCCCACCATAGCCAAGTCTAGCCAAGTTCCCCCCTATACCCCCACCGTTGCCTACCCAGATAGCTGTGCTGCCAGAACTAGCCGGTATTTCTTTTTCTAAACCGCTAGACGGCGTCGTCGGCGCCGCCATTTTCAAGATGGCGGCGCCGTTAAAGAAAAGGTCTATAGGGTGAGTATCTCTTCCGTTTTGAGGAGCAATCCAAGAGAACAAAATAGAATATTTGTAGGTCGCGTTTTTAACATGCGTTATTGCGCAGCAGAGGCTAGATGTGCGAACTATGAGCTTTCAGTGTCCCTGCCAAGCATACGCGGTTGTACAGTGCGAGCATCGTTCAGGGGAACATGCTTTCGATTGTAGCTTCGGCTTCGTTATCGCATAAAGTAAACATACTTGCTTCTGGAGGTAATCAAATTAATCAATACGAATTATAAAGCTAAAAGGAATGGGGGCCTTCTAGTACATTCTTACCGTGCTCCGCATACCACATACCAGAGGCTTCGAAGCATGCTTATAAGCGCGCGGCCCGCGGTGACGGTGTCACTCCGGCACGCGCTTCAAAAGCATGCTTTAAAGGGGTTCTGTACGCGGAACACGGTAACGGTTTGCTAAAAGTCTCCAATGTTTGATGAGACGCCGAGGCCGTGACCTGCATATTTATTTTACAGCGAAGCTGTTAATGGCTAGGGTTCCGTGGACTTTTTTGTGTGCAGTGACTAAAAAGTCTACGCACGCACCACCGCTCGTGCACGCCTTCCATGTATAAAAGATTTGAAGTGAATAACCAAAATAAAGTGTTGACGAACGCGCATGCAAGATGCCATTTTTTTTAGGCTTTTGCTTTAGAACAGTTATTGCTACAGACGCCGGCACCGCACGCGCACGCCTTCCACGTACAAAAGATTCGAAGTAAATAACCAAAATAAAGCATTGCCGAACGCGCGTGCACGATGCAATTTGTTTTAGGCTTTGGCTTTAGACCAATTACTGCTGCAGACGCCGGCAGGTACGGCGTCTGCAGCAGTACCTGCCGGAATGGAATGGTGTTCCACGCGCCGTACCTGCCGGCGTGTGGAACACCATTCCCTGCATTCTCCTTGATGCTTGGGTAATGCAGTAATAGGTCTATTCAGTAGATTAGTTATCAATAGGCACCATTTTGAAGATCAGTAGACTCTCAGGTAGATTATAAAGGTTTCTCAAAGATTTGCCGCTGTGCGACCCACGTTGGCCGTGTACGCTCGCACCGCCTTCTCTTTGTCGTCGTTCCAAGCGCTTGCGTGCCTAGTTTTTTTTCCTTCCGCTCTCCCAGGGTGGCGGTCCCGTCGCGTGTGTCTATAGTTTCCTCCGGCTCCTTGGGGCGGCTCTGTGTCGCGTGCTAATCAGCTTCGCTGGTCATCCACCTTCACAGAGTAAAATGGCCCTTTTTTTCTTTCTTTTTTAGTTGTTTTACATGCTCTGTAAGCGGCCGTGGTTGGATGCCGACATTTGCTTGCATTCGAACGTGGCTCGTGCATGGTCGAACGTAGCAGCGGAGCTTGTCGTGTCGCGCGGATAGTACAGCCAGCATTAAGGCCGGTTCTCACATGGAGCGAAGCGCTGATGTAGCGCTACTCACGTGCCGTCAGCTACTTATCGCCTGCCACGAGCAACAGTTTTGGCGGTGCGATGCAAAGCTGGTGAACGCTCCGGTCAGCACGCGCTTAGCGCGAGGTTAGCGCTATGCTTGTAGCGCTCCGCTGCATGTGTGAACAGGCCTTTACACGGTCGAGTCTTGCGGACAGGCTCGCGCCCATTGCTCGAAAGCAACGGGCCTATTAGTGGCGAGATATTTTGGTGGCACCCTCCTATGGTTCCCTCTCGTGACGTCATTACCTTGCAAACAACAAGTTCGATGGTGTTTGTAATTATCATGGTGGAAGCTTGAAATCATTGCTCTCACAAAGCAACACTGCCAACACCACCATAATTGAAGTTATTCCATTCCCCATATTTCCGTCAATAATAAAAACTTCTTGACTGCATCATGAAGCAACTACGCCAACAACAAGTTTTAATTGATAAATCCTTTGCTGACATCATAGTCACCATTCGGCCAATCGTTGAAGGCCGACTACAGCGACGCTTTCAATCGCGCACGTCGCCAATAGGAATAACAAAGCTCACCCGAAGTTACCAAACCCCCGGCTCGAAAGTCCTCTACCCTCGTGTGTCGCTCAAACTTTCGAAACACACACAACTTGATGACACGGACTTTCATTTGTCCGGCGGTGTTCCTCCACAGGTCGATAAAACCACGTCACCGGCCAACTCCGACGACGCCTTTGAAGATGGGTGCAGACCGAGACGTATAAGTGACACGCCATCTCTTCAACTCTGGTTCGTTCCAATTTTCGAAACCGCACAATTTTCGTTATTTTCCTTTTTTTTTTCTTTTTTTTTTTTGGCTATGAAACTTATATAATCGGGGGAAAATACCGCGAAGCGTTTTATCGGAGCACGCTCTGTGTGTCGGCCCACGTGACACTTCTCGTTTTTGACGTGACCACGCGAGAGCGAAGGCAGACGAGAGAGGACTGGTGTGTGAGTGAAGGGAGGGTGGGGGGGAGACTGTTTTCGCTCGGAGTTCCTCGCGCGCGCACCCTTCTATTGTTTCGATTCAGTGTGGCTGGCAAAAGGCCGCCATTTTACTATCCCCTTTCGGCTTCGCCCCCTCCTCCTCTCCCCTTCTGTCCGCTCCATGCATATATACATGTCACAAGCGGAGTGGTTTGCAAACATCGGTCGGCCTCTGTGGACACTTTCAGTTAGAAAACCTTCTGGCGCAAGAATAAATGTATATATCTGTATAGATGGAGGTATGGGAGATGGAAGGGGGAATGGGGGGGGGGGGGGGGGGGCGCTTTCGCGAACGTGTATTTTTTAAAATATTGGTTTTTGAATTGAGTCAGCCCGAGTGTCTCAGGCTTGTCTCTTTGCGCATTCGCGGGCGGACTTCGAAATAAAATTGCTAACGATAAAACAAACCCATAAAAAAGCATTTTTTTTGTTTTTACTGTTTTTATTTATTTTTATTAGCGACTGTTGTTTAAACATCATGCTCTCGATACTCTGAATATAACCCTATGTTTCATGCGGGCATTGCTGGCGGTAACGAGTTACAAGTAACGGCGTCATTGGTAACGCGTTCCTTTTTTCTGTAACGTAGTACTGTACACTCGTTACATTTTCGAAACAGTCACGGGTAACTTACTTACGTTACTTAATTCGAGTAACGTGTAACGTATTTATGCTGCTCGTTTTTTTTTTTCTTCCCAAGAATAAAAAAAAAAATCACACTTCAATTTTACGCATTTTTAGGCGCCAAGCCAAGTGAATTTTGAAGTTTTTTTGTGTGTTTTTCTTCGTGCTTTTTTCTTGTGAGGACTTAAGTGAAAAAGTAAAAAAAAAAAAAAGATGAAGCAATTATGTACCGTTTTTGCGTGAACATAATGTTTCTTGAAATGCGGGGCTTATGCATACCTTTAAGGCTGCGGTTCCACGGGCGCCATCTTGAACAAGGCAGTACCGGATGGATCAAGGAGACGGCAGGCTCTTTAAATCGACCGCAAAATTCGGTTTCTTAACCTCTCGCGCTACGACTTTGTGCAGCGCTGCCCACAGATGGTGCATTTTTTTTTTGTAAAATTTGCAAAGAGCAAACTTACCTGAGGAAAAAGTAAAGAAAGAAAAAGGCTTAGCTCCTATGGAAACGCAGCGACGCCACCGGTCTGCAAACAACACGGCGCCGTTTCGCACGGGAGACAAGAGAGGGCGCAAGCGGTCACGACGCCAACTGCTGCCAACGAACGGGCAGACGACGCCGAGAGCCGGCGTATTTAGCAGACAAGGAACTGCAGTTGCTTGTTGTTACCGCGCCTGTAATTGTTTCTGCGACTGTCGCCGCCTGCGGAACGCGCGCTGCTTTTGAGTCGAAAAGATTGTCTGCTAAAGACGCTGGCTCTCGACGCCGTATGCTCGTTCGTTGGCGGCGTTCGTTGCGCCATCTCTTGTGTCCCGTGCGAAATGGCGCCGTGCTCTTTGAAGACCGGTGGCGTCGCTGCGTTTCCATAGGAGCTAAGCCTTTTTCTTTCTTTACTTTTTCCTCAGGTAAGTTTGCTCTTTGAAAATTTTACAAAAAAAAATGCACCATCTGTGGGCAGCGCTGCACAAAGTCGTAGCGCGATAGGTTAAGAAACCGAATTTTGCGGTCGATTTAAAGAGCCTGCCGTCTCCTTGATCCACCCGGTAGTTCAACTCCCAGGGTGGCGATGCACGCCCGTTCGCGAACATGATTGTTTGCGCACGACACCGGCGTTCCTCCTTTACGTCTGTACTTCTCGACGGCCGCGTGACGTGTTCCCAATAAAGGACTCAATTTCCATTATTTAAATTCTTACTGAAAACAGGACAGTCATTTTTCTTGTTTGTCGGATCGAATGTTGTCGTCTTTCCTTTTCTCCATAGACAAATATATAAAATGCCGAGATGCGTGCAGGAATGCTACCAAAACCAAAAGTGCGAGCACGTGGGTTTGTGGTAATGCAAAACGTTTATCAGCATAGCACTGCGAATGTGTAATACTAAATTGTATAGATAATGTAATTATCATTCGCTCTAAACTGTGGACAAATTTCAGTGCACACATTCATTTCTTAACCAGAGATTTTAATCGTTTTTCTTCTCCCCTAATCCCATTGGAACCATAACAATTTTTAGACATTTTATTAAACCACATTTTTACGTTGTTTTGTGCCTTGTGCTGCACGCAAGAACACACGTCAAGAAGGTATCTTCTAAGCTATGCGATCGTGCTTGTGCCACGCACGCCGTTGCACAGAAGTCTAGAGTTACTTATGATCCTAATTTTATTCTAATCATAGCGACGCCAGGAGCTTCAGTGTTCTGATGTCGTGATGATATGGCAGCAGATTTTCTTTTAGCGCATCATGGTATGATGTTCTACAAGGAACTCCGCCGGCATAGTCACGAACAGAATTATCGAAGAGAAAATCCCTCTTCTGCCTCCCCAGGGTGTGACTCCACCGGATGTGGGCTTCTCTAGCAATTTACTGTTGCTTAGAAATTATTATTTTTAAATCTATAAATTGTTCAATCGAGGGTGTTTAGCAACTGCTACTTTGTGGCATCTTACCAGGAGGGAGCCATCGGGACAAAAGGCTCCTTTTGTGTGGGCGTATGACCGAACCGTACAGATCAAATGAAAATAAAGATTAGAAAGTAATCGAAAAGAAATATTGCGGTAGCCAGGATTTGAGCTCCGGGTTTCCTCATAACCGGGAAGGTGTGGTAACCACTGCACCACCCCAACATTTTTTTTTTTTTTCACACTGCACCACAACACTTTGGCATTCGGCATTTTTTATGTGCCTTACAAATGCCTCAAGTGCAGAAAGTATCCAATCAGAGGTGTCCGAAAGCAGCGGTTCTCAGTCATTTGGCCACTGCGGATCTCCTAACTGACTCAGCGGACATTGAAGGACTTCCACTGAGTACAATATTGATAACGAGAAAGCATACATAAAAGGGCACGCGAATCAAGGCGACAATTAATAAAGTTTCTATATTTGCAGCTGCCCGGATTACGTTATAGGTTCTTGATGTGAACTCGCACTCGCAGTACACGATATGTGAGAAAAGTAGTTTTGCATCTTCTAAACAAGGCTGCTGACGTCAAGCTCACTGGAAGAAAATGAAGTCCTAAATCGGGCGCAACATCATCCTGTTTTGTGACTGATTTCATGTGTACCAATGCAGAAAATGTGGCTTCACACAGCAAGGTCATCGAAAATGGAAACAAGAGTATTAGTGCCTTGTCGCTCATCTCAGGGAATCGCAAAAGCACTCGCCCTCACAAATTGGTAAGGGAGAATTGCGAGAATACCATGGCTGCAAAGATGTGCTGCAGGAAATCTCAAGCAAGGCGTCTTGTTCCAACGGCTTTTTCTTGAGATTAAGTAATGATCCAGCCCGTGTCGGCACGGAGATAGCGAAAGCATTCTCTCGTTCTTGCTCCAGGACTGCAATTGCTCTTGAATCGCGGTCCTGGAATTTCTTAGCTGCTCCACTTCGTAGGACTCATCAAAACTTTTCAGCTGGATAAAGGAGTCTAAAACCTAGTGTTCAATTCGGCTGCTTAAAACATCGAGGTTCTTGAGAATTGCATCGATCTTGTCATGAAGACTGAAGATTGTGACTCTTTTTCCCGTGAAAAGACAGGTTCAGCTGGCGATTTAGAGTTTTCGAATATGCGCGGACCACACTGAACTCTTTCGAGGACCCTTGGGGGTTCGCGGACCACAGTTCGAGAACCGCTGTTTTAGAGGCACATGAAGCCCCGTGGAACGCGGTGCGATATTTATCGGCATGTCCTG
This sequence comes from Ixodes persulcatus, assembly GCA_013358835.2. NCBI lineage: Eukaryota > Metazoa > Arthropoda > Arachnida > Ixodida > Ixodidae > Ixodes > Ixodes persulcatus. The sequence continues at coordinate 456,546 of JABSTQ010009236.1, forward strand.
TCCCTTGTGTTTGAGAGATCGTTTTGCTGTTATAGTTGGTACATGCATTTTTTCTCGTTTATTTAAAACTTCCTTAGCCATCAACGCCACGGCCCAGGCACCGCAATTGTGATTTCAACTGAACAACAACAAGCGTCGAAATGTTCCCCGGGAATACTGTAGATGGCAGTCATAAGATATCAATACGCAGCAGTGTAATTAAACTTTGGGATGAGTATAATTCTTATTCCGGGGCGCTACTTCTTTTTTTTTTTTTTCATTGAATGTTATGCGGAGTGCAAGTTCGTCTGCTTCTTGCACAGGGGTTGCGATGATGTCCGAACTCCGAGCTCTAATTGGCTGATGAAAAAATTATTGGTAGACCTCAATGCATCTAGCATTGATGTCTACCATAGGGTACCTACATGTCTGTCTGTCTCAGGGTGAAGACATCTATTGTTGCACTGAATGTGCCAGCGCGTGACGCTCTCGCGCACTAGACCTTTTCAAAAAAGAGCGTGTGGCCGGTGCCATTTTGAGCGTTCGTGCGTATGGCGCGTGCTTTCCTCGCTTTACGAAGCGACGAACATGCACGTGCTGGGCTGTGAAGATCGCACGCTGGACTGTGATTTTGTAAACATTGGAAAGGTCTATACATTAGCCAAAGCTGGGCGCTCGAGCTGAGTGACACCGTATTGCGTGCACTTCAAAATGCATAAAAAAACGATTGGGCGTGAAAATGGCTGAGATGTCACCACTCAAGCAAAAGCGCGCGTGTGTATGAAGGCACTCTAGTCTACCCCCTATCCGTTTAATCAAAGCCAATCAGAGCTTGGCGTTGTTTCGACGCCACCGTAACTCCTGCGCAAGAAGCAGACGACTTGCTCTCCGCATAGGTTACATTTACAAAATTATCAATTTCTGCTTTTATTTACAAAAGATTGTAATCTCCAATGACTGTAATGTCATGGGTATCATCGAATGAACATCAGTTACAATTTTGATATTTCCTTGAAAACTCTTTCTCACGGAATGTCTTAGGAATGTGGCCTTGTACGGACTCTAAGTCCTTTATTTCACGTCATCGTACAATGCTGGTGGTCATTCCTACTTGTTCTTGACGAGAAAAACAAAAGCAAAGAAGCAAAATGTAATTTGCAGGTGGGTCCGCGCTCAGCAACAAGGCCATCATAATGGCCGCTGATGCGACAATAATGCAAGTTTTTATACTCGGTTTAACATTTAGTGCACAGCCAGTACAACACTGTAAAAGCTGCTGACTTGAGCGTGTGGCTTCATCCTGCGGTTCATTACCACGTGGCCTCGAGCGAATGAGACATTAGGTGAAGTCAGCACTTCGAAAGCGTTGCACATTAAGTATGAAAGGCTGTATAGTTCCACTCGAGGGACAAATAGCGACAACCAAGGCCATCCAACTTCAAGCACGTGCAGCACACAAGTGCTTGAAACTGGTGCTTGTTGTCGGTGCATATGTACAGCCTTTTATCACAAGTACGGAGCACGGCGCGAATGGTCCAAGCGCGTTCGCTCCCTTACAATGATGAAGACTACGATGAAACGATGAAGAAGGCGTCGCTCATTATATGCCTGTCGTTCCCTTATTCTTTTTATCTCAATCTTTATCATCGTATAAGAGAAAGCCCGCTCCTACCACTCATGCACGCCATGGGCTGAGGTCCGGCTTTCTAGAAGCAACGTCTCAGCTAAAACAGGGTGAAAGAAAGCACTGCCAAAGCTAGCGCACGAGCGAAGTGGCGTCCCAAGTCAATCCTCAAGCGCTTGCTTGCCCCAGACTTGGAAGGCTTCACCGACACTGTTAAAAAACACACACACACACACACACACAAAAACACATCAATCTACGGGGGAAATGACGAACTGAACATGCTTCGTTCTGCGGCATTCCATCCAATGGATTGTTTTCGTTCACGAACAGAAACTGTGCCATGCATATACGGAGAAAAAGCGAAGAGAACATGTCCCGTCTTTTGGCATTACATCCAGTGAACCGTTTTCGTTCACAAACAGGAATTGTGCCAAACGCAATGGAGCTATTTAGGTCATGAGCGTCGATTTCTTCCATGACTATAAAGACGACTTTACAGAAGAGCCTATATGTTCTTGTTACAACTTTCGCGCACATAGAGCGTGTCTAGAAACGCCAAAAAAAGTTTCATTTGTATAGAACTTTATCACTCCGCGACAGCACACCACTCCGCGAGCCGTAGCATGCACGCAGCGCGCACAGCGCGGAGGACAACGGCCCCAACATCAGGCCAGTCGAGCGAATCGAACCAGCTCCTGCAGCGTCTGTTGGAAAACGCATTAGGCATGGTGTGCTCCGGCTTCAAGTCTTCAACCAGTATTTTAAGCCCCAATTTTTAGCTTCGTTTGGGGCTTTGACACTCCACCACGCCCGACGCGGGACTAAGCCTAACCGGAGGGGCGCTGGGGCAGCGGCGTAGCCAGGAATTTCTTTTGGGAAGGGGAAGGGGGGCGGTCAAGATTCATCTGTATATTACAGGCCTGTTTCTTTCGGCCACTTGGCGCAAGCGCATCCTCAAGACGCGATGTAATATAGACATGTAGCTCTCAAGTTTTGAACAGCCCCCATGGCGAGAAACGTCAGATATATCTAGGTCGAGTTTCCACTGTGTGAAGCGTTGCGTCCTTTCAAACGCTGTTAGTGCGCGTGACCAGACATGTACAAATTACTCAAAAAAGATAGTTAAGTTAAGTTACTGACTATCAACGCCAAAAGTAATTGGAGTAGAGTAGAAATTACACATTTGTAATAGTAATTGAGTAAACTACTAACTACTGTAAAAACGTAGCGAGTTACTTCGAAGTTACTTTCGAAGTTACTTTTTTATATTTTTGTGGTAGCAAAATGAACAGCAGTTTTGATTCGTGAAAAACCTTGCGAACCTGAAATAAATGCAGTCACTTTATGACTTGCGTTTTCACCAAAATAGTTTATTCCCTCGCAGAAGCAATTTACTTTCAAAGTTATTGATAGGAGAGTTTCCGCCTTTTCCTCCTAACGACGTCCCCAGCTAAGCTAAAAAGACGTTCCACCGACGCGGTGGATGGAACGGCAGCGTTGAGTTTGAGAAACAGGCTGTGCAGGGTCGGGTAAGCGAGTGTTGGTAGCTTAGGTGTCCATGACGAAACATGTGAGGTTTGCCTCGTTTGGGGGGTTGTATAACAAACTCTCCTCCTTTTGTCTTTTTCTTCGGCAAGTTGAGATTGTTATGACTGGTCCCTCTTTATTCCCACGACGTTCGGAGAGTAGCTGAGCGAGTGCACCTGACCGTCAAGGGTTCAAGTCTCACGCCACGACGATGAGATCATCCGGACGACTGCGCGTCTCGTTGCAGTGCTAGTGCTACGCTACCAAAAAAAAAAAAAAGATTTTTTTTTTCTATTTAACAGACGATGAAACGAAGTATACTTCGCCGCTGACGCCGGGTCCAATAAAAGGAGCTCCCAAGGGTGACTCGCAACCCTCTCCGGCGACTACGGTATCCTGACGCGCCTGACATGCCTGACAAGTAAATTGTTTTCAACAAAGAGGAGGTCTCCCTGTCGTGGAAGGTCGGAAGGGCTCGAAGGATTACGTGAACAAGCATTGACGCTCGTACAGTTGCAGCTGGAAGCGGGAATGTGCTCCCGTGAACGGATTATCCGTGTCTGTGTTTCTGTGCGGTGGAGTCCGGCTGTGCAAGCGAGTATTCGCTGACGACGAGGCGACGATGGGAACAGGCGCCCAGCTGCGAGGTCATGCCAGTGGCGCCTCCCGTAGAACCCCCAAACCGCTTGAGTCAGAACTCACAAAGGGCAGGCAACATGAAAACAACAACAACCTTCGTCTTTGCTTGCACGGTTGCAGCTAAAGGCGCGGCGCCTGCGTGCATTACCGGATTAGGTCAATACCCGACCAAGGCTTGTTAAGCATCTCTTCCTGCGTTCGTGCGCGTTGGTGTTATGCTTTGGCTGCTAGTCGCCACCTTGGCCCAAGGACGCCTGTGATGCATTTTCTACGGCTGCATTTTCTACGGCTGCGAGGGGGCATTTGTTCGGGAAGGCCACTTCATCTGCCGGCGATTTCGAAAGTAGTTAGTAATTTGAGTAGAAGTTACGTGAAAAATGTAGTTAAATTAAACTACTAATTACCCAAATAAATTTGTAATTGAAAGTTACCAAGTTACTCGGAAAAGTAGTTAAACTACAGTAGTTGAGTAGAGTAGTTGAACTACGTCCAAGTCTGGCGTAAACCATGAGCAGACGCCGTGGGAAGCTGACAGACGCTAGTTTACTCCCGTGCAAGGTACATGATGAGACGCTAGAACGCCACTTTACGTCAGCATTACATGGTCGCGCCCCGTAAACGCTACAGCGCCCCCTGGCCGAGAGAAACAGGCCTTTTGAGGTAGCGTCTGAGAGACGCGACAATAAAGGCGGCGCTATCGCGTCAGTTACTTCACGAGGTATGTACGAATACGAGCGCCTGTCAGCGTCTGTCTATGCGCGCTAACAGAGTGCCTAAAATATTAAATCAATAAACAAAAATATACAAGTAGCGGCCTCAGCGTCCTATGGAAACGCAAGGAGTGCGTTCCTTTCAGCATTTTTGTTTCTATTTTTTATATCGTTTGTGAGCAACTTAGAGGAGCATAATGACATGCCAACGAAACGCGACCTAAACATATCCTATTGTGGTCGCCAAGGGCGCTGCTATAAACTTTAAAAGGGTATAAAAGGGTAGACTGGATTTTTTTTTTTTTTTTGGTGGGAGGGGAGAGAGTAAATTTTATAACCACCTTTCACTTGGCTACACCACTCCTCAGGGAGGAAGAGGGGAAAGGGGGCATGGTCTCGGTCATCTCGGAGACGCCCGAACCCCTCTCTGGCCTATCAAGGAACATTATCCCAAGAGACAACCCGGTTGACTACCGAAACCGAGTCATCTTCACTCTGTACCACGACTCAATGTACGGACCACATATACATGACCCTCTCTTTGCTGGAACCGAAGACACGACAACTCCGGTTGCAATCAGCTCGTGGATCGACGTTTCATCGAAAGATCGTTTAGTCGACATCCGACGTCTAGAGCTGCGCCAAGACGCAAGCATACCGCCAAGTGTTTCCAGTCGATTTAAAGGAGCAGCCAAAGCCCGATGATGAAACCGCACCACGGCGCCAGCATATCTCGAAGGCAATGTTTTGGAACATGAGAAAGCAATCACGAAAGGCGAAATGCCTTTAAAATTTATTCATGACTCGCAAGCACCCCAGGCGCCTCTAAAATAGTTCTGACGGATGAGCAACAGTCTGTTAATTCACAAATATAATGGGATTAAATTGAGCGACTCCTCGAATGAAAATTCCGAGGACGCCTAAGCACTTCTTATGAGTTGTGAATGCGAAAGCATTGTCGGCGCCAAGAGGAGCCGAAGCGAACGCAGCGCCGACAGGGAGTGCGGCGGTGCGCCGCGCAGACCGCCCCGCCATGTATTCCGAGACTTGACAACGATGGGGGATTTCGCCTACATGCTGCGCATTCCTAGAAGCAGTGCGTCAAGTCTTCCTATTGCACACGGCGCTGCGGTGGTGACATCACGCTGCCCGCACTGCGCAGGCGCGGCGAACCTTGCCGGCTTCACAACGGCTTCCGTCAACGTTATTAGATCCAACTCAGTTGTGGAACGCTCCCGAGGGGGTCCCTGTGCGTGGCGCCTGTCAGAGGGCGCGCGCTCCGCATTAATACTCGTTATCATCATCATTGACGGCGCGGTTCTGGCCTTTCTTACGGATAACAGCAGCAGACAACTTTCAAATTGTTTCTGCTGCTGTTGGTAGTCACATTTTTACTTTTTACTGGCGAAAGGGCAAAAACTAACCCTAAAACCATGCTGAACCTCGAGAGGAGTCGGGACTCAAAAGCAGCCGCGGAGCAGTAGCAGACGAAAACGCGTGGATTAATGCGCCGGCAGCGTCACCTAGCTGCAAGAAAATCGGACACGGTTTCGGACCCCCTGCAATGTACAGCGTTTATGGGAAGTTCCATAACTGAGTTGATCTAGTAACGATGGCTTCCGTGACGAGGCATCTGCATTGCTGTGTTCTTTTTTTTCCTTTTATTTTTTCTTTCTGAGGCGCGTCCGTATTACGTTGTGCGGCCGCACCGGCTTCCGTGACAAAGCATCTGACATGACATGTCGCAGCCAATTTAGGTGCAGTTTTTCGCGGTTACGTGTTTTTATGTTTCATGTTTACGCAGTTACAGACGCCGCCGGCTCCGCTCCATGGGACAGTTAATGCATTCGCCTAAACATAGATGGCTTTGGAATAAACTTGGTGATAACCTGGATTAAATTAACTTGCTCTTGGATTAAATTGATGACAACTTAAATAAAATTGGAGAACAACGAAACTAAATGCAGGGACGCTAGGATAAAAAAAGAAATCTGGCACCTAGATTATTATGGGCGAGAAAACCTAGAAACAAGCATCCATACCACTGTCAATACCAACAGCACGTGCCTGGAGACGCTCCTTCACGCGCTCTGGAGCAAAACAAAGAAAACCAAACGGCGCGAGTAAAATGGTGCTTGTCGCAACATTCTTCTCGTTGCGTCTAGTATTTTGAGGCATGACTTCACAGCTAGTTGATAGTTTGGGGCAGTTAAAATGTCTGCATGCAATGAAAGTTGGGTGATTTCGGAGGAGTGGAAAAGCAAGCATTGTCTTTAAATTTAGTATGAGAATAGTTATGCTTATACTACTACATGCAGTGCAACGAATTAGATTGAAATATAAGCTTGTGCTATGAACGTTTTCTTTTACTGCTCCAAAGGGAATTTTTGGTTTATATAAAGGGTGATTCAAAACAATGAAATACAATCACATCACTGAAATATTTAGCATAAAATATTGATCAAATCAAACAGAAAGGGAGGATTTAATGGTAGAACATTATATCTAAAACAAGAGGACGCTTATTTGTGAGCTTGATTCTAGCTTCCATCAAAAACATAGCTTCAGTAAAAGCTTCAACTAGTACAACTTATGGTATGCACTCGAACTGTCTAACTCAGAGCGGTGTTTGAGTTCTGGGGTGTGTTGGTCACAGGGCATATGCCATGTCGGTTCTCACTGAGCTTGACCTACTTCAGTAAATGTTCAACTTAACGTGGTTTTCGACATTGAGGGATTCACTGTAGCTACATTGGCAAAGGATGTCACATACTAATCCAGAGTAACATGCTTGCAATACTTGAGGATATACTGAATAAATAAATAAAAAGCTTGTAAGTTTGCCCGGGTAAAAGCACTGACTAAAGAAGCAGATGTTTAAACAGGTTACATTCTTTTCTTATAACTAAACCCATCTCTCATTTTAAGATCACTGTTCTTGCAGACGACTCGTGGGCATGAACCCGGAGGAGGGGTCCCGGCGTTATTCACGGAAGGTGGCTCTGGTGCTCCCGAAGGTCTAAGGAGCCCTTCAAGAGCTTTCTAAGTTCAAGAAGTGGCAGAAGAGTTTAGCACTATAGTTTGTTATTCCGTGTATTCTGTATGTTCAATGATGTATGCGTACCTACCTTGTAACGCTCAAACGTCAGGGGAACTTAAAAAAAAAAAGAAGAAAACTTGGCGCTTCTCCGACATTTTTTTTTTTCGTTTTGAGCGCCATCTGCTGGAAGCTATATTAATTAAACGAGGGTAGAAAGTTTCCTACATTGGGAGAAAAAAGGTGGCAATTTTCCTCCCCTCTTAGGGAAAGAACTATTTCTCCACGAGCAAAAATAGGTGGCAACTTTCCCCCCTTCTTAGGGGAGCAAATTTCCTCCCCGTTTTGTAGGAGGCCTCCCCTGATAGAGCACCATATTAAACACGCGAATTTCTGCTTTAAGAGAAGAAGTACTACTTCCTTTTTTGTTTTAGTGTTAATAATACGTATTTAACTTTCTTCGAATCTTTATGAATTCAGAAGTACATTTTCCCCTTGATATAGCCTGATATTGCGGGCAGCTACCGAAGTTCCTTGCTCAAAAGATGCGGCGTCCACACCGTGAGGAACTTCGGCTTCGCCAGCTAAATGTTCATGTATGTGTGACACAACAGGACCAAACCAATACAATTAACGAAATGGTACATGTTGCAGAACTAGTCTTATAAAGCCTGTCCTCCGATACAAAATACTAACAGTGTTGTTTTCACCGTAAAAATAAAGTATGCATCGCCAAATAATCAGTCTAAGCTCAAATGTAGCACTAGCAGTCCAGACGAGATGCCAATGTTTCAGAAATTTCTGCGGTAAAGTGAGGCCCGTTCCTGTAAGCTCATGTCATTCATCTTCAAGCATTTGTGGGCAACCATTTCTATATATTAAAGATATTTCCGAAATACACTTATAACTCTTGAAACTGAAACTTTGTTATTTGGTACGAACTGCTTACGCTATATTTGGGTGCAAACTCAGAGTTCGACAGGGCATAGTTTATTTTGCAGTAAAAAAAAAAAAGGCACAACATTTTTTGGGAGACACCTTGTACAAAATGGTGAGTGTGCAGTCACACGTATAACTGGAAAATGTGCTGAAATCCTTTCCAACGCAATGTGTGCTGTTTTGAACATTATGGAACACTTTCCGTAGCTAGCAGCAAACAGCACTCGTACCATCCTAGTGGTGTACGGGACACGTGCATGCTAACCTTGTTGCCACAACATGTCCCGTGCTAAAGAATTACGAATTAAAGAATTGCCGGAAACGTTGAAGCTGACCGGTTGGCTACAGAAGCCTATATATAAGACACAATAGTACTAACCATCTAAACACCCCTCAGATGCCAAACTACTACTTCGGCATTACCGAGAGGAATATTCACGACAACAATGGTTCACTGAGAAATCTCTATACGCTCTCCTTTCGCATATTGACCCGGACCTTAAATTTCCACCATACTCCGGAACAAAAAGGAAATACGACACTCTTCTGCACCGATTAAGACTCGAAGTGGCTTTTACTGGAAGTTTCTTACATCGAATTAGAGATCGTGTGACCCCAGTATGCAAATGTGGTGATCCTTTTGAGGATGTTAATCACATCCTCTTAGAATGTCATTGCTATGCCAGTGAAAGGCATCGAATGAAAATTCGACTTCAACTATTGGACAGTCGCCCCTTATCTTTGGCAAATATTTGAGGTCCTTGGGCGAACCGAAAAACACTCAAAAGAGCACTCAACATTATTTGTGTCTTTTTGAGACAGTGGACTTTTCTACGAATATTAAGTACAGACGTATGCCATACGCCTATGGTTGTATATATTTGTAGGTATGTGCACAAGTGAGTGAGCGTGACAGTATGTAGCGTGGGTTTAAGAGATGTGCTCTATCCCAATTGAAAATGAGACAAGCAACAGACTGACAAGAAATGCATAAACTGCGTCAACTGTTTTGTGCTGTGTTTCGTAGCAAGTGTTCTGTAACGCTCCCCTTTTTTTCTTTTTTTTTCTCTTGTGCGTGTGTGTGTGTGTGTGTTCGTGTGGTCGTGTCAGGCCTGTGCTGTTACTCCCTATTCCTACTCATTTCTTTCCTTCTTTAATCATTATATTTTAAGGTCTTAGTTCAAAACACTTTCAAGTTTTGGAGTAGCCGGCGTCATTTCAAGGCTGCCAAATTCTCCATAGCACCGTCTATTTTCTTCTTTTTCTTCTACGGTACATGTTCCGTAATTCAGTTATATGGAACATGTTGTGGCAACAAGGTTAGCGGGGATATGTCCCGTACTTAAATTTTCTTTTTTCTAACAGTGCAGAGTCAGCTATGATACTGTTTGTAGCAAGCCGCACCTGAACTTTTGAGAAAGGCGCTGTAGATAAAAGGGGCATACCAAATTGAATTGTTCTGTATTTATTGTTGCCGGTACCCCGGCTACTTAGAGGTCGGTAGATATGTCCCCATTTTCTACATACTCCCTCTGAAGCCGAATTCCCTTGGAACACATGTGGGCGGTCTTTCCATGCCCTGCAAAAACATTTTGGAAGAGCATCCCACCCCCGCCTAGAAAGCAGCTTGCAACTCATGAATGACCACGAAATGACGTCTTCGCAGGGTGGATTTTTTTTATGGTAGCGAAAAAGTGATAACAACTAGGAACTAGGTCGGTCCATACACACATACGCGTCCGAGCGCCCGACGACGATGCGACTCGCGCGTCTTTCGTGACTATCCGGTTGGCGGGCATCGCGAGCCCTGTCCGCCCGCGGCCCGCTCGACCACAACGTGACATTGGCGACCCATGTTTCCCGATGAACGCTATTGGAGATTGGGATAATCGTGTTTGGCAAAGCGTTGCCGAACCCCCACGCGAAAAACGCTCGTGCCGGTAACCGTCGGCCGCTGGATGGGACGCCGGGAGGAACGGTTTTCCATGGGCATCGGGTTCCCTCTGAGCACTGGTGCCGTACGTAAAGGTAGGTAAACCCTGTACGACCCCTTTTATATGCATATATATCCCCAGCGTGTTTATTCCAGTTTCCAGGAATTAGCCACTGGTCTTTGTGCTGGCACATTTCGGGGATGATAATAATAATAATAATCCTTTTATTCACACAACGCTTTCGGTATGCCAAATGACGGGTCCGTCTAAGCCGACAATAGCTTGTAGGACTGTACCCAGCAAATCCGCATAGGCGAAAAAAAGAACACATAAATAAACAAACACGTAAACAAGGCTTCGGCTAACCAGCCTGCCAAGTCAAATCCAAAAACAAGTATGCATAAGCAAGAACAAAACGAAGAACACACAGAAGCAAACCCCCGATCGTAAGCTTCGGCTAACCAGCCTCCCAATTCAAGTAAAAAAAAACAACAGCACAATAATTAGCTTTCACAAGCATAATGATCAAGCAAATTTTTCAACTCTCCTTTACCAGTAACGCTGGAAATGTCTTCAGGATTAAAATAATGATAATATTATTTTTATTATTAATATTATTTTTAATAATAGTAATATTAATGGTACTATACGTGATTTTAAGAGGTTCACTAGTGCGGCGCATTTTTCTGTTCATCGAAATTGCTTATGTATTTAGGCATATGCCGTCAGTAACTAGGCATATGCCTAGTTACTGACGGCTTTCTGAACGACACACCTTTTATGATATTGTCACGAATGATAATTGATGAGGCGATAATAACTGAGGAAACTAAACGTTTATTGGGGCAAACTTCTGTCCCCCAAACAATAAAAAGAGAACAAAAGAAAGCAGAGCGTCGCGGGCGTCGAAGTCGGCGTGACAGCAGAGTCGAACGCTGAGGCGAAACTGACTCTAAGCCAGAGTCAGTTTGCCTCAGCTTGTCAGTTTGCCAGAGTCAGCGTGAGCTTCTGGAATAATAGGCGCAGAACGTTCGACGCGTAGAACATTCGCACCTCGAACAAGCACCAGGATTCTCGAATTTGCCAGAACATTAAATTGCAGGGATAAACAAAAGACACGCCGCTCCCAGGAATCGAACCCTGGCTTTCCGCGTGGGAGGCGGGTACGATAACCGTTAGGCCACGCGCGCGCTGCCTACTTAACCAGCTGCGCGTGCGGCAATATCTCAATTTAGAATACGACATTCCTCAGAGGTATTATACAACGATTATTAATGTCACACTTCCTTAGTACCAATTATTATCCAACTCTTCTATTTTATTACCTTTTGACTGTCCATAAGTTGATGCTCACATGCGCATGTACGTTTAAGAGTAAACTCCATCGCGAAAATATATGCTGCAAGCCTGCGAGAAGTTTCGCCGAGTGGCCTTCACTCTGTGTGGGGCATCAAGGAGGAAAAAAAAAAAAAGGTTTATTGAACAGACGAAGAAGCTAATCGAACTGGATGATGCGAGGGAGTTGTGGCGATTGCACGAGAGACGTATATCTTGCGATGCAAGCCGACATAGCGCAGCATAATCTGTTTGCAGGCAGCCGTGACACGTTGCATATCAGGGTTAGAAGATAAGAAGATAGTAAAAAAGTTGGCCTAGGGGGCATCTTATTGCACTCCGTAAGGATGTTCGTTGTGCATCCGTATACGATGAAAAAGGAATTACTAGAGCACTAGAAAGATGATGCAAACAATATGTGATATGTGAACTGTTGATAAAGTGCTGACTTCCTTGTATTATAGTTTAAAGCCTGAGCCCCCTATATGACAAACGCAATAAGGTGCACGTAAGTAGTTAGTTTTCCACGACTTTTTAAATAGGTCTGTGGATGACTCCGCAATCAGTAAATAAATATACCAAAAAAACATAATCGAAAATTCTCTTCGTCTGAAAAAAAAAAAAATCGAATGCATCATACATTTTCGTCTCAAATTGCAGGGGAGACTGTGCCGCTTACACCTTTTACTTTATGAGCACGTAGCGAAAGTGTAATGGCGTAACCAGGCACAGCAAATTCTTTAGGACAGAATTGCGTTTGCAGTACTATAATCGACGCTGGAAATAATCGGCTCTGGTTTATAAAAGACGCCGTCTGCTGTAAGTATTCACACGTAAGGGCAATATATCGCTCATGTCTCTATGTCCGTGTGTTTATCTGCGTGTACATGTGTCCGTGATATATTGCACCCTCAGCTCTCCTCCTTATTCTATTTGCGCTTTTCCCTTTTCTGATTTATCTAACTGCTCTTTCTACTTATTTTTTTTTTTTTTGAACGTCACAACACTGTCGCTTTTCCGCACAACAAACGATGATATCTGCCTTTCTGTTTCTCGAATACCTTCTCTTTCGTTTTTTTTATATAAAAAGAGGTCACCTTTTTCAGAAACACGCATGGTACGAATCCTCCTGCAGCCTGTCATGGGCCAGTCATAATCCCGGCAGTCGGCGCTGTATCTACTAGCGCGCCGAGTATATAAGCCAATGCTCCGCACCTAATAAAGTAGTTCATTGCCAGACTCTGACTAGACTACATGGTGTCAGAAGCGAGGTGAAGAGAACAAAGAAGATAGGATGGCGTCGTCGCTGCTCCCACCGCCGAAACCGTTGGATACAACGGGCGACCTGTGGCAGTCCTGGCGCATCTGGAAAAGTGAGTTTAAGCTTTTCTCGACTGCAACGATGCTCACAAAGAAACCTAAGGAAGTACAAGCAGCCACCTTCCTTATGACGATAGGTGAAGAGGCGCGGAAAGCATACGCGACGTTCGTTTTTGAAGCGGAGGAGGAACGAGACGACGTTAACATACTCATGGAAAAGTTCGAGAGCTTCTACCGACCTGCCACGAACCTGACATACAATGAGTTTCGTTTCGGCACCCGAGATCAGCGAGAAGGAGAAACCTTTAACGAGTGGCTAACAGAGTTGCGTTTGTTAGCAAGTCGCTGCGAGTTTGGCGTGTTAGAAGAGCGGATGCTTCGAAGCCGAATCATCCTCGGGATAAAAGACAAAAAAATGCAACAGAAGCTGATCTCAGAAAACCCGCCCTACGCAAAGGCCGTCGAAATATGTCGAGCCCGAGAACAAGGTCAGGAACAGTTCGAAAAGATACAAAGCTTCGCGGAACAAAAGCATGCGGCCGTTGTTAATCGTATGGAAGCATCATGCCCGAAGTGCGGATTTTCCGCGCACCGAGACCAAAAATGCCCAGCAATAGGAAAACGCTGCCAGAACTGCAGTGGCTACAACCATTTCGCAAAAGTATGCAGAAAACCAAAAAAAAAATCACCCAAAACAGCACGACCAAAAGCAAGTACGGGAGATTCATGCAGATAGCGATAGCGAAGAAGAATATTTCCTGCAGACTTTGCGAATGTCAAGTGTCTCCAACAGAAACCTTTGGTCAGCCCAGGTTCACGTTGAAGACGAGCCGCTCGACTGTAAGCTTGATACCGGAGCGGATTGCTGCGTCATGTCAAAACAGACGCTCCGGCGACTGACAGATAAGCTAACGCGGAATTGCAACGTGGCTCTGAATGGGTTTTTTGGTCATATGAAATATGCACTAACGCTCCGATGTGGGACCCACACAACTACAGCGCAGTTCTTTGTGATGGATCAAAACATACCCCCTACACTGAGCGGATCGGTCGCAGAAGAGCTCGGATTAATCAAGCGAATGCCAACAATTACGAGCAGCGACCTGTACGAAGCAGCCAAGCCTTTTGATGATGTGTTCCAGGGACTCGGCAGACTAAAAAACGTCTCGTACAGGATGAAACTGAAACCTGGAGCACAAGGTATCGTTAAACCACCGAGGAAAGTGCCCATTGCTTTGAGAGATAAGGTTAAAAAGGAACTCGATCGCATGGAGCACGATCAAGTAATAACCAAAGTCACAGAACCTACAGATTGGAGTAGTAACATAGTCGTTGTTACAAAACCCAACAAAATCCGCATCTGTCTGGACCCGTCGGACTTAAACAGAGCCTTATTGCGCGAACATTACCCGATGCCAGTATTGGCAGATGTCTTGAATTCTCCGGGTCTGCACGGCGCGAATTACTTTTCCACCCTTGACGCCTCCTCTGGGTTCTGGCAGATTGCTTTAGACCACGAGAGCTCCTACTTGTGCACTATGAGCACACCATTTGGACGGTACAGGTTCTTGAGGATGCCATTCGGCATTTCATCAGCTCCGGAAATTTTTCAGCGGGCAATGCACACTGTTCTAGAAGACCTTACAGGAGTAGCCGTTGTCATGGATGACATTTTGGTCTGGGGAGCAACCAAGCAAGAGCATGATGCAAACCTGCAGAGGCTGCTACAACGCTGCAGAGTGGCCAACCTGAAGCTCAACAAAAAGAAATGCCGTTTTCTTCAGAAAGAGGTTCGCTACCTTGGACACGTCATAACCACGGAAGGTCTTCAACTTGACCCCCAACGCGTGCAGGACATTCTAGCAGTTCCTGCCCCGACTAACTGCAAGTCCCTGCAAATATTCCTCGGCATGGTTAACTTCGTGTCTCGTTTCATACCAAATATGTCTTCGATTGCAGCCCCGCTGCGAGAACTGCTGCGTAAAGAAGTCGCGTGGGATTGGACGGACCGACACCAGAACAGTTTCGAAGTCCTGCGACAGAGGCTGATGGAAGCTCCAGTCTTGGCGTACTTCAGACCAGGCAAGCCTGTTACTTTGTCTGTCGACGCGAGCCAACATGGCGTTGGAGCTGTCCTCCTTCAAGACGGACACCCGGTTGCGTACTCTTCAAGATCCCTCACGGATTCACAACGCAACTACGCACAAATTGAAAAGGAAACCTTAGCTATAGTTCACGGCTGCACGAAATTTCATGACTACATCGTAGGACAGCCTGAAGTCACTGTTGAATCCGACCACAGACCCCTTGAATTTATATTCAAAAAGCCCCTTTCCGAGTGCCCCCTCAGACTGCAAAGAATGCGTCTCATTCTACAAAGATACCCGATAACCGTGACGTTCAAGGCAGGAAAAACTTTGCTAATTGCGGACGCGCTTTCGCGCTTTCCAAGCAAGCTCGTCTTGAAAGACGAAGAAGAGCACTTCCACGTGAATGCATTGACGTACCTTCCTATTTCAGATGCCAAGCTGAAAAGCATGTTAGACGCAACAGAAAGGGACCCGGTGATGCTGCAACTTCGCGACTACGCCAGCACATCATGGCCCGACTCGAAGGATGACGTACCGGATGAGCTAAAACTATACTGGAACTATCGCGATGAAGTTCACGTAGAAGACGGCCTGGTATTGCGAAGCAACAAGATAATGGTCCCGAAAGCAAAAAGAAATGAAGTTTTGAAGCTTTTGCACGTGGCGCACTGTGGGGAGGAAAAAATGAAAAACAGAGCAAGGGAAGTCATATATTGGCCAAACATTACGAGTGACATCACATCACTAGCACGCTCGTGCACACTCTGTCAAAAATACAAACCCAGAAACGTGAAGCTGCCAATGCTTAGCCACGACGTACCGACCCTCTCTTGGCAAATGATAGGAGTCGACCTTTTTCATCATGACGGTCATGAGTTTCTCATTGTGGTCGACTACTACTCCTTTTTTTTTGAACCAAGGAACTTCGCCAAGCAACAGCGGCCACAGTGATTTCTGCCTGCACCGAAATATTTGCCACTCATGGACTGCCCGTCCGGATATGCAGCGACAACGGGCCGCCATTCAGCAGCAAGGCGTTTAAGGACGTTTTGGCGAGCCTGCAGATCCAACAAGTATTTTCAAGTCCATACCATCCCCGTTCCAATGGAATGGCTGAACGCGCAGTCCAAGAAGCAAAGAAGCTTTTAATCAAGTGCTCTCGAGACAAAGTAAGCTTCTGTTTAGCACTGCTAGAATGGCGCAACACGCCTAGAGATGCCCATCTCAAGTCGCCGGTACAGCGGTTAATGGGGCGCCAAACAAGAACGCTGTTGCCCGTTACCACAAGTCATATCAAACCCGAAACCGTACCAACAGAGGTAGTGACGAGTCGTCTGAAGGAAATTCGAGACAAGCAGAAGGCTTCATACGACCGAACAGCGCGCCAACTTCCTGATTTGCGACCAGGTTTCCCCGTAACCGTTTATGACAGTTTGCAGATAACCTGGACTCCCGCGGTCATCGAAGGCACAACAGATGCACCCAGATCTTACGTGGTCACCACTGAAGATGGTCAGAGCAAAAGACGTACGAGGGAGGATTTGCGACTTCTGCCGACTAATACTACAGTTGAAAATGCCCCGTCGGTCCACGGGAACGGAACAGCCGATACCTCGAGTCAACAGACACCTCCCGGGGACGACCAGGTTGGACACGCACCATCACCTGCAGATGAAGACGCGACCGCCGGAGCTACCAACGTTCAATCGGCTACCCCAGAGCGCAGAAGTACGCGACTACGGAGGAAACCTCAGCGGTACCCAGCCTCGGAACGCAAGCGACCTGAAGAGGAGGAAGATGTCATGGGCAAGTCATAATCCCGGCAGTCGGCGCTGTATCTACTAGCGCGCCGAGTATATAAGCCAATGCTCCGCACCTAATAAAGTAGTTCATTGCCAGACTCTGACTAGACTACACAGCCTATTCGGAACAAAGCTCGGAATAACTCGGAGTAACTCTAAAATGAAATAAAAAGTGCGGAAAGACTAATTTGTCGAGTCATGTCCGCACCCACGGAAGGTCGCGTTAGGCGGTTCTAATGACAGCGCAGCAACACATCGGTATTGAAACGCCCGAAGTTGGCAACATTGTAACGAGGATTAGGGGCGCCATCCGTATCGTTTTCGGGAACGTCACTTCAAACCATTGTTGGAGGTAGCGCGTTCCTAGTAATGGCGTTACCGGTAGCGTGTTACTTTTTTGTTAACTCGGTACTTTTTAAAACAGTCGCCGGTAACGCACTTGAGTTACTTTCAAGTAACGTGTAACGTAGTTACGTTACTCGTTACGTCTTCTTCCGAATCCTTAACAAAAATTACACTTCAACGTTTTTCGTGTTTTTAGGCGCCAAGCCTTGTGAATTTTTTAGTTTTTGTGTTTCTCCCTGCGTTTTTTTATCGTGAGTATTTAGGTGAAACCGTGAAAAATGTAAATTTTTCCGCATGAGCATAACGTTTCTTGAAAAATGGCGATTTTCCATACCTGTACCGTCAAAACAGTGAAACCTCTTAATTCATAACTAAGAAAGTAATGCGAAAGTAACCTGCGTTACCTTTTATCGGGAACATGAACGGAAACGCATTCTTTTTATTTTGAGCTAACGCAGGTCGGTAACGTGTTCTTTTTATTTGCAAGTAACGAATAACGTATATCGTTACTTTCTTCGGTTACACTTACGACACTGCTTAGAGCTGTTTACCTATACAAGCAAAAAATAGCGCAAGTATATGTCGTCTGCTATAACTGTAATAGTATTCGATACTTAGAACAAGAAGTTAGCTTTTGAAAAATTATAATTGTGGAAAGCAATCTCAAATGGATTGAAGAAAATGCCCATAAGAAATTTTATTTGAAAATAACTCTCCTTTTCTCTGAATTGCGTTTATCGCGTACTTAGTCATGCTTCAATATATTGCTTCCTTGTCAAACTCTTTTAAACGACTTGTAACGCAAATAGAAAGAAATTAGCCTTAAAGAGGACCAACTCAGTTCCGCTAGAGCACAATTAAAAATATCAGACCAGCTACTAAACTGCCATCAAAAAAAAACTTAGAACCCTTAAAATAAAATATTGAAATTTAAGCATTTTTAAGGCAAAGTTTATGACTAACGGCTGGAGTTGCGCTACTCATAATTTAATGCTGAGTTACTGCGTTAATGAGAAATAAGCCCTCAAAGTTCGTTGCTCAGTTACAAGGCTTCACTTTGTTGTGACATTTCGAATTTTTATTAAAAAGAACACTTTAAAAATATAAAAAATATGTGTGCACAAATTTGAAAAAAAAAAGACGTAAATAGGAGAGTGCATGTGTCCTTTATATATTTATTAATAAAATCAAAACGCGATTTGGTGAGATTAGAAATCTATAAACCTAGAACTCATAGGGGCATGTCTTCAACATCAAAACCTGCCCTTTTTGTGTGTTTTTTTATTACGGGTCACGTTTGCGGAAAGAGATATCACATTTAGTCCTAGGTATCGAAGATGAATGGGTCATCTATTTGCAATTAGAACGATTTGTGTTACTGCCGCACAGACGTGACTTTTGTACCGCGAACATGAGCCGAAGTACAGCCGGCACCGGGATTGTTGTAGCGGCCGTGGGACCGCAGCCTTAACCCCAAAACAATAAAACGAGTTCAAATATGATTTAGAAAGTAACGCAAAAGCAACGTGCGTTACATTTTATCGCTAACGGGAACAGTAACGTGTTCCTTGTATTTTTATGTAACGTAGGAAGGTAACGCGTTTTTTTATGTAAGTTACGAGTAATGTATTTTGTTTATCTTTTTTTTTTTGTTCACACCTGCAACGCTGCATACGGGCTTAGCACCTTCCTTTCTGTGTAGTGAAAACAGTCAAAATAAGAAACATACATAGATATAGTTCGAATTGCAATCAATGACCTCCCGTCAAAACTACCGGTTCGTACGAGTAGGATATTTCGTGTGTGTGTGTGTGTGTGTGCGTGTGCGTGTGCGTGTGCGTGTGCGTGTGCGTGTGCGTGTGCGTGTGCGTGTGTGTATGTGTGTGTGTGTGTGTGCGCGCGCGCGTGTGTGTGTGTGTGTGAGTGTGTGTGTGTGTGTGTGTGTTTTGATTTTTGTTGCCATGTAATTTTTTTCCGGAATAATGCACCACTAATCTTGATTGTGACTTTGCCACATCAGAAATGGTAGTCACCGATATCTATCGTCACCGACACATCATCACCGAGCATCTATTGCTCAGCGACAATAGAGATTACGACGTTAGCCGATAGGGATCACCGACGAACCAATTCAAGCCGCAAGAAGACTGAACCTAATAAAGCACGCCTTTCGTTTCCTATAGGCTGTCGGTCACCATAATGTCTCACTCACGGAAGTATAGACTCAAAGTCGAGGTTGTGCTGGGTCCCGGAGGCATCCCAGCAGGAGTACTCAAAGGCCTCTTTCACAGAGCTTATTGGCGACGTGAGCGATCGAAAGCGTCGCTGTGGTCGGCCCACCACAATTGGCGGAATACTGACTATGACGTCAGCAAAGGATGTCTCATCGACGGAAATAAGAGGAATGAAAGAACTTCAATTTTGACGGTGTTGGCAGTGTTGCTTTGAGAGCGCTATGAATTCAGGATTGCACAATGTCCATTACAAACACCATCGAGCTTGTTGTTCCCAAGGTAATGACGTCACGAAAGGTAACCGAACGAGGGCGCCACCGAAACATCTCGCCGCTAATAGGGAGTATTCACTGGCGGCCATAGCTGTGCTCGCTGCTGCTGAGAACGTGCTGACTGCACGCTTCCACAGCGTATCTGACACGCAAATTGCACACCATCAAGATTGTCTTCTTTGAAAGAATCATAAATAAGAACTCACCCCGAGCATGCACTGCGAGCAGTCACCCCAAATACGGCGTCCAGTGGATACCCCCATAGCCTCCTCTATACTGACAATGCCTGGCAGATCGCCACGAGACGCGGCCGCCGAAAGTGGAAAGGTAGAGCGACAGACAAGAGTCATGCAACGGGCAGCTCCGCTGCGGTGAGACGCCGAAACCCACTTTTCCCGAGAGATGGAATGTCCGCTCGTGCTTCTCGCGTTCCTCGGGCTAGCGCTTCTTTTCTCGTCGGGTTTGAAAACCATGTTTCGGGTTCCTCGCCGCTGCAAAAGCTGTGCGTTGAATACCCGACTCCCCGAGAAATGCTCTGTGCCCAGTTCCTCGCGCTCCGAATCAGCGACGCTCTGGCTCCGTTGTCGAACTGCCAGGCTTTGTGAGTATTAGCGGCGAGATGTTTTGGTGGCGCCCTCCCATGGCTCCCTTTCGTGACGTCATTACATTGCGAACAACAAGTTCGATGGTGTTTGCAAGGAGCATTGTGGAAGCTTGAAATAGTTACCTTCTCAAAGCGACACTGCCAACACCATCGAAATTCAAGCTCTTACATTCATCTTATTTTCGTCGATGAGAAAGCCTTCCCTGACGTAATAGTCAGCATTCGGCCAATCATGGCCGGCCGACCACAGCGACGCTTTCGGTCGCGCATGTCGCCAATAGAGGAGGCTATGACACCATCTATTCGCGACGTACGCGACCAAAAGCGTCGCCGCGGTCAGCTTTCCACGATTGGCCAAACCACGTGCATAATAGCATTGTCAGACTGTCAACTTCGACGGTGCTAGTTTCAGAATGCGATGGCTCCTAGCTTCCACTGCGTTTTTTCAAAGACACCATCGAACTTGTCGTCACAACTGATGGTAAGCAGCCAACACTGATCTCTATTTTAGTAGGCTGGATCGCGGATCGGGAGCCCGTCGGTGTCGCCACCGGCGGCCATTGCTTGACACCAGGCAATACACGCAAGTCTATGGGAGAAACGCACAAAAGTAAGAATATTGAAGCATGTACGCTGTGCTCGGAGGCGAGTATTTTATGGTGTGCTGCGATCCTTATGTCGGGTGTTTGGAGATCGAATCGGTATTTGTCAAACGTCCGGATCGCCGAATAAAAAAATCTAACGTACCGGAGCACCTACGGCTGAGCTGGCAAGCTTGCTCTCGTAGTGGAGTAAACAAAGGAACTTGCCGTCAATAAGATCGTCCTTAGGGAAGCCCAGAAGTTGATGAATGACAAAGAAGTTCCATCTCGACAGCGGCTTTCCGGGAGTGAGTGAATTCCGCGTAGCAAAGCCTTCGAGCTTGTCGTCTGCTAAACCCAACTCAACGAAACCACCACCGACTCCGCGGTAACTCTAAGTAACTCTCGCCTCATTGAGCTGCACTACAGCGGAGTCACTCTCGACCACAAAATATTTATTTATAAGAACTGCGAGGGCTTTCAGTTTTAATGTTTGTACGCAAGCTATTTGACGGGCTTATCGAAAAGCATCCAAATAGTTTCAGTTCCGACAACAGCTTAGAAACAGGGGAAAACGTCACTTTTTCTCGTTCTTCCCATAGAGTCCCATGCATTGGCTGGTGTCAATCAATGGCCGCCGGTGGCGACACTCGGCCCCAGCTGCCGCGGCCACGGTCCGCGATCCAGCCTATTACAATAGAGATCAGTGGCAGCCAAGGTAACAATTCGTGACGTCACGGCGAGGCAAATCCCAGTCGAGATGTCACGGATGGAAACCGCAAGAGGGCTCCACCTAAACGTTTTGGCGCTAATAGACGCTTTGCAGCAGCTGTGCATGGCTGTCGCCATAATCGACCTTCAATTTTTGTGTTTCCTCGTATTACGTTTACTTCACTTCATCGTGACCACAGCAGGACAGTTTATTGACACTTTCGATTCTACTGTGTCCTTTTCCCCATCATTGGCCTTGTGGAAACATCAATCTTCAAAGCCCGCCTCACTGGCTCGGCAGCTTGGTAAGACGAGAGAAGGTCAGCAATGGCGGCTGTCATCTGGCGCTCGTGCAAAGCGTCTATATGCTGTGTGACCAAAGCAGCGTACTGACAGTGCTCGGTGTATAGGTTAAGGGCGGTTCACACAGCAGTTTTCTTGCGGTTTCTGTCGTATATACGGTATAGGTCACGGAAACATATTCGTCTCTCGAGCGTCGCCTGCTGTCCCGCTGACTTGTGGAGTAGGCAGACGTGAGCTTTCGTAACGTTATGTAACGTAACAAAATGGGGCTGTGAGAATTAACCAGCCTTTAGATAAGTCGAGAATAGATGACCCCTGAAACTACGCGGAGTGCAAGTTCGGCTGTTTTTTGCACAGGGGCTACGATGATCTCAGAACGTCCAAACTCCTATTGGCTGATTGAGAAAAAAATAGTACTTGGTAGACATTCAAGGTACCTAGCTTCGAGGTTTACCTACCCTCCTTTCCTTTCAATCAAAGCTAATCAGAGCTCGGCGTCGTTCCGACGTCACCGTAACTCCTGCGCAATTGGAAGCAGACGACTTGCTCTCCGCAAAGTCACTCTACAGCTGAAGACTCACAGGACGGCACTTATTACCATCACGCTTCTTGCTTCGTGATCGGATGATGGGGAAATCTTATTGGCTGAGGAGCGATAATGCGGAGCGCAAATTCGTCTGCTTCTTTTTCAGGAGTTGCAGTGACGTCAGAACGCCGAGCTCTGATTGTCTCTAATTGAAGGATAGTGGGTAGACCTCAAGGCAGCTTGCTTTGAGGTCTACCCACTATTTCTCTATCAGAGCCAATCAGAGCTCAACGTCGTTCTGACGTTACCACAACCCCTGCAAAATAAGCAGATGAACTTTCTCTCCGCATAGGATTCTCGTGACTCGCCATTCCCTGCGTAACTTAAGCTCTCAGCTAAAGTAGGCCATATTTTTATTAGCTTTGTGAATAACTCGCGAACACGGACAACTTAATCGTTTCAGTCACTCTTGTTGCTACGCATCACCCTCTCGATCCTCCTCTCGCTTAATCTCCGTCTGAGACCCCACAAACATGATGACGTCGCCGCTATTTTCAAGCGAACGACCGTGAAACCTCTCTAACCCGAACGTCGTAGCTAACAGCACCCGAAGAAGATGATACTCGTCGCCTGGATGAACCAACGTCGTTACCTGACGTCAGGTAAAAGGGCTCACCGGCCACGCGCGCCTGTGTCACCCTCGTTTGTTTGTTTGTGTTTTCGCGTGGGATGCTTAATGGCGCGCAGATTCTAGCTGGTCATCGCATCAAGCTGACACTGCACATCTTGATTCTATGGCTCGCAGAATTAGCTCCGGGCGAAGCTATAAGAATCGCGACCATGGTATTTAAATGCTCGTGTTTACTGGATGGGTGGTGCTGACCTGTCCTGCCGGAAAATAACCTAACCCTTAGGCCGCCTCTTGTAACCCTAACGAGGCTTACCGTAAAGATTGTACCGTTGGCGGAGGAGAATAATAGGGAAAGGATAGGGAAAGAGAACGGGGAAAGATGCGTCGGATCTCGGCAACCGTCGTCCAAGCGTGAGCTTCACTGCACGGGCTGTGTGTGGTTCTTTTTAAAATAAGGACAGACAAAAAAAAATAAGGGAAGGAGCAAAGTGGGAGAGATGGAGGGAGGGCGCCTTGAATAAAAAAAGTAAATAAGAAGTGTGGGGAAAAGAGGGAGGGGGTTGCACTATCAATTAATTATGCGCTAATTAGTTTGCTTGATCCGCTCATTTTGTGTTCTTCCTCTCTCTCTCTCTCTCTTTCTCTCTCCTTCGGCGGCACACGGGGTTGGGTTTTGGGCGACGCATGGTCGCTGGCTTTGGTCGCTTATAACGAGTTTTCGATGAAAATGGACCGCCGCCTCGTACGGTGCCGACGGAGAAGCGAATGCACGAAGGGACCAGAGAGGGCAGCAGTGTGGAGGACCGCCGTCAAATAATTAAATACGTCCGCTTTTACAATGCCCAAGGCTAGTTTAATTTATTTTTATTTTTTTCTGCGTGGACGGAAGAAGGGGACGTATGATGGAGGGTAATAATTTAAGTCATAGGGATTTTTTTTCTGGCTTGACTGTTCAGAAAGCTGGCTTCAAGAAGTTACTATCTAGCTCGTTTCGATTACAATAATATCCGGTGGGACGTCTTCTCAAATTATGGCGAAATATGTTGAGGCAGTAGCGGACGAGGGTTGCAGTTGCGGACAAGGCTGGGTTTGTGTACTTTATAGGCACCGTAGTTTCATGCGTGCAAGGCGCTCCAACTACTCTTCCTAATATGATTATTTTGCCATTTCTTCGATCTCGTATAATATGCTAGCAAGCTATTGCAAAACGTTTACCCTGTTTGTAGCCCATTGATCTTTCGAGATTAGGGATGAGAGGCCGACTGTGTTAACGAACCGCAGTTCAAGACATGGGGAGCGAAAGCTCCCGCTGTAAAACCCAGGGATCAAGAGTTGAATAGACTGGTCTCACTAAAGGGCTGTTTATACTCTGACGTTGAGCGCAGTGAACGCAGCGTAGCGCAGAACGCGCGCCTTTCATTGGCCGGCAACCTGGAACTCAATATCTGCGACCAATCAATGTCTGTGCACGCTGCGCTACGCCGCGCCCGTCGACGTTACGTTGGAGTATAAACGTACCTTAAGCGTTCCACGCTAGCGTGATGCCGCCATAACTGCAGTTCAGAGGAAGCAGACGCCAGTTCACGAGACAGCTCGTGCCGCCTCGTGCTCTTCTCGCGCAGAACTAAAGCGGGGCTGTAGCGCGTGCAGAAAGACTACCGTTCCCACGACCATAGCCTCCTCTATAGACCTTTCCAATGTTTACAAAATCACAGTCCAGCGTGCGGTCTTCACAGCCCAGCACGTGCGTGTTCGTCGCTTCGGAAAGCGAGCAAAGCACGCGCCATACGCACGAACGCTTAAAATGGCACCGGCCACAAGCTCGTTTTTGGAAAGGTCTATAGACCTTTCCAAAAAAGAGCGTGTGGCCGGTGCCATCTTGAGCGTTCGCGCGTATGGCGCGTGCTTTCCTCGCTTTACGAAGCGACGAACACGCACGTGCTGGGCTGTGAAGATCGCACGCTGGACTGTGATTTTGTAAACATTGGAAAGGTCTATACTAACAAAGCCTGGCAGTTAAACAACGGAGCCATAGAGTGCCCGGTCGCAGATTTGGAGCGCGAGAATCCGGTAGCACAGAGCATTTCTCGGGGAGTCTGGTATTCAGCGCACAGCGTTTGCAGCGGCAAGGACCCGAAACATGGTTTTCACACCCGACGAGAAAAGAAGCGGTAGCGCGAGCAACGCGAGGATCACCAGCGTACACCCGCTGGCAATACGAGGGTGAACACCTTACCTGGTTTCTTGCCTGTTTTACGGCTCCCTAAAGCTACATTAACTCTCAACGTCTCAAATGGTACGTGGCTTGGGGTCTAAACTTTGCGTTCTAGCCCTCTTCTGAAACGGAGCATGTTCCAAAACTTGCAGGAGTGTCAAAAACAAGAAGAGGGCTGTTCACCTTCATATCGCTCACGGGTGTACATTCCATCGCTCGGGAAAAGTGTGTTCCGGCTTTCTCGCCGCAGCTGAGCGCCCGTCACGTAGCTCTCCTCTTATCCGTTGCCGGCCACTATACCTTCTCAATTTCGGCGGCTACTTATCGTGGCGATCTGCCAAGCTTTGTCAGTATAGAGAAGGCTATGCCACGACGCATGGTGACAGCGGTGGCGAACTAAAACTAGCTGGCGAGGTCGGTCTATCCCCACCTCTGCCTCTTTCTATCTAGATGAACTTCGTACTGGCCTGCAGTAGTGAATCTACTACGTGATGCCGTTGAAGACTCTAGGCTTGCAGTGGTACTGCACAGACGTGTGTCGGCATGATGAAGGAGTATGTTATAGGGTGTTTTTTTTTTGTCTACCTTTTTTAGTCTCATATTTATTTGTTGTATCGCGCACAGCGCTGTGTGTGCAAACTACTTTACTTGTCTTCCGTGTTTTGCACTCTTTTTTTGCCATTCATTACTGCAGTGACAAAATTTCTCATCTACAGCGGAGACGCCAGTCGTCCATTAAAACTGCGTAACTTTCCGCCCTCATTTTTTTAGGATTTTCAAATCAAATTTTGGATTGGGAAAGTCCTCGCTGCCTGTGTATACACTATATTTATTTATTTATTTAAAATACTTTCGGGGCTGCGGCATTACAGAGGGGAGTGGGGGTTAGAACACTTCGATAATCAGTCTGAACAGTATAGATTATTGACGATAATTTTTAATAGATGATCAATGACAGCTGCCTATCGGTGCGGGAAGATGGTTACAGTCCACAGACGTTCTCAGGATGAACGACTCCTCAAATGTATTAGTATCGCATTATGGAATGTCTACCTTATATATATATAATCCATGCGCTATGGAATATATAACGGATGATTCAGCAGTTGAGCGTAAAGTAATGGATTAGTATGGTAGATCTTATGAAAGAGACACGAGCGAGCTATATTTTGGGCGTAAGGCTCGGTTTAGGGAGGCTTTCACGGAGGTTACGCTGGCGGTTAGATGATATTTATTAAGTATAAAACAATTGGCAGAGCGATTTTGTACCTATTTTACAGCATTAATTAGTTTTGAATTACCAGGGTCACCAATAGCCGAAGCACATTGTAATTTAGAGCAAACAAGTGTTTTAAACAGAGTTCCTTTCAAAAATGAAGGAGCAAGAAAGAAATTTCGTTTAAAATAGCCCAGCATGCGTTTAGCGTTATTAATCACATAATCAACATGTGTCTGGCGGGAAATATCTGCAGATAAATTAACAGCCAAGTATAAATATATATATATATATATATATATATATATATATATATATTTACAGACACGGAAAGTAAGGGGACATTTTCAAGAAAATAGGAGGAAGGAGCATTAGATTTACGGGATACTCTCGTGGCTTGGCATTTAGTCGTGTTAAGTTGCATCCCCCACCAGTCACATCAATTGAAGACTGAGTTAATAACTTCATGTAAACTCTTAATATTCAAAGTGTTAATAAGCTCCAGGTAAATAACACTATCGCCGGCAAATAAGCTAATAGAAGAAAAAATGGAGCATGGCAAATAAGTTATGTATTCTTTCTTTCTTTCTTTCTTTCTTGTGTCCAAGAACAGCCGAAGCCTGAATTGAATGCTGGTACACACAAAAACACTTAACAAAATGGAAACACAACAACATTTATCCTAATAAAGCTGAATGTTTAGGGCATTTTTAAAGGAGCGTTCACTGCCAAAAATATCGATCTCCGAGCTAAGTGTATTAAAACTATTTTGAATACGCAACATGGGGGAAAGGGAACAAAGGTTTTGTACATAGAACGTGTTGGGGTTGCGACTGCTCACGCGCGGAACAGATAAAGAGAGCAGAGACACAAGTTCAGAACAACTTAATGTTCCATGCACAGCTTTGTGCAAAAATACATAATCCCGAAAATTTCGCCGAGCTACCAATGTCTGCAAATTCATCCTGTGCAACATTGACACGTGACAAAAAAAAAATCCGGCGACCGTAATAATGGTCGTACACAATGCGTGACAGCTATCCTCTGAACATGTTCTAACCTCTCAGAGCCTGACACACTCAAACAGTTCCAGACAACGGAGCCGAACTCAAGTTTTGAACGCACAATAGAGGTGTAAAGCCTAACAAGACACGAGGGCTCTTTGAAATCGCGGGTTATTCTCGAAAACAAACCTAAAAGTCGGAAGCATGAACTCACCAAATTTGACACATGTGCGTCAAAACTGAGGGTGGAATCCACATAGACGCCCAAATCCCGCACACAATCAACTCGACGTAATGGGTCATTATTTAGTTTATACGAAAAATTGAGAACACATTTCTTGCGTGATAGAGAAATGACGAGCGTTTTTTTCCTATTTAAACGCAAGTTTTGCATCTCACACCATAACGAGATTGCAGATATGTCTTTTTGCAAAAGATCGCAATCAGCATCCGATTTGATATGTCTGTAGATCTTAATGTCATCGGTGAACTGGAGCAATTTGGAATGTTTTACACAACGACAAAGGTCATTAACAAATATATTAAATAGCAAAGGTCCCAGAGTAGAACCCTGGGGAACACCAGACGGACATATGTATGATCTCGATAACTCACCGCTAACACGGACTCTGTTAATGCGCCCAGTCAAGTATGTTTTGAACCACAGACATAATGGCAAAGACACTCCATACTCTGACAGTTTGTAAAGTAATAGTTCATGATCCACAAGGTCAAATGCCTTGCTCAAGTCAAAATAAATGGCGTCAACCTGACCACGGTTGGCGACGATAGGACCAACGTAACTGAAATAGTTGGCCAAGTTTGTTTCTACGGACCTAGACTTAATAAGAGAGAGAAACAATAATGAACCCAATATAGAATCTTGTGGTACACCAGAATTAATGAAAACAAGCGGAGATGTCTTATCGTTAGTGGTTACGAACTGATAGTGGTGAGTGAGAAAACATGTTTTCCGGGACAAAAGATTAGCATCAATAATAAGACTTATGTTTTAGCAGTAGCAGTTCGTGAGAAGCATTATGGAATGCTTTGAAAAAGTCCAGAAATATACAGCCTACCTGGGACCCTTTGTCGAGAGCTACGTATAAACCATGAGTAAATGATAAAGGTAAATAATAAAGTAAATCATAAAACCATGCTGAGCAATATTAAAGAAGAAGTTAGATTCTAAAAAATAACTAGTTGATGATAAATGTGCTCTAGTACCTTACATAGAATGCTGGTGAGTGAGGTTGGTTGATAGTTATACGGGAAATGTCTAAAACACCTCCTTTATGAAAAGCGCAACCTTCCCTTTTTTTCCAATCTCTGGGCAACACTCCAAACTCAAGCGACTGAGAATTGGCGAAAGTATCAAGAAACGATATGTTTTGTGTGTTTTTTTAGAAACTTCCATTGAATGTCGTCAGGGCCAGCAGATGGGGACAGTTTTAGGTTATTTATTATTTTAATAGCACCAATAGGATCGACAAGAACTGGCTCCATTATCAAAAAAAAAACACAAAAAACGCACCCATCAAATGTATACGTGTGCATATTAATGTCATTTTAGAAGTACTCAATAAAGATTCAATCTATTTTTTATATTTGGGTTTGTCCTTTGTTTATTTTGTTCCCATTCTCCAGGGATCATTTTCGTCATTCAACCCACAAGCACAATCATCACTCGAATATTCAGATGGGGTCATCCCCATCCGAATATTCGAGTGAAATTAAAGATTTTTCTTCTTTCCTAATAACTTTCCAAACCTGTTTAGGGTTAGTGGCAAACATGGAAGATAACGTAATGCTAAAATACTCTTGTTTCACATCTCGAATAGCTGTTGAGCAAATTGATTTGGCATTGTGATAACAAACCACAGATCACAGGCATAATAAGATTTATCAACACGAAATAACCTCTTTTTCTTGTTGGATAAACCTTTTAGAGATTCATTAAACATTGGTGAGTTAAAGTGAGACGTTAGAGATGGAAGTTGAATGTAGTTGTCCATAAGAAATACCACTTAGCTTTTATAACGATTCCAGTTGTCCTCAACAGAACATTAAAATAGTTCATAAAATAACTATCAACGAACTTGCTCAGAGCATCGTTAATAGCGTCAAAATTAGCTTTGCTGTTGTCTCAAAAACGTCTTGTCTCTTTGGTTGGATTGCACTTCAGAATGCTCAGAGAGATATGCAACAAGCAGTGATCGCTGAGTCCTGGTAGATAGGATATTAAGGATACCAGGTGAGGTGTTTCTGTTAGAACAAGGCCAAGGATATTTGCTGACGTGCTCGAAATCTTTGTGGGTTCGGTAACTATCTGCGATAGGTTGACATCGGAACACATATTCAAGAAATCATAACACTCCGACGAAAATAAACTATAAAATAAGCTCTCATGTGCTCAAACAATGTTTGGATATTTAAAAGTTCCTAACAAAGATATTGGGCAGTTGGGAAATGTCGTTCGACCGTATTCATAGCATGATGCAGTTCACTTACAAAGCTAGCCGTACATTTTGGCGGACGATATCAAACACAAAGGAAAACTCTTTTCTGATAAACCTTTAAAAAACGCTGATAAACTCAATATTCAATACTATATTCACACAGTAAGAAACGATATGGTCAGCTACTCCAACCAATACTCCCACCACTAGACCTAAGTTGCCTGTCGGAACGGTGGACATTAGAGTTTTAGAGCGCAGCTTTTATGCGCCCGTTTCCGGGTTGAACGGCGTCGCCGTCGGCGTAACCACGCGAAATTTAGCGGGAAAATTGACATCACGTGACGTCAACACCAATTCAATCACCCGCTAAATTTAGTGGTGAAAATGATGTCACATGACTTGGTGTCGCGTCAAAAGAAAATTAGGTTGTGAGATGTTTATACAGCCTAGAACTTGGTCTGCCTCAACGGGCGACGAGTCTCCCAGCTGTAGATGAGAAACTTAGCCAGTGCAGTATAATCGCTAGCCTGGGGTCTTTAACGTGCATTCACGCAGTATGATACACGACCGCACGCCGGTACGATGATCTTTCAGATCGATACAGGCAGGGGTGAGGATTGAACACAGGATCTTGGGTTCTGCAGCGCGAGCTTTCGCTCCACGTGCTCCGAGCTGGTAAGTGCTGGTCTCACGTCACTTATGAACAAATTCGGATTCTCCGCTAGATTTAGCAGGAAAATCGACGTCACGGGACCTCAGCAGAAACTCAATTCGCCTGTTAAATTTAGCGGGAAAATTGACGTCATGTGATCCCCAACACCAATTCAGCTTTCCCCGCTAAATTTAGCGGGGAAAATGACGTCACATGTTTTGGTGTCACGTCACCTAGGGAAAAATTCAGTTTCTGCGCTAGATTTAGCGGGAAAATTGACGTCAGGTGACCTTAACAGCAATTCAATTCCCCGCTATATTTATGGGGAAAATTCACATCACGTGACCTAAACACCAATTTAGTTCCCCTGCTAAATTTAGCAGGGAAAATGACGTCACATAACTTGGTGTCACGTCACCTCTAACAAAATAAATTTCTCCGCTAGATTTAGCTGGAAAATTGACGTCACGTGACCTCAAGAGCCATTCAAATCCCCGCTAAATTTAGCGGGAAAACTGACGTTACTTGATTAAGTTTCTCCGCTAAATTTAGCGGGGAAAATGACATCACATGTTATGGTGTCAGATCACCTAAGGAAAAATTCAGTTTCTCCGCTAGATTTAGCGGGAAGGTTGACGACACGTGAGCTCAACACTAATTCAGTTCCCCGCTAAATTTAGCGGGGAAAATGACGTCAAAAGACTTGGTGCCACGTCAAGTACAAACAAATTCAGTTCCTCCACTAGATTTAACGGGAAAATTGACGTCACGTGCGGAGGAGGAAAGAGAAAAAGGAGGAGGAGCAGGAAAGAAGGAGGAGGGGAAGAGGTTGAAAGTAGGAGGAAGGGCATACCCTCCCCTCCGTACCCTCCCTTCCTTCTCCTGAAGAGCTGCGCTCTAATTTCGCTTTACAGAGATTTGTAAACGTCTTTATTTTTACACAATCAAATATTTTGTTGTTTTGTAGCGGAAAGCCATGCCTCAGTGAGAGCCACAATATCAGCAAATGACGAGTCAATAACACCACATAATTAATCGTGGTCATTTTAGTACGCTTCTTATGTTAGTGAACAAATTTACTTGTTTCAGGTGGTTGGCAATAACCTCGGTCATTTCTTGTGTGCTCCGACAAAGTGGATGCGCTCACTGGGTCTGCAGAGCCGCCAAGGGAATTATCAGCGTTACTTATCGCACGAGCACCGAGTTCGCGCACGCTATCGCTTTCAAAGCAGTAAACATAAGTTTTGTTATCTAGGTCAAGTTTGTTGTGACGTAGCTTTAAGTTAATTTTTGGGTTGAGTGTCTTAGCGAATCTAATTAATTTCTTTCGAGCGAGACGCGTAGCTGGTGAGATATCTTCGATTAATAGACACACCACTACTTTTTCCCTTCGATCTCGATATTAGAATGTCGTCTGTGGCTTTTAAATGAGTAAACTTAACAATGATTGGTCGGCACTTCTTCCCCGAAAACGTACCTATTCTGTGAGCCCGTGCTACGCCCTCGTCCGTGATCTGCAGATTCATTCCCTGTAGAAGTACCGCTCTAACCTTCTCCTCTCACTGATTCCACGTTCCTGACGGAACGTCCTCAATTCTATGAAAAATTAAATTATCAAGTCTCGATCTGTCTTCAATGTCATCCATGCGCTCACGCAAGAGGGCATTCTCCTTTCGGATGTCATCGGCAGTGCACTGGGCCACACGCAATTCCTTTGAGATTCATTTAGTTTCAAAGTTTACGGTTCAATGCTCGCCTGCCTCTCGTTAGCAGCCGTAAGTTTTTTTTTTCTCCATAAGCTGTTGAATTTTTTTTTTTTTTTTTTGCCTACGGAATTTATTAGACTTGCCTGTCCTTGTTCAAAACGAACAGTGCGAGCGTTTGCATCCTGGAGAAGCCTAAACATTTAATTAAACTGTATGAGATGGGCCTCTGACATAGGTACCGGATTAAGTTCAACATCACCTACTCAAAATTAGTACCGATGTACACAATACATCGATAGAGTCTGTGACACAACAACACAAGGCTAACAAGGCTCCTGGGCGGGGCAGAAATACCCACCAATAACCGCCTTCGACTTTAGACAAGAATTCTGATTACCAACCTGTAGTAGGATGAGCATGGGATTAGATGACTGCCCCATTGCTGCAGAGCTGCCTCGCCCACTCACGAAATCCGCACCAAACAGGGGGGCGGGGGGGGGGGGGGGGGGTCGTCTTGTGAAGAATTTTATGCTGATGCTGACGATTCGGTGCCACAGGGAACAAGGGGACCTCCAGCCAGAATGGTTTGGTAATCCCCGAGCCAACAATTGAGTCGACTGGTATTCCCTATGTCCTCAAACGGGTCTTGAAAAAGAGTCGCGTCCCTTGGCAGTCTTGAAGGGTCGTCGTAACCCACTCGTAGGGCATGTCAAGTAAAAATCTGTAGTAGGAAGAGCATGGGATTATATGGCTGCCACATCGCTGCAGAGCTCCCTCTCGCACTTGATTATGTTCCACTTTTTACAGCTTTGTAGGCTTTTTGAGCATATGTATCTGACTGTAAGTCGGTTCCTGTGAGCGTGCTTGCTTTATTTTTTCTACTGTTGGTGATGCACCTGCAACAGTGTTTTTTTTTTCCTCATTGCTGGATGCATTGAGTTTATTTGGCTTTCCCTCACGCGCAGAGTGAGTCATGTATATCAAATGTAACAGTCTAGATAATTGGTGCTCATTTGTTTTTTATGTTACAGTTACAAAATGTTTACTGCATTCTATATTTAAGCCCTTGAAACCAAGTCCTACGACACTTTCCAATAGAAGGTTGTAATATCTGTAAATAAATAAATATACACACAACAGAATTACTTATTGTGTTTGCGCGCGGGGCAGGTGCTGCAGTTGTAACGTTTCCCAACTTAGTAGGCACAGCTTGCTCCGACTCAGCTCACGTAGTACAAGACTCAAGGCAGGAAACAAAAAAATGGAAGGAAAAGTTTACAAGAAAGAAAAGGCAAAATCCAACTAATACCCCAACTCCGTTTTCAGCTAGGAGAGGGAAATTGAAGAAACGGGGAGGGAGGGGAGTCGCTTTTGCAAATGGCGTGCGGCGAATGAAATCCGCGGGCGCGCAATTATAATGCGAGGGGGGTTAATTAGAATGACAGGGCGAAAGCCGTGGGTTCGTTTTCGCGACGGCTGTTGCTGTTTGCGCGGGTGCGAGGTGTTGACTAATCGGTGCTCGGTTTCGCATTGCGCCATTAGCACGTAATAAATGACCCCGCGACGGGGACCCCCTTACCCCTCGTATACCCAATGCGCAGGGCTACTTTCGCTCCCGTACCATGTACCTCGTCGTTTCACCCTGTCATGGAGCTAGGAGGACGCTACGAGCCACCGAAGCCAACCCCGTGCCGCGTGACCGTCACGTGACGCCCGGGGGCAACGCGGCGAAGCGCCGCGTGTCTAGTCACGTGATTCATCCAGTGCGCTGGTTGTCGCTCGGGTTGCACGTGTACACCACCAAGCGGCTCTTACGTCACGCCGTTTCGCTGGCGCTGCTGTGGGCACTGCGCACGCGCAGACGCGTAGCCTCACGTAAATCCTGTTTTTGCGCACGCGCACTTGGCGTGGGGAGAACGTCGACTCTTTTGGTAAAGAGGGTGTTGGTGTATAGCGTCCGCTGCGGTCTATCGTATAGTGAAGCGGTGTACGCGCTGCCACATATTGCTTACGACGCGGACGCTTCCCCTATCATGGTGTGTGTATGTGTGTGTGAACGTAAGTGAGAATCTATTTGCGAGTATATCGCGAACGTTGCTGTTTAAGCACGATCGCGTGCGCAAAAACGTTACGCACAGAGGAGGGCAAGGTGCATATTTACGTGCTTATATATCGCTCGTGAAGTGATGAGGCTTCCGTCTGTTTGAAATCCGTTCTATATACGTTCGCTCTTTTCCGTGCGGGTTTTCTGCTGGGACGTGTATGACTTATGTTCTTTCGCTCGAGAGGGAAAAATGCCTGTTCGCTCGTAACTATGATTAAAGGTCTCCAAGCGCTGACATGCGTTGCGCTCGCGTCGCGGAGCAAGCGGTGGTCGGTCGGCTTCTTCATCAATGTGTCGGCAGTATTCTACATCAATCACGGTCTAGGGTGTATATGGGAGTCGAAGCGAACGCCTTCTAATTGTGGCGCTTGACTCGTAGGGTTACGTGATCGCTTCAGTTCCATCGGTCGTTTGTTTATGGTATGCTTTGTCCTTCCCGCTACATCCTCGCAAGCGGGTTCTTCTCAGCGACGCATGTTGTTTAACTTTGATTAATGCTTATATTGTTTTCATTCCATCTTTTTATTTTTTGTTCTGTTTTTTGCAGGCACTGGAGAAAGGGGAGCGGGCGTTGTTATTTTGCTGACGAAGCACGGTTGATATTGATAAATGGGGAAATGACAAGCGGAACGCATTTGCTACGGGTAAACGTTCAGACTCTAGACGAATACAAACTGAGACAGAGCATGAGATGCGAGCGAGCGAGGACATTAAAGTGCCGAGTTCTTAACTAAGACGTTGTTTTTAGCAAACCGTGGCTCAGTCTTCACAAGGATGGGCTTGTGCGCCAGTATAAAACATGGCGGCGGGTTCGATTTAACGTCGCACTTGTGCATATCTCAAACTGCAGTTAGTCGAGCTAAGTTCTGGATGGAAACTTCGGGATGACAAGTTCACCTCCAAGATGGTACATGTTAAAGTAGCTGGATAAACGGTCTACACGAAGCAATATTGACAGTACAGTTTAACGCCTATATATGGGCACGTTAGAAGTATACTGCCGCGTTTTCTTCATGGTCTCCGCTCTGCCTCAAAATTGATCAAAAATGTCAAGAAACATCGCTGAGCAAACACTCTATAGATAAGGCAAAAATCTTGTTTTTCGCGGAGTTATTGATTTAAAAATATCTTGGTGCTCGTCGTTTATTATTTATTTTTTAGTTGAAACGTTTTGAGTGTCAACAGTAAAACAAATGGGGCTCCAGAGTAAATAACAAGCAGTTTGATGTTGATGGTATCAAACAGTAGTTTTTGAAGGCTCGCTCCAGCACCCGCGCAGCAGCACGAAACAAAATCGCAGGCCTACTTTGTTTTCTAGACTGCCTGCTCGTTCTCCAAGCCTGCCTGCTCGACCTGCAAGCCTGCCTACCAGTGATGTTACGGCACTGAAAAGTGTGGAATATTTTAATTTTTTTTTTTTGCATCACATGCATTTGCCGAATTCACAATAACTTTTCTGAATTTGACGATACTAATTAGAATGTCGTAAAAAGTAAAATCAGGGGATTCAGAAAAGGTATTGAACTGGGGTAGCTCATAAAATCACTGGAGTACCCCTTAGAACGCACAGTTTAGCAGTCATTTTCCACCGGTCATATCTCCCATGCACCGGCCATGTCTCTTTTGTCTGCAACCATTCGACGCATTTGCTTTGGTTTGGTTTGCCGTTCAGTTTACCTCAGGTTTCGACAATAAAACTCTGCGAAATATGCCGTTTCTTTTAATTACAAAAAAAAAAAAAACACTTGCTGGTAAAGAGTATATGTAAGCAATTTAAATCCTGCTCCTGTGAACTTTATTATCATTTGCAGGGGCGTGAAATATTCTATTTTTGAATTCATATCAAATTATGATTGTAGGAATATT
The DNA here is from genome assembly GCA_013358835.2 of Ixodes persulcatus. Lineage (NCBI taxonomy): Eukaryota > Metazoa > Arthropoda > Arachnida > Ixodida > Ixodidae > Ixodes > Ixodes persulcatus. The sequence continues at coordinate 492,914 of JABSTQ010009236.1, forward strand.
TAGATGCGACTTTCAGCTTTCTGGTATTCGAATTTCCCAAGTACATCGAAGATCAGTACAGGAGGCGAAAGTCCGAGTTTATTCAGGAGCGCTGTTCATATGGTCAAGTAGTCCTCCGAGGTCTGTCCTGGATCCGAATCAAACCTGCATTCAGAAGGCTTTGCGAACCAACCATATCGACAGAAAGTAGTTGTTTTTTATGTAATTTGATTGAAGTACTTATCTCAGTATCTTAGATGCTTTGGATGCGCTGAACTAAAACCTCTACGCCACGTACGTGGCCTTTTTGAATTCGAGGCTCTGGCGTCCCCTGCAGCTAGCTCGGTACACTATAAACGTATTCTAGGTTGTTAAATTCATTATATGACAAATTCTTATCAATATAAAGATAACAGCGATTCTCGCTAACCCGTCGTTCCTCGCGGCGTCGAGCGAGGTGTCCCGGCTAAGTGTCGAAACACGTGACCCGGTTCAAACGCTTCAACCCTGTTGGTCCATCCATCCAGAACCCGCTCCTTCTACTTGTGGATGGGTAAACGCATTCGTCAGCTGTGTCTCAGGTCTGTCGTTTCAGTGAGGTCGTTAACGCCGCTTTATTCGTGCTCTTCTCTCCTTTCAGCGTGCGCTGCAGAATACTAAACACGTAATGCATCCTACATGAAAACAAATCGTCTGCAGACGCTGTCTCAGTCGTGTGTCTTCCTCGTGTGACGGTCCTGTCATACTGGTCATGCAACAACTACCTGCAAACATGTTCAAATCATGTATGAAGCAACCATGCTTCAAATATGCTCGAGGCACATCCACAGATAATCGTATTTCGCATGATGTATGAGCAGTCTGACTGGGGCTTTAAGTTGCTGATAAATGTGTATTTCAGTAAAGCTTGTTTTTTTTTGCATTTAAGGAAAGCTTTAGTTTGAGGTTTTTTTGTTTTCCCTGACTCTGATCTGACCGTCTCGAGGGTTACTTTCTGGAGTTTATCGTTAAACACCTTGAACACGAAACTCTATTAGTAACATGCTGGTATGTTAGCCTATTTTTCCTGCACCTTCCAGCGGGGTTGCATTCCACGTTGTTTCCAATGTAGGACCTCAAAGAAGAGGCTGCAGTTTCCTCGCGCCGTGCCGGGCTTTATCTCGATGTTCCGTCGTGCTGTCCGCCGCGCCCGTGTCCTGACGACCGTCGTCTCCTAATGGAACGGCGGAGGGCGACGTCTGCCCGTTCCGGGCGGCCAAAAGTCGTAACCTCCGTGTTATAGACAGCTATGGCGCCATCTCGGAACGGGAGTGTATATTTATATAGATAGAGGCGTTGTACACACATCGTGATTGTGACGAGCCGGGTCACTCGGTGTTCGCGGGGTTACGGTCCTGGGTACGGAAGACAGCGGGAGCGAGAGCCGGGACCAAGACAAAGGAGAAGGAACTGGAAGGGATAATGGGGAAATGGACCTGCCGCTGCTTGATTGGAAAAGATGTCGCTTTGCGACACTGGAGGAGGAGGGGGAGAGGGATGCTTTTCCGGGAGATCGACTTGGCTCGTATCCGGACTACAGTACCGAACTCGCGTTGGCTTTTGTTTCGTCTTGGATCGCGTGGGAGAGAGAGGACTTGCTGCTTGGAGGAAACGGTCGCCGGCGATATACTCCTTTCGCTTCTAAGCTGACAGTGCGGTGTAAGCTACGGGCTCGCCAGTCCAGTCAACCGGTTCCCTTTCGTCCCCTGACCTTCTTCTCTGCGCGCGCGTATGGGCAGGAGCGTGATCACGTGGCAAGACATAGACACACGACTGAGCCAACGTAAGCGCAGAACTTTCACCGCGCAGTAAACTAAGGGAGGAACGGAGTTATAGTACGGCTTAACGAATTCGTTGTGTCTGAACCGAGTTAGGTTGTCACCGCGCTTGAGTTACCATAACTCGTCGTTTGGGAGATTTTCTACCCATGGCAATTTTGCCGTGTTCGTCTTTTTCGGTTTGGCGGCATCAGCAATGTACGCACGGCTCAATAGAGATTAGAAAAGGTTATTTTCCTTCCTTAAAAGCATTTATTGTGATTTTAGTAGTGCATATGTCATTATAAACTGAATCGGGTATTGCTTTCAATTGAGTCAGAGGCCCAAGCGGTAACAATCGCAATGCGCTTGTAGGTTCCAGAGTCTGGCCGGAACACAAATCGCGGAGGACGACCTTTATTGATTCTACATTTCGGCTTAGATTAACTTAGATTAACATGGACTAACCGCAAAAGCTGCACGCGCGATTAAGTAGTTTTGATTGACTGGTGCTCACTATGTCTAAGAGCCCGTGCAGCCGAGGCGTGGTGAAACGCCTGAAGCTTTCGCTTCTGGCCACATAATTTCGTCCGTGTTAGGAGACCAAGGATAGTACGTCACATTTTCTTTACAAGGCTTCGTGGAGGATGGAAGGGCTCAGAAACTAAAAGGGTTGTGGCCGGATTTATTTTAAGGAGTTTTTTTGTATATACCGCAGAGTTTTCCACGTTCCCAACAGATCGCCTCCGAATAGAATCACATCGCAGACAAGATCTCTTATAACTCTTTAGTCTCGCACGACCTTGTCCTGTGGGGGCTCATCGCTTGGTTGTTAAGAGGGGAACCGGTGTCGCAGGAGTGTCCCTTTGCCCTCTTCCTCGGGGTTGAGGTGGCTTGAAGCAGGCATGGGCAGCGGCGGGCAGCACCAGCACCCACGGATGCGGCACAGTGCCATCTCCGTGGGTCCGCAGTGCCAGCTAGGTCCATCAGGTTCTGGAGTCCGGTCAAGAGAGCCAGCATCGGCCGCTTTCCTCGTTGTCATCTCGGTCTCCTTGTCCGCAGTGCCCTCTATGGCCATGTGACCCTTGACTTTGGCCGATACCCGGGGACGAGTCAGGCCTCCCTTGGGAACTAGGATACGTGACGCCAAGGGTAAAAGGGGGGGGGGGGGGGCGTGTAAGGGCATCCGCGGGGAGGGTGGAAACGGGAAGCAATGGGAAACACTGGAAAGAGCTCTCTCATTAAGAGACAGCAACTATTGCATGCATTATTTAAACCCTCATCGCTCTCATAAAAAAAGAAAAAAGAAAAGAAAGGTGGACCATGTTGCTTGTGACAAGCAACACCGGAATTTCAAGATGCCTCGGGCGGGGATCTTGTAAGCCTCTTTTTTTCGTACAAGAGGGTTTGTTCACCACCATAGATCCGAGGAGATGGGGCTTACAAGATCCCCCCTGCACCTTACACTCTGAAAGGGCAGAGGTCTTGAAACGAGGCATCTTGAAATTCCGGTGATGCTTGTCACAAGCTATATGCTCCACCTTTCTTTTCACATGATGGTTGCTACAGTCACGCGCAAAAAGTTAAGTTTGCGTTGTCCTTCTAGAAAAAGCTGACATACCATGCACAGTTTTGTAAACAGAGATATCTCTTCAGAACAGCGTGTCGCGGACAACAAAATAAATATTATCGACGGAAGAAACTGACCCATGCCTGTAGCTGTAGAATAAGATACTAGATACAGAAAATGCATTTAGAGACGGGAGAGCCGAAAATTCTACAGTCGTCTCACATAAGTAAACTAGAATTTGTTTGTCCGTGAGTCACATCTTTTCTGTCAAAAAGACTTCCAACTTCGAATTATTCTTTACCCTATACTTGTAATGTTTTCATTATAATAGAGAGTTTTAGTAGATCATTCCGACGGCTGCAATAACAGTATCCGATACATCGCTGATTATTCCGTACCCGCTGTATGATACGCTACGGCGAATTTCGGACTAAAAAAAGTTTTTCTTTACATAGTCCGTACCCGGTTTATATGCATACTCCGCAATTTAATGTTCCGTTATTAAAGCGTCCTCTTTATTAACGCAAATAACTCTTGTATAAGACAGAAACCAACATGAACTCTCCTTCACAAGGTCTGTAAGTCTCGTCCCGTAACAATGAACGGTTTTTGAAAAAAGAAAAAAAAACCTGGTATAGTCCGCACCTGTAGATAGTGCGCACCATGTAAAATTTCAACTTTTAAACCTGTTTACAAAGCTCGGACTATACGCCAGCGCGCGGCTTTGACGTCACGCCACTACGGTGGCGCTGCTGTCGGCACGGCGTTTGCGCAAAACCTTCACCTCAAGCGTACCTGGTCTCTGCGCACACTTGGTGTGATCCAAGGCAAACTTGCTTGTAAACAGCGTACAGTACAAAAAATACCACAGAATCGTTTTGTCTTCGATCCCTTCGTTGGAATCAGACGTACAGCCGCCTGCACGCTGATAAAAACACCTTACGTAGAGACGACCTGACGTGGACAACGCAAGCACTGCGGCGTCAACGTATACGGCCGTACCTGGCCGTCTCGGCACAACGGGTCCCTGGGGACTCGGTGCCGTAAACCGGACTCCCTGTTGTTGTTCCAAGAGACGAACGAAGCTAAAGGACGGGAAGATACTTCCTCGGACGATGGTACCTTTCTTCTCTTCTTTCCTAGAGGGATGCGTGGCATAGCGCTGTTGGTTGAAATACGGCGAATTCGCTAACGTTTTCTTTCCTTCGGACACCAAACATAATGTATTTTTGAGTAGTTATTACTGGACTGCACATATATTCGCCTGTAAGACGGTGTTTAAAAGCATATCTTTTCTTTATTTCTGTTTGCCTTACTGCATTAGAAAAGAAAACGAAGGAAGAAGGCCTATAGGTGCTTGACAAGGCCTTAGTAGCCTTTCAGTTTTCGACGGGCTACGAGCAGACAAGGTTTGAAATAATAAAAGAATAAGACATATGCACTTTCTTTCGAAACACGGGGAATATAAAACAAATTAAAAGTCACAATAAAGTTTAGTGCCAAAACATGAGATATGTCGGAAGCCCCAGGTCCGCTGCGATTCCGGGCTGCTACGATGATGGCGTTGGTTATGAAGTTTTCTTAGTTGTGAGTGTAACGGTTGTCCGTTACACCGGTTGTCCGTGTTGTTTCCCGCTTTCGTGTAAATTTATATATTTTTTATTTCAAATGAGTTCGTGTGTTTGAAGGTCTTGCTTGCTTCTTCGGTATCTCTACGTTAACGCGCTGCACGCCTGCTGCTTTTTCTTTTTGAACTTTTTCGTTTAACGTCTTAAAAGATAAAAAAAAGTCCCCAGAGAAAAACAGATAATCGAGAAATTACCGTTTTGTTGGAGTGCGTAAATGTCTTTTCTAATCTGTTTTTTTTTTTATTTTCTTAGAGTTAAATTACCGCCAATTACTGTCAGAAAGAATTCAGAATGTATTTTTTTTAACGTCAATTTGATGAAACGTCGCTTTTTAATGCTGTATATGAGTTTGTATTCAACGGTTCAAACAAATCGTGTTTTATTAACACTACCTAGAGTATACTCTTCGTTTCAATATCTACGGGGAGCTGTGACGTCTGGTATGGCATAGGAAAATTAGGGTAATAAGAATATTTAAATAGATAGCTAAAAGAAGAATTATTAATAGCAAAAAATAATACAATTTGTTCCTTTTGCTTTAAAAAAAAAGGGGGGGGGGCATTAAAAAAGTTGCAAATTTGCAGCTAGATGAGGTACTGCCGCCTAAAAAGGAAAGGCAAGAGTCAAATTGGGGCCGTAAGAAAATAATGAAGCAACCTTCCAGAACAAGATGGGGTCACAAAGGATAAGATAAATATTTTATATGTTATGAATCTAGATTGTGAGACTAAATACTTTATACGAGACTCCTACAACTAAGTTACCTTACAGTATTGAATCTCAGTAAACGAGAAAGACGACTGAACACAATTAATAAAATTAAATTACCGCGCATTGGTGCTTCACGTGAGAACTTAAATGAAAAATACAAACACGACCGTTGACCTACAATGGCTAACGATAGAATAACAAACAATTTGTAGTTAGACTTTTTTTTTTCTTTTTGCGAAGACACTCGTGACAGTTTTATACATACAAAGTTCTTCGTATCCTTCACACGCCTACAAATATTATCCAAATAGTGGGTCTGCGTTTCTGCGGTGCTTCGCTGGAGGTTGTGTCAAAATCCGAACATCAGTTTGACATTTCTTCTATGAAGGCATTCCGCTAATTGAATTGAGATGATCCTAACTGAACACGAAATATCCTCGCACTTTTAATCAATACGAATGCTTTGTTTCTTCACTTATTTTGTCTTTACTTCCTTACCTACTAAAGGTGGAGCGTAGTCGTGGCGACGTATGCCATTCCTCGTTCGAAGGAAGACAAAAAGTCAATTCGGCCATTTCTTTGTCTTTGGAAAGCAATCTGAAGAAGACCGGAGTACTTCCAGCGAGCGTCAGGCTTCTACCATAGATCTGAGCTAACTGCGTCTTACGCCTCCCGTAGGCTGATGACGCACACACGAAGCTACCATGCATGACCCCAGGCCATAGCCTCCTATATACTGACAAAGCCTCGCAGATCGCCACGAGAAGCGGCCGCCGAAGTGGAAAAGGTGAAGTGGCAGGCAGCGGATGAGAGGAGAGCTACGGGACTGTCGCCCCGCTGCGGCGAGACGCCGAAACACCCTTCTCCCGAGCGAACAAGTGTGTTTCGGGTCCTCGCCGTTGCAAAAGCTGTGCGCTGACGTCCAGGTTCCCCGAGAAATGGCTCTTTGATGTTTTGTGCTACCAGATCCTCGCGCTCCGAATCTGCGACCGGGCGCTCTATGGCTCCGTCGTCGCACTGTCAGGCTTTGTGAGTATAGAGGAGGCTATGCCCAGACATACGTAGCAGAGAAGGAGGGCACAAAAAACATTCCAATTTCACGCTCAAACGCGCACGCCAGTGAAAAATGAATCGCTCATTCAGAGCGCTGATTGAGTGATTAATTTAGGCGGGTGCGCGTATTTGGGTGTGAATGGTTCTTGTGCGCTGTAGATTACAAGTATTATGAATAGCCAACTCGCACAATCATCCTTCTTAAGAGGAGGAAATTCAATGAACGAGTGGAGGATAAATAAGTAAAAAAAAAGGGGGGGGGGGGCGGTGTAGCGAAAAACAAATTCGGTCGCATTTAAGAAAGTTGAGTGGAACTGCTTTAGCAGGTAACGCACTGAAAAGTTTTCTTTCGCTAGATTTTCGTCAAACTTTTCACACGCAGACTTTTACTTTTATCACCCAAAACTCTGTTCTCGCTTTACTTTGTCAATGCAGATCAAACTACTAAAAAAAAGAAGAAAAAAAAAAAGAAGAAGAGCGTACGCTTATGTGTTTCGCTCTCAGCTTCCAGTACTCTCCTTCTAACCTGCATCCTGTACTTCTCATATTCCCCTTGATCTAAACGTCGGATTTTCTTTTTCATAGAATGTTTATTATTTTTCTAAGAATTGCTGCTGGAAACTAGAACGTGTTGCTATAATACTAACGATACGTACGCTCCTAGCGTACATTGCGTCGTCCCAGGCTTGCGCGTTTTGTTGCAAAACAAAGAACGAAAAACTAAACGGTAGCCATAAAAAACAAAATCCTAGTGGCGAAAACGCGCAGGAGCACATTGCCAGACTAATCCCTCGAAATGCGTCGCCAGGTGGAGCTTGTCTACGTGGCGACGTTGTTGTTTCTTTTCCTACTTGATTTTTTCACTCTGTTTTTGTTTGTTTAATTGCCTGCGAGTGTAGATGCAGCGGTAGGCGTTACAATCCGTTGCCTCACCGAACTCCTATATTTAGCTTTAAGAAGAGCGTGTTCACACTCTTCTCTCTATGGTGGAGCTCGGGTATTAGCAGAGTCTGCCAAGGCTCTCGCGTTGGCTCTGGATTTGGTTCTTATTTCGGCTCCGTGGCTCTGGCTCGGCTCATCAGGCACGGCGGTGGCGCGGACGCTAAGACTACCGGAGTGTTTATCACTCCAACAAGTTTTGTGTGTGTTGTTTTGGTTAGTTTTTATCGACTTTAGTATCGTGCGAGTCGCTGTTCTTGGCGCAAGTCTCTTCGGGAAAACTTTTCGCGTGTGTCTCCTGCTTTGACTGCAGCCGTGCATGAGGGCGTGGTTTTTATTCTTGTGTGTTTGTAGCGGCTGCGTCGCACGGGAAAGGTTGTTGTATGTGTGCGTTTTATAGAAAGTGTGCGTGCGTTTGTATGTGCGTCTGTGCACAACATGAAGACGGAGTCCATAGTAGCCTCGGCTCGACTTGTTTGGCTGACTTGACGGGATAGACATGGGTAGACTATGTATGCGAACTGCAAAAGAGTCCCCAACAACTTTTTATTTTTTTACTTTCTTGAGCGGGGATTTAAAACTAGCGCAAAAGCTTTGCAGGGATTCGAGGGAAAAAGAAAGTGGCTGAAGATTTTGAGCTAGGAGTTTTCGTGAAATAACTTCGCAGATGCAGTGATTCAAAGCGTGCTGTTTATTGTCGGAAGCAGGCACGTAGCCAGGATTTTGTTTCGGGGAGGGCGCCCGTGACAAAATGCTGTATGAGGGGGAGGGGGGAGAGGAGGTCCCAGCAAAATGGAAGATTTCGGGAAGGACCAGCAAAATGCCCCCCCCCCCCCCCCCCCTGGCTACGTGCCTGGCGGAAGGTATACACTTTTGACAAAACTCTTGACTACTAATCTTTCCCAACTACGATCATTTAGACTAATATCGAGAAACGGATAGGGAATAATAATATTCGGGCCACTTTATTGAAATGTCGATCTCGTGAGACATCTGCTCAAGTTTCATAACAAAGTCTGGGGACATTACGCCGCCACGCATTCAGAATGATGAATGCGAACCTAAGAATCAGAGCTAATTTTTGCAATGTCACGCGAACAGCACAGCCTTTCATTTCGCCGAAACGCTCCACACTTCACCCTCTTCTAAGAGGAAGGTAAAACGGTGATTGCACGCTTTGGCCATGAGGAAGAGGACCGCTGGTGCATGTATATTTTATGATACAAGTCTAAAGCCTAAAAACGAGTCCAAATGTTTTTTTTTTTAATTTATTTTGGTTAGGTTTGTAACGGCATAGATTGCCGCGCGACTTATATTTTCGTAAAGGGCTGATTTAGTCATGCTTGATGATGACCAGGCACTTTCTAAAGAAACGCCATACTTCTAAACCAACTAATTAAAGAGTCAGTTACTCGAGAGTCATTATTGACTTGATTATACATAGAAATAATATTTTGCCTAAATAGGGCCTTCGGAAAAGCGCCATGTGATATCAACCTTTGTTCTCTACGCAGTGCCTTCTTTTCGGAGGAACGGTTTTGCCGGCGTTCTGAGAAGGACCCTCAATATTACACGTTGGGCAAATTTTATAGTCATCGGCATAGGAATCGAGAACGCTATATTACCTCACAATAATGTTAAAAAAAAAAAAAAGAAGAGACGTTTAGGGGACTGATGACTTTTGCGCCTGAGGATATGTCGTCATACGAAATGCGAGTTTAAAGAGAGGAAGAGGCCCGTCTAACTGAGAACAAATATTCCGCAATGAATGGAAAGCGACACACTTCGGTGTAGTTCTCATGCTTCGAATACAGGCGCGTGCGTTGATGTTTTTCATTTGATTTTAGTATTCCGTTCTGTTGTTGCTATCCGCTAAAGAAACTGCACGAGAGAAGATAGTCGGATACGCTGGAAAACCCTTGTCACCTTGACAGCGTTTGTTGAGCTGTTTGAAAACGCTTCATGTTACTTTCCGGGATCCGCGAAACCCCTTTGACAATGAAGGCCAATAAATCTGGGTCTTCCCCGACACTGCCCTCGGGTGGTGTCTTTTGCGAATTCTGTCGCCCAAATTTATTCATTTGTTTTTTTTTAATTTTTTTTTTTTCGTGGGTAATCAATGACGTTCGCGAAGAGAATTGTATATATAGAAAGGCGGCTTGAATGTTTTATGACCTCTGGTGTTTGTTGTTTGTTTTGTTTATCGCTTGAAATTACGTGCCACTTTTGTGTTGATTCGTTATTTAATTAGTGAGTTATTTAGTTGGTTGTGTGGTTTCATTTCAGATTGCGTAATCTTGTCGGCACTGGTACATTGCCTAAGAAAGATTATATATACACATATATATTAGTCCTATTTCTAACGTAAAGAAAACATTTCTTTACGTTATATATATTACTTTTATTACTTTACTTATATATATATATATATATATATATATAGAGAGAGAGAGAGAGAGAGAGAGAAATACAGGGTGTTTCAGAGGACGCAGGCCAAATCGCTCCTGCAAAAACTACTCATCGCAACAAAAAAAGGCTTGTGGAATTTTGGTCCTGGGCCAGGGGCCCATTTAGGAAAATTATAAAGTCCGGGATAATTAAGTTGTTAATTATTTTTGCGTAATTAACTTTTCAAATATTGTGTTTAAGGGCATGGTTTAAATTAGAAAATTTATCAGCATCATCGAAAAACACTAAGTCAACAAATTGCAGAACGATAGAAGGCACGCGAAGCATTTTACGGCTTTCTGAAAAACCGCACGAATTCGACGGGTTTTTAAGTTTCGGTTTGCTATCGGAGCGCATCTGGGCCCCGGCGGCACCGCGCCCCGTGGAGAGTTAGGGCAACCAACCTCTGCTGCGCTGTCATCGCGCGACGCAGCAGAGGCTGGTTGCACTATCTCTCCACGGGGCGCGGTGCCGCAAGGGCCCAGAGGCGCTCCGATAGCAAACCGAAACTTAAAAACCCGTCGAATTCGTGCGTTTCTTCAGAAAGCCGTAAAATTCTTCGCGGGACTTCAATCGTTTTGCAATTTGTTGATTTAGTGTTTTTCGATGATGCTGATAAATTTTCTAATTTAAACCATGCTCTTAAACACAATATTTAAAAGTTAATTACACAAAAATAATTAACAACTTAATTATCCCGAACCTTAATATTTTCCTAAATAGGCCCCTGGCCCAGGACCGAAACTCCACAGGCCTTTTTTCGTTGCGATAAGAAGTTTTCGCAGGAGCGATTTGGCCTGCGTTCTCTGAAACACCCTGTATATATATATATAATAGTACGAGGTCCAGGGCTTGGCTACCGAGAGTTTGTATAGAATAAAGAGCCACTTAAGAGCCACTTAAGTAAAGGAGTTCAGTTTTTGAAGTGGCTCTTTATTATATATATATATATATATATATATATATATATATATATATATATCAGGAACACTCAAATAATAAGACATATGTGGGACGAGTGACCACAAACATTTCCTTTCATTTCTTTCCACAAAAATGATCATTGAAGCAAGGCGAAAAACTTTATTTTGGCTGCTCGCGTTTCGTACCCAGCAATAGTTGCGATGTCACTGCCCTCAGTATTTGAAAGCTCGGGGTAGTTTGTTGTAAGTAGGTAAAAAAGAAAATACTCACAATACTTGTCCCATAAACGCATGATGTGGGGCCTATTTTATTCTTTTCAACTAAACTTAAAATACATAAGCCAATTAGTATATCTCTGACAGTTTTAGTGAAATAAGGCTCAAATAGTTTGTTTTAAATTAAAAAAAAATACTCGAAATAATGGTCCCATAAACGCGCTATGTGCGCCCTGTTTTTGTTTTTTCTTCTTTTCAACCAGTCCGGACCCTGGGATCCAGCAAGACCTGGTGACGAGGGCCCGGATAGCCAGCCGCAGCCAGGGTATCCCAGACTAAGGATTCCCTCCACCGGGGGGGGGGGCCTAACATCTGCACCTGATGCTCGCTAAATAGAGATTGATTCATTCATATTCTTTTCAATTAAATTTCATCAATATGTTTTTGAACGGAAATTAAAAAAAAAAAAAAGCCAGAGATTGTATTTTTGATATTTTGGTGAAATATTTCGAGCTTTGTATCTTAGTAAGGTACGTCGCTGGGCTAGTTGGTTCATTGTAGTTAGACATATAATAGCGAAATAAAAAAGACAGGGACACGAAGTAAATAGGACAAGCGCTAGTGCTTGTATATTAATATTTATAACAGATGTTGCTTACTGAATAATATACACTAGACGTCCTATACATGTGCAGTCGATTATTAAATTTCACCGAAAATTAAATATAGCCAATATTTTTGACCCCGCTTTATTTATTTTTTAAAAAGCTATTCTTTATTTTTTCCGACATATTTTTTTTTATTCTGAAAGATGTTCACTTTTTATTAATCAAGTACCTTCTTCTTCTTTTATTGTATTTTCCGTGGAAGTGATTAAACGCACATCCACGCATACGAAGCCGCAGAATGAGCGTTTCGCAAGTTGGCTCTACTGCAAGGTTGTTTAGCCTTAAAATGCTCGGGGCAATGACATTACAACTATTTGGTAGGTGAAGAGACGGCTGGAGCTAGCGACGAAGAGGCGGGGTTGGGCAAATGTGGACGCATGAAACAAGCGCTTGGACTACCCACGAACTGCATCCGCAGACCGGCTGCTTCGAATATGGCGACATAACACCGTGGATGAACTAATTGAGGACCAGTTGTGAAATCAAAGGGCGTGGCTCGCTCACACACACACAAACGGGCCGCACAGTGCTGACCATACCCAAGCTGGTTCAGCGAGACCAGCCCCAGCCGCAGGCGATAGCGGAATCAGGGCGTCAAAACATCACTGTGCACCCAATCCCTCGAAGAATGCGCCCGAATCACCATCAGGGCCGCAAAGAAGCGAGAGCAAAATCCCTAAATGATGCGTACTCCCCGAATCCCCACGACGGTGTATACCGGCGCAGCCAACTTACAACAGCAAACGAGCCGTGGTGGCCGTGGTGACGAACAGGCGTGAGTACCTGACAGCGACTCCCTCCCACAAAGAATGGCAAAAGAAAAGAAAAGAAAGAAGACAACAGAAGAGCTTGTCATCGCTCTCGCCTTCACGAGAATCAGAACATCCACCATATTCGCGGATTCTCAAGACGCATGCCGTCCCCATGCCGTATCCAGCCCACTCCTTAATGAGAGGCTACGAAGACGCCCATCTCACGGCCCGAGATCTCGCCCACCAGGTCACGGAGGAGCCACCGGAACCCGCACCCCTCACGACCTAACCAAAAATTACACAACACTACGAGCTCAGCAGAGGAGCACTCCCCGCACCGCACCCAAAACTCACCAAAAGTCATAAAACAACACCCAGGTTTATACAGACTGACACATTTCCCTATCAAATTCGGATGCGCCTGCAATTCTCCACACAATTCTATGCCCCATTGTCATTTCTGCAATCAACCGGTCACTCTCAGGCATATCATATGGGAGTGCAACAACAGCCCAGACATGCCACCCCCTTTCCCTCAGCACTGGGAGATACTGCTCTCCAGCTTCCTGCCTCAAGATCAACTCCTGCTGATCGAGAAGGTCGATCGAGCCAAGACGGCACATGGATACCCAAAATGAGTATCCGCTCCACATCCTAAAATGCTCAATAAAAAAACGTTTTGTCCTCCTGCCGCAATTAGGAAAGACAATCTCAGATCTGAATATTTAATATTAAGAAACTTTGATGAATACTTATGTGCGTCTCACACGCTTGGGAACCGGTTCATTGTGCAACCAGTCACGTACCGTCGTTTCTTAGATTTTATTTTTAACAAAGAATATGATAGTAATTTAACCGACGTTAAATTCGCAAATATTTTCTCTACAAAAAAATGTTCGGCTAAGATTTTTTTTATATTTAAAATAGCTTTAGACGTTCAATATTGTCTTTTATTAGACAAAATACAAAATAATAAAGCTGGTTTTTAAAGAAAACTGGATCTCCATCCATTTATCCGCAGTTAGTTCACATAAAAGGTCGGCGATGCAAAGGTTTGTCTGAGAATGACTCGAGGTTAGGTTTGAAAAATCACTGGGACAAAAATTAGCAAGAAAAGCAGAATGGAAGGCTCATACGTGAGGTCTCATGATCGCGATTGGTGTTAATCAACATTATTGCTACGCTTTTTCATGTTGTGTCTTTATTATATTTGTTCAACCTCCTTTAGCCGATGTGGTGGCAATTTTTTTTCTCTCACGAAAACCAAACATGTTTCGTCTCTTTGAGGGATGCCGTATTAGAGATGACAAATATTTGAATTAGGGTGGCGATGCGGGTTACTTGATTTATACTTAGTAAAATCGACACAGCGTACAAAATACGAAGACGAAGTGGGAGAGTGTACACAGTACAAGCTCTACTTAAGTATTAATGGAAAACAAACAATGAAATAAATAACAGCACACAACACCCTCATGGTCAATTAGCACGTGACTAGGTAACTAATCTCCCTGTTACGTAGATGGACTGAATTTCAGCTTACGCAATGCTCAGTTCCATCTTCTGCATTGTGTACACCTCTAAACATTCTCTGGTCATCTGGTCCCCGCCCCTTAAGACTATCGTAACGTCATGGAAGTTGAAGCGGTATCCACCATCTGCAGCTGTTGATTACAAAGACCAAGCATGCTCAAACAATTTCTCATTGTACATCTGCCATTTTGGCCAACGCATATCGAACCGCACGTCAGTGGAATTTCGTAAACGACGCTTATCGTACACTCAACATATCTGTTCTTATGCTTTACTGAACACGAACTTTGTTCCACATTTCTTGCTACTCTTGGACACAATTGCGCCATGTGCAGAAAAAGAATAGGGACGCCGGATAACAGTGCTACTTTCTCTAAATTGTGGGTTAATTTATGAAGGCATGAGCCTACCAGCGTTCTTTTACTACGCCTTTCTTTCTGAAACGGTTGCTCTGCCGCGCCTTCTTAAGCAGCGTCTCCACCACAGGCAGCAGCATTGATGTTGGGAACCAGGCCGCGACTAGTCGCTCCACCTGCATGCCGAAACTGCCATACATTGCATGTGGGCACAACTTCTGCAAGGCCGCTTGTAGGTAAGACAAAGCTAAACTCCCCTTAACTAGTTTCGAGTGTGAGGCTTCAAAGGTGATAAGACACTTCTTAAAACGCGGATTATATGACCGAAAGACGTAACTACATGTAAACCCCAGCCCCATCTATACAAATTGTACAAAATGTCCTGCCGTAGTCCGTTAGTCAATCTATGCCCTTCAGGGCAACGTGCGAAAACATCAAAAACTGGCGTGACAGGACTGTTCTCCGAAAAAACTTTCAGAAGTATTTAAAACATCCAAGTTATCCTCTACCTATCTAGATACGTTACATAAACGCCCTCATCATCTAGGTTGTCACGAATGGCCAAGTTGCACTTAGCGAATAAAATGTTACAAAGCTCAGGCGCCACACGTGACCCAATACAGATAATTTATTTTTAGCACGTAGAGCCTTCTATCATACACCATTAAAGTCTCCAAATAAAACTCCAACCAATCCCAAAACCCATCAATACATGTACGGCTAGCGTTCTGGAAGCCTATCTCACCGTTCTTTTCTATGCACTCACGCACCAAAACTGGTATGACCTCATGGGAAATCGAGTAAAATAGGAATTCAACATCAATGGGCGAACCTACTGAATCCGCGTGCCATTCCGTGCTGAAGAATCTACGATACATTCAGAACTGAGCACCAGATATAGATCGAAAATTTACTAAACACTGAGGTGCCTCTGCAAGAACTGGCAAACCAATATATGAAACGAGCCCCTCTCTGTTTTAATGGACCGCAAGGGGGTGACCAAGTTATGGGTCTTAACTGCAAAGTGCACCTCTTAATGCCCGTTGTAACATTTTCCAATGTTCTGTTCCAACTTGATCAGCTGAAAACTTTTTCGCACGTTCAAAGCAACGCTCTTAACCTTCTTGGGGCCAATATAAGTTGGCCTAATGCTTTCCTCAGCAGGTGCATCAGACTTAATCTTCAATAAGTTCTCACGAATAAAAAAAAAATCCCCCCTCTTTGTCTTCCTGCTGCAATCTCAGACCTCCGATTTAAAAGGAAAAAAAAGAAAGAAAATGTTTCAGTTAGTACCCGGAGGAGCTGAAAGCCATTTGGCGGCGCACCTACCAGGCAGTCTACCCCATCCAAAGTAGTGGTCCTTGTGCTCTGAAACAGCCTTTTCTGAAATGTGCCACACTAAAGCCAAAAGTTTATGTTGCTTCTGGTTTTGGTCGATGCTATGCTTGGGTCCTTTTTTAAAGAATTCTAGCAAGTTATACACAAGTATGGTTCCTACTTGACTACCTGAAAGTGCGGTGTTGGCGTGGCAGCACTGCACCTTTTAGACACAGTAACCATCGAGAGCAGCCGCAACTTGTGAATCTGGTGGCGGAAGTTTCGTGGCAGCGTGTAAAGGCTGGAATCCCCAAGAAACAACGTACATCGGCGGGCTGTCAAAGTGACCTGATGGTTCTGCGTGAAGCTCAAGTGCCTGGACATGTCGCTAAAATCCTTTCAAAAGGACCAAAGCATAGCATCACGCCCTGAAAGAATTACACCTGATCTTGTTGCTGTAGTGTGGCGCATTTCAGAAAAGGTTTTGGAAATGACAGACCACTGTACTTTGGATTGGGTAGACTTCCTGTTGAAGTGCTTTACAAAAAGGGTTTCAGCTACTCCGGGGGGCTCACTAGCGCATGTAATTTCGTTATTTTTTTATTTTTTTTATTACCGGTTTCAGTTTGCTGCAGGCAGACAAAGAGGGAGGATTCCGGTCCTGCCCGAGAGCTTGCCTGAAGATTAAGCCTGGTGCAGCCGTTGAGAAAAACTTCAGGCCAACTTATTGTTATCCCAAGAAGGTCAATTACGTTGCTTAAACTTGCGCAAGGGCTTTCAGCTGAATTAGTTGGAACAGAACATTAGAAAAATTAGACCGTGTAATCGGATGTGTTCTTCGATGTAAAGACCCATTCTAACGAAAAAGGGCTCGTGGCAGAGGCTGGTCAGCTGGTTCTTGCAGAAGCGCTTTATTGTTTTGGAACTTTTCTATTCATATTTGATGCGCAGTTCGGAGTGTATCGCAGAATGTTTCAGCACGGAATCACACACTGATTAAGTGAGTTTCTCCGTTGAGGCAGAAAACATGTTTTACTCGATTCCCGATGATGCAATGTTTGTTTCGGTGCATGAGCGCATACAAAATAATGGCAAGATAAACTCCCAGAACGCTAGCGGCGTTTGTAATGATTGGGTTTTGGAGTTGTTAAAGTTTGATCTGGAATCGACTTTTATTTTGTACGATAACAGGCTCTACATGAAAAAGGAGGGATCTGTATTCAGACTTGAACACGTTAGCCAAAAAAGTAACTAATTTTCTCGTTACTCGCTCAAAAAGTAACTAAATACGTTACTCGTCACTGATTCCCAAAAGGAACGCGTTACTTTACCTCAATTGTAACGAGCTACTTTTCTCGTTCCTTTGACGACCAAATACAAAACTGATTTTTGTTCCCCGCTTTATTGTTTTCGTTTCAGAAGTCATTGCACTTGATTGGTAGCTTCCTCTCCAAGTTTTCATCAACTACATGTTTCCCCACTTCCTTGAAAACACATCTCCGGCGACGCTGAAGAGTCGTTCTACCGAAGCGCTCGAAGGTACGGCAGTGTTGTGTTTCAGGAAGAGATGGTGAATCCGGGATTCATCTTTCTCTATTTTGCTCTCTGCTTCTAAAGTTCGAAGTTAAAAATGGGTTCTGTGTCTTCGCGTGATGGCAACCTTCGGGTTTACATTAGGTCTCTACATGGTTCTAGAAGGTTAGACCAACGAACCTTATCATCTTGTTTAGCACCTTAACCTGTGGTGCAGAAAAGAAAAAAAAAAAAACCTTTTAGTCGAAGGAACAAACACGTTCTGTTCTTTTTCTGTTCCTTCGACTAAAAGTATTTTTTATTTTCTGCACCACCGAGTCCAGTGCTACACGACCTGATTAGCTACCACTAGCTCGCCTGCGCACTTGCAGTATTTACACTAATATAACCTTATTGTGTTCGCTGGGTGAAGGACATTCTCAGCTTCAGAGTTGACTGACGTGTTCAACAGTAAGCATTACTATACTGTCCTCCTGTTTAGTTGTTTCTCGGGTTGCCCGTCTGCCTTTGTCGCCATAGTGACATACTCGGTTGGAACTAAAACGAGGCTGTTTAAACGTTGTTGGGCACGTTACTCCTCCAAACTAACTAG
The DNA here is from genome assembly GCA_013358835.2 of Ixodes persulcatus. Classification (NCBI taxonomy): domain Eukaryota; kingdom Metazoa; phylum Arthropoda; class Arachnida; order Ixodida; family Ixodidae; genus Ixodes; species Ixodes persulcatus. The sequence goes on from JABSTQ010009236.1 coordinate 510,928, forward strand.
AGACCATTACTCGTTACTTGGCCTTAAAAGTAACTAGGTACGTTAGTCGTTACCGAAAATGTAACTAGGAAGAAGTAACTCGTTACTATAGTCCGTTGTAACTCACGACGTTAGGGCGAGGGTAAGACAGGCCGGGGAGGAGGAAGCAGACAGACCGCTGGAGAAGAGAGGGGGAAACCTCCTTCTCTCTTTAGCGTTCCGTCTGCTTCCTCCTCCCAGGCCTTCCTTTCCCTCGCCCTACCTTCTTGAGCTGCAACGGGCTATAGTAACGCGTTACGTACATGTCTGTTTGTATAGGGTTAAGTGTGACGCCCGTGCTTCGCAACATTTTCCTGGCTAAGTGCGACTTGGCCATCCGCGACAAGCTAGATGACGAGCGTGTATGAAACGTATTTAGAGACGTAGGCGATTACTAGGTTGTTTTAAATAGTTTTGAGAGTTTTTCGGAGGACAGAACTTTCATGACAGTCTTGGATGTTTCAGCACAGTGCCCTGCAGGGCTTAGACTCACTTAAAATCTTCGTGATGGATGTTTTTCACAATGTTTATACCTAAGGTCGTAATTTACCGGTAGTCACGTTTTGTTGGTCATATCACCCGCGTTCGAACGGTCTCCTCTCCCTTAACTCCTCACATTTCTTGCCTAGAAGCGGCCTTGGAGAAGTCCTGCCAACATGCAATGTATGACAGTTTCGGTAGGTAGGTGAACCGTGGAGTGACTCGTCAAAGCCGGGTGCCAAACATCAATCTCACCTGTGGCGGAGAAGCTGCTTAAAGGGCCCCTTAAAAGAAAAAGATACTTTTTTTTTTTTTAACAGTCTGGTTGGGACGTGCGTGTCAAAAAATTAATCTTACGCGAAAAAAAAGAAATATTGAGCAATATTGACGGCGCGAGACGCGATTTAGTCGGTAGGCACATCCTTTCCACTTGTTTTCTCTCTAGCATCTCGGGCGCGAAGAGGAGAGGTGGATCGACTTCGCCTTCACGTTGAGGTCGAAAGAGCGAACAACTATTCCGTGGCGCCATGAACTTTGCGCGCAGAATTTCAAATACGCGTAAATCTCTTGCCGTCAATATGTCTCTAAAATATTTTTTTCGCGTAAAATTATTTTTTTTAACACGCGTGTCCCAACTAAACTGTTTAAAAAAAGTTTTTTTGTTCTTCAGGGGCTTTTTAAGAAGGCAAGGGCAGAGCAAGAGTTTCAGAAAAAATGGCCTAGCAAAAAAGCCGCTAGTCGTTCTTGACCTTCATAGAATGTCCCACAAACTACAGAAAGAAGCGCAGTGGTACGGCGTGCAAATATGGTGATTTGTGCACACTACAAGCTGGCGCAATCTTTTCCCAGACTAGCCATAAATGGTGGGGCGAAGCGCATTTGTTCATTAAAGCGTAAGAACAAAGATTATAGGTGCACGACAGGCGCTGTGCTTAGGATTGACGTGCGGTAAGGTGTACTTTGGGCAAACTGGCAGATGTATCAATGAGAGATTGAGTGAGCATGCTTGGTCTCTGCGGTCGACAACAAAGGGGGGGGGGGGGGAGGGGGGCTCTTGCCTTTTTCATTGTGCAGATTGTGGATGGCACCCCGACTTCCATCACGTCACGATAGTCGGAAAGGGCGGGGACCAGGTGACCGGAATTATTTTTTGAGTGAACATAATAAAAGAAGAAGGGACTGAGGATTGCGTAAGGCGAACTTCGGTCCATCTGAGAATAGTTACCTGTACACGTGATGCTGGCCATGGTGGTGTTGTTGGCTGTTGTTTACTTTTGTTTATATCAATGTTTTGTTTTTCCAGTACAACTTCAGTGGAGTCAGCGTTTGTCTTGTGTACACCCTTCAATTTCGACTCCGTGTTTTCTACCCCGTGTCGATTTTACTAACAAATATTTCATCTAGACAAATAGTGACACTTACGCATTTCCAAAGTTTCATCTACTTAATGGCCTGAAACTTGTTCTGAAACACAGTTTCTCAAGCGATTGTGCCTCGCAATTATATGTCGTACCCGTTGTGCGCCTCAAGTTTTAAATTGACTTAGCACCGAGGTATTCGCGGAGCTCAAAACAAACGTGACATTTCGTGGCGACAAGTGCGGTAGGTGGCTCGAGTGCCTGAGCGACGGCAACAACAAGATTAGACTAAAACGAGCGCCTCGCACGTCATCAAGGGTGTCGGCGAGAAGAACACGACAGACGTTTGCGACAAGGCCGACGGAAACGCGAGATTCGAGATGCGACACGTCGCTTACCAACTTCGCGAGACGGGTCCGGAACGGAAAAAGAGAAAGTGTGGGCGAGACAAATTTTCGACGCACTTCCCCAACCTCTCACTACGCTCAGTTCTGCCTTACCATGGTCCACAACGGACGTTACCAGAACCGTCCCAACCAATCCAGCGCTGCGAACGCTCCACGTGACTTCGCGCTTCGCGAGTCGCTGAAGGTAGCGTGAGAATCACGCGACACCAGATTGTCTTCGATGGCTCGTAGCGTCTGCTGCGGTCCATCGTAAATTGGAAACAAAGTATAAAATAAGGAGTTTGTCACTTTTTTTTTGCCAATTTTTCCCGAGCAACTACGCAACATGTTTCCGAGGGGATGACAGTCGGCTGTCAAAGGCAGCTGCTGGTTGCCAACGTCGCTGACGCTGGAGCCTGTAGATATGCCAGCGCCATCACCATCATCATCACCGCCACAACAAACAATTACAGCACCAACTGCATCAGTAACAGCAAACAATGGGGACCGAGAGATGCACACGGAGCCAACGATGGCTTCAAAACGACGACTCCCCCTCTTCCATCGGCTGTCGGCATCTGCCCCTATCATTTTCCTGCGTGGAAATCCGGAGAATAAAAATCGGCAAAAATGCTGTCTCGTGCAACCCCGTTTTGTTGACAAACTTCGTCTGGTTTCCCTGTTTGGGAAAGTGGTGTCGGGGGAAATGTGTCTCTTCCTTTTTTTTTTTCTTTTTAGAGGGAGAGAAAGTGTCGCTCGTCGTAGCGTCGAATTCAATTCCCCCTTAAATCAGCAGTCTCCCTACACGTAAGTTGGGAAACGCGTTATCTTATCGGAAACTGCTATTTCTTTTTCCCTTCCTCAATGCGTCGCGCAAGTTGTCTTTTTCGAAAATCCGGTGCGCTTTAACGTGTCACGGTGTGCCTTCCGAAAACGGGAGTTGCGGCGACGGAAGTTGAACTACGGAGGCGGTATACGTAGGCCATCACTCTTTGGATCGTTCGTCTCCCTGCTTTCCTAAAGGCGCGAGATCGCCGCCGCGTTGCCCGAGGCGCTGTCGTCGTTTTGGACGTTTTGGTTCGAGCTCCCGGGGTGCTTTCCTCCACTTTCTTTTTTTTTTTCCTCTTCTTTTTTTGTTGCGTTATTTTTAGCGGTCCTTTTATTTGCTCTTTTCCCTGTGCGGTTTTACAACGTACCGGGGCCCAAAAAGACTGTCGCGAACGACGTAGTTTCCGGTTCCCGAAGCTGCCGTTTATTTGTGTTTTACGCCTCGTGGCGTCCTTTGTGATGATGACCGCCGAGCGTTGATTTGCCCGCGTTGCCCCGTGAAAGTCCCCTGCGATCGACCGAATCCATCATGTTACGGGCTGAATGCCCTGTTTGACTGTTATCGTCTATCCTTTTCAATGCCTCGTTATTACATACGTTGTATTTTCTTTTTTTTTTTTTTACTACCGTTGTTTGAGAGTGTTACGTTTCATCTTTTTTCTGGGTTTGGGAATGAGGTGGGTCCGAAGAAGAGCAGGTACAGATGGTAGGCAGTTTCTCAGCTTCAAAGGTGTTAAGCAAACCTGGAGGAGCTGTGGCAGTTTTTAATAGCATACGTTGTTATGTGCTCTCCTAAGGTCGCGATGATGCCGGTTTTCGCGTACGACGTGCGCATGTCTGAAGAGGGAGGGGGGGATGTAATTAGACCGAACAACTATTTTGGCTTTCTAAAAATATGTGGGAATTTGAACGCACTCAGCTTTCCTTGTCCCTGAAGAGTTTTCATACAAAAACGATTTCTGCGCTAATGTGATTTTTTTTTGTTATATTTATATATGTCCGGAAGGGCAAACCTAAACCAGAGCTTGATTGTAAAAGGGAAAAAGGTAGAAAAGAAACGAGAAAAAATAGAAAAAAAAAAAGAAAATATGATTTTTTTTTTTTTTTTTTGGGGGGGGGGAGGGGGGGGGATGATGCGTTTTGTACTGATGCAGGGCATTTAACACACTCCGCCTAGAATAATCAAGGTTAGCTACCATCCACCTCTTCTTCCATAGAGCATCATCACAGTCGGACGGCGCCAACTCAGCGACTGGACCCTAGCCCGATGCCGAGCGTTCTTCGACGCGTTCATTAGACACGAAGACCAGCCAGACGCTGGCGCGGCAGTCGAGTCCAATCTGTGGCCTCGCTCGATCTCACTGTGAGGAGATCAAAATTCTGGTGCACAGGCCTTGGTTCTTCTAGGTGGCGTTCGTCTCGTACACCCTAATAATGAACAGAGAATACATTGAGATCAACACATATTGAGCGTGCCATTGAAATATAGGTCGCGCGACGCTTACACGTCAATAAAGGCCCGTTCGCACACTTTCATTTGCTTACAACCGAGTTCTTGCGTTATCTTACGACGAAACTACGCACTGGCACGCTGGTGTCATCGATGAGTTGAACTTGAAACTGCCTTACAATAGCAGTATTCGCGAGATGAAATGTGCGTACTATCTATGCGAAATGGTCGTGTTCCACGGACACGCGGTATGCTCTCTCGTCGTAAAAGATCCCAGGAGGTTTTAAGGCACTCGGTCGTAAGCAGTCGCAAGTGTGTGAACCAGACCTTAGTATTTGCCTGACTAGAACTCGTCAACTGGTTGTGTTGGTGGCGGAGGTTTAGGGCTGGGAAGGCGGGGGGGGGGGGGGGGGATATACTTTGTAATTACGAATTTTCTTGGTAAGACAGAGAGCGAAAATTCGAAAGAAGCTGCGCGAGAAAAATGTGATGGTCTGGTTCAAAAACCTAAAAAGGGGATAGTTTCAAGAGGCAAAGAAGTTGATAAATGTAGTAAGCGGCGCAAAAAATACTAAAGTGAATAGAACGCTACGCTGAGAGTGTACCGGCACTCTTTTTCTTCTATGTCCGACGCCCTCACGACAGTGATTGGCCCGTTCGCGTCACGTGACCTGTTTGTTCATGGACAGGCAGTTCGTGGGTGCTGCCATGTTTAGTGAACTGTCGCATACGGGAACCGTATGCGGCAATTCGCGTTTTGATATGCTATTCTTCGAGTTGTACATTCAGTGTTAGGATATCACCGCGGCATAGTTTTCTCCGTTGTGAACTGTTTCGGCAAGCAGGATGACAGAAAGGCCTACTTGCATATTCCACTAACTGCTGTTTTAGGTTTAAGCCTATTTCCAGTTTCATCAATTAGCGATCTTTCTCCGTAGGTTCCGGCAATTGGCTCTATCAAGTGTCCTGTGAGAAAGAGGACTAGAAGAAGCGGTTCTAAAGGAAAGGAAGGACCGATACAGACCAAGAAAGGGAGTTGGGAAGAGTACGTAAAACTGGAGAGGGAATCCTTCCCTCTCCCTTTTTACTTACCCTTTTGAACTGCATTTCTTGGTCTGTTCGCGTTCGGGGCGTATAGGAAAATGGTAGAAATCAGGAGAAAGCGAAGGGCGAGTTGGGGGTGGTAGGGAAAATAGGGAAAAATCAGCGGACGAGAAAAAAAAAAGAAAAGGAAATAATGGCGTGGCGCTTTCCTCCCTCTCCTCTCCGAATGAGCAGTCATTTATCACTGTCAGGATTGGGCCCATGCGGCATCGACGAGCAAAAGAAAAGCGGACGCTAGCCTTTTTTTCTTTTTTCTTCTCTATTCACGATCGGAACCGAAACCCGACTTGAAACCTTCCGCGCCCACCACTTCCCTTGGCTCTCTTCTCCAGCAGCGAGTGAGGCAAAAGTGTAGTCCTTGCGTATTTTTCTACCAAATTGCGCGTGCATTTTTTTTTTTTTTTACTTTTATTATGACGCTTGCGTGCTTTCTGTCTTGACGGTCCGTCCGTTAGGTTTACGTGTGTATTACTTGCGTTCCGGGCCCGAACAAACTAAGACGTGCGAGTATAGATGTAATGGTTTGCATTAATTAGCGTCAGTCTGTGCGTGTTTCTGTTTTAAAAAAAGATGCCCGACTCGCACTTGATGTCTGACTTCCCTTGGAAGCGCTGATTTTTGGCGTGTTTCGTGAGTCCGCTGGTGCGATAGTAGTTTTATCAACACACTAAGGTTAATAGAGCGAAGAAAAAACAAACATAAAAGCCCGAAGACACATGTTGATGCTGTATGTAACATTCTCTTTCCCGCCCCCACCCCCACCCCCCAAAAAAAAAAAAAAAAACATCAGCAATAAAAACGGAGTTTTCTAGCTTTTCGATAATTTTGAATCCGAAGAATTATTTAGTGTTCGTGTCTGTTTTCGCTGACAGCTTAAGAAAAAACGCAGGGCGTTCCGAGGTACGATCATCTCATTATCTCTCCGCAGCCAATCAGATTTCGGCGATCGCCTATAAGGAGGACGAAGAACCAATCGCGGAGCGAGGGGCGCGAACATAATAAACACCGCCCTGCCTTTCTTAGGTTGTCAATGGCTGTAGGCTTTCAGCTTTATTTGTAGGGAGAGCGAGGAATCAATTTTTATCTATCTGCAAACAGTTAACTCGTCGAAATTCTTGTTGTTTTGTATTGTTTATTTTGTATTTTGTATGAAACAACAAAACTTGCGGAAAAAGCAAGCAGCTTCTTCGACATATGATGTTTTTATTTCGTTTCTCCAACAAATGCAACACATGGATTCGTTTGCAATTCATAATGAGGCATATGTTATTTTGCATGCCCCCCCCCCCCCCCCCGGCCCTCATCAAACTTATATTTCTGTAAATATTCCTCATTCCACGAAAGAAAGCCCCACAAATCAGCAGGTTTTAAACTTCACTGCAAAGAAAGATATATATAACATATGAAAAACCGTATATAGTGCTTAGGAGACTCAAACGAATGATTGGGCCTACTTAGAGAGTCTCGAAGTTTAACACGTTTTATTACATCTGCATTCTCGTGTTTTTTTTTTTGTTGTTTTTTTCTTCTTTTTTTCTGGAAAACGAAGCCGATGCTTTAACGGCAGACACCCCACAGCTCTTTTCGCATAACGAACGTTCTCAAACGAAGCCGTCTCTAATGTAGGAGAATTTTGTATTCCCGAAACCCAATTTGCATAGGAGAAAACGGTCCGTACTTCGGAACCCCATCGGCAAGGGTTTACAAAAAGACAGAGAATGTTATAATTTTTTTATGTGTGTCTCTTTCGGGTATGTCTACCGCAAGCGAACCGTTGTTCACGAGGAAAGTTTTGAGCGCGAAACGCGGAAATATGCAAATTAGCGCTCAACCCCTTTGAGCGACGTGAATCCCAAGGCCAAAAGCCTGTCTACATGAGACTTTCTATATAACGGTATTATTTCCACTGTTTTCTTTTTTTAAAATTTCGCCGTGTATACGCACTTCAAATTTCTTTGAGCGTAAGGACTGATCGGGTGTCACAATAGAACACAAGACAAATAATATTATCTCAATGTTGTGGGTTGTCTACAAAATTCACGAGTTCTGACAAATCTCTGCATTTTATACGATATTCAAGCAGTAGATTTTCAGCACTGTTTGAATCTGACTTCGTCCAAAACAAGGTCACAATCAACAGGATCATGTGTATTACATATCGCTTTCTCTCTGTAATGTGATCGTTGGCTGAATTTGTAAACGCATCGCAGCTCAGAACAGGTGGAGCGAAAGCTCGCGCTGCAGCACCCAGGGATCCTGGGCTCATTCTTCACCCCCACCCAGACGTGGGAAGTAATCCGTTACTAGTAACGCATTACTTGTAATCCGTTACTTTTTCAAGCAATTTTGTAATTGCCACATTTAATTCTTCCTGCAGTAATTTGTAATGTAATTTCGTTACAAATATTGGTAACGGATTACTTTAGTTACTCGCTACATTTCTAAAAATATTAACATAATACGAAAACGAGCAATATGAGCAGGCAGTTCGTCAGCATGAAGATAGCAAGTTCAACAAAAATGAAAACATTGTGAAGAGGAGAATAACCGTAAAGAAAACACGATTTTTTGTTGTCTGCAAAACATATAAAAATATGCGAGAGAAAACAAGGCAAAAAAGACAACGCCGAGTAGGCGTTGTCTTCTTGATCTCCTAGAGCAGGTACACGCTGCTACTGAGCATGCGCACCGATACCTTTGTCTGCAAAATTTCAAGTATCATTTCCGGTCGTCGTAAGCTAGCAAGATGGCGGGTGTCGTTGCAGCTTTCGCTGCCTCGTCAGCTTTCAGGCGAACGGATTGCACCAACCTTCTTTCTCTTAAATACAATGTGGGACATTGAAAGAGGTGTTACAGAACGTTTTTGAAAACATGGAAATTTTTACTTTTGCTTCTTGATAAGTGTACGGAAAAAATAACGTGAAAGTAATTTGTAACGTAACGAGTAAAGTAATCCATTACTTTTTAGCGAAAGTAATTTGTAACGGTAATCCGTTAGATTTGAGGCTCTGTGATTTGTGATCGTAACCCATTACATTTTTCAAGTAACGGGCACAAGTATGCCCCCGCCCGTGTTGATCTGGATGAGCGTCGTACCGGCGTGCGGCCGTGTATCACTATACGCGTGATGGACGTTAAAGACCCCATGCTAGCGGTTGTTGTACTGCCGTGGCCAAATATCTCATTGGGGCTGATAAACATTCGGCTGTCTAAACATACACAGAACAGAATTACATTACTATCCTTCTCTCTCTCTCTTTTTCTTTGAATTAACTCATTGTTTGTTAGCTAGATAAAGCTTACTCTTATCACATTGATTAAATGTGGTTTTCTTAATGTGGACAGCTGAACAGTCTAGTCGAAACGAGAATGACAATGAACGCAAGACATTGCTGGCAGTAGTTTAATAAACTATATATACCGGTACAGGAATGACAACATTTAATAGAACACAGTTGCTAGTCAGCTGTCTCTTCGTCCATCCCCTTCCTTCTTGTTAGGTCTAAGTTGTTCAGCTGTCTATATTGTGAGCGTGTTTTCGGTCGTTTCAAAAACTAGACAAATGCCGGTTGTTTCATGGTCGAGATCTATTCCAGCACGAGCTGCCCGAGTCTCGTGTCCCAGCCACAGCTGCGCGCAGTCCCGCGCACAGACGATTGTGCTTCCCACGCCACAATATTAACAAAAGCAATGAACCAAGTAGCTCAACTATGGGCTTGAGTTACATGTTCATTACCAAGTAGCGAATGCCACTACAAGGGGTGGCCAACCTGCGGCTCTTCGCGGGTCCAAGAGCGGCTCGTGGCTCCCAGGTAACCTTGCCGCCCTTCCCCAGCTGTGTCCCGAAAGCAAAAAACGAAAAGTAATAGAATTTAAAAGAAAAAGGTCCGAAGACACCTAGGCACTTTTTATAAGTTGTAAATGCGAAAGCATGAATGTAGTTCCTCCGCTCCCTTATTTTGTCTGCGGCGTAGGTGCGTGGACGGCCACGTTTCGCCGGCCGACGGCCGAGCGCGCGCTCTCGTGAAATGGCCGCGCCGTGCAGAGGTCTGCCATGCAGCCTCTCCGGAGTTTGCCCGGGCAGGCTCTACCAGCTCTGCGGCCACCGCTACCTCTTACCGGCGGCCAGGCCGCTTGAAGTTCCTTGATACTTCTTTTTACAAGAAACAACAACCGTTGCAAGTGACAAAGCACATTTTGCTGCAACAAAATGTCGTCATTCAGTTCAGTCTTCTGCTGTGCGCCGCCATTCGCTTCCTAACAGTCGGCGTTTCAAAAAATGTTGCTACTTGTAGGAAGCTTTTATCTAGGAACTTAGGGGCCGCTGAGTGCGCTGCGCCGCCGTAGAGAGGGCTTCTCTGGAGGGTGTGTTTTGGAACTACCCCGCACAATAGCTAATGGGAGCCTCGCTCCTTGATGACGCGCACCAGCCAATGGGAGCCTATCCATCAGATTTCTGCTACAGATGACATTAGGACAGGGAAAAGTGCCGTTTGGCGCGGCTTCAAAGCTGATGACGTCGGTTTGCTCCGTGGGACAGTTAAAGCTTCCGCAATAAAAGCTCACACTCTTGGCATTCTTGTATTGCACTACGGACAGCGGACGTCAGGGGCGGTGGCTGGAATTGTTCTTCATTATTCTGCCAATTACTTTTCTTATCACATGATATTGCCGCAAACATGGTCAATACGATAACGAAAAAAAAAAAAAAACGCGTGCTTGGCCGAGTTAGGAGTTATCGCTCGGCCGCCGAACAGTGTGGACGCTCGATTGCTCACTCCGATCAAGAAATGATAAAGGCCACCATTGCAATTCTTATTTTTGCATTCCTTCGGATTTACAGGTCGTGCTCCCGACGTTGCCGGCGAGAGACAAAGCGAAGCATCAGGTCTATCTTCACTGCGACGTTAAGGCAGGCCCCCGCTGATTGGCAACTTTTAAGAGGCCGTTCGAAAAAGTTGCCGTACTGAGGGACGTTGCAGGGCTGGGCTTGTGCCAAACGGGTCATGCGTGGCTCTGCAGCTTGAAGAGCCCTGCTGCAAAGGAAAGGCTGTTCGAGTTAAGGTGGCTGACTGTGAAAGGAAAACTGTCTATTCCTCTGGACCCTAACATGGAGGAAGTGCGCGTCAAGTTTCATTGGGTACCATTCGACTTCTTCAACGGGGCACTTCAAAAGGTTTTGGCAGGTTTTGGGACTGTCAGTGAAGTCACCAGGAAAAAATGGCGCCCGGAAAGGTTTCAGAGCCTTGAGTCCACGTACGAGGGTTGCCAAGCAACGCTTGCCAACCAGGGCAGATAATCCAACGACGCCGGATCATCTGCCTCATCAGATACGGCTGAGTGGGGTCACGATCCAGGTTGTTGTACCCGGGCAGGCACTCTTTGCCTGCGGTGTCATCGGCCATGTCACATTAGGTGAGAGTGTCGTGTGTCCATGTATGGAAAGTGCCGTGGCTACGGCCACGAGCCTCGGTTGTTTGCCCGCTCGTACGCTTATGCCGTGATTGGCCGAGTCACCGATGAGTCACGACCTCATCATGGACGAGGCGGAAGCGAAGGAGGCTGTGACATTGACACCGCAGCAACCGGGAACAAACTCAAGAAGTACGCACGCAGGCATGTTTTCTTGCACCAGCGTAATAGTCTTGCCGGCCAAGGACCCGGAGCCTACCGGTGCGACCCCCGAGTACCCAAGCGAAAGGAAGCAGGTGGTGGCGCCGGCCACACCCTCGCCGGAGGCGACAGCAGAGATGGCAGGTGACGTCGATCGACACTATAGCCGGGGCAGAGGAAGGTAACCAGGCCATGGAACAAGGCTCCTCAATGTCCAGAAGAACGCTAACAGAGGCAAACCAGGGCGCAGAGGCACCGGAACTTCTGGGCACATGAGATCCAGGGGAGAATGGCAGAGAAAAAGGTTTACCTCAGCAGCTGCCGTCCTCGTTGTTGACCCTCTACGGGGAGCCCTCGCACTAAGCACTTGGTCTGTTTGGTGCGCCTAGGTGCCGTAGTGCGACTGGAAAGCACCATGCAGCGGGACTGATAACGCAAGAGCGATGGTACTGCTTAAGTCAGGCATTCGAATAGGAACGCTGAATGTTAGAGGCCTAACTGCTCGCCGCAGGCAGTACCAACTCAGCCGACTACTAACTGAGGACTGCATAGACGTCTTAGCGGTTTAAAGAACCAAAGTAGGGAGTAAAATTTCGACCGACCTGATGGTGCTACCGCTTGTGTCGCGCTATTGATTGCGGTATCGGAAAATATACCGTCATTTCATATAAACGTGGTATCTGAATTGGAGCTAGTGTGGATTGGTCTCAACCTAAAAAACAAGAAAAATACATTTTAGACGCGTGTTATCGCCCTCCCAATAGAAGTGACACTTTTGTTTCTAAACTTCACGATGCAATCAACACAGTCATTATTCGCTTTCCAAATGCTCCAGTCATTCTTTTGGGCGATTTTAATTATCCTTTCATAGTTTGGTCAGATCTTTCTACTCATCTTAGTTCCTTCTCGTCTAAGTGCAAGGAATTCGTGAACTTGTGTATTGATTTTAATTTCTTATAAATGGTTAACCAACCTACGCGTATTGCTGCTTCGACCTGTTCTGTTTTAGACCTCATCTTAACAACATCGCCTGAGCTCATCTCTTCGTGAACTCATTTGCCAGGTCTTAGTGATCATTCCTTATTGCATTTTTCTATAGATCTATGCATGCTTTAGGTCAAAAGAAATTAAGCGAATTTCAGATTATGCACGACCTAATTTTGATTTTATTAACAGGAACCTTTGCCTTTTTCTTGATTTTTACTTGGATTGTTTTGATGAGCGCTCAGTTGAGAATAGCTGGTGTTTATTTAAAGAACGAGTTGCGTACCTCATGAAAGCGCACGTGCCGCTTCGCACTATATCTCGTCCTCTCCTGAATCGCCTTGGTATAACGTGTTTTTAAAAAAGGCTAGTAAACAAGAAAAAAATAATATTTCGTTGTGCAAAGCTATCGGACAACGAACAGCGATGGTCAGCGTACCGTACTGCAGCTGGTGTGTATAAATATTCCCTTCTAGATGCAAAATCCCATTATTTTAATAATACGTTACCCTCCTTGTTGTTAAATAACCCGCGTCTATTTTGGAAGGTTATTAATCCCTCTTTCTCTTCCAATATGACGCTTAGGGGTGCTGACGGAGGTGAATTATCCAATGATCAGTGTTCTTTCGTTTTAAATGAAGTGTTTACTAAATCCTTCTTTATTACAGTTAATTGTTCTTTGCCTGCATTTACTGCGTGTGATTTTTTTGCCTATATATCCTGTTGTTGTAGATAGTGAAGGAATTGCTAAGATTATTGATAACCTGAAAATGTCTTCTGCGGTAGGTACTGATAACATTAACACAAAATGTTTGAAAAAAACAATAAATTGTATTCAGCATTATCCTGTCCAAGATTTTTTCTCAGTCCCTTCAACATGGTGTCTTGCCATTGGATTGGAAGGTGGGGAAGGTGGTTCCTGTACACAAAGGTGGCGATAAACAAAATCCATCTAACTCTCGTCCCATCGCCATAACGAGTATACCATGCAAAATCCTTGAACAAGTAATTTACTCTCAACTTGCAAACTTTCTGGATTCCAACTCTTTCCTTAACACATCACAACATGGTTTTCGTAAGTTTTACTCATGCGAAACCCAACTTCTTACTCATAATCTCCATGTCACACTTGACCAGGGTTCCAGAACTGACTGCATATTCCTTGATTTTTCCAAAGCTTTTGACAAAGTTCCTCACGCCCTTCGTCTCCATAAACTTAGTAGCCTTAACATGTGCCCAAACATTCTCGCTTGGATAGACGCCTTTCTGACTAACCGTCTTCAGTTTGTCCACGCCAACGGAACTAATTCTCCGTACTCGCCTGTCAACCCCGGTGTCCCACAGGGTTCTGTTCTCGGTCCGCTACTATTTCTTATTAATATTAATGATCTCCCTACCCGTGTCTCCTCTTCTATTAGCCTTTTTGCTGACGACTGTGTTATTTACAAAGAAATCCTTTACGATTTTGACATCTCTGCTCTTGAGACCGATAATAACAATGTAACCAATGGTGCAACCACTGGCTTATGGAACTTAATATATCTAAATGTAAATCCATGTGTGTCTCTCGTCAAATTAACATTTGCCCTTCCTACTCCATCCATAACTCTACCCTCCTTCCTGTGTCCTCCTATAAATATCTTGGTGTTCACATTTCAAATGATCTGTTGACTATGTCACGAAAAACGCTAATCAAGTATTAGGATACATCAAAGAAACTTTTTTCTTGCCCATCTTTCATTAAAGCTTCTAATTTATAAAACCTTAATTCGCCCTAAACTTGAATATGCCGCCTCAATCTCGAACCCTGGTATCACCCTTGCATCTGCCGTAGAATCCATTCAAAACCGCGCCGCCCGTTTTATACTTTCTAACTATCACCGCACAGCTAGCACCACTTTAATGAAAGCATTTCTATCCTTGCCCACTCTTCCTCTTCGTCGAAAGATATTCTCGTCTCTGCTTGTTCCACAAGATTTATCACTCTAACCCCACTCTCCGCCAAGCACTATTTTGTGAACCATTTTACGTATCATCACGCACCGATCATCAATTAAAAGTTGGGATCCCTCATTGCAGCACATCTACCTTTGATGCCTCTTTTTTGCCTCAAACCTCGATTGACTGGAACCGCCTTCCCACAGCCATTGTCACAATCACTGCCTCAGATAAATTTAAGATTGCCATTACTAACCTGTTACATGATTTTTAGTAGTACTTCTGTGTATTTTTTTGCCTTTCCATTGATATTTATTTTATTCCCTGTACTGTGCCATTACTAGTAACCTGTTAAATGATGTTTAGTATTTATTTTGTGTATTTTTTTTGCCTTTTCATTGTCATTTGCTTTGTGCCATTTACTGTGCCCCACTGCTCTCTGTAATGCCTTCGGGCCCTAGAGACATAATAAATGAAATGAAAATGAAATAAAATAATAGGGAGTTTTAGCTAGCCGTTTCGACACAAACGGCCCGTCCTGTATGGGACGCATCGCCGACGACGCTGCGCCTGCGGGCGCGAGTCGTTCGTGGATTCGGGATGCGCTTCGCGTTCGTTTCTTCCACTCCGGCCGCTGGAGTCGTCACCGCAACGCGGTCAACACCGTTCATGGCTCCAGGAAAATTCAAGATGGCGGTCGACTCCGCGGGCCCAGCCGAGCGCTTACAACAGCGGGAGGCGAATTTCCATCCTGGTACTTTTTGCATTGTCTGAGAAGTCGAACCAAATCATTTCCAAAACTACTCACAATGGTAAGCGACTGTGAATGCTGTAAACTACGCGTGTGATTACATTTTCACGGCCCGGGTTAACGAGCCGCCGTGGCGACCGCGAGCAGACGAGCTGATTCAGTTATGCGGAATCTTACCCAAATGAATTCGAGCTACTCCGGCGGGCAGTGTCAAGTGACCACACGGATTCAAAAACGCTGAACGCGGGTAGGTTTTAGAACGCCAAGGTACAAAACCCTTACCCTGGAGTAAGGTTGAGTACATTTTGGAACACCGCCGATGTGAGCGGTCGTTCAAGTTCAAGAGGCTAGACGCATCCCCTACCTTTGCGGTCGTTCGGACACATTTCGCTCTACCTAGCTTCAGAGCTTTTGAAATTCCGATCATTATAATGTTACCTCGGCTGTCTTGTTTACAACAGTGTGTGCCCTGAAACGGGAGCCACTGATTTGCACGCTGCAGAACGTTTCAGATGTTTACTACCAGATGGCGCTGCCGTTTAAATGTAATCGTCATCATCGTTGAAGCGGTTGCGCGAGTTTCCCGATTCGCTAAAATAAGTTAAATTTCACTTACGGTTCCACGGAACGAACCAGTTGCACCTGTTCATGATTTCGAAACCGCGTGCTTCAAAAGCGACTCGCGTTCTCTAAATGTGACTCGCGTTAGCCACTCTCTCAGCAAATCCAAAATGTGATGTTCGCTTCTTTTCTTTTTTTTAAGGAGTGCAGTATTGCAGAGCAAACGGGTGTCTCGTGGGAATCAGGAAGACTAGTTCTTTGCGATTTTGTTCTTTCAACTTTAATGTGGAGGATAATTTGCGCGTATGCGCCAGAAACGACATTTTTTTCAAAGCTATTTCAAGCTGTATTGATGGCGATAGACTTATTCAATTATTAGGTGATTTCAACTATATATGCATCCCTGTATGTGTACTCCAACCCAAAATGACATAAAGTAAACATAGGGCAGACGAAATTTTATATCACATTATTCAAAACAATGAGCTTAAAAATGTAGCGCAATGCTTGTCTCCTGGAAACCAACCAAGCATCATCAAGGAAGTAGTCAAGAAAGGCTAGATAGAGCCTATCCGTCGCTCGAAAGTCGTGCCAAAATATAGCGACCATGTTGTCGGCTACGTGCCATTGCAGTGACCACAGTTTGGTCAAGCTTTCGGTCAGGTCCCCGCAAGAAGCGCGTTAGGTTCTCGTGGGAACTGTTTACACTGAAGGTTAAACTTCTTGAGGGTGAAGAACTAAATGAAAGGGTGGGGACAAAACTAAAAAAGCTGCAACACTCTAAGAAGAAGATGTTTGTGTAGAGCGGCAAATATTGAAACAAAAGTTTATACCAAACGCGAAGCGAGAAAAGAAGAAAACGAAGTTCAAAAGTGTCTTCAAAGGAACACCTTACTTAGCACAGGCTTTCTGAAGAACAAACGATGCCTGGCGTTTTCAAAGAGGAGGAATCGCTGGCCGAGGGAGAAAAAAGAAAACGCTGTTTCGTACGGCTGTGTTTTCACGTTCCCCGCACAGGAAAAATCGGCCATAGGCCGAGGTACTACGTCTACTGCTGATGCTGCTACAACCGTCACTCAGATGAATGACTACCGAGTGCTCATGCCACGTGTACCTACTGGTAACCTCGTTCATATTTCAGTGTTCCTGCATGAAGATCTCGCTGCTCGACCTTACCGCGAGCTCCGGACTTTCGAGACACCCTCAGTGGTATCGTAGACCGAAAGGCCATAATCGTCATGGGACAATACCAGATGTCTCACGTCTGAATGATCGTATGCGTGACATCCCTCGCAAAACCAAGCTTCTCGCCTGCGAAGAGCTAAGAGTCAAAGGCTGAAAATGCCTCCTCATTGACAGAGTGAAATGAAGTTAAGCTTAAGTGTTTGTGGCTGCCCACACACGCGAAAAACCGTAGAGTTGTAGAAGCACTAGGACCATTCGACTGTGCGCTCCATCGTAAGGCAAAACTGAAAATGCGAAGGACTGGAAGACATGGACACCCTTAACAGAAAGGTGCAACTGGCGCTCCGGGACCTGCTCTTTAGAAAACTTAGCGTTGTTGAGAGGGCATTCCCGGTGTTATTCCGATCGTCACACGAAGAATTAAAGAATTGTCACTCAGCGAACAAACTATGGTTTCCAAATGCTTAAATATACTCTTCCATGTGTGTTAAATTTTTTTTGTGTGAATAATACTGACTCTCAAAGTGTAACTTCTGAAAATTTTCTTTCTGATTTTTGTGTTTAATATATTTTCGTTATTTTGTTTTTGTTTGGAATAATCATTGTGTGTGACAAAGTGTGTGGCACGAATGTGGAATATTTATTTTGTTGCTTTTTTAGTCATCTGGGTCGCTTTTTACCGCCTATCGATAGACACTGAACCTGACAGACGCTTGTATTAAACCATGTCTTGTGCCATAGCATCCTCTATACTCAGAAGCCTGGCAGTTCGACGACCGAGCCATAGAGTGCCCGGTCGCAGATCTGAAGCGCAAGGATCTGGTAGCACAGGGCATCAAAGAGCCATTTCTCGGAGAGCCTGGACGTCAGCGCACAGGTTTTACAGCGGCAAGGGCCCAAAACACCATTGTTTGCTCGGAAGAAGCGTGTTTCAACGTGTCGCCGCAGCGGGGCGCAAGTCACGTGGCTCTCTCTAATCCGTTGTCTGCCGCTCCACTTTTCCCATTTCGGTGACCGCTTCTTGTGGCGGTCTGCCAGGCTTTGTCAGCGTATAGGAGGCTATGCTCGTGCATGATGGAAAGCTAAAACGCCACTTGCATGGTCGAGTCTTCCGAGCGTTGTAAAGGTCTTCACACGGAGGTGGTATAGCAGACGGACGAAGGTGAAAACGGACGCCGACGCGCAGCGTTCATGTCCGAGTCCCACGGGCATTGCAGACGACGATAGACGGTGGTGAAATGGTAGACGATGCCGGAGACTGCAGCGCGTCTGCTCGCCAGACTAGCAGGCGTTGTGAGACGCCAGACTAGACGCACCGGATGTCGCGAACGGGAGACACTGGGCTTGTTAACGTGTTCAGCCGAACAACCGAGCAGCCAAGGCAATTTAGTAGTAATGGGCGGGGCCACTGATCTGTAGGCGGGGCTTAGGGATTTCCATGACCTCCACCTACATTGCGTATAATGGCGTAAATATTGCGCGAAAATATGTTGAGGCCAAAGCCGTATGTGTTCCATTGCGGGAAAAGGCGGCGTCGGCGTTGTGCCCGAAAGATGGCCATAAAAATACGTGATCAAGCACGCGCCGCAGGGTCAAAGAGGAGCGCCTCAGGCATAAAGCACATAGAAAAGCAACTCAGATGTTTCGTCACGGAAGCCGTAAAGATGGCGGGGGCGCCGCGCCTGCGCAGTGGGGAAACGTAATGTCACCACCGGAGCACCGTGTGCCAAAGGAATACGTGGTGCGCTTCCTGCGGCGCGTCAGTTGCGCTTCCGACGTCATCTGTGCTCGTTGTGTGCTTCGTGCGATGGACTGTGAGGCGACCGCGTCTACATCTAAAGCCTCGACATCGGCAGCAGCGTCTACATCTACGGCGACACACTGAATGCAATACCGGCAGAAACAACTCTAATACGTGTCGATACATTACTCGAAACTATTTCACCCGCGGGACTATATTGCTTTCGCATTCCTACATGTAAGCAGTCTTAAGTGTCTTTGGCGTGTTCTTTTTTATTTCGTGTAAAATTATTACATAAAATACGTGTTTCATCTATGCCCTTTAAAAAAATACTTTTTTTCTTTGCATTTCAGCGTTTTAAAGAGATTGTCAGGTAAACTTTTGTCTTTAAAAAAACAATTAAATTATATTGTCATTGCTTTTACTAATATCACCCGCACATTATCCGAACCTTTAATCCTCTGGCGCACATGTAAGTCAATTTTAAACAGAGCCCAAGTTCTCAGATTAAACCTGCAAGACACGCAGCGCTTCGTTCGCAACAGCGGAAGCTCTGACGTAACATCAGGCGAAGAGATCCTCCTGAGCTTAGGAGTGCTGTCTCAGTAAAATAACTTCGTTCTAAGAACGACCAGATCTACGGTACTGAGGAAAGCTCAATTCTTCCGCGGTGATCTTTGTACGCACCATCAACCATGTTGATCAAAACCGGGAACAAGTCAACGACCGCGGCTCTGACGTTACCGTGCCTGATGTGATGTCACGACACGACCAGCCATGCAGACCTGCGAAATTTGACGTGAAGTTTTGTATTGATGTCCTTAATTGATTTAACATATATTGGGACGGATTTTGATGAAATAAATATCACATAAATATATTTAGGCCCTCCCTACGTGACCAGCGTAAAACCTTAGTAACTTCCGGACATCACCGGACAACCCCTTTAACTAATAACTCCGGAATTCGGTCTGAGCAGCGAAGTGCAGGGCAAATATAATGAAATAAACAAATACCAACGAAAGCCACTCGAAATTACTTGCCCTCTCTTAGAGTTACTTTGCGCTTGTTTCCATATCTGTTCTACTTCCAAGGTGCCCATGGGACATCAGGTCACTTAAAAAGATGTACTTTGTACCAGTGCGGGAACTAACTCGTAAGCAGGGATAGGAAAAAATACTTACAAAAATGTATCGAATTACAAATACAAAAACTTCGTCAAAAATGTATTTAAATGCAAATTCAATTACATATTTTAGAAAAATATTTATATACAAGATACGAATACAAGATATTCAACCCCGGGTAAAAAATAAATAAAAAAACGATTGTGCCCAATTACAGAGTGGAGTCTATTTGCACCAAGAATCAGGCGCTGCCAAGAAAGTTGCGGCTCTAAAAATAAATTTTGTTTCTCATAAGAAAGGCGAGTACAACAACAAGAACCGCAATGTATTCATTACGAGTTTATTATTGAAATCTTAGCTGAAGCGGTAAAGACTTTTCAAACAGCATGGCATTAGTGCGAGATCTAAAAATTAAATCAGTCAATCAAAAATTCTATAATTTTATCCACCTTGTTCATTCCTTGTTCTATCTTCTATTTTTTTTTTCTTCCATGTTCGCGAAAGGTAAAGCGCAGCGTTCTTAAATCACTTTGGATCTTATTCTCGTCGCGAAGAGTAAACATATCTATTTTTATTATGAAAAAGAGTGTCCAAAATTGTATTTAAACAATGTTTGAAATACAAGTATTTCAAATACTCAATTTGTGAGTATTTAAATACAGTGAACAAATACATTCCCCATTATGTAATGAAACACGGAATGCAAAATACTCAAAGTATTTCAAATACGTAATTCAAATACTGCCGATTTCTGCTCGTGCGCTACGTGAGTTTCACTTGCACCTGCAGCTAGGTTTCTCTTCCAAAGCCACCTTTTCTCTTCCGTGTAGTTTCTGCTTTATTTGTGAAATTGACGTTTCTAACGTGGAGTGTATTCCATGGCTGCCTGCCACCTAACTGTTTCTAGTTTCGCTCTCCTGTTACAGTGTGACGGAGGATTGTCCCGCGAGTGCTGCGTCAGCGTTTAGCTAGAATTCGGGTCCTCGCTGATTGGGCACGAGTCTTCCGAGCCGAAAGCTTACGCAATTTTCTTTAAGCTCCGTTCATTTGACATCTTCTTTTATCTATTCTTGACGCTCTGTTCTGAGAGTCAAATTGAAGCAGTAATTCTATGTCCGTTTTTGCGCTTGAATAATTTTGATGAAACTCAGTTTATCGCCCACGGCAATTCAATTGGTTACTCATTACTGTTATTAAAATCTGGAATGTAGCATGTATGGATAAGACAAAAAACCGCATAGGTCTCCCATTGTTTTTTGTCTGTGTTTTTTTTTTTGCTGCTTCTATTCATATATGAGTCATTCGCGTGGAATTTTTCAAACGACAAGAGAGACGAATGTCTCTAACATCAATCGTGCAAGTGAAAACGTGTCCAAGTTCAACGGCTGATCCGAACAAAAGAACAACCTTTTTTTTTTACCAAAACTAGGGAAAAGGAGGAAATATAAAATAAAAATAGCGAAAGAATACAACTTGGGCGCATCTCCCCCCTTCCCCCCCCCCCCCCCCCCCCTTTTCTCTCGCTCCCGGAATGCGTCTATGTGGCTGAGGCTGTCTTGAATTGTGTACTGAACTGTGTCAGGGGGAAGAAGGACTGGGTCGAATGCCGCCATTCCAAGTGGGTATAATTAATGAA
The DNA here is from genome assembly GCA_013358835.2 of Ixodes persulcatus. Lineage (NCBI taxonomy): Eukaryota > Metazoa > Arthropoda > Arachnida > Ixodida > Ixodidae > Ixodes > Ixodes persulcatus. Next base: position 532,088 of record JABSTQ010009236.1, read on the forward strand.
ACGTAATTAAAGTTTAATTAAAACGAGACACCACCCCCCCCCCTCCCCCCGTCTTCATCCCCTGCTCATTCAACCTTCCACCACGCTAAGCCTAACATCGTGCCTCCCGATCAAACGACTCGGACTTCCCCAAACCCGTTGTGTTGCAAGTTTAGAGAGAGACAGCGAGGGAAAGGAAGAAAGGCGAAACGGCACCTGCCTGTGGCAACAAAAAACCAGGAGCGAACGCTGGGGAAAGGGAACCTGTGGGGAATTCGTCCATATTCGGGATAGCGCGGCGCCACACTTCTGGCAAGTAGAAGTGGCCACGGGGTGATCGGCCTGACTCTGTGTTGGCTGGGGATCGCTTGTGTGCGCGAGTTTGTATTTATCCCCTTTGAGGATCCGACTCTTGGCTCGTCGGCAGGGGGGGATTTGGGGAGTTGGGGACGATGTGGGAGGAGGGGGGGAGTCAGCTGTTTCGGGCGATCGGGAGGGATGTAGTGATGAGAGAAGCGCTGTTGCGTGAATCGGGGAGCCGTCGAAGCTCACCAGAAAGACGAGATCCGAGAGCAGACAGCGACTACCTCTTCGCGGAATGCTTGAGGAAACGGAAGATTGCGTAGCAACGTATAAAACATCTTCTACGAAGCTTGCGTATGGCTTTGTTTTGTTTTTCTCATGGCAGTGTTGCCTAGACTCATTGTGGATAAACCCGCTAATTTTAGCGCGAAATGCTTCCTGCCAGGGATGGAAAGTATTTCATATAAAGGTATTTGAAATACATATATAAAATACTTCGAGTATTTTGTATTTGATTACATATTAGAGAATGTATTTTTCAATTGTACTTAAAAATAAAAATGAAATATTTCTAATGCTTGTATTTCAAGCACCCTCCAAATACAATTTTACTGCACTTTACAATAAAATGCGAGCTTTTGGGCACCCTTCTTTTGCGATGACAGTGTTAGCAAAAACAATAAAACATGTTACGCTTTCCGCTCTGTAAACGTCAAAGAAAGATAAGGAAGATGAAAACTAGGAATAAACAAAATAGGTAGAATTACAAACTTTTTGGTTGGGAGCTTTAATTTTTTTAAAGACGTCGCATGGACAAAAATGCAATTTGAAAAGCCTCTGCTGCTTCAAATAAACCTTTGAAAACATACTGGCACCGGTGTTGTACCTCCTATCATATGCAAAATTACTTTTATTTTTTTAATTATTTAAGTACTTAATTATTAGAACCTATGGGTTCCACTTTTTGTTTTGTTTCTGTCTTTTTATTTATGCTTAAATTGAACTCCAAGACGTCACACAACTGGGAACGAAATGTATTTGTAAAAGTATTTCTAAACGTATTTGAAAACGGTTAAACACTACTCGTATTTGTATCTCGTATTTAAATAATTTTCCGAAAATTGTAATTGGCTATGTAAATAAATACATTTTGTAGGGGTATTTTGTACTTCCCCTTCGATTCATTTTCGCAAGTATTTTTCTCATCCCAGCTTCCTGCTATAGTTAACGGGGAAATTGTGACTTTACGTAAGATGGCGTCGCTTGACCTTACGAAGCAGTGATTCTCCATAACATTTATCGTTCGAATTTTGACGTCCAGTGACAAACGGGAAGTTTAATCCTTCGTCAAATTTCAGATGATGATGAGGAAGAATTGTGCGTAATCTGTCTGCAGTTCATACGCAGAATCGCGGCGGGCAACAGGCAGTGCTTTAAGATCCATTTCATGCTCGTACATTATACACGAGCCTCGCTACCGGTTAGTCAACATTTTGCCGACAGTTTACGTTCCGTTAACCCTTCGATAATTCTGATTGTCACCCGCAATATCGAAATCACAATAAGCCAACACCACCTTGAATATTCAAGGCATGCGAAAATCTTCCTCTTCCTCTGTGGATCGTCACCACGAGCCCAAGGCCGAGCGTGCTGCGCCACGCTGATTGGACACGAGGTGTAGCCGAAAGGTGACGCTGCGCTCGGGTTCAATCATTTGTCTTCTCTCTTCCTCACTGTGATGACGTCAAAATTATTGCGCAGAGGCTTAGACTCTCGTAGGTGGTGTTGAATAACGTCCGGCCGTTGGGAATCCGATTCACTATGCGCAAAACGTCGATAGTTTTCTCCCTATTCCGTTTGGCCGTGACGGACCGTTATCCGGCTTTCCTCAAGCAAGAAAGAGTAGGCGCAAGACAAAGGAGCCATCATTTTCCGGTGCCGCAATTAAAACCAGTGGCCACTGCGTATCATACCCCACTCTTCCTTTTCTTCCTTCTCTCTATCCTCCCTCCACCACGAACCTCTGAACACAATGAGTAATTTGGTTTTGTCCGCTTCATCCTCCTCCTCCTCCTCCCCCGCCGTTTCTCTTTTCCTTCGACCGCCGTCTCCGCTAGTGCTCTCTGGCTTTCTCGTTCTGGGCGAGAAAAGACGGTGCAGATTAAGAAGCAAAGCCTCCCAGGCGTCATCATTAATCACCGGCGCGGTCTCGGGGAGACCGGGTGCAAGTGACGACACTGCGGGCTGGTTCGCCTGCATGCGCGCAGCGCTCGGCCTTCTCCCCTCGGTTAGGGCGCGACACGAAACAAAGATGGCGCACTAGTTAAGTCGGTTAACATCAGGCTCAATGTCATTGTACCTTCTATGTACTTTTTATTTACATATTATGGTTCTGGGGCGAATGATTTAAGGGTAAGGATATGTCTGTATTCCGAACCTTGAACAAATACTTTCATCGTATGCATGAAAGAAATAAGAACCGGAAAGCTTTGAACTGGACCTATTATCATCGGCTATGGAGCCGGTACAATGTATGTATTTTCAAGTGTATTGTTGTTTTCTGTAACAACAATGAATAAATGCACTCGATGTTTTCAATTTGAACTCGGTTTCATCTCTCACAGAAAAAGATACTGGCACAGCTTTTCATTCGTCCGTTTATTGAACGAATGACTTCGCGCTATTTTCCTGTTTCTTCATTGTCAGAGATACGCTGAAAGGCTAGCCCTACTATTATAAGTTGCGGATTGTTGAAACACATGGTTATGCGGGTTATCATCTGCATAATTATTCTTACTGTATGTAAGATATACAGTAAGAAGTCGTTAAGTTGAATTATGTTGTACAAATTAGGCACAACGTTTCACGATAATTACGTGTATCTATCATATTTCGCTTCGTTGAGAATGCTATTTCACCTGCCTGAAACTATTGTGTTTGCGAACCCAATCTATTTCGAACCATAACCAAGTTAAATCCTCTTTCCAGATATGATCATCACCACCACATTGAAGGAGAGAGGTCACTTCAAAATGCCGCGTTCCCGATTGGTTGCTTTCGCTTCAAAAGTCTCCGAGTTGTTGGAGTTGCTCGCCGTTTCAAGCCGGACTCGATCCGGAGAATTCGTGTCGAAACGCGAGGATCTAGGGAATAGGGACAACTCTCCAGCAACCCCGAAATTGCTGCGAAAATTGCCCCGCCTGAAACGGGCCCTATCTTTACCGTCGATTTCTCTGGGCATAAGGCACCGATGGCCTTCAACACTAGGCTCGTTCAATTTACCTGCACCGGTGGAGAAAAGTGTAGGGTGGCGTACTTCTGGTCGTATCTCATCACAGATACCGGAAGTACACTGCCCTACACCATTATGCACCGGCGTAAAAGGTGCAGGCAAATCAAGCGCGCCTACTGTTGGATGTCTCCTTGTTGTGAGCAGCAGTGCTTCCAAACCGCCCATTGCATTCTTCTCGCCGGTGTGCCAAAGTGCATCTCCATGCTGTTGTTAATTTACATAATAGGGAGAACATAATAACACAAGGTCGGACAAGACGATTTTTGAGCTGGCAACAGTCGTTTAAATGACTCTGAAGGGCCGGGATTTTTCTCCTGAAGGAGGAGGGTGACTGACGCGTTATCAGAAAAGGGGAAGGAAAAATATTGAGCATAGAGGAAAAGGGGACAATTGGGGGGTAGAGGGGTGGGGAAGAGGGGGAACGGACGGAAGGAGCCCAACGAACTGGTGAAGGAGAGAGAGAGAGAGAATTGTCATGCACAACTCTTCGAACCAGAATAGGATTACTGTGTTGGGGGAAATTGGCAAGGTTTATATCTCCGATTCTAATATGTGTTCTGCGGGAAATATTTTTTATTACACTCGAGACCCTTTTTCTCTACTTGCAACCTAAGGCCTTTTTTTCAGGGGATCATTTTTTGGAGGCTTTCTTTTCCGGAAATAATTTCTTCAGGGACATTTTTTCCGGTGCCATTTTTTTTTTAAATCCCCAATCCCCCAACACACACACACATGACCCTCGCGTGGCTTTGTAAGTTATGCGCTTGCACATGGACCTGGATGCGTACAAGATACTTCACAAAGCCTGGCGAGCACCTAATTGAATTTTCACAGTATTGGCAATGAGTCACATTCCTTTTGAATTAAGCCACTTTAGTCCATTTACTCGTTAGTTTTGCGTACATTTAAATGTCACGCTACTGGTGTAGGCAAAGAGAGGAAAAAAGCAAATGCATACATACGCCTTTTAAAGAAACCCAAAGTGGCAAGCTGCTAAGAAATATTCAAGTAATAGAAAAGCTTGGGGTATATGTTGTTCGCAGTAAATATTTATAATGTTCAAATATCAAACAGTTAACTCAAACACAAAAAGCAGCGCGGTGTTTTAAAAGTTCCTTGTCTCCTTGCCGGACGTTGTAGCAACAAGAAAAATGGCGGGCACTGAACAGTTATAAAAAATAATATATTCTTTAGCTGGAGCTAGGCAGCAAATATAGTATCAGATTTAAACAGATTTTTATTCGTTAATCACAGGTTGGCAGTAAAATACTGATATTTAAAAAAAAAATTAAAAAAATGCCGGACTTACAACATAAACGCTTAACAAAAAAGATAGACATGAGGTCAAAATAAGCTCGATTTCGCCAAGTCGATTGTATATAATGATTAGAACAAGTAAAGGTACGAAGAAGTATAAAAAACGTGATGCTCGCGATATAACCACAATAAAAAAGTTTACATTTCAATTAATCGCGTAAAAAATTAATCGACGAGTTATGCGTTAGTTAATTAATCAATAAGTTACTCGAATAATTTCACAGCCCTTAAAACCGTGACTATTGCAGGAGCGTTCTTTCAGCGCCTCCTTCATTACGCACTCGTCCTCCTTTCTCTTTTTTTATGCAAACGCTCGAAAATGTATTTGCTTTAAAACCATCTCCGCACACATAACAGACACGATTGCTCTTTCCAAACTGGAGCAAGCGCTTGGCGCATGCGCGAGGAAACAACCGACTCCTCGCACCAGATCACGACAAAATCATCAACATCATCATCATTATCCTCGCTTCCATGAACAACAGAAGAAATCGCAACATCACAAGTAGTATCCACAGCACCGGGAGCGCTAGTAGAACGCCAACTGTAGCAGCAACCAAAATGTGGAATAAAGTAAGCTCTGCAGACGGCGCACGACAGTGCGGTGGAAGCTAGGCGACCGCAGGACCAATCAAACGCCACCCTTACATCACGTGACCCCGCTCTTTGCGCGCAGAAGAGGGGGGAACATGATCACGTGGGTAAATATAAACGTCTGATTGGTCCAACGAGCGAGTAGCTTTTACCGCACTCTCAGCTTATGGGTGACGGCGTATAGGTCTATGCGCCACGGGCAAAAGAGAGGTTTAGGCAAAGAACTCCAAACAGCAGGCGCGTTTCGGGAGAGACGACAATGACCGTTATCCATAGTTCAGCTCCAGATCTTATGCTTACGTGCTCGCCCCGTTTTACCCTTTTGTGTAGCTTTCTCTTTGCTCTTGGCGAGTCTTTTAGCCCAAGTGAGCGGGCGAAACCTTTTGGCAACAGCTGTTCCTAACTCTGCATGTTTGCTCGCTTTGCTGCTTCCGACAGCGCGCTGCTTGAGGCCTGGTTTTGGAACGCTGTTAGCCGAAGGCCGCCGCCGCCTTCCTGCTTTTGGCCTTGCATTTCCTTCGTTTCGGGTTGGGGAGAAAGTCAGTGGTTGTGCCCGAGAAGGGGGTGGTGCTCGCGAAAGCGAAAATGCGAGGCTGCTGGCGAGATCGGTTCTTTTGCTTCCGAGAGTGCAGTCTCTTTTCAGCTGCAGTCGAAGGCGCATTCGTATCTTGAGGATCCGCGCCGCGTTAGTGGTACATTTAATTGGATGAAAGGTTGCTTTATTATCGCGTGATGTTATCGCCAAGTCGATTATCAAGAACAGATACGTGCCTCTTGCAGCTGCATAAGTGTCTGAATCGGGTGCATCTGCATCTTACTGCGTCCGCCTATAAATTACCTATAGGTGTCGAAACGTTCGAATTCGTATGTTCTGAGAGATATGCAAAGAACTATACGTTTAGCGGTCGAAATAGGTTTTCAACTTTAAATACGTGTCTCAGACCGATGATCGGATTGGATTATTGGCTTTCTTTTGGCTTTTGGCGAATCTTTTCGCCCAAGTGAGTTATGTGACGTCAGCGCGTCTGCGCCTCGGTAGCGGACTATTTGGGTATCGCGGAGGAATAGTGGCTTGTGGTAATGAAGGTGTGGGACTGGCGCATTTTTAAAGAGCGATTGACAACCCCAGCATCGATATTTTCTTGTTGTTGCAAACGGCTTAAAATGATATCATATAACGCCTCAAACATTTTAAGCGTGGAAACGGCAAATTTGCATAGAAAAAAACAAAAGAAAAACTTTCAGAAAGCCTGATTTGAAACTCCCGCATGAATTAATTACGTAGATTACGAAATGGTGCACTCATATTTCCCACCGGATGACCTGCATCCGGAAGTGTAGTTGAACTTTTTCTCTTTCCCTCTTAACGATCACAGCAATCACGGGCAATCGCGTCTGCCAACAGTCCAATCACACGCTTATTTATATCTGCATTAGCACGTGTCCTTTCTTCCGCGTGTGGACAACGCGTCACTTTTCAGTTCGATTTCCTTTATTTAGCGATGCTGCATCTAGTGGGTCTCAAACGTTCATTTTTTAATTTCTTTTTTGAACATGTAAGAAATAAATCGATTGTTGCAGACTTTTATGAGCGATGCGTGGGATAACTCAAAATTCTTGATTGCTCGACAATTGTTTCATCGAATCTAAACGTTTATCCGGACCCGAAAACAAAAACTCATCTGAATTGTTCCCTACTTCCTAACCATTCTCATTCTACTCAACGCCCTCAGCCCAGCCACCGAAAACCTTCATATCGGAAAAAAAAATAATAAACAGGAGACGACCGATGCTTTGTGACTAACACTTCAGGTTTCTAAATATCTAAATTTCGAAGTCAGCGGTATAGAGCACTTTGGTATTAAAACGTACAGTATAAATATCATTAACAATTGTCAGCAGCATGTAACGTGTGGCATGTCTAAATTTTCGATAAATAACTTCGCCGACTACACAAGAAACTTCAAAAGACCTCTATAGATGTAACCGGTTCTTTATCCAATGTCTATGCCTCACACCTTTTGAAGTGTCTGAATTACGTGTTTGTTATATGTGTTTTTAATTGCATGCACCCTCATAATTGGTGCACCTGAAGAGTCAAATGTTACTGAAGCAATGCTGTCTCTATTCTTTATAGGGCCATATATTTCTCTGTTGTGTGAACACCTTTTTAGAAAGCAAGTACACACAGCCTTGAAGACCACTGGAGCTGCACATGACTCTTGGAATGTTTTTTTTTATGTTATTATTCTTAAAGAGCCCTCTAACGATAGAAGTAACATTTAAAGAGTCATGTGCGGTTCAATTGCTCTACAAGGCTGTTCATGTTTGCCCTTTAAAAAGAAGTTTGATACATCAAAAAAATTGTCTGGCCCTTTGAAGAAAAGTAACAAAACACTAAACGTCATACCTTCATTTTAATTTAAAAAAAGAAAGCATTTTTTTACGAGGTACATGTTTGTGAATCATGGTTGCCCAGATCTTTCGGGCAGAAACCAAGGTTATTTCATCGACATTTTCCCACAGTAAATGTGTTGCAGTGCACAAAAAGGGCTGCGAAAGATGGACTCAATTTTAACAAACAGACAGTAATGTTTCATACACAAATATCACATCCAAGTTTTCGTCTCCCAATAAAAATACATTTTTACGATCAGTTTTGCGAACTAAACGATAAAAAAAAACTGCGAAAAAAACCAAATTAACTAAATTTTTTACCGAATTGAGTATAGCTTCTGAGTTTTTTTAAATAACAGTTGTTGCCTATTTTCTCCTATATGTGAAGCAGAATGAGGTGCTGGAGGAGAACATTTTGAGGTTTCTTTGCTGGCGATGCAAGGTAGGTTCAAGAATTATTGCAAGGAAACTAAGCATCGCTAGGGAAATATTATTGTTTCTTGTTTCTGTTCCTTTTATACACCTAACTGCCAGACTCGAGACTAGAAGGCGGACAGTGACCTTGCAAAAAACAAAAACGATTAAAGGAAGGGATTTATTGGTAGATCCTTAGGGAATGCGTTAGCATGACCCTTGGGAAGAGCCACACACGTCCCCCTTTGGGAAACGTGAAAGCCAACCCCTTCACTTTTCTGTTTTGTTTTTCTCTTTTTAGCCTTTTGTAGGCTAAAAATAATAAATAAATAAATAAATAAATAAATAAACATTTTCCAAACACCATTATTGTTGTTTTAAAGTTTACTGTGTAGGTGTATCAGAAAGATTACACCTTTCCTAAAAAAGGATAATGCGCTCCGAAGAGGTGTACGTATTTGGTATGAAACACCTTCCAAACAACATATGCCCAGTGGGGTCAAGTGGCCTGGGGGGGTCACGTGACCTTACGGTTACGCCGACGCCGACGCCGACGGCGATGCCGACGCCGCTCAAGCCAGAAACGGGCGCCTAAGAGCTGCGCTCTAAAAACAAAAAGTGTCGAGGAGGAGCTGAAATTAGGGAAGTAGGAGGCCGATTTCTGACGGGCTCTTTTGCACGCTAGACATTTCTTTTTCGCACTGAAATGCTTCTTGGCGTTTCTAAACCGCTTGAGAAAATAAATAAATTTCACACTACAGACACAGCGATAGCTGCGTCACGTCACGGAAAGTTCGTTGGGTAATCGGCGTCGCTTTCACGTGGGGTACGTGAGCAAAAGCGTTTGGAACAAAATAGACGTCCGACTATTTTGTTCTGAACTCTCTTGTTTCTCTTTTGATAGGGAGTGGGTGAAAGCGCTTGTCCCGGCACGAGCCCTCGGCATTGACGGTGCCACGACGGCATTTGGTTATCGACTCTTTTTTTTTTTTTTCTTCCAGAGAGCGCGTCCAGATGACAGAGGGTCCAACAAAACCCAAGCATAAAGCGGGTTGGTAACGCTGTGCCGAAACCTTGTGATAACGCCTCCGCTTCGCACACGAAGCGAACCAGGTTCGATTCCCGCGGTCGGCGGACAATCTTTTTTTGAGGATTTAGAAACATCGACGACGGACACCCTACACCCTATTACGCCAACAACGACATTCACAACGACAACAACAACAACATCAACAACTACACCATCAACAACGGACGTCATTTTCTGTGGTGGGAAGAGACCGCAACAACTGTCGCTGTCAAACATCTATACAGCTTTTCTACAAGGGCGCGGCCATCTTGAATGTCGTCACTTTTGGTATGCGGTAAAACGTCGTTTTAATCTCTCCACGCCACCGGAAGGTGTTTACGAAAAATGCGCGGTTGTCGCACATTCTTGTTTCGCCTCAACTATATTTTTCTCGCGATTTCCAGGTTGAAATGTTTTATCATGTTTTCGTCCCGCACACCAGATACGGAACCCACGTGACTGAGAACGACTGGAAACAGAAAACGTCTATATGTTGAGGTTGTCAGTGGCCTTTAACCTTTATCTGATTATTGTAGCAATGCAAGCCGCGGTGCCGTCTAATGACTAAATAAGATTTATGACCACAAAAAATGTCTTCACAACGATCGTTATATTGAAGTCTTATGATGCGTGGGATGCAGTATTTAAAAAGCGATCGTTTGTTTAGAAGGCATTATACGTATCGGAAGGCGAGAAATGGGAATGTTCATTCATTTATCCGCTAACTTTCACGGCGAAATTGACATCACGTGTCTTGACATCGCTCGAAATTTCCTTGCTAAACCTAGCGGGAAAGGTCCGCCTGTCGTCATGTCCCGTGACATGCATTTCCAGCCAAATGTAACGGGGAAATAAACGGAAGGATGGACACAATTCTGGGATTAAAGGATTCCGCTTAAAAAAACATTCCACGCAAAACAAAACAAAAAAAAAAAAAAAACGGGAAAATTTCGTCCCTAATTGCGTCTTTTGTGTAACCGTTCTGGCTTCCTTTAGGAAAAAAGCGCAACCGTAACACCCCCGTCACTCTCTCCCCTTCCCTTCACGGACTCCGCCTACCCCTTTTCACCTTACGATGAACCCGAGAGAACACCATGCCTGCCATCTCAGTCAGTCCAGCGCCGCGAACTTACGACGTGACCACTCGCTCCTCGAATCACTCCGCCACCTCCCGGAGGTCACGTGACACGAACACGGGATGGGATTGGCCACGATGGCTCGTAGCGTCCACTGCGCCCCATCGTAAAAAGAAAAATGGAGTATATAGGAAGTGGGGTGCACGAACGCCGAAATAGTTTGCATACTTGCGCACGCTATACGCAGTCTCTCTTCAGCCCTTCTTTTATGCTGTAATGTTTCTCCAGCTTTCTTTACCCTTCTTTCTCTCTCTCTCAAACGAATTAAAAAGGAGTCTGGATGTGTAAAGCCGCGACCGAAAGCGCGTGAGGTGTGTTCGAAAATTGGAGGCCGGCTTTTGTGAAGCTCTTTTGGGGGAATTTTCTCTCTCTCTCTCTCTCTCTCTCTCTCTCTCTCTTGTGTGCTGTTGGGGAGTGCGCAGTGCGAACAAAGAAAAGGGTTTTCGTTGGGGGAGGAACTGTGGAAAGCCAAGACCACCACGGTGTAAGAATGACTGCGAGAGACACGGCTCGGTTTGGGATCCGAGTTTAGAGTGATTAATGTTGTTCTCGAATCCCGAGTGAGCTGGTTTGATGTTGCGGGGGGGATCCGTGTGGCTGAGCGGAGTCTTTTCAAGTGGTGAACTCAGGAAGATCTTCGTCAAGCTTGTATTCTGCTTCTTGTTTCATTGCCGCTGAAATGGCAGAAGGAGAGTGCGTCTGAAACGGTCTACACAACCTAGAAAGCTGCGTAGGGCTAAATTTATTCGACGCGTTCTTTGAGCTGAGTTTGAATAACTTTTGTATATTATAAACTTTCCGGCGATCACAGTCGTAGAAGCGTCACCTGGAGGAATGTACGTTTCGCCAACTACCCAAGCACCAGGGAGAATACTGGGAATTTATGTACATGTGCTGGACGCATTGAAAATTTCAGGATTAAAACATATTAATTAAATGCTTAAAATAAGGCTGTGATCACAGCAGGTGCAAAGTATAGTTTTGTTCTATGTTCCTAGTTTAAAAAGGGTTGGGCAGAAGTACTCTAACAGTTATCTGGAATGTACAAATGCTGATACATGAAAAAGACTGCTAAAATATTATGGAGATATTTTTTTTTTTTTTTAACCCGAGACTGAGGCAGGAGGAAAAGTTCTTTTACGGTGGAAGAAAAAGTAACAGGCACAGAGAGCGTTTCTAACTATGATAAACGTTTTATTCAACCAACCTGCTTATGTACGGAATTACAACCGCCATTAAACTACCTAACATCCTGTTTTTTTTTAAGTTTACGCGCACGACCCTCACCCACATCACAAAACATTCTAAGTGAGGCCACCTACAAAGCACATCCGCCTTTCGGTTTAGACAAACATCCTTCTAGACAGCTACAGGTCGCAAAATCTATAGAATTATTTTGAACTACGACACACACACACACAGTGATAACTTTATTTGGTTTCTACGAAAAGCGTCTGAACTCCCATCTTCAGAAACCACATTAACGAAAATAAACACTTTTAACAGTGACACACAGCCAAGGTTGCACAATTGACGCATCATCTACAAACTGATTTTTTCAATAGAGTCATGACTCTACAGAAGTGTTTCTTTCTAAGACAAGACAAATAAAGGAATTCGACCCTTGAACCCCCCTAACCCCCCCCCCCCTGCAAAAAAAAAAAAAAAAACCGTCAGTGATAGGGGAGGCATAAGGCTCTATGTTTGACAGAAACCTCCCGCCTTGACTTCTTATATACAGAAGAAAAAAAATCAAGGGGACTAACAAAACCCTTGCGAATAATGGACAACCAAAACATTGCGCAATTAGCGCTGCAAATATTTCGTTGAAGTACTACCAAACTGCAAAGAGGTCTGACTGATACAGTGTCATATAGTTCCTATCCGGATTGCCTCTGATACAACTAGCTTCAAGTTATCTCAATCTTGCTGTACTATTGCTGTTCCTGATCATTGTGCACTACAGTTATTGCATTCGTCCACGTGTTTAGCTAATTCCGAATTTGCAGCATTGTTCATTACGTTTCTTTTGTCTTACGTTAACTTGTCATTGATAAACCCCAAGCCAAAGGTATCTCATCGACCACTCCCATTTTGCAGAGGACCGACTTCTTACGTTCTGCTTATTTGCAACCACTCCAACGTGTCTGAAAAGGCGTGAGTCTGCTTAATTTAACATCTGAACTAAAAAAGGCATCTTCTCCGAATTATTTTGCAATTGCCTTCAGGTTATGCGATATTTAATGGTAATACGGATTACAGCAAACTTGTTCTTTGATTTCTGTTCTCCTTCATTTTTGTCCGCGATTTGTGGACATAATTGTCTTTTGATGAACTGACAATCGTAACCGGCTTCGTAAAGTATTGCGATACCGGTAATACAACCGAAAATATATTTCAATACAGAAATGCAACACTCGAAAAATTATATCGTGATACAGAAATATGAATACGAAATGTATTTCTGAAATACTACCGCGGTACTGCCCGTCCCCGATTCAAAAATGGTCAGCGCAGCAGACAACAGCACGTCCAGCGCGTCTAACTACACTCTCGGTAAGCTCCTTGATGCTTGGAAAATTTACCAAATAACAACCTAATAAAGGCTCGAAAACTCTCGCTCTTGCACCCGACGTCAACGAGTGTGCGCTAGAATCGAAATAATTTAGAACTCGAATAAACGGTCTGTGGAGTAGACACGTGCGTCGAAACAAACTCAAATTTTAATGGTTTATATCTCTTACGTGATGCTTAGGTGATTCGTTTGGCAGAATATTTCTTCTTTTTTAGTGTTATTGGTACGTCTCTTATTTTGACTTGGATATCTCGAAATTCCGCATCGAGGTAGGACGTATCCAAAACTACTTGCAAAAACAACAGCGTTTACAGCACCTCTTGCATACTTCAAAAACTGACTGTATCCTGTATTTTATATCACGCATGCTCCAGTTTTCCTAGATCCACTGAAAAGAGTCGAGCTTCCTGAAATTGCTATGCTGTACTTGTGAGGAGCACGGACGCCGCGTTTCTTATTTAAGATATAACTTGCAACCTTGTCTTCTATATTGCTTGAGACAGAAAAAAAAAATCATCCCAAAGTAGCGGGATGTAAATATAGCAAGCCGCGGAGCAAACGACCATATCTCATTTCGCTAACCATGGACCACAAGTCATAGTGTATTACCACCACGGAGATTTGTTTCCACAGAGACGAGCAAACGTCATCGTTCTTTAGGTCACGTGCGCCACGTCACGGATGCTTGCTATTGGGCAGAAGATCGAACTATGGGGGGCGCTTTATCGAGCTTCTTGTTCACACAGCCCGGTGTTTAGCAACAGCAAAGAAATTGAACCTCGCCTAGCACGGTCTGGGCACGAAGTCTTCGCTCCGACTAAAGTCACTGGATCCTGGGAAAGGAGCGCCAAGCTCTCCTTATGGTCGCCATCTTGGTCCGTGAAATGGGCAATTTCTTTTTGACGCCTCCGTTCTTGGTGGGCCGATCTAAATTTGCTGGTGAAATTCGCTTTATGGAGACGTTTCTTGTATACAGAGATTTTGCTGTCCACACACCGCCGATACAAGCGTACATCTTCGTACCACCAACCCATGCCGTATCGGTGCTTGGAGGCACTGAAAAATAAGTTTACTGCTTTAAAGAACGCAGAAAGAACAATATTGTAGGAGACCCGTGCAGATGGGCATGATTGATAAGTTGATTGCATACACAGTGCCAAAGACGCTTATATTGGCGATTAACGCTTCCAATAAGATGATGCTCCCATGGTGATCTTGGTGCGACTGGTTTAGAACGATACCCTGGAAGCTTCGAAGATTTGAATGAACCGAGATAGCGATTTTCATGGCAACGTAGACAGATTAGTCAATCGCCTTGCGAGGTGTTGGTTGTCTCTCTGTTTGTGTCCCGCTAGCTGGTAGGGAAGGCAATGGCGCTACTGTCCCAGAATCCAGTGACTTTACACTCGGCCACCGATCCCCCCTCGGCTATTCTCATCACCGCAGTTGTTGAACACAAGCCACTACCCGATTGTCCGCCGAGGTATTAATTGTTACGAGCCAAAGTCGAGTGCTCACGCGGTTCTCCTGTTCAATCCATGAGCCGCGCTCGACAGTCATCAGGCGGGTGGTTTCGATCCCACAATTACGTCATCGAGCTTTGCGAAGCAAGACTGAAAGAAATAGTCCCCTTTTATCCTCGCAATTTCACCGCGACCAAGAAGCATCTGAATCAGTGGCGGTCCGTGCGAGTATACTTTGGCCAGACTAGGGCTAGTACGCCACTGTAAAGTCATGAACATTCCAACCCTATATCGTTTCATGACCCCCTTAAGGGTGAACGGAGTACAGCAAGCAACCATGTTCTGACACACGTGACCTCGAAGCGCCATGGGGTTTGCTCCTCTCTGTGGAAGAAACCTCCGTCGTGTCAATACACCATGACGCTACTAGCAAGCCTATCGAATCCAGCTTGGTGAACTTTTCACGTCACTTCACTTCGTTTTACCATAGGTCCGAGCGCAGTCAGCGAATGTACTCGTTTTCACCTTAAGAACCGTATGAAAAAAAAAAAAAATGACAGGAGGACACTTAAGACTGCTTACGTGTAGGAATGCGAAAGCAATCGGATACATAGCGTATTTCTACAAGCTGCGCGCCCAATCATCCTCTGCAGAGGCCAGCCGGGCAGCCTCTGCGGACGCCGGCCTAGAAAAGGTCCGACTTCTCGCGGAGTAAGAATAATTTCTCTCTTGATGTGGGAAATTAAGATAGTTGTAGTTGCATTTTACATTAGATATATGTTATCTGTTCAAGACGTACAAGTTTCAGACGCCCAAAAGCTTCGCTTTTTCCTCCAACAGCCAAATCTTGTAAGAACTATATTTCGCTTCCCGCGGCGTAGAAACAATGCGCAAAACATTTTTTTTTTTTTTTTTGAGGTGGCACCGATTATGGAACACGCACAAACGCGGACGTACAGGCTACAAAGCTCAAGGTAACGTCGAAACACAATGATGTCGCGGTTTTTGGCGAAGCTTTACTTTTCCCCATTGACTGGTAGTGTGTAAGTGTCACATGACCCCAACCCGGAGGTCATGTAACACTTACACGGCATTAGATTGGCTTCGATTTCTCCTAGTGTCCTCAGTGCTCCATCGTAGAACGAAACGTTGCATCGAAAGGCCGTAAACCTTTCGCGTGTTTATATATACGACAAATTGGCGGATGTTTTTCGCTGTTTATTTATTTTTCAATAGTTTTGTGCACTTCGGCGATCTTCATCGAACGGCCGCTAAAACCAATAATGTCCGATAAAAAAAAAAAAAGAAGAAAAGCTTTTAGACATTAGGAATTTTAATCTAAGAGGGGAGCATTTCGAGCAAAACAGTCCTAGTCGGAGCGAAAAATTTAAGAAAATGGTGTTTTTCGGTTGACGCCGATAACGGAATTTGTATTTCGGACACCAACGGATGCATACAGCGGAGCTTTTAGGTTAAAACCGGGAAGTCTGCGGCCTTAGTACAGATCATAGTCAGGAAAAACAAACTCAAAAAAGAGGAAAGGAGGAAGAAAGAGAGAGGGACAGAAAGAAAGAGACAAAGAAAGAGAAAGATTGAGAGAGAGAGAGAGAGAGAGAGAGATTCACCCACCCGAGGAAAGTGAGCCTCTACTGCCGACGGGGCCGGTGAGGTGTTGTGTTTCAGTTACTATTGCCGTGACATGTTTCTCGCAGCGCGTTTGATCGATGAGCTGGCGAGTGCTCGCCCGAAGCAAACAAGCCGGCCGCTCAGTGACCGGCCTCACTTTCAGACAAAGTGGAAAAAGCGTCAGGTCCGATTTTTCGTAGGCGCTTCGCGATCGACGGTTGCTGACCTCCTTGATGGTGGCTTGGGCACGTAGTTGCATGGACGTGTATATGTGTTGGTATTTGCATAAACAAAGTGTCCCCCCCCCCCCCTAAAAACAAAACAAAAGAACTGCTTTTTTTTTTTCTTTGCGATAATTAACTACGCATCGTGGAACGCTAATTCTCCGCCCAAATGTAGCAGTAGCGGACCGAACCAAGTGCAAAAGCTTTGGAACTATCTGTTATCTTATTCAAAACTGATGAGTAATTTTCTGAAATGTTCGAGGAGATAATGGGGCCCGTTTTTACCCGTTTTAGCCCGTTTTCGGTAACTGCCACCGTACAGCTCCCATTAAAAACTTTCAAAATATCGCTTAAACTTTTTTTTTAATAAGATAACGTTTTTTTCTGGGACTTTGCCACCTGGCTCAGACCATTAGGGCTACATTTTGAGCGGATCATTCGGCAATTTGTTGTTTATTTTTGCGGTGAAAAAAAAAAACAAACCAAAAAAAACAACATCGTTATTTTTTTTTTTTTGGGGGGGGGGGAGGGGGGGGGGACACCTTGTATTCTGCGTGTGCGCTTACATGTGGATATTTGTTTCAGTATGGCACTGGGTGAGTTATCAAAAAATCCCAGATTTCTTTGGACAATGCGATGTTTTTTCAGACGTTGCCTCTTCATTCGTAGACTACAACACTTCGCGAGATCCCTCGCGCAACGAGATATCTCTTTCTTCAACATATAGACCAACAGGAGGCTCTGAGGTCACGCGGATGCGGTGAGGTCGTTACGGCGCATGCGTATAGACACTTCATTTCACGTGAATCAGTGTTTCGCGCACGCGCAGAAACAGAACAGAAAGCTGTGTCGGTAAATGCGGGCTCGTTTGTAAACGGCGCGTTCGTTCATTTAGTGTACAACACCTGAGCAAGGTCACTAGTTTAAAGATCAGGTAAGAAAAAAAAAAGATTAATAGACCAATTTTACTAAGAAGCATTTGGCGCACGCCTGACGGCGCCATAATTTTTGTTCAGGGGACGCAGACTGCAATGCACGAGAGGGTTAGTGCCGTAACTGTGTTCTACGCGCTCAGTGCTCCAGCAAGCTGGGCGCACGTGCACCAAGACTATAAAGTTCCCTCGATGCATTGCGGCAATGGTGGCGCATTCAGAAATAGCTGGTGAGATATCAGTCTATTGTGAGGCAAGTGATAAAGTGAGAAATGGAAAGAGATGGCCATGTTTGTACGATAAATACTTCCAATTCTGTGTCGTGTACGTAGTGGCATAATCGTTAGCAAGACATCAACTAATCTTTTTTTTTTTACTTTTAGTTGCAGGTAACGCGATAACAGCATGGCTTACATTTTGATGAACTTTTTTTAAGCATTATTTTCAACACAGTACGCTCGTTTCAGAGCGGTTACATTAGGGGCTTTTTTTTTTTTGGCAAGAGAAATTCTAAAGGAATCGACAACATAAATTTATGTAAATTTGTTTTACAAAATCGACTATAAAAAAAACACGAAAGGAGGGACAAATTAGTCGAACACGAAGGACATGCTAAAACACACTTTCGCACAAAAAAAAAAAAAAATAATTGACAAAACTCAAATAAAATAAAAAAAATCGTACCAAGAACGGAATCCTGGAAAGATTATATGCCCTACACCGAGTATAATGCATCTCCCGAGCCTTTTATTCTTTCCCTAAAACCGCGGAAAAAAGATGAGGGCGGTTTCAAAAGGGATAAAAATTAGGGTACATTCCTTTTTCTTCCCTATTTTGAACCGCTTTCAAAATTTTTAAACGTTGTCTGTTTTTTTTTTAAGAGAAAAAAAAGGGGGGGGGGGGGGGGTTGGCTACTAAGTTTTTTTTGGGATGAACGGCACTTAGTTCCTTTTTAAAGTAGCAAAAATGGCCGGATCTGCAAATAGGTGAGTCGCATAAATGAGAATAAAACTGCGAAAATTGGATAACGTTATATTTTTCTTTGTAGTGCGTGGGTTGGCGTGCGGCCAATTGGAATTGGGGATGAGGGAAAGTTTCCCCAAAACGATATGCTGAGAAGCTACCATTTCCAACCCCATTTTAAAGAGTAATTATGGCGTGAGACTGGTCTTGGAGTGCCGCCGACTTTACGGTTCAGAAATTGAATTAAACCTGAAAAAGGGAAGAGAAATGATGCGCGAAGGAAACGTGAGGATGGTGATATATGTGTATGCGAGTCGCCCCGTCTACCGCCCGTCGTTCTTGCCCTTTTAAATGGGGAAACGGCCGGAGTGTTTAATGGTTCCGTTGGCGAATTGACTCTCTTCTTTTTGGAATCTTTGTGAGATTCATATGTTTTTGAGTCTTCGGGGTGAAACCGAAGCGGAGCCGCAAGGTTAAATCGCCTTTTAAGTGTCGACAAATTAGGCAATTTTTTTTTTGTGCTTGACGTTTGCCTGTGAATCTTGAGTTTGGGTTGATTTTAAGTGCCCCTGTGTTTCATAATTGTCTGAGTTCTACTTTTTCGCGCTTTACTATATAGTGGTAACTATTAGCAGCGTGAGTAAATGTCATAGTTTACTAATGTGAGACTTGGCCTCTGCGAAATTAAGGAAGGGAGACAAAAATAACATTTATCATACTTGGAGACTGGAATAACTATTAAAACTAGTTGATCAATTTTTAATTGATTTCTTTATTGATCACTTTGTAGGTTTCTTGCCCACGGAACTTCCTAAGGCAGAGGGGACGAGGACGGGATGAAAAGGGGGGGGGGGGGGGGGGTAAAGGTATGAGAGTTTGATAAATGCGTGCACTATTGCGGCAATACGAGCTCAAACAATCTGTCATACTCCTTTGGCGTGCCTTTATGTTTATAAATAGCGTTCAGGTATCTTATCGAGACCGCAGACGCAGAAAAGGGCAAGATCAGGTGTTTCAGCTAATATTGGCTGCGGGGGTTAGAGGTATGCACGAGCCGATATTTAGGAGCCTGGCCCAGCTCGACCTGCTGTCTCTTAGGCCTTGGCCTGCTGTCTTTTAGGCCTTGGCCCTTGCAGACCTCAACACGGGGGTAGCTCTGTTTTCCTAACATTAGGTTCTGCAAATAAATATGAAAGAAAAATGAAAGAACATACTCAGTTACAAAGTTTCGAAACTCCAGCCATTCAATGATGCGGAGAAAACTCTCGCGTTGTGACAAGCTTTGTCGAGATAAAACGAGTACTAAATCAATGACAAAGTCAGCGCGCAAGTAAGGTGCTTCTCAAAGTACTTGTTGGCAAAGGTGCACGTTTCGTTTTGCTCGCCGTTGAGCTGTTCTGTTGCCCAAGCTCGTCTACCTACTTAACGTCCCGCTCGCGCGGTAGCCAAGGTTGCCTCTTTTCTTAGAAGGGTAAAAACAGCGCAAAACGACTCGGACAGGAAGATCTACACACACGGAGCACTGACTTTTAAATGCTTAATTTCTGCAAAAAGACGCCCACCGTCGTGCTCACATACATCCAATCAAATTACATCACGTTCGTCACATCATATCAACTGCTGATGAACGCAAGTTCACTGTCAAATAAACAAACAGAGGGAGAGCTGACGCACCTATATTTGTACTTACAAATAAGAAATGCTTCCGCAATCTCTCTAGTCATCTTTGACGATGCTTAGCCAGAATCTCAGTATTGATTAAAACAGGAGTGCACCCGCACTTATATCACAGTGCATCGCCAAGTTTCCTGACGGTGAAGTGCTGATCGAGCACGCATGTTCCCGCAATCTGTCGTTTACACAATGGCCTGTTTGGCCGATGTATACCTTCTTACACGTTAGCGGAATACAATAAACCACTCCTCCCACACAACGCGTAACATTATTTTTATGCTGCTTAACACAACCGGGGATATGGGTCCGACCTCTGTCCACTTTCGCACATAAACGACCCACCTTACCAGGAGCCGAAAACACCAGAGGAATGCCGTGCCGTTGTGCCACTTTCTTTAACATGTGCGCTACCTTCCGGATATAAGGTACCACAGCAGGTCTCTGCGTAGGCTTCTTACCCGTGCCAGCCTCCGGATTGCGCACTTTTTTCAAGAGGTTCTCGGCGACACCTACCAGTAGACTGCTATGGACCCACCCTCCAAACATTTATTAGCCTGCCCAAAAAAACTCGTGATCATCTTCTGGGGACATGACCTCGTAAGTGACCCCCACAAACTGCTGGTTATAATCCCCTTTTGTATTATTTTTAGTGTGGTTTGAATCGTACGGAAGGACAGCCTTCTTCGACCTAGGTGAGTAACCCTAGCGCTCCGTGTGTGTACATCTTCTCTGTCCGTGTCTTTTCGCGCTGTTTCAGCGCTCCGTATGTGTACATCTTCCCAGTTCGTGTTTTTTCGCGCTGTTTCAGCGCTCCGTGTGTGTACATCTTCCCTGTCCGTGTCTTTTCGCGCTGTTTTCACCCTTTAGTATGCAACACCAACTAGCCCAACTCACCACTGTGCCTCTTTTCGTTCGTCTCGCGAGACGTCTTTGCCTGCTTGGCGTCCCGCTTCATTGCAGCCGAAATAGACATCCTATGTCCGTTTCGTGTGACATGTTCGCCAGCGAGGCGTCCCGTTTGCGTTGCGCCGAAGTTGACGTTCCTGATTCGTTTCATGAGACGTCTCGCCTGCTTGGTGTCACACCTGCGTTGCAGCCAAAAAAACTTCATGTTATTTTTCTGTTACGCGAGACGTCTTCGCCTGCTTGGCGCCCCCCTTGCATTGCAGCCGAAGTCGACATCCTTTGTCCGTTTCGTGAGACATGTTCGCCAGCGAGGCGTCCCGCTGGCGTTGCAGCCGATGTCGACGTTCTTCGTCCGTTTCGTGAGATATCCGCCTGCTTCACGTCTTGACCGTGTTGTAGCCGAAGTTGCAATTCTTAGTCTGTTTTACTGGCCTTGTTGCTTCTTACCTTTCGAGCTTTGCGCAAACGCAAATCATGTTGTTCCGCTGTCTCTTCGGCACGTCTCTGTCGCTCTTGTGCCTCAGCGACATGATTGCAATGTGTAGAGCTGATCCTGTCCCGCGAAGTTGAGGCGCTGCGGATCACGAGGTCTCATCGCAGCAACCAATGACGGCTTCGTTGATTCCGGACGAAAGAAGAGATAAGAAAGTGCGGAGTACACTTTTAGAAATGATTACGTATTCAGAGACGGCAAAGAAGGCAATATCTTCTTCGCGCAAACTTGAAAGTGCAGTCTGCACCGCGTGCTTATTTTCCTAATTTTATTTGTTTCTCTACACAGTAGGGCCGTAACGCTGTCACCCTACGTTGTGTGGTGTAGTTTGAGGCAAACACAATCACAATTTGACTTTTATGTTAATTATTTAGTGAACTGCGGCTCTTCATTTGCTTTCCCGGATAATAATATTTATAATAACGTTTCGTATTGGGGACTCTTCACTCGAGTCTTTGATGAGTGGTGCTCAGTTCCTCGGAAAGCAGTCTAAGCCCGTCTTGGAAACTTTTTTTTTTCTATCGCCACTATTGTTTGCGCTACCTGCCAAAGACCAGAGGCACAAAGGTAACCTAAACTCCGCTCCAAGAAGGAGCAACTCTAAAGGAAGCCCCGATCTGAAACAAAGACCTTCCTCCGGCTAAATGGCTCCCTCAGTCAGCTCGCATGCACGGGAGATGCATCTTTCCCTTTCAAAAGAACAAGTCTATTAGGGAAGAGTTAGGCTTAACGCTGTCGTTGCGCCTTTCGTGGAGACGGTCCTCTGGGTCGGTGAAAACAATGCACGTCACTTGCAGGTTTGGTTTCCAGTCCGCCTCTTCAGCCAGGACACAAAGAAATAGAAGGAGGACGAAAGCAAAATGACTAGTAGGAGAGGTAGAGTTGGAGACCACAGCTTTTGGGGTACGTCGGTGCTCGGTTTAGCGAGAGGGATTCTGTGGGGTAGTGTGCGTAGGCCTTTTTTTTGTGTGAGCTTAGGTCTGGAGGGGAACAATAGAAGGTTTGTGGGCGGACACACTGAAAGGGTACGCGCTTTGGGAAAGAACGTTGGTGTTCGATTAAACGTTCTCAGAAACAAAAGGAATTGTATGCAGATAAAGTTTTCTTAGTTTATATGAGGTGAACAAAGGAGATTGTAGGTACTCTAAAAAAGTTTCTTGGGAGACAGTTACTTGTGGCGGGGACGTGGATGAAAGTTACCTTTCAGTGCTTGAGTTGAAATGCTTTATAGAGTTATTGACTGCTATACGATATGTCGTCGCCTACCTGAAAGGTTTTTTTTAAAGAGTTTCAAATGTTCCATAAACACTTTATTATTAGGGTTGTCATTTTAAGAGGCTTACCCGCGAAGCACGAAGGGTTCAGTCCGGCAGCCTACCATAATTAAGATTTTGAAAAAATTCAAAGTTGGATGAGAGCAAGCGCATCGTCGGAACTCAATTTTAGATTAATGTTGCGCGATTTATCTGAAAATAACGGTCGCAGCATGCACTAAATAAAATTCAGTGGGCCTACCTTTCAGCAAAGTATTTGGAGAGGCAAATGCTGAAATCTGAGGGTGAAACTCGGCGGATCACGAGGCTGAAAACACATCTTTAGACCTAATAAAAAAACTCTGTCTCCGCCGTGACGCTGTGGATGACGTAAGCACGTGAAGTGCCATGCTGTGTGTCACAGGGCTGACTGAAGATCTTTTCGGTGTCAGCCTATCTTAAGTTTCGTCGCTCGCCGAGTTTCCTCCGTAGACTTCACCGACATCATATCCCCAGTGCTTTGCGGAAACGTAAACACACGGGATTCTTTTTTAGAGAGTATGCCTCTTGAGCAACTTTCTCTAAAGACCATTCCGAAAGTTGACTTCCTGGGCGGAATCACCTTTATCTACTGGGCCGTGGAAACCGTTATGGCGTGCGCAGTAGCTTTCTTTTTGCGGAATATCAGGCGGCGCGCATGCTTGTCTAAAGCCCGCGTTAACCGGCACTTTTGTGCCTGGCTGATAAGAGCCCGAAAGGTGTGCAGTCAGGGACAGCTCGAGAAACATGGGGCGTGGCCTAAAGTGGTGACGCTTCTTGCTTCGTGATTCGCTCTTTGGCGTTCTCACCAGCAAATGCAGCGACCGCACTGGCTGCGGAGCGGCAATATAAGACGCT
This sequence comes from Ixodes persulcatus, assembly GCA_013358835.2. Lineage (NCBI taxonomy): Eukaryota > Metazoa > Arthropoda > Arachnida > Ixodida > Ixodidae > Ixodes > Ixodes persulcatus. Next base: position 555,595 of record JABSTQ010009236.1, read on the forward strand.
CGCGACTCACCACGCTCTGAGCTTTCTTAAGTTGTCAGTGACTACGGTTTAGCTCATCTTTTTTTCTTCGAACCAAAAACGATGTCAGGAAACGAATGAGAGCGGTTCGTCATTTACACGTGAACGAGTGCGTTCGGTTCCAGCCCCGCTTGCCCGGAGGCGACGAGCGCAGAGCGTCGCAAATTGCCTCCATCTCCCCAATTCCCGAAGTGAACGCGAACTCTCTCTCTCTCTCTCGCTCGACGGACACCAACCATCCGGAACAGCTCGCTTTCGCTTCGCCCTGCGTCCCTTCCAAAAAGCCACAGAGGGCGACGAGAACGCCGAGTTCGGTCCGAAAACGCAATTATTCATCTGCGCCAAAAGCGCGCAACCGCGCAACCACCACGAAACCTCGCCAATATCTTCGGTCACCCGAAACTCCCCTCTCCTCCCCGTTCTGGTCTCTTTCCCCTCTTATCCGAGGTTTTCCCTTCCTTCCTTCCTTTATACATCCTCAGTACCCCTTTTCCTCACCCTTATCCCTTTCTTCCCCTTTTCCTCTAGTTATTGTTTGTTCCCTCCTCTTGTACCACCCTTTCCCCTTTCTTTCCTCCCTACTTCCACCATTTTCCCTTACGTGTTCCCCATTTCGATTCTTCTCCCATCCTTATATTTCCCTTTCCCCTATCACTTTATATACCCTTGCGCTCGTTTTCCTTTCCCAATCTGCCTTCATTTTTCTTCGTTTTCTCATGTATCCCTTACCCTTCTTTCCGTATATCCCGTAACTACTTCATGCAGTTCCTATGTTCTTTTCTACTTCTTTCTTTCTCTGCCATGTCAGATATGGCGTAATTTCCCTTCGTACTCTTTATATACCCCTCACCTTCTTTCCCTATATCTCGAAATTTCCCTTACACGTTTGTGTGACCCCTTTCTGCTCGTTTTCCTGTCCCTTCAACCTATGGCGCCATTTCCCTTCGTTCTCTCCCTATTTCTGTTCCCTTCTTCCCTTTATTCCGTAATTTCCCCTTCACGGTTTTTATGTTTATACCTACCCCCTCATTTCACCTTTCGTTGTCCCGTCGTACTCTCACTTTGACCATTTCCTCCCCTCCGTGACTTTCCCTTTCCTTCCTTTTTCCCCATCTTCCCTTATCCCTACCTCGTCGCTTCTCCCCCCCCCCCCCCCCCCCCGTCTCTCCTTCCTCGCTCCCCGTAATAATTCATGGTCTTGCCCGGAGGTCCGTTCGAGCGACCGATATGGAAATGTTCCTTTGTTCGTTCACCGCTACAGGCCTAATTCGAAGTCGTGGGCTACGGCTTCGTTCGGGGCTATGGCTCGGGCTATGGCTGTGTTTCGAGGGCGCACCACTGCAATCTGCATGGACGCAGCCCCGCGGTCGGACATTAATTAGTCCAAGCGACGCTGTCCGACCCTCTAATGGAGGCAACGTTTTGTTCTCTATATGTTATTTTTTTAGCTTAGCAAACTCGGAGTGACCTTTTTTTTTTTCGTGGTATAAATGGCTATTAAGATCGGTCAATTGTTTCCTAGGTTGCTTCTCTAGCAACCGTTTTAGGGGGTTCTCCTACTAACTCTTTACGAGAAGTTAATGTGTGAGCTGAGCGGGTTTTTCATCGAACTGCATGGAGGCCAGTTAAGGCGCCATTTTGAATTCATATAATATGGCCGGATTTTTAAAGCGCAGTATTGCTCCGAATGGGGGCGGCAATATCATTTAGGTCAAAGCAAGTTATTTAGGAAATAAAGACTAGAGTACGAGGGGACTTGAGCGTTGCGGAAGAAGCAGAGTCGCGATTGTTCCTTTTATATCACATCTGAACATGTTTGACTTCATGAAACATATAAAGTAAGGCATAACAATCAGTAATGTCTTTTTTTTTCTGTTTCATGTTTTATACATTATGTAGTTTTTTGCGTGAAGGAGAACGAAAAAATATTTTTTTGCAATTTTACGTTTAAGCGATATGATCGCACGGACGCCAATGAATAATCAGACCAAAGGCCCTCCTCAGAAGGTACGGCAAAGTGTTAATCTTTTTGTTTAACAAGCACTGAAGTTAACAAAGTAACGGTACGAAAATATATCCAAGTGAGTATTCTTGGTGCAAACACTCGAAAACACCGAAACGTCGTTTGTGTTCCAAAACTCTAGTTTCTTCTTCTTTTTTTTTTTTTTCTAACTTTCAGAGCGCGCTCACGCGGTGGTAAAATCAATCGAATCAATTAACGAAAAATCTCACGCAGTCTCGCGGAAAAAGAGACGAGACCCGCCGTGTCTGTCAATTAAATTAATGACTACCGTGACTTCGTTATAACGAATCCGCTATGCAGATAAGAATACGTATACAGACCAAAAAGAAATCGACAACAAACTCAAAAGTATTAAACTGAGAACAGAGGGAAAGGGTGAAAAAGACCCACACTCAGGCGTTTAAAAGCCGCCTGCAAAGCCATTCCGAGAGGAGTTTTGCGTCTGCTATTGTTTCTTTTTTTTTTTTTTTTCTTCTTTGGAGTCAGGCCATTTGTCGAGTGCTGCGAATGTCAAGTCAGTTCATTTCAATGGCAGCTCCCTCCCCCTCCCCTCCTTAGTGTTGTCCTTCTCTCCACCGGAACAAAGGGCTAACGAGGCTCGAATGTTTCCTTCCTCTCTTTATAAATGGTCGCAATTAAGAAGTCTGTGCCTGTGTGTGTTCAAGCTCGCGCTGCTCTTTCCACGGCGGCAGACCTCTCTTGCACCCCACTTGGTTCTCCCCGCTTCCCATTCTTTTTAGTTCGTCATACCATCCACGCCCACTTTTGCGCCGTTTTGCGCAGCCGAGTGCCTTCGCACACTCACATCGCAGGTTCCGATCCTCGTTGCTCGTTGCACTCCAATTGCAACGAGCATGTTTTTGTTCTAGCATTTTGCGCTTGTGCGCCAATTGCGTGGCTTAACAAAAAAAAAAAAAAAGGTTGGTGTGAGTGTATGTTTATACAGCCTAGAACGTAGTCTGCCTCAACGGGCGACTTGTCTCCCAGCTGTGGATGAGAAATTTAGCAAGTGCAGTACAACTACTAGCCTGGGGTCTTTAACGTGCACCACGCAGTAGTGATACAAGACCGCACGCCGGTACGATGCTCATCGGGATCGAAACGGGCAGGGGTGGGGATTGAACCCAGGGTCCCTGGGTTGTGCAGCGCGAGCTTTTGCTCCAGGTGCTCCGAGCTGGTGTGCGCTGGTGTAACGTCAGCTATAAACAAACGAAGTTTCTCCGCTAAATTTTGCAGGAAAATTGACGTTACGTGGCCTCAACAGCAATTCAATTTCCCGCTAACTTTATGGGGAAAATCGACATCACGTAACCTTAACACCAATTCAGTTTCTCCGCTAAATTTAACGGGGAAAATGACGTCACATGTCGTGGTATCACGTCACCTAAGGACAAGTTCAGTTTCTCCGCTAGATTTAGCAGGAAAATTGACCTCACGTGAATTCAACATCAAATCAGTTTCCCCGCTAAATTTAGCGGGTAAACTGAATTGGTGTTGAAGTGTGTCTTGCGGCACGCCGCCGCCAGATACAACGACTCAGTGCGAATCTCTTAGGTCTTTCATTAGCCTAGTTTCATATCGTGACTGTCACACTATTCCTTCAGACATTAAGTAATAGCGATAGTCATAGTAGCCGCCTCGGTGGCTCCGAGGCGAGAGCGCCGGCCTACGGCTCCCCATGTGGCGGGTTCGAATCCCGGCTGAGGTGCCCGCAATCTGACGGAGGCTTATTGCTGAGAAGGCGCCGTGTAACCGAGCTTTTGGTTGCACGTCAAAAGATCCCCAGGTGGTCCAAATTAATCCTCAGTCTTCGGCTGGCGCGTGCCAGATGCCCGTCGTTGGTTTAGCACGCAAAACCCCCAAAGTTTGATAGTCATAGTGATATTTAGTCTCAGGAGAGCCGCGGCGCCGCAGAAAGACAGGCCGCCCATAACGTGAAGTCCTTCGGCGCCGCGCCAGACGTTGGTGAAATAGTATTGTACAAATAAACTTTAGGAAAAAAACAAAAAAAACGTAGAAATTAGTTTTTAGTTTGCTAACAACAGGCGGAACTGCAGACCGCTCATAAAATAGGGAGTTTCTGTAGATCAATTCCGCTGTACCACATTACTCTCCGCAAGCCGTTCACAAAAAAAAAAAAAGAAAAAAAGGCTTTGACTGCGCATGCGAAGTAGTGGCGTCTTCGTTGCGGCGGACATAGCGGAATGGGAAACACGGTCCACGAAAAATCTCCGATATAATTTAGATAATTAAATCCAAATCCACAGTCCACAGCTCAAAGTGTACGCTTCAAACCATGCTTCTTCAAGGCGGCAGAGCAAGTTCCCAAAACTAATATAATTCTACGAAAAATGCCCCACTAAAAGTTCTCAATCATTATCTTTCTTTCGCCAATTATGGCGTTAAGCCGGTTTAACCACCACCGATTTCTTTTATCTTCATCATCAGTCAAACAACCGCAACTAAAGCAAGACGCATTCAACAATAGTGAGAGAAAGAACGACGCAGAAACTACAGGAAATCCTAGAACATTGCCAGTCAACCTCCAGTCGAAAAAAGAAAATCTTGATCTCAAGTTCCCCATCCGCGTTGTTTTAATAAAGGAAAACGACAGGCGCGAAGGGTTGTCCCCAACCCGACTTAACGTCACCGCGCCGACAACCAACCTCGCCCAACCCACCAAAAAACAAAACAAGAGAGAGAGAGACAACAATCGCATTCCGTACATCAACACAACAACACCCGCATTCATAAGCCCCCCCTCTTCCTTACACCCAACCCCAGGGAATTCAATCAAAAGCTCCGGCCACATTTTTAGTGCGGACACAGACGAGCGCCCGAATCTCTTCAACCCTTCCGATCCCAAGCCATGCTTTATGTCAAGCCACCAAAATCAAACTACGACTTTCGTCGTCACCAAACAAAAACTATGAGGGGGGGGGGGGGGGGGGGGGCTAAAAATAACAAGAAACAACAAGAACAGTGAGAGAGAGAAAGTGACATGGGATGGTGCGGTGTCAGCCCAAATAACAACAACAACAACCGCTTTGTCGGAAATAAGGACGCGGGCACAAACAAGAAACAAGATTTGCTGTCCGTGCGCGGGAAAGCCGCCGCGCCGACGTGGCTTATAAAAGAATACTGCGTGCAATAACGCGGGATGAATATAATTGTATTCCACGCGTCAGCGGTTGTATACGTTCGCGGCGCGCTTGTTCCACTCGCGAGAGGCCGAAAAATCAGAGAAAAAAAAATAGGGAAAAACACGATGGAAAAATGGGAAAATCCGCTACACGAACTCGATTGTTCCGAGCTAGGACGCCGAAATATGATATCGGAAATTAAAAAACAACCGCAACAAAGACAGAGACGGTAACGAACGCGCAGTTTGCGAGAAAATTAAGAAAGAAAGTTGGTTAAGGGTTTCGGAGAGAAGTTAGTGGAGAAAACAAGAAAGCGGTGATAATATCCACGGGAGTGAGGGGAAAGCAGGCCGCCAGGCTAGTTTTGGGGAAAAGCGTCCCGATGTCTGGTTGGATCGGAACAGGAGGCGAAACCGACGCTGCGCTTATTTCGCCCCTGAGCTGACAGTGGAGCAGAAGTAACGTGCTCGTTAAACGAGTCGTGCGTATAACTTTCGCCACGTGATGACGCTCCCGCCAGCTCCCGCGAGTAGAGGGCGGGGGTCACGTGATCAGAAGAAGGTGGTTGATTGGTCCGGTCGGTGTGTAGCTTCCACAGTACTGTCAGCCTGGGGGTGAACGACGTATCCCGTTGGCAGGATCCGAAACCTCCGCCGACCTATCGGCGTAGCTATTGCAGGTTGCGTTCTCGTGTCGCAGAAGAAAGTGAACGCGTCAACGGCAGATGGGCGACGCGCGTTGTTGTTGTGGTGCCCGTGTTCTATTTACTCGTTTATTCGTTGTTTTTGCTGCGTTTCCTCCGTCGGGCGTCTCCCAAAATGAGAATTCATTTTCGGAGACTGACGGAAGACAAAAATGAGAAAGGGTGACGCGGGAGAACGCTAATTAGAATCTCGTCCTTATCAACAGCGTGACACGCGGTTAAGGGAAGGCATCCTGACTCCCGCCTCTCGTTTAATTATTTACTTCTTGATATATATTTGTTTTTAAGCCGCGGCCGTCAGCGACGTTTTCCGTCGACGCAAAATGGAGGGGGTGATTGCCAAGTGCGTCGATGCGCCGCCCATCAGTCTTAAGGTCAGACGCTCCTTTAAATCCGATTGAATTGGATCATGATGGCACATGGACGGTGTGGTGGTAAATTGAAGTGGTGTGCGGACAAAAGATAATTCGTCTGGGAGGCAGCATCTCATTCTTTGAAATGTGTGAATGGCAGGTTTCACCATGCTTGGAAGTGATTAATTTACGACTTTATACGCTGCTCATAACGCAATAACTTTTTAACACTCGCTTGGGTTTTCAACTTGTAGGTCTAAGGGCAAATGGCTTAATAAGACATATGAATAAGAAATACTTGCCGTTTTATATCGAATACCATGCATGCTTTGTTTTGTATGGGAGTGAAAAAAAAAAAGTTTTAAGGTGGATTTTTGTGAAAAAAAAGATATTGTATCGTATACTCTATTGCAGGATTTTTAAGTTACAGCTTGCGGGTTACAAATTGAAATACGTCACGGTAAAGAGTTCTCCCTGCAATACTAGTGCAATGCGAGCACAGGTGTAGTCAGACATTTATTTCGGGGGGGGGGGGGGGGGGGGCGCCTTTTGGCTACAACACTGGTTGCGCGTAATGTCGCGATCATTTATATAACCGACTGCTTGGCTTGGTAGGATATCAAGAATGCTCCAGTTCTACACGAGGCTTGAAACATGTGACACGGAATCTTTTAAACCAGGAAATCACCTGGCTTCAGGAAGCACGACGCATTAGTCAATTTACATCTGGCGGATCAGATTCAGTCAGGGGGGGGTGCTAGGAGAACACCACACATTTGTTAAAAAGCAACTCCAGTCAATATTTTAGAATTTGGGATTTTGAATGTTTTCAGCTCAGTCAGTGTGCCTTAATCTTTACCCGATATTGTGTGTAGTTTTATAAATATCACGGCTCAAAGTTTGGGTTTTGGGCGTCTACGGCAAAACCAAAACTATCTGCTATAGAAGGATCTCTAAAGAGAAGGATGGCAGCGCAGATGTCAGCTGTACGGCCACGAAGTGACCTCACGGCGGTGCTAGATAGACGGATGAATGATGTTGATTATGCCCTTTGGAATGGGCGGTAGCTTGCGCCACCTCGCCGAGTGTTGCTTGACTAAAAGCTAACCCGCTTGCCACCTGCTAAAGAGCATGCAGCTGGTTGCATCTTTAAGATTGGCTTTAGCGAAATTCAGAGCTTCTCCTTGATGTAATATATTGGTTGTGATCATATTTCATGCCACAAAAGCGACACCAGCCAGTTTTTTTTTTTTTTTTTGTTTCGTTTTCGACCGGAGTGGCCCGGCCCTTAAGTAAATTTAAATGAGAAAACGGAAATGGTTAGAACATTCCCGATTCGATGCGATCGGAAAGACTCGGTGACGATCACATCATCCTGGGCTCGTACTGTACTGGTCAGACTCTGAAGTATACTAGAAATGAACTACACCTCGAGTTATCACCTGTGTATATATAAAGATGTTTCGTTGCTAACATATATTCTTCACAGTGTCGTAGCCAGGAGGGGTGGGGCTTAAGTGGCCTCAGCATGCCCCTTTCCCATCGCAAAATATCTAGCCGATCCTATAATATACACATGCGTTTTGACCAACCCTCCCCCCCCCTCCTTTCTCACCGCAAGTCATTGACATTCCAGCCACTTTAATCCACCCTAAAAAAAACTTCCTGGCTGCGCCACTGATCCTTTAATTGATGATTTTCGGTGCTATTGTAGCAAATATTCTGACAAGCGATGCTTAGCCGCTCACAGAATCAATAGCTAAAGGCCTGTTCACACATGCAGTGGAGCGCAACAAGCATAGCGCTGATTTCACGCTAAGCGCGTGCTGACGGGAGTGTTCACCAGCTTTGTATCGCATCGTCGAAGCTGTTGCTCATGGCTGACGATAAGTAGCTGACTACACGTGAGCAGCGCTACATCAGCGCTTCGCTGCATGTGAGAACCGGCCTTTATTCACAGTATAAACTGTTTATTTTTTTCGTCTTAAAAATAATTACGATTTCCACTATAAATTGTAATCATTTTAAAAGCCGCAGCAAAATTACTATCTTATAGGCTCCTCTGAATGCTTCATAGCACAACTTGGTCACACAAGTTAGATCAGTAAGAGTAAACAAAAAAAATGGAGAGTTTTTTTTTTTAATTTGTTATAGGAAATAATCAGAGAGCTTCAGATAGAAAAAGAAGATACAGACTAAATAATTGAAAGCTTCAACTAACCGGTCAGGTAGAGTCATTTTTCTTTTTTGGCTTGCTACCCGATTTGTTTATTCTGTTAGTAGGTTTTGGTTTCCAAAACCAATAAAGTATCCGCTTAAAATAGTCAAACAAAGCAATTGAAAATAGAGATCGCGTTAAAAAAAGTAACCACTACAAAAAAAAAAATATTAATTACGGTACCGAACGGCATCGTGGGCGAACAGTAAAGGGATTCGAACCCTCATCATTATTCCCCGTCTTCTCAATCAAATTTGCGGGGAGAGAACGGCGAATGCGCGAATACGGGAAAAGTTTTCGGATCCTCAAACAAAACGAAAGAGCCGGCAAACTATAAAGACATAAAAACTCTTCAAGAAAACAAAGGCTGGATTAGAGAAAACGACCGGACCAGATAGATACAGCGAGACCCTCCCCTTTCTAAATACGTCTTCAACAATGGAAATCAAATACGGGGTTTCATAAAAATATAAATATATACCCCCCCCCTTCTCTTTCATCCTAAAACTTTTCTGTCGGGTAAGTTAGATATCTACAAATCGGTGTCTTCCCAGAAAACAAACGACAGAAGTGGAGAAAAAAAGAATAGCAAAGACCCCGGGTCTTCCGCCATTGTTTCCAGTACAGATTATCGAGGAAGGCAGCTTAGAAATGCGTCCGCGTGAAAAAGCGCCGACGCGCAGAGAAAGAATCCAATGAGCAACTTTCATCTTTCATGACTTTTCCCCATCAGCGCCGCCGATACCTTTCTCCCCTCATTCCCCAAAACTATACACGGCCCAATAAAAACTATCTAAAACGTAGTGAGCAGTGAGTGAAAAAGAAGGGAGATACCGCATTAAGCGAACGACGCAGTCCTATAATCGGTCATTATTTCGTGTCACCCCCCGCCCCCCTTTCCCGAAACGAGTGTGAGAAGCGAGATAAAAGGAGGTGGGAGAGGGAAGAAATATTCTTCTCCCAATTCGGGAGCGGGGAAGCGTCTTGGGCCGAGTCTTTTCAACCCTTTTGCTGATGGTGCCTTTCATCTGGCGGATTCCATATCGAAGTCGTTATTATGAAGGCAGAAAGCGCAGGCTGTGATCAATAGTGGCTATTTGATGCGCAGACACCAGAGTATAAAGAAGAGCAGATTTCTGAAAGCAATTCCTTAAAGACGGGGTCACACTGCTTATGCATCATATAAAAGACAGTCTGCATACAGATTCAAACGCGAGTCATCGCGAGATCCGTGCTTCGAATGCCGCATGGCAATGAGTTCGAGGAGAAACTTGGCACGCGGCATTCGAACCGCGGATATTGAGGTGACTCGTGTCTGCAAACTGTCGTTTTTGTATGACGAATGAGCAGTTTGACCCCGTCTTAAAACTTTCAGTTGAAAGCACTATACAATGTATCACACCCCGACCTGTTCGAAAAAGACGGGTATCGGTATTTGGTCGTACACGACTAACGAAAGTGCGTAACTAGAAATGTGTTTTGTGTGGGTTTTGGTAGTAATGCGTTAGCGTCAGAGAGCGTCTGTTGTGTCTGGTGCAGGTGATAAGTCTAGCCAGTGCAGGACGACTACTGGTCTATGTTATTTAACGTGCACCACACGTTATAGTAATACACAAGGGGCACACTGGTACGATGCTCATCAGATCCACACGGGCAAGGAGTGGGAGACGAGCTCAGGATCCCTGGGTTCTGCAACACGAACTGATCCCAGCTGCACTGCGCTTAGGCACCCGGGCACCGGACCCCCCCCCCCCCCCCCCCCCTTTCCATCCTCCCCACGCACACACACACACGCGCGAAAGCAAATTTCCAATCCTTGTTGATTTAGTACACAAAATATAAAATGTCTATCATTCCGCTTTGCCTCATGACTCCCCTCACTTAGATGCGTAAATTGAAACACGTTAAAGGGGAAACTAAAGCACTTTAAAGAAAATCTGAGTTAGGACGGGACTTTTAAAACTTTTTGCCGCGTGAATTCAGTTATCGCAGTTATCTTGGGGAGAAGTAAACGTAGACCGCATTTACTGTGAAAAATAGGTGCAGCGCTTCCCGCCAGGACATGCGGCGACCAACTCTGCCGCCTGTTATCTGTCCAGAGCTCCGTGACGTCACTGACGGCATCCCCGAGACAGTTTAGTGGCGAACAGGGGTCGTCTAGCCCCGCTGATGACGTCACTTTTGCTTGTCATTCTCTCCACTCTCGCGCTTTCCTACCATCGGCGCGCCGCAACGGGCGTGTCTATACATCAAAATTTTAATTGCCTACAAAGACGCTCCTACTAATAGCATAAAAATAAAATTAAGACAGATTGTTTTTAAGGTATTCAAATAACATTTTTTTACCGTTTGTTCCAATGCAAGGACAGCTTCTCTCTAACGGAAAGCAAGTGAGAAAGAGAGACAAGAGAGAGGACATCAGGGCCGGCTTGTTAGAACCATAGAGTTATTACAATAAACGCTAGAGGCTCAGCTGGCGCTAGTGTCTACGGGACTTCCGGTTCCAAATTGAAGCAGACAGCATGCAGTCTACATTTCCAGCCTCCCTGTGTATTCCTATGGGAGAACGCGCGTGAATTTTGTCTCTTCGCCGGAAAATAACATGAATAACTTTTGTCATTTCGGTTGTACCGGATAGTATGTACCTTTATTTGTATTGTGAAAGTGTAATTGCTTTAGTTACAGCATTTTTCTTTACCACTGAACGATGTTAAACTTCGCTCTATTTCAGGCCCAAACCTCTGTTCCATGGCAGGTATGTAGAAACGAGCGACGATTCTAAGCAAAATAACGATCGAAAGGAATGTCAAGTGTGTTCAAGGTTCGCCAGCATTCCGTTGGTGCTTACTATATCCCCGTCCTGTCACTATATACATGAAAATGACCCCGTCGTGCATCTTTACGAGTGGTAAAAAGAAACGTTCGAAACGTAGAGAATAAAGTACGTGGGCTACTAAAGGTGTGTTTTCTTATTATTTCCTATGTCGGGCAGTTTTTATCGGGCACCTGTTCTTGGAGCGTGCGGGTGATGACTTGAACCCAGAACAAGTATCTTCGCACATATTCACGAGCAGAAAGAATAAAGCAGTACTTATTTATTGCAAATCGGACTATATTACGTGACTTTCAATTTATTTTGATCGTCTGCAAACACAAGGAGTTACTTATCCAGTGTTACTGCGTAGTTCTCGCCGTCTCTCTTGGTTTTCCACATGTCCTTCGTTCGTTTGGCAGGTATATCCCCCATGCTGGAAAGCGCCGACGCCGTGTTCGCGCTAACAGTGTCCGACAGTGCACATAAATACACGTACGAAGTGGTTTTAGCACCGTTTTTCATGCCACGAATTTCAAATAAAAATGCTGTAACTGGCCAATTATTTTGTCTGCGTGACTGAGAAATGTTCCAATGTGCCAATCGAGCGCAGAGAGAAAATGCACTCGCTTTTTCCCATAGAAATGCATTACCGGAAGTCAATTTCTGACTGCTTGCTGTCTGCTTCAAAATGCAACAGCACACTAGCGCCAGTTGAGCCTCTAGCGTTTATTGTAATAACTCTATGGTTAGAACCAGTGTCTCAGCTAAGACTGGGTGAAAGAAAGCACTGCCAAAGCCAGCGCACGAGCTGAGCGGGACTCAAGCTGCGTCTCAAGACGCTCGCGCGCCCCAGCCTTTGCAGTGCTTTCTTTCACCCAGTCTCAGCTGAGACGCTGTTCTAGCAAGCCGGCCCAGAGCGCCGATCTCCGATTGAAAGGATAGCGGGGAGACTCAAAGGCTAGCTTCCTTTGTCCCTACCAACCGTTCGAAAGCGTTCGAACGTCGAACACCGGCGTCTGTGGTTCGAACGCAAAACACTGCGCGAAGAGCAGACGAAGCTCATGTTCGCTCCGAGTGGAGGGAGGCGGTGGCTAGGCACAAGGGCAGCTAGCCTTCGTATCTACCCACTAAGTGTTCCAATCAGAGTTCGGCCCTTGGACGTGCCCGCGCCCTCCCGTTTTCCCCTCTCCCTCAGTTTCTCTTCGCATAGCAAAGAAACACCGAACGCCGTATGCAACACCGGCACCTTACAGCGCACCGTGATGAACACGGAAACCCCTTCAAAGCCCTATCTCGGCGTCCCGCCATTTCCCTTCTTGACGCTTCGCTTCGGAGCAATCAGTGGCGTTAAAATCAGGAAAAAAATGCGAGCTTCCGCGAACGTCGAACGAACCCTACACCGGCAGCAACGCCGCAAACGAAGAGCGGTCGGCTCGCGCGCATGCGCGGCGGAGCCGCGTGACGAGCGACAAAACAGCTCTCGCCGCGCCCAAAAGAAACATCAGCAAACCCCGGGAATGCCACAAAGGCGTCCTCCCAAACAAAACTTTGACGACGACATGCCGTGCCAGCTTGGCGCGATGAAAACAGCTCTCGTTACAAGAGGTTTTCGCGACTTTTCCACGCGGCGCGGGGGCCGTGCCCGTTTTGTCATGCAAAACCGAAAGCAACTCGTGCTGGGTTCGAGAAAGAGTTATTTGTTTTGTTGCTCTTGTTTTTCGTTATAGGCGGAAATTCGTTATCGACATTCATGCACGAGCTTGAGCCGGGGACGACTCGCTTCGTGAACGGTGGTAACGGAGAGGTGAGGCCACGAGAGAAAGCGTTCCGGTTTAGTTTCGTCGACAACGGCGGTGAAAGTGGCGAAAACCGCGTATCCGTGTTTCCGCGGCGGCTTTGTGGTCTGCGACGCTTCACTCTTCTCGATTCGACGATTGCTTGCTTTTGAAGCGACTCGAATAACTGGAGCAAGGAGGCGTGTCGAGTTGAAAGATGAGCGTGAGTTGGTTTGTAAGGAGAAAGCCACCGCACTGACAACGTCACAGTTAAGGGGTGCTCCGGCGATTTTTCGAGCTACCACAACTAACTATAATTTCTGACTCCCCAGCCTTTACCCTTTTCGGTATGCTATTTAGTATCGCGAAATTCATAATAGTTATTTTGAATTCGGCAAATGCAAATGATGCAAAAACGAACATTCAAATTTACCCGCACTTTTCACTGCCATGACGTCAGTGGCGGGCAGGCTTCCCAGTCGAGCAAGCAGTCTAAAAAATATAATGTGCCAATCATTTGTTCCGTGCTGGAGCTCGGGTACTGGAGCGAGCTTCCAAAGCATTCATTTGACACCATGAAACTGCTTCGAATCACCTGGGAACAAATTCTACAGTCCAAAGAGTGAACCCCTGCTTTCCACTGACGTCACTTTTTCGTTTTTGCCAGTAGAGACTTTCAGTGTGAAAAACATGGTGAGGACCAAAAATTGTAAATTCAATAACTTCGCGAAAAAAAATTATTTGACCTAATATTTTGGATACTATTTTAGCGATGTTTGTTGGCGAGTTTAGCAAAATTTCAAGCAAATCGGGGACCATGAAAAAATTGCCGGAGTACCCCTTTAAGGCTTGTTTTCCCATTTGCAGCTGAGTGTGATAGACTACGTGCAACCGCTAGTCTCCGCTTACGACGTGAGGACACACTGGCCCCCATCTCTCGGACAGCCCTGTAACACTCTCTGTTAGCGTATATTTCACGTGTGGGAGGTCGGTGGCCAAGTGGGTTGTAGCGTACACATGAGCTCGGAGCACGTGGAGCGAAAGCTCGCGCTGCAGAACCCAGTAATCCTGGGTTCAATTCCTACCCCTTGCCCGTTTCGATCTGGGTGAGCATCGTACCGGCGTGGTGTCATGTATCATTCATTACTGCGTGGCGCGGCTTGAAACCCCAGGCTAGAGCGGTTGTACCGCACTGGCTAAGGCGCTCATCTGCATCTGACACACCAGGCGCTCATTTGGGATGACTAATTTCCGTTTGTATACGCGTACACGCAACACAATTATTATCTGGCAGATTTCACGGCCTCTTCGGAAAGGTTGTCATAACACACGAAGAGTCGGTCGGTCGCTGCCACTTACACGACGCCGCCCTTATATCAGAGACCATCGGGCGGTTTTCGCCTCTCTGTTCCGTTACAGACCAACGCGCAACTCTAACGTCACGGCGCCGTTGTGGAGCTGATATCGGGGCGACAGATGCAAAGACGCTTTACCCAGCCTTACTAGATTAGCTCAGTTACAAAAACTACCCATAGGCGCTGCTTCCACGAACGGTATGCCTCTTTCCCCCAACGGCTCGCGTCCCGCAGAGCCGTTTATACTGAGAGAGTTTGGCCTTCTTAAGGAGATTTTGACAGCCTGACAACCACAGCAGCGTAGTCTGACAACCGGGGGATGACTACTTCCGTCCGCCATATTGTGGCTCTGACTCATAGGAACTCTACGCGATTTCTCAGGAATGAACAAGACAAAGAAGTAACGCCATATTGTGTTACCGCGAAATCCGCTTGTTCTAGCGGCCAACAAGCTCCGCCCATTGGCCAAACTCTCTCAGTATAAACGGCTCTGGCGTCCCGTCGTTCGACGCGCCACCGTTTCGAGGACGGCTGCAATGGTAACCGCAGTGTATTGCTTGGAATACATCGTAGTGTATTTCATAAAATACATATGTTTTGAAGCACAGAGTTTAGACGGCGTTTCACCGTACTCTATCGAACACGCAGTTTCGAAACGAAAATCTGGATGGCGCATTCAAACGACGAGAGGCGGTCTGAAGGGTGTGAGTGTGGTACCCCTGTCTGGGGGATTTCCACAACTGAGCTAATCTACCGGGTGTTTTTGAGAAATCCGAAACCGGCTTTTCGCACCGCAAAAATAAAGTAGACATTGCGGGGAGCTCTAACTCCCTCTATATGTAGCGCCAACCATTAGAGCAACATGCCAAAGTCACTTCAGCCCCAACCGTTACCTTAATCAAAAGTTATAAGCGATTTTTTTTTTTTAATTTCAATGGGAAAATGGTGGCTGACGGAGCTCTCAAATACATGGTGCTCTATGGCACCTGAAACCGAAAAAGGGCGAAAATAAGCCTTATTTTCCCATTGAAAATTTAAAAAAAAAAATCACTTATATCTTTAGAATAAGATAACGGTTGGTACGAAAATTCGGCATCTTGCTCGAAGGGCTGGGGCTACTTTCTGACGGAGTTTGAACTCTCCGCGATGTCTAGCTTATTTTTGAGGTGCGAAAAGCCGGGTTCGGATTTCTCACAAACCCCCGGTAGCAACGTTGGCTTTACCTCGCGCCAGTCCGGTTTCTACGCATGCGCTGTGCCCACACCTGGTGCGGGCAAGCGCTAACTCGTTTGTAAACACGGCGTTGGTATAACATCGCTTCAAGAGACGTCACATCTGCGATCATTGCGGTGACCTTGCCGCTGAGCGCGTACCTTATGCAGCGCACATTTCGCACCACAGAATTAATTGTTCTCGGCAAGAACGAGTAGGAATGACCACCAGCACGGTGGGCAAGACGTCACGTGTGAGCCTCACCTAAAAATACTTGCAAGGTGTTTATGAATGGATGGAGAGACGAAGGGGCACGAGGAACAGAACAAAATATATGGAAAGAGTTTTCAGTCATGATGAAAACAACTTTGCCCGATCGACCTCGAACGATATGCTCTAAATACAAATACCTAAGTACACCACGATTTACTTTCCTTTTCTTTTTAAGGGAGGTTTATTTGGCACATCTTTTGTATTTATTCTACAACACACTTACACACTGCTTCTTTCTCTCTTCCTCGTGATGCCGAGAAACCAGAAAACTAAATCTTCTTGTATCTTCAACGTAGACATAGAGCCATTGCTGTTTATTGTTTACTTTTGCAATGGGGTTTTTTAAAGGTGCAGTCCGACTGCACATGCATCCTAACAAGGAATACGTTGTTCGCTGCAGACATGATGACAGAAGTCACCTGCGGACACGCCCCAAGTATCTTCACATCATGTTTTCTTCATATTTACGCCGTATGCTTCGTTCATGACTGCGGACAGCTTTGCATGACCAATGCGCCAGAGTCGTTCTACAGGGTGTCTCATATAGCTGCCAGGCTCTTTAAAGGAGCGATGCAACAATTTTTGGACTTTGCGCAAATACCGCTTAGAACGGATCCCTGACGTTAATGACCTATGAAACACGCGTTCGTTTTTCACCCCACGCAACAGAAGTCCCAGAAAAAAAATTAAAAGAAAAACGAGCAGCGTTCACCCCCTCAACTCGCAGTCAGAACAAGCGGCCACGTGATCTGCATCCGATTATATGCCGCCAATGTTGATCATAGCCACGCGCTGGGGTTGGCAAAGCACAGGACACGCGCTGAGTTCCATACATTGTTATGGCTCGGCTATTGTCGTCGTTGCAGCGATTGGACACGGGCCACTACCCGAATGCTTCTCGAGCTAGTAATTATCACGAGCCCAAATCGAGTGATCACGCAGTGCTCGGGTCCAATCTATGAACCGCGTTCAAATATCGTCATATGTGTGTACTGCGATCCCCACGTTACGTCATCAAATTTTGCAAAGGAGAGATTGAATGAAAATGATCGCTTTTGTCCTTGAAATGACACCGCAACAAAGGAGTTTCTTGGCCAGTGGCGTTGCGTGCGAGTATCCTTGAGTCCCACTTGTGCCAGTAAGCTCGTGTAAAGTGAAAAACATTCCAATTGAATATCGTTGCACCGCTCCTTTAAATCGACCGCAAAAGTCGGTTTCTCAACCTACCGCGCTACGACATTTTGCAGCGTTGCACACACGTGGTGCGTTTTTTAAACATAAAATTTGCAAAGAGCGAATTTACTCGAGGAAAAATTAAAAAAGGAAAAAGTCTTAACTCCTATGAAAACGCGACAAAGCCACCGGTGTTGAAAGAATAGGACGCTGAATTGTTTGAAGGCCGGTGGCTTCGCTGCGTTTTCATAGGAGTTCTGATTTTTTCTTTTCTTACTTCGACGTCAGGGGAGTTCGCTTTTAGCAATTTTTATAGAAAGAATGCACCACTTGCTGGTAACGCTGCACAAAATCGTAGCGCGATAGGTTAAGGAACCGATTTTTGCGGTCGATTTAAAGAGCCTGGCCGCTATTTGAGACACCCTGTACAAGGAAGAAACACGCCCCTGACAGTGTCTGCAGACTGTCGTTTGCACGATGCATTAGCTGTGCGACCGCGGTTGACCCTTTCCCACTGACGCGTGGCCTCCAGGCACGCGACGGCCCTTCACTTACTGCCGCACGGTTTCCGTAGCCAAGCACGAGCCACGGCAAAGCAATATGGAGGGGTGGCCATGAAAAATGACCGCGAGACTCTAGACATCCACGGGTGGACAAAAGTAATCCCCCCACCCCTGGTTGACCTCCCGAGCTATAAGACAGAACCCGCCGGATGTCCCCCAATAAGCTGACGGTGCGGCGGAGGCTACGGGCGCGTTGGACCAGTCGGTACGTCGAGATTTTGCCACGTGATTACGCTCTCTCCCATTCAACGCGCAGAAAGAGAGAGAGAGAGAGAGGTCAGCCGATGAAAAACGAGGCGGTTCATTGGTCCGGCGTGCGCGTAGCTCACACCGCACTCTCAGTTTAGAGGTGAAAGGATTGTATGGACGTTTGCTCGACGAAGATGTCGGCTTCGGACTTCCTGATATTGGGTATAACGCAACTCAATTGTGCTAGGCGGCTGTCGCTGTTCTCAGTATCTCAAAGGAAAAAAAAAAAAGGCACGCAATCGGGACATTGCACTCAACAATTCTGTGGAATATTTTTATCTACGGTAAAATAACAAAGTAGATGTCGCGTATCGAAAAGGGAGTTAGAACCTCAGGGCGCGAGCAAGATTCGATGTCGAGTGGTTTCTAAATATTCAAAACGAAATACCAGAAAAACCGACGCTTTTTATATAAATTTACGTGCCGAGGCCACCAAAACGTAAAACTGACACGTACGCGACAGCTACTTTTGTTTGTTTTAGAGCGTACTGCATAACATCTATTAGTTCAACTCAGCCATCTTTTCTCAGGTCACTCGCCAGTCAATATAGGACAGCAAAGCAGGTACCGTTGCCGTCAGAACGCGTCGATTTCATAGGTGAGGGATTTTGTGAATCTGTGGCATCACCAAAGCCTGCCTTGGTTGGGGGGGGGGGGGGGTGCGTTTTATGGCGCGAATCTAATAAAACTATTAGGCAAAGAATTAATGGACAATATTTGTGCACCAATGTTTCCATGAGAATGAAAGTGACGTCATGCTCAACGACTTGAGGAGGTAGGATTGAAGATTTTTCGCCTCGAGAGATAAGTGAAAATTAAGAAATAAACAATTTAATATGCGCTTCGCTATGCTTGATTTTGTATTTGTACTTGATTGGGCGCATATAATTCTGTGTTACCACGCTCCCCGCACGTGCGTCCAAATCGCAAAAAGGCTTGCCGCTTACACATATCGGGAGCGATATTATCGCACTAAAACTAACTTAAATGATAAGCGAAACTGGACGAAAAGAAACTCAAGAATCATCTCTTCATTTTTGGCGAAGATGGTTCCGTGGGTAACTGATTCTTGTCAATCAAAAGAGTCTCGCGGCGCGTGTGCCTGTTAAGCAGCTCGCAGGGTCAGATCCCACAGCACGCCAGCAAGGGCGTGTGTTGAACCTATGGTTGAACAATTTATTCGCGTGGGCGGCCAGCGTGACGCCAATCAATGGAGCGAGCAAATTAGAAATTGCGACGGACTAGATTAACGCCCGAGGATTGAGGGACCTTGGTAATACAAAACAACGCGTATAAAAAATTAAAAAAAAAGAAAGCAGCCGGAAGTAAATTAAAGGCGTAAAAAGAAAGAAAGCTATACCACCCCGTTTGTTATTTCTCGGTTGAGAGTTTCTTTTTTGCATAAACACAGGAGGGCCACGGCGCGTTTGTGTTCCACTATCACGACAAAGACTTCAATTATTTTTTTGATCAATTTCTACAAAGATAAAAAATACGGGCTGGCAAGAGATGAGGGATTAAGGGACCCGTATTAAAGAGGGGGATAACTAACAAAACAATGGGTGAAGGTTCATTAATTACGTTTCCTGCATTTTTAGAGTGTCACAGTGTTTTATTCTTCTCTTTTTATTTTATAGTGATCAAGACGAGCATCTTTCTGTGACCTCCCTTCATTAAGCTCCAACTCTAAGTATCCTGAGGACACGTGAAGGTGCAGGTCGAATTGCGTTTTTTGTATCGTTGTTGTTTTGCCATCTTCAACGTTGGCGGGTCGCTTTTATGTCATCGTTTTGTGTGTGTGATTCTGTGGGTCTCAGTCGCGTCCAATTTTGGTCGCGCCGGTCCCGTCTTTAATTTCCGGTCAACTTTAAGCATCCAGCCTGAAAATGCCGATTTTGTTTAGAAACATCTTTCGAATATCGGAATTAAAAATAAAAAAAAAAAAACTATGTTACTTTCGAATAATATATATAAATATTTATTTATTATGTTCAGAAATCAACTAATCGAAATAGAAAAAAGGAAAGGTCCCGCCGCCATTTTTCGTTGAGTATCGTTTGTGAATCGGCTATGCTGGCGGGCCATCCCAAATTATTACGGTGAAGCTGTATATAGCTAGTGTTCTATGAATTTTCGGCATCTGTGCGCAGAAACAAAATTGCATGTAAAAGCGCTCCCTTGTACGGAAAGTCATATACGCCCCGTCACCTCGATAAGGAGTTCGACAAGGAAAGTTGTCGAAACATGTGATAAAGATGACACATCCGAGAAGAATGGGTCTTCTCCCGCTCGAGTCGGGTGACGTTCCTGCTGTACATATATAGAAGCAGCAGCTTGCATATATGAAAAGCATTATATGTATAGATTTAACTTTAGCACAGAATCTGACCAAAGTTGTAATGAGGCCCATTAGGGTAGATCGGGACAAAGCAATCATCACTACCGTTTCAAAATTATGTATATATACTGTAAAAAAAAACATTTGGTGAAGTGCTTTTGTGTGTCGCTTGGTGAATCATTTGTGATGGTGCTCTACAGCTTCACTGGTCAACCACCTTCACAAAGTAGAATAGCTCACAATTTTTGACCGACAGAAAACCGACGTAGAAGGAAGGGTTAACCAAAACGGGATCTACTTACTTTTAGGTCGAGAAAAAGAGGGCTATTAGTTGCATTGTCCCTCTCCCCTTGACCTGTGGCTGTGGCTTCGTGTTGCTGTGAGCGAGCGCCACGGCCGCTTCAAGCAAATCAGAGGGGTGGAGCGAAACGCGTGGCCGCTCTCCGTAGGACAAAAACGCTATGACGAAAATGTCTCACGTGACTTGCTCTAACGCGCTGATGGGCTAACAGGGGTCGTAGTCATCGCCGTTTGCCAAGTTATGGTGACGGGTAGGGGGCCATGAGTCTCCGACACACGGTATTCAGTTGGTCTGTCGATGACCTATCTTTTATCTCTATTGCACTGTTCGCACTGATCTACACTAGGTGTACATGATTGGGGGAAAACAGCGCTATAAGACAAGCACAAAGACAAGGAATACACACGACTGGACAGGCGCTGACTCACAACTATATGGTTTGCTAGAAGGAAACAAAGACAAAACACAATAACATAATATCCTCTACACGTGCGTCCGGCACACAGTTAGCGTGTACCGTCTGGTTGCAGTGAGAGTGTCGCGATGTGCAAGCACGCCGGTGAGGGCACTGCGGGGCAGAGCGCGGCCATCCAAAGGCTGGCAGAGGCCTGGAGGTCGCAGACGAGATGCTTTCTTCGACGTAACAAGGGTCCAATTCTTCGTTTGTGTTTGACTGCTTGTTTGTGAGAAATAAAAGGTTCCATCATATCTCACACGTATGTGAAAAAGCAAGACTTCCACGAGCGGCAGCTTATATTAAAACAGCAAACGCAATTCGTGAGCGGTCAGTTATTCGTGCCCTCAAATGCCATTTACAACGAATGACATTTGTGTGATCGGCGATTCAGGTCGCAATCTGTCGCGCGTGGAATGCGCCACGCCCGGAGTGTCGCGCGCTGATTGGCGGTTTACTCAAATGTCATTCGTTGTAAATGGCATTCGAGTTGCCCGTGTGGCACGGGTATTACTTCATTCTTTTTTTTTTCGTTTTTGCTGTTATCAAAGAAAAATTATTTATCTCACCTTGAATACCAGCATAAACAATGCAAAATTTGGGCATAATATAATATGCGATGCTTTTCTCTCCACTTTAGTCTCAAAGCTCTTTTAATATTTTTTTTTTTTGTCAGCCGTAGATTTTGCAGACCTTTATATACCTAGCCTGTGTCCTGATTTTGCTACATATTATGTAGCAAAAGCACTGTGTTTATGTAGCATGAATTAATGAAAGCTAGCTTTTCTTGACTTCTCTATTATCAGCCAAAGCTTATAGACCAGAAAATGTCTGAGTTGATTTCATCTAGTGACCGTGCATCATATGAAACGAAGCACCAAGACCGGCCAAATAATGGAGCAAATTCAAGTGCTGTCTCTATTCAAGAGCAATCCCACGGGGAGAAATTAGTTTTCTCTGACATGTCGCAAAAGTCACACATTATTCTTAAACTTTCTTTTTCTCTGCATCAGTTTTTTTTTTTTTTAATTGGAAATAAACGATCCCATTCTGCGAGCAGAGAGGCGTCGCTCGCCGTCCAAAACAAGGAGTGTTTCACTTTGCGTGTGCTGTAACCCACGCTGCACCCTAGCAGAGAACACCACCGCTCCGTCTTTTTCTTCGCCGTATTTGACATCGTTGTGAGTCCCTTGTGTCTTCGGCAAAACTAGCAGCCACGCAATATTGTATCGGTTCACACACAACGCAATACAAGAAGAAATAGACACAAAAACACGCCCCCAAGCGATCCTCGCTATAGACGCTGCCCGACCGACCTCTTGGCTCCGCTGTGACTGGCAGCGCCAACCCAGGACCCTGCGGCGGAATTGGGCCACACGTCGTCCAGAAAAATCCACTAGAATTTCGAATCGCTTTCCAATATTTTTTTTTTTTTTTTGTATTGTAAAATACCCTGTGAAGGTAAGGGATGACAACAGGTTATTCTTTTCAGCAGTGTGCACATTTCGTATCCTGGATGTCTTTTGCTCTATTCAACAAGGTGCCCGCCACATCTGACAATAAGGCCGATGGATATCCTTCTCCTCTCAGCATGTCAATTTGTGTTTTGAACTTGTCTGCCAGTATGTGAAATGACGATGTTTTCAATGCCGCGCCCAAACACGAGAGCAATACCCTTGTTGATAACCTTGGAATCGGCCTACCTGTAGACTAACGTGCCTTTCTTGGAGCGAGAAGAGCAGGTCCAATAAACGTGATGTTCGTCAAGGAGTAGGGAACGGTCCGGAAATTGAAAGACGTTGTCCTTCAGAGCTTCAAATGTGAACTTGAGGCACCCTTTTCACCCCGTGAAAATCAACCCCACCTTGTCTACTCGCTTGTGCAATCTTACATTTCCATGAAGTATCACAAGGCCGTCGTCTACATAGCGGATCACCTTCTGAACATTAGTACCACTAAGTCCGCAGTCGATGGCACAGTCCATCTTACCCAGGTAAATGTCACTCAGAATGGGGGATGCACACGCTTGATTTTTGCCGGTAGCACCGGTCACGTAACCCGAGTACCATTGATTCTAGGGCCTCTGTGAAATTTAGATGAGTCTGTGCTCATACCAAAATCCCAGATAAGTCACACGCTGAGCAGTGTATACAAGGCTGCTAACTTCATAATAAAGTATCTGTACTGTCCCTATGGACTACCGTTTTCACGCCGTATCTCCGGACACTCCGATCACCTCAGAAGATTTTTAAACAAATAAGAGCAGTATTGGTTTTACCATTTAACCAGACTTGTACGTAGTTCAACTACTCTACTCAAGTTACAGTAGTTTAACTACTTTTCTGAGTAGTTTAGTAACTTTCAATTACATTTTATTTCGATAACTAGTAGTTTACTTTAATTACATTTTTTGAGTAACCTCTACTCGAGTTTCAAATTACTTTTGAATTTTAGGTTTGTTTTGCCTATCAACAAACATTCCTGCACAAAGGACATAAGATGTTGGAAGATGAGCTGATATTTGCAAAGAGGGGCAAGCATGTGGCGTAGGAAAGAGGGGGGGGGGGGGAGAGAAAATGCTTTGGAGAGTCCGAAACCCCCAAAAAGTTTCAGAAGGCCTCCCTTTCCCCCCTGCAACAACACTGCTACGAGGCGCGGGGAGCGAACAGATACGACGCGAGAGAGGCCGAGTAACTGCCGGATCAGCGCCGAAGACTTGCGTTTCTCTGTGTCCCGAAGCTCAAAGAGACTTGACCCATTTGAAGAAAGGGTAGGTCCCCGCTTCCCCACAACGTAGAAACTCTCGCCTACTACAGGAGGTGCGCACACTGCATCCTCACTCAAAGGAGGCAACAAAATGCAGCACCTGCTCTGAAACGTATCTGGTGCTCCCGTAGTTTGTGCTGTACTCGAAGAATCGCGTGCTAGAGGGCAACGCAAATATGATCTTTTTGCGTTGCCTTTCCTCCCCAAACTCAAAATATGCAGATCTTCAAAGATTCGAAGATCGTTCGAGAAACCGGTAGTAATTCCCTCAACGTTTTTATATAAAAAACAATAAACAAGCTGTGTTGGAAAGTATTCTATCTACATGGTACTTAAAGTACTACTGTTTACAAATATTGTACGTTACTTGAAGTAAATTCTTTGAACATATACTTGTATTTTCCGAGGAAAGTAAAACTCCCGACTTCAGTGTACATTCCCCGAATTCGAAAACAAAAAAATGTCGGTATCGTCGTGTGAAAACGTGCTCTTTCGAGACGTCATCTGGTCATTTCTCTATGGCGGCTGTAGGACCGATGAAAACAAGTGCCTTATAAGATGATTATTTATTTTATTTATTTATTTACAAAGTACCTACATCGCCTCGAGGGCATTATTGTAGGAGGGGCATGAAATAACACACATACATAAAAAACACAATGTGATCACTTGTCCGCACAGATTAGATATACAGCCGAGAAAAAAATACATTGTTGTCCAAGGTGCTCACCACATCATCAGGCAGCAAGTTCCACTCTCTAATTGTCTTTGCAAAAAAAGAATGACAGAAGCTGTTTGTTTTATAGGAGTATTCAAAAACTTTTCTAGAGTTATCACACCTAGCTGAAACATACGTTGTCCCCAAAAGATACTCATTCTTATTAAGTGTCAAGTAGCTCATCAGCGAGAGTAAAACAACTACTCTGCGGCAACTTGACCTTATACAATATTTGATGCAATTTCCGTAAAACTCTGATGCACCTCCGATTACCCCTGGAGCAACGCATACCAGTTAAAAAAACACTGGGAATGAAAGGGAATCATTAAAGATTGTGTTATAAATGCTTGTACTTTACCTTGAAATATTTTGTATTTACATATGTTACTTCAAGTACATTGTACCCGGTGTACTTACTACTTCACTTGATGTACATAACCTCTCATTTACTTTGTATTTTACTTCAGGTACTTTTACGAAGGAACTTCACGCAACACTGTAAACATGCAAACACTGTCCAAAAAAATCAAGCTCTGACAGTGCTAAACCTCAAAGTAGAAATGACACATTTGGAGTACATCATTGACCAAACAAACAAGAAAGTACAAAACGATAAGGCACACAGAAGCAGAACCAGCTATTAAAGCGTTTCTGTGAAAAAAAAACAAGCCGATTCATATTTGGCTAGCACAATTTCGCTAACGGATCAAAACCTCTGTAGTTTCTTTTTAGCATAAAAAAAAAATATAAAAGCAACTTCAAAAGTAACTTCAAAAGTAATTCGCCACTTTATTACATTAACTAGTAATTTCCTCAATTACTTTCTATTCGAGTAATTTCTACTCTACTCAAATTACTTTTGACGTCGATACTCAGTAACTTAACTTAATTACTTTTTTGAGTAACTTGTACATGTCTTCATTTAACTTATATTATTTTTTTTTCAATTTATGTTAGTTTTTTATGGTTAGTTAGTAGTTTTTCTTATGCACTTACGTAACAATAATTGATTATTTTCCGTATTTACAGAAGATAATTTGTATAATTAGAAAAATACGAGTATAAACAGTTTATATATATTTGGTGAAAGAGACCAGACATTCTTACAAATACACAACAAAAATCAACAAACGTCTGCGGTCAAGAATCACATTTCTGAATCATATACATTCATTACATATCATCCTACATCGCAGTTTCTCGTCGAGAGAGCGACGTGGAACAAACAAGCACTCGCCGGATTTTCCTAGTTTTCCCTCAAGATAGAAATCACGTAATAATGACTACATTTGTGGAGACACGTGAGCATTCGGGGCATCGAAATAAAAGCAAACTTAAATGCTCATCAATACAATTGTCCGGATCAAATGGAAATATTCAACCGATGTGGAATTCGTCCTGACCGCTAACAATATATCAGAACGAGCGCACCTATGTGGCTTTTAAAAGGGTGTCCTCGTATGTCCTACGAACTCGAAAGGCAACGGCATTGTCTGACTCGAATTTTGGATCC
This sequence comes from Ixodes persulcatus, assembly GCA_013358835.2. Taxonomy (NCBI): domain Eukaryota; kingdom Metazoa; phylum Arthropoda; class Arachnida; order Ixodida; family Ixodidae; genus Ixodes; species Ixodes persulcatus. The sequence continues at coordinate 581,558 of JABSTQ010009236.1, forward strand.
AAAGCATCGATCGGAATGTTTTGGATTCTTTTTTTTTTCTGCTCAATGCACTGTAGCACAGAAATCTTCATAGAAAAGTTGTCAAACATTTTTAAAGCCTCCCCCAAGTGCACGCGCCGTTCTCTCGTCCGCCTAAGAATAAAAAATGACTTCCAGTGGAATGGGAAGCGAAGGGTGCAGCGCACAGGCGAGCGCTTTGCGGCTCTGAAAAATGGAACAGGACTGGCACACTCGTCACGCGGGAGGGTTTGCCTTGCCTTTCAGGTTTTCAATTTTTCTACCGCTTTTTCGTTCCCCATTTTGGGTTTCACGCCTACTGCTTCCTCGATGGACGAGATTAAAGGGCCGCTTGACGTCGGCCGCGCACTAGCTCCTTTGGCTTTGGTGTCCCGAATGCTCCGACTCCGTTACTTCTCATCAGATATCCTCCGTAGCTTTTCTTTTTTGTTATACTAGCTTTAAAGTACTTATATTTAAAATCTCGATATGAAGTGTCACGTACTTCTAAATTCGAAAAGCGCATATTTTTATGTGAGTTTGAACGGAGCATTAGGCCGGGGCCACTCTGCTCATACATCTTACAAAAGACAGTCTGCAGAAACCAGACACCGCAATATCCGTGGTTCGAACGCCGCGTGCCAAGTTTCTCCTTGGACTCATCACCATGAGGCATTCGAAGCACGGATCTCGCCGATAAGCACTGTGACCCCGGCTTTACGATGCGTGGAAAGCGTCTTCCATTGGGGCGCTTACCGTCTTATCCCGCCTATCGACAGCGGTCTCAAAGTGGCAACAAATTAGGTCACGGGAGTCGCCTGGCCGTGCTGTCGGATGGGGCGATTCTGGCAGTTGGTCATAGAAGTTCCGGCAAAAAGTACGAGCGAACGCGAGAAGTCGCTGTAGTCGCGGCGTCCCAACTCCTGGATACTGAAGTTTCAGTAGACTGCCAAAAGCAACAGCGACTCGCAGCACAGCCTGCGTCTGTCGCATCCACCTCTGCTGCTGTGCCACCGCCAGGATCGTCACAGGACACAGCGTGACACGTCATGAGGAGGAATTCTAGGACGTCATGAAGAGGAATTGTCCTCCTCAGGACGTTATGAGTCCTCATGACGGTAAATGTCCTCCTGCACCTGCACCTCGTGCAGATGCAGGAGGACATTTGACCTCCTACACCTGCACGACATGAGGGAAAATGTCTGGAGAACCTTTTAAGCCCCGTGTCTTTGTCACCACCTCTTTGGTATATCTTTCCCCTGTGATGTGTCTCCTCAGCACATTCCAGAAGCTAAAACCTGCGTGCTACGTTTTGTCACGTCTGCCAAGTCACTACTCCTTTAGTCCGTGTAACTATACTTGTTTCCACGGCAAGAAAAAATAAAGTGTTGCGCATTGTTCGTATGGCGCACGAACTAGTTCTTAAGAGCTTTGGTTGTCGAAGGAACAAGCGATGCTTCTGCTGTTTTAAACGTGTGAAGTAAGGTGGGGTAAAATGAGACGTGGGGCAAGATAACACAGTTTGTGTTTTGCGCCATCCATTCCCTAGAAAAGCAATCGGAGTACGTTCGAACTTCACCGAGAAGTGATCGGGACCTGAACACTTTGCATGTGTAAAAATGGAAAGCTATTGGCATGAGTGTTCCCAATAAAATAAATACGGAGTTGAGGCTGACATGTTTACCGCCCGTCAAACAGGCGCAAACTTCAGCGCGAGGTTTCGCTTCGAGACGTGCACCCCGGTTAGCACCCCCTATTTTGCCAAAGTAAGCTTAACTTGTATTGGCATTTTTTATTAGCTCTATGCGAACCAAATTTGAGGAATCTGTGGTTGCATTTTTTAACGAAATAATTACTTACGTAACGGGATACGCGCGGGGCAAAACGCGACAATCTGGCATTCATGACGCGCATGTCAATAACGCACGCTCTCCTGGTTCCTCCTGAGCCATATACTCTTTCTCCTGGTGTCTAGGATGGTCCGAACGTAAATAAAAAGAAACAAGGGCTTCATTGCGCAAACGTTGCATGAACAGTGCTCATGAAAGTGTCAAGCTATAGAGTCACTCTCTTCGCACTGCTGCCACACTTTCTGGGGTACCAAAGGTTGCGCTTCAAAGGCGCTCGGTGAATGTGAAGAGCAGCGGCTCTACAAAAACGGCTGGGCTACAGAAGGCGGCTTCTTTCCGACGTGTCGAGTTTTAAGAGCATTTCTCTCGTACCTAACGTAGGACAGAAAAGGGAAACAAGCAGGTCGGAGAGCAGCACTGTTCTAGCGTCATCTCCGCACAAGTCAAAGCTGATGCTGGAGAAAGCAACCAAATACCGGCGTCCCACTGCGCCCCCCCCCCCCCCTCCCCCACGCCCACGTCCGCAAACACACGCAAACAAACCGTGCAACAGAAGGGAAAGGTCATCAGTGATCCCACGAAGTTACGCGCACTGTCCGAGCGTTCTGCAGACCGTGCGGTGCACACCACAAGCCACTGGCAGTGCCTGGTATGCCCCGCCAGCGCGTTGGCACAGCAAAGCCTAGCGCCCAGTCGTTGTCGCTTTTTCGTTCGCTGGCCTAGCTACAGTGACGTCACGGAGCGGGTGCTCAGGCTTTTGTTTATAGAATGTCATGAGGCGTTGGTCTCCCCACCAGCGTAATGACGTCATCATTGAAACGCGAGAGTCCTTGTCTGCACCTTAGAGGGGCTACTTCTTCACCACAGATTGTTGCTGGAAAAGCGGAAGTTGAAAGTAAAAGAATGAGAAAAACTGGAATCTGCCATAATAATTCATCGTTTACGTCAAGATACGGTCAGTCCAGAACGTCTATATAAATGGAGGTTTCAAAGTTGAAATAACATGACGCGCGTTATTTCCTGCGCAAACCCAAGTTAAAACGGAAAGACTGATTACCTTTTTTTTTTTTACCTTAACATTTTAAAGGGCTGCCCCAGAACTAATACCTGAATTTTCCCCCCAGACAAACGTGATTCATGCCAGGATGCATTGTTCGAATTCTAGCTGTTCCGTAGGATATCTTTTTTTTTATTTTTTTTTTTCGGGGGCGGGGGAGGGGGGGGGGGAGGGGGTTTCTGGTGTGTTCTATTGATCCTAGTTTTGTATGTGCGTGTTTCTTTAAAAAAAAGTAATTTAGATTGCAGAACGAATGCACCTTTACTTTTGGCTTCTATTGCATTCTTTTTTCCTTATTACTTTTTTTTTTCAGGCACCCTCTCCTGTTATTGTCTTGTTTGTGTAGATTTCGATATAGTTCCACGCTGCCTTTCTTTTTCTAAAATTTGTTCTTACATGTCTAGGTACACGTTTGCCTAGTTGTACGGGGGAGGGGGATACCTTCGCTAAGCCGTTGTAAATTGGGAGGCCTAAATCAAAGCTATCCATCAAAATCCAATAAATCTCCTTTTTCGTCGGGCATCGCATTTCGGCGGGTTTCTCTCTCTCTCTCTCTCTCTCTTTTCCGCATTTTTGTTCGCTGCTTGCTGTAATTTTATTTTCATTTTTCGCGCACTATCTTTTTTTTTGGTCTTTGTATGTGTTCGACGTAGAAGCGTACTGTTGTGTCACTTAGAATCCAGGCAACATTGGAAGAGGAGGGGTGTACCACCGACGCTTCGTTCCCACTGAGTAACAAAGGAAGTTGTAGAAGACTTTCAATATGAGCAACCTCGGAGACCGGGTGATTCGATACGAGAAGTTTAGATCGTTCGATACAGAAGTGAACGTCGTAAAGAGGGTCTAATAACATAGTAAAACATTATGAACGATGAATAGCGCGAAGGACAGACACGGAAAAGAACACGAAGGCGAGTCTAGAGCTAGTCCCGTATTCGTTGTTTTGTCCTGGGTTTTTTCCCTCGCGTTTATTGTCCGTAGAGCTTACCAACCACCCTTAACATTTTAGTACATACACTCTAAAAAAAGCCTGCGCGTCTACTTCCCCGCAAAACACTCAAAGAGTCAATCTCTGCGATCTACGAAATCTGCTCAGCGAATGAGGAGCCGGAACATCCGTTTCGACCTTAAAATTAAGTCTGCGCTGTTTCATCACGCAATGCAAGCATGACGCTTTGCATTGCGGAATGCCACAACGCAAACTTCATTTTTAGCTCTAAACGGATGTTCCAGCTCATCATTCGCTGAGATTATTTCGTAGATCACAGAGATTGGCTCTTTGAATGTTTTGCGGGGAAGTAGACACGCAGGCTTTTTTTAGAGTGTACTAAAGCAGTTGAAAACTCTGGAGGCGCAATTTGGAATGTGTTTACGTTTATAATCAAAAGTTTTGATAGGCAAGCGCTAGAAAATTGAACATAAATAAGATAATTAATGTTTTAGTGGGGATGCCTGAGTTCAGTTTAAAGTAATCTAAACTTCTAACATCAAACATTTTTTTTGACGGCGAAAGTTTATATTGGTGCTGTTTCGCAGCAAATTTGGTGTTTCTGCAACTTACAGTTAAAGATCCCGCGCACTTCTTTTTTTTTACACCTGGGGTTCGACGATCGAGCCAGGGGATTCAAAACGTTCAAAAGAGTTCCAAATGTCGTACTTATTACACGAAAAATATAATGATTTCAGAGCTTTCGAGTTCTGGCACTAAGAAATTCGATTGTTTGCGAACTCGCAAATTTATTGGGCTTTAAAATTCAAAATTGCTCAAACTTTTGAACTTATCACGCTAAAGAATTCGATGATTTTTCAACTTTGGAGCCTGTTAAGTTCAAAAGTTAGACGGACTTCACACTTGTAAACAAAGGGACGACGAAGTTCGAACCAAGTTCACCCCTGTAGGTTCGAGGCAGCAAATAGAAATAACACATTGCATAAATGTTTAAAGTGGAGTGGAAATTGCACTGGAGCTTTCACGTAGCTGGTCGTACCAGAAACGACTCGCTTTTAAAGTGCTGAATGATCACTTTGCGGCGGCCTCGGCCTTGTACCTCGTACCTCTTTCTGTCGACTTCCGCACAGAGCCTCTCCCGCGGACAGCTCCGTAGGTTGCCCCGAGGTAACCTGTGGGCCAACAGATCCCTGATCTCCAGGCTTGAAAATCAACCGAGGCGCTTCGCTGGAAGCGTCATTCAAAACCTTACCTGTTTTTATATCATGAGTTTTTTTTGTTGTTGTTTTTTCGAGTCCAGCGAAGACGCTCGCGGAGTGCGACGCCGATGCGCTACAGCATAGCATCTTATATACTAGCAAAGCCTGGCAGTTCAACGACGGAGCCATAGAGTGCCTGGTCGCAGATTTGGAGCGCGAGGATCTGGTAGTACAGATAAGTTCTCGGGGAACCTGGACGTCAGCGCACAACTTTTGCAGCTGCGAGGACACGAAACATGGTTTTCAAACCCGAGGAGAAAAGAACCGGTAGCGCGAGGAACGCGATGAGCACGAGCGGACATTCCATCGCTCGGAAGAAGTGTGCTTCGGCGTCTCGCCGTAGCGGGGCGCCCGTCACGTTGCTCTCCTCTAATTCGTTGTCTGCCGCTCTACCTTTTCAATTTCGGCAGCCGCTTCTCGTGGTCATCTGCCAGGCTTTGTCAGTATAGAGGAGGCTATTGCTACAGCGAACGTTCGATCGGCGCTTTTATAATCATCATTAGTAACCGGCTCCATTTTCGCGCGGCCAACATATCCATTAATCGAAGAACAGTTTCAGGCAGCAGGAATATGAATAGTCCAATGACAACAGGTCCTGACCTGATCAACTGCATTTTCGGGGGCCGAGGGATGCCCTAATTTGGTCTGGTTGCGTACTGCTCAACCTTGACTTTTGTCGGGTGCTGTGCTTTTGTTCAGTGTTTTCTCCATCCCGTGGGACATCGCACCGAAAATAAACGCCCAGAGCGACTAAAAATTTCAGGAACCTTGGACGTTTTCATGTGGCTACGTTGTCCCGTATATTTAGATGTCTTATGCCAGCATCGCATTTAGGCAACGTTTGATTGAATTGCTATTAGTTTGCAAAGAAGTAGGAAGTACGTTCACCTGACCGCCTCAGACCTTTTCGATCAACCGGCCAACCAGTTCAACCGTTGTTTCATAAGTTGCGACAAATAACGTGTAATAGAGATAGTACCGCAAGTACCGCAGCACTGAGAAGGAAGGAGTATATCTACATAATAAGAGAAACGCGCAAAGTTTTCAGTAAATTGTTCAGCACAATTCCGATTTTTTTTAAAGAAGTTATACAACTTTATTTTTAACTCCGGAATTTCATCTCTGTCTGTAAAATTCAGACTTTGATCTTAAAACCGAAACTTTCGAAATTTGCGATCTTGTACCTCAAAGAAATTTGAAACTTCCGAATTTATTTCTAGCTCAAATCCTAAAGAAATTTGAAATGATAAAATTTTATTGCTTGCTTTGTTAAAAAAAAAATTGAAATCTTTGAACTCAAACTTTTACAAACCTTCATTTTTCCGATTTTTTTTTTTCATTTAAACTTCAGCAGGGTTTTAAAGTTGCGACCTTTTCGAAATCGAACCTTAGCGAAGTCCGACATTTTCAAAACCTTTAGAACTTGACCTTCGGGAGGTTCGAGGCATCCCTACTTACAGTGCATCCTGCAATATTTAGCGGGGAATCGCAGTATTGTGACATTGTGACGTCACGTCCCACTGTGGTATCACGCGAAGCGTTACCCCCTTAAATTTAGTGGAGAAATTATCCCACTAAATTTAGAGAGGAAATTTGTGACACCACGTGACGTCACGCGTAGTGTTTTCTTGCTAAACATTGCAGGAAATTGGTGACGTCACCTGAGCACGAAAAGCGCTTCCTCGCTAAAATTTGGGAGGGTAATTTTTTATAATACACTTAACGGCAAAATTGCGACGTCACATGACCCCGAGGAGCGTTTCCCCAATAAATTTATTGGCCAAATTTCCACGATAAATTTAGCGGGGAAATCATAACTTCCCGCGACAATGCAATCCTTGGGCTTCTGCTAAATTTTGCATGATGATGGAAAATGATAGTGTCTATGTACTCTGTGTGGCACAGGGTGTGGAACACCTCGGTGGTTGCATCAGCTCATTTCCAGGCTAATTCAAGGAATTGATAATATTTTTTCTCTTCAGGATTCCATTTCCTATTGAGGCAAATAGCTTACGTTTTCTTCGTCACGTGTGCTTCCCCGATATTTGTCTAAAGACAAACTGCAACACGCCACACTAATCGCACTGCTTGAGAATGAGCGTGGGTTTCTATTTACCTGTACCATTCCACTCCTAAAGGCGAAGATTAAAGGGGCCCCCCGATCATATTCAAGCGTCTACCTTTTTTGCGGTTTCCACGTCTCTTGGGGTTCGGGCAAGCCAACGGGCACGGAGAGAGTAACTAAATATCAGTGCGTCATATTTTAACCGGACGACGCGTAAACCTCCTCTACCTACGGGGGCGACCCGCGGTGCCGAAAGCGCGCGAAATGTGACGTCTTTGGTCCTGGGCTTACTACTGGTCAGAGCCGCTAAAAGCTTCTTTTTAGTCGAAATACAAAATACAAGTGGCGGCAGCCGTTTCAATTACTTATAAAAGTAGTTTTTGCTCAGTATTTTAGGTCAGAAAAGAAACCAATGCAGTTTATAAAGTACAGAAACAAGAAATGACACAAACCCCACCAAGCCGTGCAAAAGGCGGTGCCCACTATAGAAAGGTGTAGTGGGATCAGGCCCCGCCAAGCGGCGAGCGTAGAAAGATCCCGGATGTACGCGGCGGTGCTGCGGTCGTATACGGCCTCGAGGATCCGACCGGTTCCGAGCGTTTCGAAGGCCTTCGGCACAAGCGTCTACCATTTCATTCGATATAATAATGCTAACCGAAACGTGGTATGCAACAGAAACCGAAGTACTTCAAATGCCATTATACTCCAGTTACGTTTTGAATCGCACATCTCGTCGCGGGGGAGGTGTGTGTTTACTTGTAAATAAATCAATAAAATGTGAACTTTGGGTTGATTATTGCTGTATCACTCAAGACTATGAAGTGCTTTCTGTGAGAACAGGGAATACTGTTATAAGTGTCCTTTATCGACCATCAGATTGCCGCAGTATTTTCTTCTTTCAGTTTTGCAAGCGGTTTTTACAGGTCGTAAATGATAACCATTACGATTTAATTTTGGGGGGAGACTTCAATATCGATATGTTGAAAGATAGCGCTTGTAAGCGTGAATTTAATATTTTAATCGAAACAAACGGATGTGTCAGCGTTATTGAATCTCCCACTCGAGTCACAGTGCGTAGTGAAACAATGATCGATCTTTTTATTACGAACGCACAGCCTGATAAGATTACATCCGGAACGGTAAGTTATGATAGTGACCACCTTCCAATATTCCTATGCTTAAATACCAAACCATATAAAAACGTTAGAAACACGGGAACATTTGTATTTCAAGACATAACAAACGACAGATTAAATGCTTTCAAAGCAGATATCTCTGAAATTAATTGGAGCCCAATATACAACTGCGAGGATGTTAATCTTGCGTATAATATATTTCTGGGGGAAGTTACAACTATCTACAATCGTCATTTTCCTTGGAAAACCTTGAAAGTGTCTAAAAAGATCCGCAAGCCATGGATAACGCCTGAATTGTTGAAGAAAATTGAGAGAAAAAATATGCTATACCAGAAATTCCTTAAAACAAGAGAACCGTCTCAGCTTTTAAGTTTTAAGGTACATCGAAATCAATTAACAAAAATACTACGAAAAGCTAAGACAGTGTATCATACAAACTCTTTTCAGGCGCAATCTACACGTGCGGATGTGATATGGAGGAAATTAAACTCCGTTTTAAATCGCGTTCCAAATCGGCAGCCTGTAGATAGCATTGTCCATGAAGGGGTGTACTTGGATGGTAGTTTTTTAGCTAACACTTTCAGTGACTACTTTGCGGGCTTAGTTAGTGACAATACTACCACAGATGCGTTTTGCAGTTACTTAGAGTATAGTAATAACCATTCTATTTTTCTTGAACCAGTCACAAGTTCTGAGGTTTGCTCCGTCTTTATGCAACTGAAAAATAGCAGTAGTTGTGACTGCGATAATTTGCAAATTCGACCTATTAAATACATACTTGACTTGGTAGCACCCTGTCTGTGTCACATTTTCAATCTGTCCTTAACAACGGGGTTATTTCCTGAAAAGATGCAGATGGCGAAAGTGGCAGTGTTACATAAAAAGGGTGATAAAAATATTCTCAGCAACTACCGACCCCTTTCTATCCTCCCGTTATTCTCCAAAGGCCTAGAAAAAATAATACATACTCGTCTAGTTCAATTTTTTGATAAGCATAACCTGCTGACTCCCGCTCAATTTGGTTTTAGAAAAGGTCGATCGACCGAATTAGCATTACTAGAGCAAAAAGAATATATTTTGAAAAATTTCGAGGAAAAAAAGCAGGTTCTGGGTGTATTCGTGGACTTCACGAAAGCCTTCGATTTTATCAACCATAATATCTTGCTTAAAAAACTTGAGCGCTATGGTGTCCGCGGGTTACCTTTAGAACTTCTACGCTCCTACTTGCGACACCGTTGCCAATATGTTTCTATTGGCCAATTCTCTTCTGACGTTAAACCTGTTCACTCAGGTGTCCCACAGGGGAGCATTCTTGGACCGTTTCTTTTTAATATGTAGATTAATGACAGTGTAAACATAAGTCCTGCAAAATTTGTCATATATGCCGACGACAGTAGCCTATTCTTTTCTTCAGATAATAGCGATGATCTTGTCACAATCGCCAATGACACTTTGTCCAAACTTGGGGCATGGGCAAAAGATAACTACTTAAAAATTAATACTGATAAAACTAAAGCTATCATATTTCGACCCAAGAATAAGTGCGTAAATCTAACGGGAAGGATTGTGCTTGACTCTACGCCAATTGAAATTGTCAGTAATTTTAAAAGTCTTGGAGTCATATTTTCGGAACATATGTTGTGGGACAGTCACATTAACCACTTACTTGCAAAATTATCTACCATCATAGGTCTGACATTCCGTAATGGCAAAACGCTCCCAGTCAGTGTGAAGCTATTAATTTACAATTCTTTATTCTATTCTCATCTGAGCTAGTGCAACCTCGTCTGGGGTAACACCACTTTCACAAACCTGCAAAAATTATTTTTACTGCAGAAAAAAATGGTTAGAATATTATGCAACCTGCCTTATGATTTCCATACAGGCAGTTTGTTTAAGAAGTTTAGCTTATTAAAAATTCATAGCCTTTATGAATACAGATTGATTCTGAGTTTAAAATCAGAGAAAATGAAACATTATAAATCGTTGTCAACTCTAGCGGCATTGACACCAAATCTACACGTTCACTTAACTAGACACATGGAGCATTGGAAGGTTGTGTACTGTTCTACTAACTATGGTAGGCAAATGCTGCGATATACCATACCAAAACTGTTAAATTTCCTTCTAGAAAAAGAAATTTGTGTTGATACTATCTCCTTCAAGGCTTTGCGTTCTCTTTATCTGTAGCAGTGATTTACCTCCCCCACTCAAATGATTCTTTAATTTGTTTATGCTATATAGAATGCACTCTTTTTGTGTTTTTCGGATTTTTTCTGCAACGACTAGCTGTGCATACCATCTATTTAGGTGATTAATAACTGTTTTTTTAATCTCGTGCATATATATATATATATATATATTTGTTTTTGTTTATTTTCTGCTGCAATGCCAATGTACGGGGCCGAGGGCTGGTCAAGCCTCCTTTGAGGCTTTTACCCTTTGTTCCACCATGCTTCATGGAAATAAACTATTATTATTATTATTAGGTTTAGCTTGCTGTTTGGCCGTTTGGCGGTATGGCAGCGCGAAGTGGCTCCCATTCTAAACTGATCTTTATCCCGTGTTTGCCGTCGTTTGTGGGCAATGAAGTGTCATGCCGAATTTGTGTTTAATCGCGCAGCAAATGCAATGCGAGCCGCGCTGGCTGCCCGCTTCATACAGCAGAAGCAGAACATGCTTCAGTGGCGCCCTCTCGAGCCGTCGACACGAAGTGCGGCAGCCGTGAGCGCTCACTGAGCTCACTACCCCTCCTGGAGTTCACGACCACTTAGGTGACCAACAACGTCATGAAGGATATTATTTTTGTTTGTTTTTGTAATTTTAACTTGCCCATAACTTTTAAAATAATTCGAAATTCGAAAAAAGAGAAGCTTCATTAAGTTACTACGTTCAGTGCGCTCAGGTTCGGTGCAAACTAAAAACCAGTAAAAAAGTCCTTGCAGTGCCCCTTTAAGGGTCCTTTTGTATTTATTTCATATAATTTTTGAGCCGCGCGACTTCGGCTTAATGGTCCCGTCACATTAGTCATACGAAGAACGTCTGTAGACCATTGACTGCAGGGTGACCACACGCTCTGGTAGCTTTGGCTTCGCCTTCGGCGGTAGTGCATGCAAACGGGACACCACGACACCGTCTCGCGCCGAACGTGGTATCGTGAGAAGTGTTCTTCCGACCACATTTCTGTCGCACGTGGCGAGCAGGCAGGCGGCCATCGACTCATCCGAGCATTCATCACCGTCACCCGCGCGTCGGGAGCGAGTGACGCGACAGAGCGACTAAACTGAGTGACGCGTGCAGTGAAAGGGACTGTCACTACGGACGTCCAGTGAGGCAGCGGTGACCCCACACTGTTCAGGAGACAAGAAAAAAAAACGACGTCACTTAGGAGCCCGTCTGTCACAGCATCGCTGGTGGGACTGACACCGCTTCGTGTGCGGTCCGGGCGTCTCGTCAGGTTTGGCCAACATATTTCCTTCACCGGAAGTGCTCGCCTCTCGATTCCAAATGGGAAGTCAATCTGTACTAGAGTAACTGTACTAAAGTGTACCAGAGTCGAACTGCACGTGGACTGTAGGTATTGACGGGATAAGAACTGCAGGGCGTCTCTTTCCGATACTCGGCCTCCAGCACGTGTTCGTTGCCTTTAATCGTGCTTTGGCTGCTGCTGCACGCTCGAAGCTCACGACACTTGGAAGCTTTATCGAAGGTAGAAAACTCGCGCTGGGGGCAAGACAACTAAAACTCCTCCCTGAAAAAAAGAAAAAAATAGTCTGCCGATACAACGATTTTAATTCGCGCATACATTTGCTGCAGACATACACGAAAGGGCAAACGGTTATCGGGAGGGCTATTACGTGATGCCCCGTAAATGTCACCAGAATAGCGTTCACGCTGCGCTTCTAAGATTGCCCTCGTGCAATAGTGGCACTAATATTTTTTTTTTTTTAGATTCAAATTTGCCATTATTTTTGCACACCGTGCATAATGATTTCGCGTTTGAAAAGCGTGTATCACTTGAGGCGTTGAAATTATGGCTGGAGGTCGATCTCGTTTTTGTGGTTCTGTAATTCCTGACTCCATTTACGCTCTTTGGTCGCCATTTGTTTAGACTTTGGAAGAGTACGCAGCAGAAGCATCGCGCACCGCGGTTATCATTCAGTCATACCGGAGCCGTTTGTGATTGTCTCCGGATGTACGCCCCCTCCGCGTCACTCTGGTTACAGGATAGTCAAAACATCCAGACACCTGGATAGACGTTCGAACTAACCCAGATACCAAGTAATTTTGATGGATCACCGGACCAATACCTACTTGCATCGAAAGGTGCGCGATTAGAAGAGACTGAGGATAAGGGAGCATTTTTAGCGTCATTTACTGTTAACTCCGCCCACACGAAATAACCGAGACTCGCGACTATACAGCCCAGAAAAATAAGCGGGAATCCTCGCGAGCACCACCCCCCTTACAGCGAACCACGACGAGGTTCCGGTTAATGCGAAAGCTCTTTCCCCCCCCGCGTACAATGACAAGACGCGGCTGCGTGACAAGCCATCTCCAGACAAGCTCATATATGAGCGGGAGACCTCCCGCAGAAACTATCCATATCCACGTCTCCGCCGCCGCGCTCGCCTGAATGCAGTGCCGTTACTGCGGTCCTCCGTTTGTGTGTTGTGTGAGCTGCTTCTGTGTTTCGGGCCGTTTTGATGCTTGCACGTGGGCACCAAGGTGGGAGAGGGAGAGAGGGAGCGAGAAGGAGACGGGGGAGTAGAAAGGAACGCGAGCTCCAAGCGCCGCTAGAAGCCCGGAGGGCCCCGTTGCGCCTCCTCTACTCCTGGCTGCTGCTTTTTCCGGTTAATTTCAGTCGACAGAATGATGAATTGCTCCCGGTGTCCGCGGACAAAAAACGGATTTCAGGTCCGCGCGCTTCACTCATTAATCACTCCGACTCACCCTCGCCCCATCACCCTCTCCCCCCCTCTTTTTTTTTCTCCCTTCCTTCCACTCACCCGTTGAGGAATGGGAGAGGGTAAGTCACAAGGGCTGCCGCTTGTGCATGGGCTGCTCTCTCCTCCGCTGTTAGAAGCTCTTCCTCAATGGCAATGCTCTTTCTCGCGATTGTGGGGTAGTGTCTGTGCGTGGTGCCGGCGCACTTGCTGTCTCTCGCTTATGTGTGTAGATGTCTCTTCCTTTTGCCTTTTACGAGTCCGTTTCCCTCCCCCCCCCCCCCCCATCTCCTCCCCCTCCCCTCCCCCCACCCGCGTCGCTTTTGCCGAATGATGAATTGCTTTCAGAGGCTCCGACCGACTCTTCCGATTCTCGCGTGTTTTGGAACCTCGGGCTCCAAGTTTTATTTTCCTTTCTTTCTGCGGAAGCATGGAGGGCGTGGGTGGTGGAAAGGAGGATAGAACGACTCTACTCTGCCTTCCCCTCCCCCTTTTTTTCGGCGGAGGGTACATCGCTTTTATGGCGCCGAAGCTTAATTTTCAACTGTACCCCCCCCCCCCCCCTCCCCCTCTTTTTGCCGCGTCGTCCTCTCTGACGGTGTTTCATTCTACGCTAGCCGCCGACGACGACGACTTCGGTCGAGCAAAAAAATAAAAATAAATGAAAGGACTCTGGTGTAAAAGGGATCTTAACCCTCCCGAGCCTCTTCCTCATCCAGAGGAGACGTTTCAGGTCCTCGGGGAAAGGAGGTTCGGAGAGGGAGGAAGATGAAGATGGGAGAGGGGTATTCGACTTTGGGTTCGCCAGGTTTTCCTCGTTTCGATCGTGAAGTTGGGAGATTTGGTGGACGGGTTGGCGGGTACACGGATGGCGGCGCTGGAAGGGTTGCTTAATGAGTGATCGGTTATAGGGTTAGGAGGATTAAGAGTATAGGTTTGGTGTATGTTTCTGCGATAAAATTAGGGGAGAGGAAAGTTTGCTCCAGGACGAATGTTTGGGAAGGATGTCTCACGACGTGAAGGGAGAAGGAAAAAAAAAACGAACAAGAAGTGTTGCCGTGCGTGAATACACGAAGCGGGGGCGAAAGGATTTGTAATTAACGAAACTGCGTCGAGACGGTGTGGATCTAGAGGGAAGGAAACTTTTCGCGATGTGTCATCTCGACCCTGTGCGCTGCTTTGTGCTGAATTGAGGCCGTATTTGAAGGTTCAGATGGGTGCGCTCCTCTCCGAAGCGGATTCGCGGAGACTTTCGAGCTGTTAGCGGCATGCATCGCGTGTCGGGAGCAAACGTGCGACCACATAGGCTTTTGAATGCTCTTTTCTTCCAGAAATGTTCGCGCAAACAAGTCACTTTTGCTACAGATCGGTGCTTTCAGGCCCGTGTGTCTTGTAGCGTGGCACGCATATTCTCATAGAGAGTATGGATCGAATCACTAGCGTCAAGTGTGAAGATGCTGTAGTTTGTTTTAGCAGCAAAAATTAATTTGTGAGTATTTTCATTTTTGGAAGCTAAAAAGGGCACTGCAAGCTTCAAGTGGACCGTGTTCTGTTTGTAATTCATAATTTGTGTCTCATTTATTTGATTCCCAATTACTTTCGTTGAGGTAACCCATGCAGCCGTCGGGCTCTATCATTGGGGAGCCGACTATAGGGCAGAGTTGTGTAGTCGTCTCTGAGAGTTTAAGGAAGGCAGGTCGTGATGAGTTCTGACTACCCTATTATTGCTCCCTTGCCAATAAGATCGTGGCATTAGCCAATGAAGACGCTGAAGAACGAACCACGAAGCAAGAATTGGGAGCTTAATAAGACCCGCCCAGCACGCCCAGCAGATCTGCTTCGCGAGGTCTGCCCTTTAGTTAGTGCAACGCTGGTTTTGAGACGACCCATTTGCCAGTGCACCACGATTGCTAACCTGGGGTTTTCAACGCGTGATGATAGCAGCACAATGACAAGACCGCACGCAGCCGCAGTAATCATCCCGGTGGAAACTGTCAGATTTTACGCCTGGTCGGAGCTCTTCGAACCCTGTGACCCACATGTTTTCCCATACTTTCTGGAAAAAAAAAAGTATGCTTGATGTGTTATGTTCATACAGCATGAAATTAGTCTGCCTCAACGGGCGACTTGCCTCTCAGCTGTAGATGAGCAATTTAGCCAGTGCGGTACAGCCGCTAGCCTGGGTCTTTAACGTGCACCACGCTGTATGGATACACGACCGCACGCCGGTATACGATGCTTATTCAGATCGAAAGGGGCAGGGGTGGGGATTGAACCCATGGGGTCCCTAGGCTCTGCAGCCGTAGTTTTGGTACTGTAAAGGACAAATGAGTGTTCAAGAGCCACATAACATCCTCGCCTTTTAGAATTTTTTGTTTTTCATTTTTGTGTAATACAATACTATTTCCTTTTTCTGCACGGACGGTCTCCTCCTGCGCAAGATTTATTCGGAGTCATTTCCTATTTTACGCTGAAAACGTTTGTCGTTAGTTTTGAATCTTTTATGTTATGTGCTTGATTCTCGTAGCATATATATTGACTGCCATCTCCATTCAGGCATTTTACGTTTTTTTTTTTAGGCGGAATAATTATAAGGCATGGATATCCGACTATGCCCTAATAAAGATTACACCAGAGAATCCGGGTGTGACACTAGGAAATCCTATTGTAACACCAGAAGTTCTAGTGTGTCCACCAGACATGGTGATGTAAATGGTAGAACAGCCTGGTGCGCCCACCAGAGCGCCCGGTAGGCACGCCAGATTACTACCTACTCGGTGACCTAGGATAGGGCCAGCTTGAACTTGGGAGACGAGAAAACGTAAAAAAACAGAGATAGAAGAAAGAGACAGAGATAGAGATAATGCTGGACTACTAACTATGGATTTAATGCTTCTTCCTCTTCTTGAACCTTAACTGTGTGCTTCTTCTTTTCTGCTCATCCTTAGAGCGCCATACAATCCAAGGATGAAATAAAATAAAATGAAATTAAATGAAATGAGAGCCACATGCATTCCACATACAAACCCAGATTTATTTCATTTAATTTAATTTTATTTTATTTTATCCTTGGATTGTATGGCGCTCTAAGGATGAGCAGAAAAGAAGAAGCACACAGTTAAGGTTCAAGAAGAGGAAGAAGCATTAAATCCATAGTTAGTAGTCCAGCAGTATCTCTATCTCTGTCTCTTTCTTCTATCTCCGTTTTTAACTTTTTCTCGTCTCCCAAGTTCAAGCTGGCCCTATCCTAGTAATGCACCAACTAGCTCAACTCAAGCCCGTAACTCGGTGACCTGTTGGGAATACAAGGTGGCTTGGTGCGACCACCAACCTGCGTGTTGACACCCCAGGCTGTTCAGTAGACACTCAAGCCTGGTGTGGTCGGCGCACCAGGTCACCTGCCGACACGTCAGAACGTTTAAAATTCGTGAACTATTAAAATCCGTTCTTAATAATTGTAATTGCAATTATAAGAAACTACATCTTTGGCCAAGTATGTTGTTTTTGTATGTAAATTCATATTAAAGTCTAAAATGATTTTCAATGAACCCCCCCCCCCCCCCCGAACCCCCTTCATCCAAAAAAAAATTGTTCGTCTGTCCGATTGCCCGTCCGTGCATTCCCCGCTAAATTGAGAGAGAAGATTCACGTCACATTGACCTCGCGTCACATGACCCATATGACAAATCAGTTACTAAATTTCTTTTTTTCTGCCGAATTTTTTTTTTCTTTCAGAATTTCATAGCACTGTGTGTCAGAGTTGCTCTGCTTTCTCTCTTACTCTATCCTCTCCCTTACTTTTTCTTTCTCATTTTTTTGTGTTTTTCTTTCTCCTTATTGCTCAGTGCCCAACGTGCCTCCTCTTCCCCTCCAGTGCCATTATGGACAAGACACCAGAAGAACCATTACGTGTGCATGCGTGTTTTGACCGACGAGCATTCGGAGAGAACGCCCAAAACCGCTCGCATATGCCCCAATCCGGCACCAGGAAGAACATCCGGACAAACATTGGGATCCTTCCTTTCGCTCCGAGCATCCGAGTACACAGACACAGGGCCCGCTCTGCTTCTTTCATCCTCACTTGTGTATTTCTTCTTTCCGAGGGAAGAAGAAGAGAGGGAGATAGTCGACGAAGACGCGTGCCCTGAGGGCCTGCTCGGGAGAGACGCTGCAAGCGCTTCGGAGGTCCCCGCCGCCGCCGCCGAGTACACGATTGGAGAGCCAGCTCATTTATCAATGTCACACTGCGGATCCTTGTAAAATCCCATTTGTGACGCTCCGGGTCTGATCCAATAGATAGCCGTGCGTCGCGCGTCGCCTCAACTCACGCTCTCTCTACCCCTCCTCCTCAGTTACTACTACGCTTCCCCCTAGCTGCTCCCTTTCCCCGATGAGTTTTCTAACCCCTCTCTCTATTTCATTTGTTTATTTTTTCCTCTCTAAGGAAATCGAGATGGAAGTAAAAATTGGCAGCGATTGTTTGGCGTCGTTTTTATGTTTGTCTGTTGTCTTTGTCGGCGCAAAGAATGGAGGAACTACTAAAGTTGCAACGCAACCGCCGACATTGTCTTGGTGATTGTGTTTGTTGCGGAATATTTCGTTTTGGGCTGGGGAGAGGATTTTTGTTGATTGGTGGGGGTCGGTGTTGTTTACTTTGCTGTCTGAAATTCGTATTATAATCCGCTGCCGGGCCCCACATCATCATCGCCGTTCGTTGTCGCCACCATTGAAAATTGACGTTCTCTGTTTTCGTGCGCCGCGTGGGGTTCTGGGTATGGAGTTCTCTCTATCGCAGTTTTTAGTTCGATCGAAGGGTTTGGGCCGCGGGTATGATCAGTTTCTATCGACAGTGTGTTAGTTTTCGCTTACTTCCACGTTCTACCGACTTAATTTTACGTTCTTTTCTTAGAGCGCAGTTCTTAGGCGCCCGTTTCCGGGTTTCGCGGCATCGGCGCCAGCGTAACCGCGCTAAATTTAGCGGGAAACTTGACGTCACGTGACGTCAACACCAATTCCATTTCTAGCGGGGAATATAATTGGTGTTGAGCAGACTTGTGCTCGTTACTTGAAGAATGTAATGGATTACAATTACAAATTACCGAGCCTCGAATGTAATGAATTACCGTTACAAATTACTTTCGCTGAAAAGTAACAGATAGCATTACTCGTTACGTTACAAATTAACTTCACGTTACTAGTTTCGTACACCTATCCAGAAAACAATAGAAACAATTTTGAGACTTTTCAATAACGTTCTACCGCACTACTTTTTATTTCTCATACGCCCGTATTATGGCAGTACTTGTAAAAACAAAATATTGTATTTAATAGAAAGAGTGTAAGTGCACTCCCTTCAGCTGTAAGCTGAGAAGGCACGGAAAGCTGCAAGCACACCCGACATCCCGCTAGCTTAGGGCCTCCGGAAATGATCCCTGGAATGGTGCATACAAAGCTAGCGCTGTGCATGCTCAGTAGCAGCGTCTACCTCCGCTACCAAATTCAGAGCTAAAGAAGCGATCTACAAAAGCTCTCTTTTGACTCGGGTGTTTCGCCTGTCATTCTTAAGAAAAGAAAAACTTGGTTCTAACGTTACAATGTATAGCCAATGAAGAATGCAGGTGTCCCAGCTTACCTTGATGTGTCTCCGTAGGTTAGAATTTGTTGTTCTTGTTGATGACAATGTGTGTTTGTTCTTTGGCAAGCAAAGTATGCACTGAAACTCGAGGTTTCCGATCTTCTTAATGCCCTGACTTTTGAACATCTCATTAAGAGATAGCTAATGGAGATGACGGACACTCCATGACCGAGGACTCGACCAGTCAGAGAAAAAGTGGTGGTTACGAAATATTGATCGTTCATCGGTTCTCACTTTCATACCAATATTCGTAGAGGCCAGGGGAGGAAGGGCATAGTAGAGCACTGCACGGGCCGGAATATCTAGGCCCGGCCCGACCCGGCCCGGTAGAGACACGGCCCGGGCCCGGCCCGAGCCCGAAATAATTTTTTATTTCTTGGCCCGGCCCGACCCGGCCCGGCAGAGACACGGTCCGGGCCCGGCCCGAGCCCGATAAAATTTTTAATTTCTAGGCCCGGCCCGACCCGGCCCGGCGGGTGTAGCCCGAAACAACCCATTCCCGTTTGAACTCGTCCCGTTTCGACCCGTTCCCGAAACGACCTTCCCATTTCAAACCATCCCGTCTCGACCCATTCCCTAAACGCCCTTCTCGTTTGAATTTGTCCCGTTTTGACCCATTCCCTAAACGCCCTTTTTATTTACACTCGTTTCTGAAACACCCTTTGCGTTTGAACGTGTCCCGTTTTAACCTATTTTTATAAGGCCCTGCACATCACAACCTCTTCGCAAAAAATCTCCATCGTTGTAACCCTGGTCTGCGCACCTTTTTGTTTAAAAATATGTTCTGAATTAGCTTTACATGTCAACGTATTCTTAAAATATACAACCCTTTCAGACAAGCTTATACGTAATATATTCCTGCTTAACCGCTTAAGACGTTTTTTTTCAAGATGGTCCCCAAAACGTGCAAGCGCGAAACGGACTATGTACACTACGCGACACTGATACCGCGAACACGACGTTGGCTCTTTTTCGAATTTTACTTCGAAATGGTGTTAGTAGGCACCAAAGTATACCGCTTAGGTGTGTGTCCCATATGAGCACTTCCAAAGACACTAATAATTTTGATGACGGCCTTTTGATTCTATGAGATAAACATAAAAAACGACGGTCGCTTGTTCGCGTTAATATAGTGTCGCGCTATGTACAATAAGGGACTCTTAGAATAACTACTCAAGCAATTTGGGCATGCTTAAATTAGCATCGCCATAGGTTTACATCGCGACGGCTATTTTTAGGGTACCCAAAGCGCTTGCGTACGTTTTTCTAAATCTTCCTAATAGTAAACTAGGTATTTTTGAGAGCGATAAATCAGACAGGGTGACAAGCATATGACTGCGACTATATTTTGTTTACAATTTCTAACACTGAACCCTCGCTCACACGGAAAAAGCTTGAAGGCTTTCTAACTGCAAGACGCCTTTTTGTTATTATTGTTAACGATGCTGTAATGACTTTGCACCTCGCTTTTTTTCTTTTCAATGAACCTAAAAGATTAATGAGCAAACTTTTTGCTATCAACAATTTATGATTTACGGCACAAGATTGCCCAGGCACGGCCCGGGCCGGCCCGGGCCAGCGCGGCCCGAAAACTTTTTTGTTCAAGCCCGAGCCCGGCCCGTGCCCGAGAAAATATGCGCTGCCCGGCCCGAGCCCGGCCCGCGGGCCGGGCCGGGCTCGGGCTTTTGGGCTGGCCCGGGCCCGTGCAGTGCTCTAGGGCATAGAGAGCGAGAGAATCAGTGTCCATCGGTCTCACAAAACAACAGAGGATTACACCACTTTTACGCGTTTTCTATCTCTCTCTCTCTCTCCCTGTCAGCACTCCTTAGATGGCCTAACCCCCCCCCCCCTCCTCCTCTTTATGTTGACAGTTGACTGTAAAGTGAGGAGTGGACTCGACCATCATGCCCAGACAAGTAAACCAAAATAAGCATCGGTCATACCCTCTAAGACAATGCTCTTAGCAACACCTCCTAAAAATAAGGCCGTAGCGCTCTTCTCGTGACGTCGCAAAGGAAGGCCCTTGGGGGCGCGCCTCGAAGCGAAGGCAACGCGCGTGGATCGACCGTCGTAACGCGCTTTTAGTCGCATACGCGTGCCTTATTAGGTGAAATGAAAGGTGCACATAGCAACCTGTCTAGAAAACATTTTATTACACAAGCAAACCATTGCATCGCTAAATAATCGGTACGAAATAGCACGAGGTATGCGCATAAGACGGCTATACAAAAAAAATGTAATTGTTTTAAGTCGAAAACATTGAGTCACGCAATTATTGCTATAGAAATGCATATTTTACACAGAAATACTTAAACAAAATGGCAAGACACACAGTGCTTGGACAGAGCAAAACAGATCACAGCTAAAAATCAGGTAGACGTTGTCAACGCGGACACGGCTCGACAAGTGTCACTTACGATCATGTAAGCTTTGTTATCGCGTGCAGTCACTGAATTAAAATTAGTGTAGTTTCGATCGAATGACAATATGGGGTCGACAAATCAACTTGCGACGCTCGTATAATCACTCAAGACAGCAAGCTAATTAAATCCCATATCATTTAATGAACATATATTAAATTGTCCGTGTGGCAGGCGTACTAAACCTACTATTTACAGTCAACTAATTTACTTCTTCCTATGGGCTCGGGCGGCCTAAGGAAGAAATATAACCTATTTTGTATATAGTAATATTATTACCTTAATAAAGTTAAGATTCTAATAGAAACGCGGTAAAGGCAACAAAAATAACGTTAGTATAAATAAACATAAGCACAAACAACGCACTTTCAATAATCACCCAAACTTGTTATTTACCGTCCAGTAAAAACTAGAATATTACCACGCGTATTTACAAATGTCGACGCAATAGCACACGGATAGCGACGAAGAACAAGATTCCATTCTATCACAAGATTAAAAAAAAATCGACTGCAGCATTTTACTTGCGTCTTACATGACCAAGAAAGCCCGTAAATAAGTTGTTTCTCACCTGTCGATCGTATCTATACGTCCCACAATATCCATCACGAAAACACTTGAACACGAACTTCAAGAAGTCTTTCTCTGTCGAGAGAGAGGTCATCGACCAGTGTCATCGTTTACTAGTTGCCACACACGTCACTCAAACCGTAGCAGGTCTTGTTCTGCGAATCCATGTAAATGCCGTAGTATCAAGCGAAAAAAAAAAAAACTACACGAGACTGCGGTGACAAAAGAAAAACGACGGGAAAAGTTCCCTTCCCTTCTGAAATGTCTCAGAGTTCCTTTTCACACAGTCAGCAGCCCACACACAACGTAAATGTACCAGCCTTCTTGCACTTTCGTCACGCAAGGTCAAACCGTAAAGCTTCGGCCATTGTGAACCACAAACGACCACAAACCACAAACTACACGAGACTGCGGTGACAAAAGAAAAACGACGGGAAAAGTTCTCTTCCCTTCTGAAATGTCTCAGAGTTCCTTTTCACACAGTCAGCAGCGCACACACAACGTAAATGTACCAGCCTTCTTGCACTTTCGTCACGCAAGGTCAAACCGTAAAGCTTCGGCCATTGTGAACCACAAACGACCGGAATAAATAGTTAATCCCAAATGCCACGTCAAGGCCCCAGAACGCTTTGTGCGCATCCTTGGCCTCGTTAAGCAAAGGTGCTTTTTGGAGTCGGAAAAAAACGGTAATCGAGCAAGACTGGGGCCTCTCGCGGTACCTCGCTGCTTTCCCTTAGGAAGTTCATTCGGAAGTAAGCCTAGAAGCAGATATCGCCAGCCACTTGTTGGGTAAGTACCCCTTTTAGGGAAGCTCACACCATCCCTTTCTTCAACTTGTGATGCTTCTGAATAGAAAATATACAGTCCCCTTGTGGGACAACGGGCAAAACCTTGGGCTCTACGGGTGTTTGGGAATAATACTCATTGAGAGGAATGACCGGGAACACGTCAACTAGTGATCTTGGGAGAGTAGGATTACGTTGCGTCCTAGGTGGAGGGGAAACGTTTTATGTGACGACTCCTTGTAAGAACGAGCTGTCATGGCCCGACTTACCATACTGACACGTACTAAAGCTTCTTCTAAATCAGAAGGACGGATAGATATCAGCCTTTAACTAAGGGCCTTCACCGTTAAACGTAACAGCGAAACCGGTGAATCGGCTGTCTTTGAGTCACATATAAAGAAGCTATTCATCATGTTTAACACTAAGGTTGTGTGTGCCAACAAGACGACTGTTCAGTGTGGTTCACTTTGAGGCACATAAGGCTGCTTCGTGTAAACAGGAAGATCTGAGTTTTGGTACGTATACTGTAAATACAATTATCACGCTTTAAGGTATCGAAAAAATAAAGTCAAAGTAATTTCATTACTTTTGGAAAGTAATTGGAATGCAATGACACTACTTTTGACTGCGGTAATTTGTAAAGTAACTTAATTACATTTTTGCGGTTTTGAGAAAAGTAACTAATAATGCAATTTAACTACTTTTTGAAAGTAATCTTGCATCTCTGGTATTCACTGGCGGCCATAGCTTTGTGCATGGCTGTTGAGCGCGTGCTGACGGCAAGCTTCCACAGTTCTTTTGCAACGTGCACTTTGCATCATCAATATTGTCAGTCTTAGCAGCCTGATAACGTGAGCTCGTTCTAAGCATGCGCTCTGGACACCGCCCTCCAATGTGAATTTCAGTGAATACCCTCTAGAACGGCGTCAAAGCCTGCTGGCGCGAGCTTAATCCTGCCCTTCATTTGTATGTGGTCTCGCTCAAATGAAATGCTAATAGGTGCATCGACGCGCTCGCGCCGCAGGTTCGACAGCTTTGTACAAGTATGAAACAAAGTTTCGGGTGTCTCAAAGCAGATTCTGCTACCGTTTAAATAGTAACGCAAATTAATGTGCGTAAATCTATGGCCTTGACAATGAGTTGTTGGGGCTGAAATTTACAGGAGGATTGGGAAAAAAAATTGAAAGGCGTTTACAAATCTCTGTAATTCGAAATAAGAGCGCAGTTCTTGAGGAGGAGGAGGGAGTGTACAAAGGAGAGGGTACTTCCCTCCTCCTCCCCCGTACCCTTTCCTTCTCCCCTCTTGAACCTTATCCTCCATCCTCTCCCCTTTCCTCCTCCTCCTATTCAGTTTCCCCCCTAAATTTAGCGGGGAAAATGATGTCACATGACTTGGTGTCCCATCACCCATGAACAAATTCAGTTTCTCCTCAAGATTTAGCGGGAAACCAGACTTGAAAAGTAATCCGTTACAAGCAACGGATTACTTGTAATCTGTTACTTTTTGAAGTAATTTTGTACTTGCCACGTTACTTTTTTTCGGAAGTAATTTGTAATGTAATTTCGTTACACAATATTGGTAACGGATTACTTTAATTACTCGTTACTTTCAAAAAAATATGAGCATAATACAGTAACTGGAGAAATACGAGCATAACATTCGACAGCATAAAGAAAGCAAGTTCAACAATATAGAAAAAATCAGGAAGGGAGAATAGCCGAAAGGAAAACAGGATGTTTTGTATGACCGGTCACTGGAACCACTAGAAAAACGGGCAAGGCATGTACAAATATACGAAAGACAAATATCAAGTAAGACAACGCCGAGTAGGCTCTCCGTCGCCTTCCATCGTGTTTTTCTTCTCCTCCCGGGCAGGAAAAAGCTCTTCGTGTTTATTTGTTTTTGTCTTTTACATCGTTTCACCCTTTCCAACTTATTCGACGTCTCCGCCACCTGCACAGACATCGAACGCGAGTCCGTACCCCCTCAATTCGCGGGTTCACAACTCGCGTAAAAGACGATGTAGCCTCGCGCGAGGAGGTCGAATTCTCTTTGTCTTAAATGTGCCCTACTTTATTCTAGCCCGCTCTTGAGGCACGGCTGAAAAGCGCCCGGCACGAGGCTAAGAGCAACACCTCCTAGAAATCAGGCCGTAATCGGTGAATCTGTAATCGACGTGAAAAAAGTGTTTCTTGTCGACCGGCGCGGTGGTGTTCGTGCGCGTTTATACGACATTAATATGCGTTTTAAAAGCGCAGTCTTGTACAATTTATTATGTATATATAATATAAACGTTATATACAACGCTTTACCAAGGTTGAAAGTACCAAGTTTATATTTATTATTATTATTATTTCCATCCATTTTCAAGTCTGGTTTCCCGCTAAATCTAGAGGAGAAACTGAATTTGTTCATGGGCGATGGGACACCAAGTCATGTGACATCATTTTCCCCGCTAAATTTAGGGGGGAAACTGAATAGGAGGAGGAGGAAAGGGGAGAGGATGGAGGATAAGGTTCAAGAGGGGAGAAGGAAAGGGTACGGGGGAGGAGGAGGGAAGTACCCTCTCCTTTGTACACTCCCTCCTCCTCCTCAAGAACTGCGCTCTTATTTCGAATTACAGAGATTTGTAAACGCCTTTCAATTATTTTTCCCAATCCTCCTGTAAATTTCAGCCCCGACAACTCATTGTCAAGGCCATAGATTTACGCACATTAATTTGCGTTACTATTTAAACGGTAGCAGAATCTGCTTTTAGACACCCGAAACTTTGTTTCATACTTGTACAAAGCTGTCAAACCTGCGGCGCGAGCGCGTCGATGCACCTATTAGCATTTCATTTGAGCGAGACCACATGCAAATGAAGGGCAAGATTAAGCCATAAGGTACATTTATACTCCAACGTAACGTCGTCGGGCGCCGCGTAGCGCAGCGCGCGCAGGTACTTATTGGTTGCAGATATCGAGTTCCTGGTTGCCGGCCAATAAAAGGCGCGCGTTCTGCGCTACGCTGCGTTCACTGCGCTCGACGTCGGAGTATAAACAGCCCTTTACACTCGCGCCAGCAGGCTTTGACGCCGTTCTAGAGGGTATTCACTGAAATTCACATTGGAGGGCGGTGTCCAGAGCGCATGCTTAGAACGAGCTCACGTTATCAGGCTGCTAAGACTGACAATATTGATGATGCAAAGTGCACGTTGCAAAAGAACTGTGGAAGCTTGCCGTCAGCACGCGCTCAACAGCCATGCACAAAGCTATGGCCGCCAGTGAATACCAGAGATGCAAGATTACTTTCAAAAAGTAGTTAAATTGCATTATTAGTTACTTTTCTCAAAACCGCAAAAATCTAATTAAGTTACTTTACAAATTACCGCAGTCAAAAGTAGTGTCATTGCATTCCAATTACTTTCCAAAAGTAATGAAATTACTTTGACTTTATTTTTTCGATACCTTAAAGCGTGATAATTGTATTTACTGTATACGTACCAAAACTCAGATCTTCCTGTTTACACGAAGCAGCCTTATGTGCCTCAAAGTGAACCACACTGAACAGTCGTCTTGTTGGCACACACAACCTTAGTGTTAAACATGATGAATAGCTTCTTTATATGTGACTCAAAGACAGCCGATTCACCGGTTTCGCTGTTACGTTTAACGGTGAAGGCCCTTAGTTAAAGGCTGATATCTATCCGTCCTTCTGATTTAGAAGAAGCTTTAGTACGTGTCAGTATGGTAAGTCGGGCCATGACAGCTCGTTCTTACAAGGAGTCGTCACATAAAACGTTTTTCCTCCACCTAGGACGCAACGTAATCCTACTCTCCCAAGATCACTAGTTGACGTGTTCCCGGTCATTCCACTCAATGAGTATTATTCCCAAACACCCGTAGAGCCCAAGGTTTTGCCCGTTGTCCCACAAGGGGACTGTATATTTTCTATTCAGAAGCATCACAAGTTGAAGAAAGGGATGGTGTGAGCTTCCCTAAAAGGGGTACTTACCCAACAAGTGGCTGGCGATATCTGCTTCTAGGCTTACTTCCGAATGAACTTCCTAAGGGAAAGCAGCGAGGTACCGCGAGAGGCACCAGTCTTGCTCGATTACCGTTTTTTTTTCCGACTCCAAAAAGCACCTTTGCTTAACGAGGCCAAGGATGCGCACAAAGCGTTCTGGGGCCTTGACGTGGCATTTGGGATTAACTATTTATTCCGGTCGTTTGTGGTTCACAATGGCCGAAGCTTACGGTTTGACCTTGCGTGAAGAAAGTGCAAGAAGGCTGGGGATCTGTGTGTCTTGTCCTCTCAGGCTTTCGTGTATTGACATGCGTTGACCTCACTGGTTTTGTGTCCGTCACCGCGTCTGTCGAGCTTTTTGTACGAGGCTCTGCGCTCACGTGACCGTCGTTTATTTGCTTTGGTGTCTCTTTCATAGCATTTCAGTATACAAAATATTTTTTTTTAAAGCTCGCAAACGAACTTTTTTTATTTGGGACAAAAGTATTTTGAAAGGTAAGGAGTAATTTTCTTGAAATTACTGCCTGAAAGTAATTCATTACATAACTAAATTACCAGCCTATAAAAGTAAATCATTACATTACTCATTACAACTAAAACTAATTTAAATACTGTAATTTAATTACAGTAATGCCACTACTGCCATCTCAGGTGAATACTTCCTATAGACGGTCTGCACAGGCGCAGATTCCAGCCGCTATTGCTGACCTTCTCTCGTCTTACAAAGTGGCCGAGCGAACCAACCGCCCAATGACGAGCCTCCACGGAAGCCTATGCTTTGGAGATGCACACAGCAGAATCTAAAATGGCAATAACCCGTCCCGCTGTGGTAAAGATAAAGCGAAGTGAACGGGATGAGAGGAAACAAAAACTGAAGATCGGTTATGGCGTAACCCACGCGCAGCTGACGCAAAGTGTCTCTCTACTACATGAATGCGAGCGCAGCGCATTGAATCGTGCTGGCACCAATCGTACGCAATCTGTCTCTCTACCTCTTCAAAAAAATTGGGGTGTGTGTAGATATCTCCCAGCTGTAGATGAGAAATTTAGTCGGCGCAGTTCGAACCGCTAGCTTGGTGTCTATAACGTGCACCACGCAGTAGTGATACACGACGTCCGCACGCCGGTACGGTGCTCATCCAGATCGAAACGCGAAAGGGGTTGGGATTGAACCCAGGATTCTGGGTTCTGCAGCGCCAGCTTTCGCTCCACGTGCTCCGAGTCCCTATACCTCGTCTACCAAATGAAAATGGCCAAATCGCGGTTCTATGCCAGAGACAGACACGCTGTTTACGCGCAAGTCAGTGTTTGCCCACACCGGATGTGGGCACTGCGTGGGTAAAGTAACGCGTTTGCGCATGCGCCGTGACGACAACAACGCCACCGTAGTGGCGTGACGTCAGGGCCGCTTTAGGGTGCACACGCGAGGTATATCAAACGGAGTATAGTTCTTGTTTGACAGTTACTCCGATACCATATACTATTTTTACGCGCAGAAAAAAAAAAAAATCTTTTATGGAGCATAAACAAAAACCTAAACAGCTCGAGATTTTTTTTTTTCAATTTCATAATTTATTTGGAGGCATTGTTTATACGATGTTGAAACAAAAACGTCACGACGTTGAATCAGTGTGATTTGTGGAATATTTCACGCCTATAACTGCGGTGTGCATAAATTTAATGACGAGATGTTAATGACAGGGGAAGTCCTTAAGGTGAAGGAAAATTAAGTAAGGAAACTTAACCCTTCTCAGTCGGATCCACAAACTTCTGGCGTGTACGATCAAACCGGTGGCAACTGTTAACATTAATTTGCTCTGCTCATTGATTTCCCTACACACCCCCTAGGGGGGGGGGGGGGGGGGGGTGTACACACCCCTTTGTTTTTATGAAGGCACCCCTTAATTCGCAACGACTCCTCTATCCTCAATGCCCCCTTACCCCCCCCCCCCCCCCCCGAAAAAAAAAAAAAACATTTAGACACCACCCCTAATTTTAATTCTTGGGGGAAACTCTGGCACTGCCAGTGCCAAACTCCTGGCTATGGTATACTCCACTTCACCTCACCATGTACCGCCGCGATGGAGGTTACGAGCTACACGAGCCAATCCATAGCTCGTAGCTTGTCTCGTGGCTCTGCACTCTTAAAAATGTCTGTGCGTCTGCTTTCACGCACAAAACTCGGAGGGCCAATCACCGCGACTTACGGAGTTAGCTCAGCGAATGACGATGCCGAAACATATGTTTAGACCAAAAAACGCACTCTGAGTTTTGACATTAAGCAATGCAAAACGTCACGCTTGCATTGCTTAATGTCACAACTCAGACTGCGTTTTTTGGTCTAAACATATGTTTCGGCATCGTCATTCGCTGAGTTGCCTCCGCAAGTTGCGGTGATTGGCTCTCTGTGTTGTGCGTGAAAGCAGACGCACAGACATTTTTAAGAGTGTGCGCTCTCCGCGTCGTTCCGCCCAAATGGAAGGAACACGTGACACCTTCCGGGCTATGAATTGGCTCCGGTGGCTCGTTGCGTCCTTTGCGATCCATCGTAAAGAGAAACAGACTATAGCTCAGTACTGGTCAAAGCAGCAGTCGAGTATATAAATCCTGACGGCTTAAGAATCGCGAAGTCTGTTCTATCATCATCATACTCGTTGATTCATTCCTCAACGTTCTTATCGGCTGAAGCCGTGAAGTGGTCGTCAGTGGAATGACATTAAGATGGCTATACGGAACGCACGTTTGTCTGCTTCTCGCACAAAGGTTGCGATGATGTCAGAACGCCGAACGCTTATTAGTTGACTGAAAAAAAATAGCGGGTATACTTAAAGGCATTACCATTGAGGTTTAGCCACTATCCTTTCAATCCAAGCCAATCAGAGCTCGGCGTCGCTTCTGACGTCACCGCAACTCCTGCGTAAGTAGCAGACGACTTGCTCTCCGCATACATAGCCTCGGAGACTTCCCGGATCGATCCCCGAACCAAGCGGATTTTTTTTTTCGGCGGCCTACCGGATCTCTGTAAGACCCTTTTGTTGTTTACAGACATCAACTGCCGCTTGCGTCTCCCAAGCGACTTCCAGTCGCTCCGTCTTTGCAAGCCTGTCGAGCATATTGCTTGTGTCGCCAGTGCTACAAAGAATAAAAGATACACTGAAAACAAAGTTGGAGATTTAAAGAGGGCCCTCGGCTGTACAATTTAACCTCTTGGAGGAGGCAAGTAGGTTGATAAGAATATTCGGAACATTTTAACAGGCCTCGCGCTTCTTCGTTCTCTTGGCGTTCGCCGTGAGATTTGGTGGTTAAACGTTTGATCGACGTTTCAAGCAGGGGTGTTAAGGTAGGCCTTGTTCCTTCTTTTTGTGAACCGGAATTTCTCTGCAAGGTCAAAGACTGGAGCACCGCCTGGTGGCGTTTTCCATCAAGAGGGTCTTATAGGTCGTGAACTACGCTCTATCTCAGGTGAAGGTCAAGTTATTCTGAAGTATATGTACAATGAAGTGGATATTACTGATCTCTCTTTGCTCTAATATTACTGGTGTTATAGAAAAATGATACTAAATTGCTTGAGATGCCACGGTAATGACGAATTTCCCCGAATAAAAGAAAAACTCAAACGCGCCAAAAGCTTAGCAGCAAAAGTGAACGGCGTCACCAAAACGGCATTTCGTGCTGCTTTCTCGCCGCGCAACGTCGACGTTGTTGGCGGCGGCAGCGGCAGCGACGACGCTCGGCGTCAGCGCGTTCTCCGCCAAAAACCAGACGAAGACGGAGTAGTGACGTCGGCGTACCCAAGTAGCACGTGAGCCCGGAGTCGTCGTCGCCGCGCCGGCCTCGAGCAATTTGTCACGATGCCTCGTTCCGCCATGACGGATGCGACTCTCGGAGACCGTCCCTCCTTCCTCGCTCCTTCGAACAACCTCTCTTTCATTCTTTCTCCACCCTTCTCTCTCCTTCCCTTTCTCCCTCTTTATTTGTCATGTTTCGTTCCTCATTTTTTTTCAGTCCTCACGACCCCCCCCCCCCCCCTTCTCTCTGAAGCCCCCTCAAGCATGAACTTCTACTTCTAAGTTCTACCCGTTCACCCCTAATGTCTCTTCGCTACCGTCTCCCCTCTAATCTCTCTCTCCCATTCTCTTTCTTTTTACTCTTATTTTAGAGGAAGGGGAGGGGAATTTCGGGGAAAGGGCGTTTTGTAATAAGGGTGCCCCGTTGTTTTTGAAAACCTTGACGTGTTCACGTTTGTAAGGGTGAAAAGGGGGGACAAGTGATGGTTCCGTTTTGATATGGTCCGACCCTCTGCTCGGGGTTTTAGGTTTCGTCGCCGAGAAATCTTCTGCTATGAGTGTCTCCGGTGTGTGTTGTGTTCGGCTTTCATTCCGCGGGGTATTATTTTCCTAATGAAGTAACTTACAAGCTCCTAACTTCAACTCGGCCAGAAAACGCAATGGACCTCTGTTCATAATCTGCTTAAAAAAAAGGCGCACCGCATAAAAAAACACGGTTCTATGAATTGCGAACTTGAAGCGTCTGTCACACCGTTCATGCATCATGCAAAAGACACTGGTTTGACGGCATACATCATTATGACAAACTCATCTCTGGACAAGCCTGAAGCTTGCACGATGCTTGTTTGCTTCGAACATGCCTGCGGGCACTTTTCGTGCGACTAATGTTGGAGGACCGTCATGGAAGGAACGCTCCAGCCAGTGTCTGCAGCCCTTATCTTGCATGGTCTTCCAGCAGTGGAACGGCGGCTTCTCTGGCGAGCCAATGAGAACGTCGAAATAAAGAGCGTGGCAGAAATCACGCGAGTGCTGTTCTCTGGGGTCTGTTGGCGGATGTCTAACTCGGACATTCCAAGTGGCTCGCTGAGGTGGTGCAGCTTTCGCTCTCTGCTAGGTTATGAATCTTATGATGAAACAGAGTGTGAACTTTATGAGCTAGACAAACCCCGTGAGCATTAATTTCGAAGTCATCACTCTTCTACCGAGTGGGGGACCGAAATGGAAACGAGCGCCGCGTCACTACTCGGTGCGGGACTCGGATTCAACTATAACGTCGGTGGATGGTCCGCTGTGAGCTCGACTCTTAACCGAATTGATGGCGTCGTTTTGCACTGACGCTTCGCTCAGGAAGACTAGTAGTAACCTAGACTTTGCCTTTCATCATTTAAGCTATAATTAATGTACAAAAAAGCCGGAAAGTGGGGGGCAGGGGAGGTCAGAGCTCCCCCCCCCCCTCAAAGTATTCTTATAAGGGGGAACACCGGCGCCTCAATACCCCCCCCCCCCGCTTTCCCCCACCCCCCACCCCTCCCAAGATAATACGGGGGGACGGGAGGAGGGGAGGTAATACGCGAAAAGCTCGTCAGGAAGTCACCACGTCCGCCGTGTTGACTTCGTGACAGAAAATCAAAAAGAAATCGCCGTACACGATTTAGTGAAGCGAGCAGAAACTAACCCCCTAGAATAATCTTGTCTCTCAAACGAAATTCAGATTTTAATACCTAAATTTCGTATAGTAAAAAAAAAAATAGTTCATAAACAATAAAAAATGGCAAAACTGTACTTGGCTTGAGGCCCTCCCCCGCCTTCCTCCCCCAACGCATAATATACCTCCGGCGTTCCTGTTATAGTAGTAATAAGACTAAAATATGAAAGGAATGTTCGTTATTCATAAATTACAAATTTATGACTACTTGCTACATCTGCACCTTTTTTTTCATATTATGGAATGTTTTGTACCACCGAGAAATGCATGCGCATTAAAGGGAATATTTGTTTTCGACTTTTTGTAGACTTCTCCTTAACAGCTGTTGTTACCTTTCTAACGCATCTAAGCCACTGCAACTCTTGAGATCTTCGAAGTATTCATGTTGCGCAGTAAATAACGCACGCTTCAGAAAATCAGCGTTCTCTGAAGTGAGATATCACTTCAATGAACAACTTAATCAGCGTTGCTGCAAGGCATGTCCACACCCAAACACACGCGAGCTCTCACAAACACAGTCGCTCAAGTGCGCCTATTAGAAAGTGAGCATCTATATGCGCACATTCAAAACGCATTTGATGGTTGTTCGTTTCACAACAGAAAAAAGTTTTTGATATTATAGTTCAGATGAAAGAATATCTCCCTCAAGCCCGACACATCCGGCTTATCCAAGAATGCCCAATTAGCCATTGAAGTTTAAACGCGCGAAGTCGAGAGGAAGAACGAAACCAAAAAGAAACGTAGAAACTTTGAGTAGTGTTTTTAATCGCTTTCAACTTTATTTATGGCGATGCAAACTCGTCCATGTGGCATAAATATAACGAGTTCTGCTACAATTGACGCGAGGACGTAGGTACACGTCAACACTCAGAGATGATGAAGAGTATAGTGCTTGATAGGTAGGTTTCAAAGTCAGTCAGGATGACTTGCTTCCTGGTCCGATCAATCGACGAGACGGTCTCAACCTCTTTCCTCATGGAACAGTCATTTTGATCGTAACCGGTTCAATGACATTAGTGGATGCTCTCGATGCATCGTGTTTTTTTGTTATTCAGCTTGTTAAAAAAATACAATATACCTGGGGGTATTATTTGTCACGGCTGCTGTCCAGACTTGACAGAACGTCAAGCGATACGAGGCATCAAAAACACACGAAAGCATAAATTATTAGTGCATTGCTAACTGAGCTGACGTCTCGTGCTGGTGATGACTAACCCACTTTGTATACATGCGAGAGTGTGAGTGAGACTGTCGTCAGTCAGTATCTAGGTTTGTGATTCCAATTTTTTGTTTTAGATTAACTTGCCAACCGGCGTTTGTGTATGGGTCGACCCGAACTTCCTTATTGAAAAGTGGTCAACTTTAATAACGAGGCGGCTCGCTTCGATTACTCTGGAGGGTCGATTGTTGGAAGCTTTTGGGAACCGGAAATTTTCAGTTTATTTTGTCTTTTTTTAGATACATTTCTTATTTTTGTTTTTGCTTTTGTTCTTATCTAGGCTGCGTTTATCATTTAAAGACCGTGCGCCACATGTCGAACGCCTTGTTACCTTGTTGCGCGCCGAGAAACTAACGGAGATGAGAAGACGAAACCGCGCGGAGGACCTCAGAAAGAGTCCTGATTGGAATTATATGTTGGCAGACTTAAAGGTAGGCTTCCTTTGCCTCTTCTCATAGCCTCCTCTATACTCACAAAGCCTGGCAGTTCGACGACGGAGGCATAGAGTGCCTGGTCGCAGATTTGGAGCGCGAGGATCTGGTAGCACAGAGCATTGAAGAGCCATTTCTCGGGGAACCGAAAGCCCCTTGATACTTGTTTTAGAAGTAACGACAACCAATACAAATGACAGAGCACATTGCGACGAAACAAAGTGGCGCCATTCAGTTCAATCCTCTGCTCTGCGCCGCCTATTCGCTTCCTAAAACCTGCACCGTCACGCAGTCGGCGCTTCAAAGAATGTCGCTACTTATAGGAACCTCTTATCTAGGGACTTTAGGAGAACCTGGACGTCAGCGCAAAGCTTTTGCAGCGGCGAGAACCCGAAAAACACTTCTTCGCTCGGGGGAAGTGTGTTTCGGCGTCTCGCCGCAGCGGGGCACCAGTCACGTGGCTCTCCTCTCATCCGTTGTCTGCCGCTCCACCTTTTCCATTTAGGCTGCCGCTTTTCGTGGCGATCTGCCACGCTTTGTCAGTATTAGGTGGTTATGCTCCACTACACTTGTCGAACGCTTTCGAATACGTAAGCCGAATGCTGGACACCGGCGGCCCGTGCTCTAACGCGTTCGATGAGTGCAGGGGGAGACAAAAGCAGCTAGCTTTCGGTCTACCCACTAATCATTCCAATCAGAGCACGGCGTTCTGACGTCCCCACGCGCTCTTGTCTCTTTATCTCCCTCAGTTTCTCAGCACATAGAATTGCCAACACCGCTCTTGTAGAAGTCTATAAACTGAAAACTTCCAATATAGACTTTGCTATTCTTGATAATTTATCACAGAAAATGTTTAGTCGGTTCTTCTTTTCCCTCTTACAATATTTTTCACAATTGATTCTGAAGTCCTTGAAATCGTTGGCGCCCAGTTTTGCCTTACCGAAACAATGTGTGAATCAATTGTCAGCACACTAGGTATATAGTAAAGGTTATTTTGTCTCTTAATGGTGTCGATCTTTGCAAAACATTACATTGATTCATACCTACAAATGTTCCAATATCAAATTTTGTGAACTATAAATTTTTTGTTGCCCCGAAAACATCATGAATACTTAATACGCCGTTGCGACACCGTGTACGAATAAAAAAATTGACCGCATCTCCACGTGGTGAATGATGTTGCTTGGGGCGAAGCTCTGGTGGTGCTTGTCTGCATAGACGCCGAGCCGCAGCATGCTGAGCCTTTTCATTCATATCAGTGGGAGATTGTGTGGTTTTCTACTTTTTCTTTTTTTAAGAAGACATGGGATGGCATCTCAGAACTCCCTACTCTTTTTTTCCTCCTTTTCTTTTTTCATAATTTATTTCATCTTTTTTTTTCAATTTCTTCTTTTGCCCTACACGAGCACGTGAGCATGTGCTCACGTGCTCATGAGCACGTGATCTCACCAGCAGAAGCACGAGCACCCGACGCCGGCCTACGGCGGACGGCGGACGGCGGACGGACATGGCTAGCCCCTAAGGAGCTTCGCCCCTAAAAAAGGATACCTCTACAAACAATAAAAGTGTGAAATTAGGAATCTACATAAAATACACAAAACGACGACTCATATAATAACACCTCGCAGTAGCATTCAGTTACTTTCGGTGTCAAATAATTGAGTAATCTAAAAACAGTTTCTAGCGTAAGTTTTGAATCATATTATATCTCATAGCATCCAGAAGATGATTTGACTTTTGAAACTTACATTCTCTTTTTAAAGCGAGGATGTAGCACTAATCTGTCGCTTAACGTTGGGTTTCTTTAGCGACGTGTTTCCTAGGCTGTGTGTTCGACGTTCTCTTCGGCAGTCTAACATGAACCGTATACACGCGTGCCCGCAGACCCACTGGCATTGACGCAGTGCTCATAATATAATGCGGTTTGTGTTTCCTTTTTTTTTTCTACCCATCACGGTTATGGGACACATTTTTCACGACGGCGCACTCGGAGCTATCCGTGACGTCCGGCGGTTGCCCAGCGTCGTGCGTGACGAGGTTATGGCGGACGATACGCAGCCGCTCAATAGAACGGGCACGGCCGATACCGATGATTACTCGGTCCGATGGACCGCTCTCCGACGTATTCCTGTCCAATGTCGGGAGTGGACGCAAATGGGGCGGAATAAAGGATCCGTGCAGCGGGACAACACTTCCGGTTGTTTTTTTTTTTCATTTATAGACATCGCGAACATTTCTGCCTAGATTCACGCCGTGGATCGTATATAGATGGAAAGAGCAAGTCGTCTGCTTGTTGCGCTCGAGTTACGGTGACGTCAGAACGGCGCAGAGCTCTGATTGGCTATGCCTCGAAGGGTAGTGGGTAGACCTCAATGCTAGATGCCTTGAGGTCTACCCACTATTTATTTTTTTTCAATCAGCCAATAAGAACTCGGCGTTCTTATATCATAGTAACCCCTGTGTAAGAAGCAAAGAAACTTTCGCTCTGCGTACATTTTTTTATTTATTTAAAAACGAGGATAGGGTTAACGCCGTTTCCAAATTAAGGCTGGTTCATACACTTGCGCTTGCTTGTGATTAGCTGCGTTGCCGCCACTTGTAACCGCTATAAACGAGCGAACTTGGTGGCGTCATTCATTGGGTACCCCCGGAGCCCTTCAAATTTGCGTTTCAATCTATTTTGTTTACGCGTCACCCTCCTTCTTCGTGTGATTTAAATACTTCTGACAACGTTAAGACTTAAAAGAAACCATTTTTTTATGCAGAGTGCGTAGGTTTGATCTCGGAAATGTTGAAAACCCTTAAGTCTAGTTATACCTCGATGTAAAGTGTTCCAGGACAAGCTTATTGAAAACAAAAAATTGGAGTGTGTGCATGTTTATACAACCTAGAACTCAGCCTGCCTCAACGGGCGACTTGTCTGCGTCGGAACACGTTTCCTCGAGTTACTACATACACTGCGTCGTGCCGTGGGAACTCGCATCCTTATCGCGCAGTGTAAGCTTTCTCGACATAGACGAACGCATTTAAACTTCACTCGGTAAGACGGCCTATATATAGATCATTAATAATAGGCAACTTCTGAAAAAGACAGATTGTCATATTACTTTCAAATGGCTTCGACGAAAAATCAAGGAGTAAGTACTATCTCACAGTTTTTTTTTTTTCTTTGAGCCATCTTTTGTTTAAAGTGCGATAAATATATTAAACAGAATAGCTTGCAGCCTCAGCCTGCCTCCGCCGCGGCTCTGATGAGTTGTGGAGGAGGTACAGAATGGATAGCGTAACTGCTCTTCCGTACGCCAATCGCACTTTGAGCTCTCGCTGCTTGATGTCGTCTTTTGCGTGAAAAAGGTTTATTGCCATGTTTGCCAGCACTGTTTCTTTAATATCTGTTTCATGGAACTAGATCTTAAATCCCTCTCTGAACGGTGAATGGGCGGTCCTACAGCACAATATACGTACAAAAGGTGAAGGCTTGAAAGTAAACATTTGGCAGAGATCTGCCTGGTTGGGTAAGAACAATTAGAAGAGGGGAAGGAACGCCAACCAAAAATAAAAAGGAGCCCAACGTTTCGAAACCTGCTTGGTTTCTTCTTCAGGGGCGACTATGTGCGCGAGGAGCAAGTGGTCTTCTTTTACGGCGGTGGACGTGATGTTTTCGCGATCGTAATGTGGCTGAGCCCGCTGACGTAGGCGGATGGTAGAGCGCCAAGCGACCGATTGTTGTTTTGCGGTGTGGTTTGGATGTGCCATGACTCGACAAAAGAGCCTCTGCCGGGAATTTGTCTCAATGTCGAGGATGCGTGTGTTGTCGAAGTCAATGCGGTGGTCATTCAAGTCACTGTGTTCCGCAACCGCGCTGCGCTCATGATCGAATTTTCGCACGTCGTTTTTGTCCTGGCTAATTCGTTCTTTAAAGTTTTTGGCTTCGCCGATGTATGTGGCAGGGCAATCCGCACAAGGAATCTGGTAAATAACGCCTTGCGCTCTTTCCTTGGGGGGACGATCTTTTGGCCGGGGCATCAGGTGTCCAAGCGTTGACACTGGTTTGTGGGCCATCTGTATGCCTTCTTTTGCCAGCACACGCGCGAGCGCTTCGCTGCTTTCCTTTATGTAAGGGACGCAGACGCGCGTGGTGGAGCGGGGATGTGTGATTTCTTGTGGTCTTAGGCGTCGATCAGACTTACGTTGACGACGAGCGATTCGCTGAATAAAACTGCGCGTGTAGCCGTTATTTAGCAGGTCGGAGATGATGGTTTCTTCTTCCTTTTTTTCTGTAGTCCTCCGACGAGCAAATAGTCTTCGCTCGGGACAGGAGTGCCTGGACGACCGACGCCTTGTGGCTCGCAGGGTGGTTGGAATCAAATTGGAGGTAGCGCCCAGTGTGTGTGGGTTTTCTGTATACTGTGAATTCCAATTGATCTTTTTGTTTTTTGACCAGCACGTCGAGAAATGGCAGGGCGTCGTTCTTTTCAGATTCAACGGTGAACTGGATGGCCGGCTCGATGGAATTGAGGTGTGCCAAAAAGTTGTTCACTTCTGACTTCTTCATAGTGCAGAAGCAATCGTCGACATACCGTAAAAACACTTTAGGGCGTGCGGTGAAAGACTGCAGCGCGCGTTGTTCAATGGCTTCCATTGTCAGGTTGGCCGTGGTGACGGAGATGGATGCGCCCATTGCGGTTCCGCTGGTCTGCTTGAAGAATTCTCCTTTAAAGCTGAAGTAGGTGCTCCCCAGGCAGAACTCGAGTAAGCGGCACAGTTCGTCCACCGTAAGGCTGGTCCGTTCGTTCAGCTTCTTGTCTCCCTCGAGGGCAGCTCTGGTTGTGGCGACTGCCAGGGGAACCGGCACGCTGGTGAAGAGCGAGACGACGTCGAACGATACCAGGCTGTCGTCATCATTTACCTTTAGTTGCGAAACCTGTTCCACAAAGTGCCCGGTGTTCTGCACATAGGTCGCTGTGTTTCCAACGAGAGGAGAGAGAGTGCTGTGGAGGTAGTTCGACAATCCCCGAAGTGGTGAGGTTGTGAAATCCACGATTGGCCGGAGAGGGACGTTAGGCTTATGAATCTTAGGAAGACCGTAGAAACCAGGCGCAAACCCATTCCTGCACAGAAGCCGCAGATGAAGGCTCCGCGCGGCAGGGTACTTCTTAAAAATTTCAGAAAGGATATTGTTCAGTTTTGTCTGAACTTGTGATGTCGGGTCTTTCCTGAGCTTTTCATAGGCAGAGCTGTCGAGAAGGTCTCGAATCTTGTTCTCGTAGACTTCCTGGTCAAGGACCACAGTCGAGTTTCCTTTGTCCGCGGGTAGGATCACGATGTTTGTGTCTCCTCGAAGCCCCCGAAGAGCTACTGTCTCCTCTCGTGGAAGGTTAGGCTGTTGACGACGTGGAAGTTTCGACAGGATGCCGATCACCTTCTGCCGGACTCGGTCTCAGGCACTTGGATCTAGGTGCAAGATGCCGTCCTCGATTGTTGCAAATATTTTTGGCAGAGGGGGTTTTTTCGTGGTCATGTTGAAACCGTGACCCTTCGCCAACACACTGACCTCGCACGGGGTTAGTTGCCTGGAGGAGAGGTTCGTAACAAACCTAGTGGAATCAGTGCTGTGTATTGCTTCGCCTTTCTTCTTCAGTCTCAAAAGTTTCTCCCTCTGAGATACTCGTTGCTTGTCTGCGGAAGTGGAGGCGACACTGTCGGCGAAAGACTGAAGTGCTGGAAATATGCTTGTGATGCGGTGTTCTAGTTGCCGACGAATAAAAAAGAGGTCTAGTCTTTTTCGCTTTAGCGTGGCTTGACAATCGTGGATGCGAGCTTTAACCAAGCGGTGTTCTGCCTGTTCGATGATTTGGTTTCCTTCTCGCGTGTGGACAAGGCGTTTGAGGCAAAGGCTTCGGGGTACGACGTGTAGGTCCCGGCAGGTGCTTGTAAAATCTAAGTGAGTCTCAAACATGGCGATGGAGCGAGAAACGTTCACGTACCGTTTTGCCAAAATTGCTGCCTCTGCTCTGAAGTCCAGGCGTAAAGACTTGAAAGTAAACATTTGGCAGAGATCTGCCTGGTTGGGTAAGAACAATTAGAAGAGGGGAAGGAACGCCAACCAAAAATAAAAAGGAGCCCAACGTTTCGAAACCTGCTTGGTTTCTTCTTCAGGGGCGACTATGTGCGCCAGGAGCAAGTGGTCTTCTTTTACGGCGGTGGACGTGATGTTTTCGCGATCGTAATGTGGCTGAGCCCGCTGACGTAGGCGGATGCGCTCTTTCCTTGGGGGGACGATCTTTTGGCCGGGGCATCAGGTGTCCATGCGTTGACTCTGGTTTGTGGGACATCTGTTTTGCGGTGTGGTTCGGATGTGCCATGACTCGACGAAGAGCCTCTGCCGGGAATTGGTCTCAATGTCGAGGATGCGTGTGTTGTCGAAGTCAATGCGGTGGTCATTCAAGTCACTGTGTTCCGCAACCGCGCTGCGCTCATGATCGAATTTTCGCACGTCGTTTTTCTGCTGGCTAATTCGTTCTTTAAAGTTTTTGGTTTCGCCGATGTATGTGGCAGGGCAATCCGCACAAGGAATCTGGTAAATAACGCCTTGCGCTCTTTCCTTGGGGGGACGATCTTTTGGCCGGGGCATCAGGTGTCCATGCGTTGACTCTGGTTTGTGGGACATCTATATGCCTTCTTTTGCCAGCACACGCGCGAGCGCTTCGCTGGTTTCCTTTATGTAAGGGACGCAGACGCGCGTGGTGGAGCGGGGATGTGCGATTTCTTGTGGTCTTAGGCGTCGATCAGACTTACGTTGACGACGAGCTATTCGCTGAATTAAACTGCGCGTGTAGCCGCCTAACCTTCCACGAGAAGAGACAGTAGCTCTCCGGGGGCTTCGAGGAGACACAAACATCGTGATCCTACCCGCGGACAAAGGAAACTCGACTGTGGTCCTTGACCGGGAAGTCTACGAGAACAAGATTCGAGACCTTCTCGACAGCTCTGACTATGAAAAGCTCAGGAAAGACCCGACATCACAAGTTCAGACAAAACTGAACAATATCCTTTCTGAAATTTTTATAAAGTACCCTGCCTCGCGGAGCCTTCATCTGCGGCTTCTGTGCAGGAATGGGTTTGCGCCTGGTTTCTACGGTCTTCCTAAGATTCATAAGCCTAACGTCCCTCTCCGGCCAATCGTGGATTTCACAACCTTACCACTTCGGGGATTGTTGAACTACCTCCACAGCACTCTCTCTCCTCTCGTTGGAAACACAGCGACCTATGTGCAGAACACCGGGCACTTTGTGGAACAGGTTTCGCAACTAAAGGTAAATGATGACGACAGCCTGGTATCGTTCGACGTCGTCTCGCTCTTCACCAGCGTGCCGGTTCCCCTGGCAGTCGCCACAACCAGAGCTGCCCTCGAGGGAGACAAGAAGCTGAGCGAACGGACCAGCCTTACGGTGGACGAACTGTGCCGCTTACTCGAGTTCTGCCTGGGGAGCACCTACTTCAGCTTTAAAGGAGAATTCTTCAAGCAGACCAGCGGAACCGCAATGGGCGCATCCATCTCCGTCACCACGGCCAACCTGACAATGGAAGCCATTGAACAACGCGCGCTGCAGTCTTTCACCGCACGCCCTAAAGTATTTTTACGGCATGTCGACGATTGCTTCTGCATAATGAAGAAGTCAGAAGTGAAGAACTTTTTGGCACACCTCAATTCCACCGAGCCGGCCATTCAGTTCACCGTTGAATCTGAAAAGAACGACGCCCTGCCATTTCTCGACGTGCTGGTCAAAAGACAAAAAGATCAATTGGAATTCACAGTATACAGAACACCCACACACACTGGGCGCTACCTCCGATTTGATTCCAACCACCCTGCGAGCCGCAATGAGTCGGTCGTCCAGGCACTCCTGTCCCGAGCGAAGACTATTTGCTCGTCGGAGGACTACAGAAAAAAAGGAAGAAGAAACCATCATCTCCGACCTGCTAAATAACGGCTACACGCGCAGTTTTATTCAGCGAATCGCTCGTCGTCAACGTAAGTCTGATCGACGCCTAAGACCACAAGAAATCGCACATCCCCGCTCCACCACGCGCCTCTGCGTCCCTTACATAAAGGAAACCAGCGAAGCGCTCGCGCGTGTGCCGGCAAAAGAAGGCATACAGATGGCCCACAAACCAGTGTCAACGCTTGGACACCTGATGCCCCGGCCAAAAGATCGTCCCCCCAAGGAAAGAGCGCAAGGCGTTATTTACCAGATTCCTTGTGCGGATTGCCCTGCCACATACATCTGCGAAACCAAAAACTTTAAAGAACGAATTAGCCAGCACAAAAACGACGTGCGAAAATTCGATCATGAGCGCAGCGCGGTTGCGGAACACAGTGACTTGAATGACCACCACATTGACTTCGACAACACACGCATCCTCGACATTGAGACCAATTCCCGGCAGAGGCTCTTCGTCGGTCGAGTCATGGCACATCCAAACCACACCGCAAAACATCAATCGATCGCTTGGCGCTCTACCATCCACCTACGTCAGCGGCCTCAGCCACATTACGATCGCGAAAACATCACGTCCACCGCCGTAAAAGAAGACCATGCTTGATCCTCGCGCACATAGTCGCCCCTGAAGAAGAAACCAAGCAGGTTTCGAAACGTTGGGCTCCTTTTTATTTTTGGTTGGCGTTCCTTCCCCTCTTCTAAAAAGTGAAGGACAGGTTGCTGTACTCACGTGACTCATTCAACTGTACCAAAATGGCAAGCTTGACTGGAGGTTACACGCCAAACAACTGGAGACAAAAGAAGGCAGAGTAACACACGACAGGATCTGTTACCCAACTACCTTGTTAGAATACCTTTCTAATCAAATGCTGCTGAGTACAAAGATATTGTAGTAGTAATTAATTATCCTCCCCGGTAACATGCAACAGACCGCCTTCGGAAAATTAATAGTAATAATGCACAAGAAAGAAACGCAAGCCGATCACAGACAAGAAGATGAAGTAAATACACCCTAGAAGTTTTTTTTGCGCGACACAAGGGACAACCACAAGCGAGTAGACACGGACAAGCGCTTGTCGGTGTCTACTCGCTTGTGATTGTTTCTTGTGTCGCGCAAAAAACTTCTAGACTGCATCATGAACCAACAAGGCCAACAACAAGTTTTAAGTAAATACACACAGCGCTCCTCTGTGTCTCAAGGTTTTCGTCTTGTCCTTCTTCGTGTTTCGCCGTCCTTGTGTCCTAATCTTCCAACGAGCTCAAGTAGCTTCATTTCTGAATATCAATAAATAAACCAAATCATTTTTCCGAGGACCCAGTGAGATCATCAAACGTCGCAGCGTCCAGCTCTTAAATTGCTTCTCTTTTTTTTTCTTTTCTTCTTATGCCTCTCCAAAGGAGGGTTGAGATCACGCGAACGCAACTCGTGAGCGCATGCTCGGCTAGCCGTGCCGTGCTGCGAGGTACTGCCAAGTCCCACGGATGCCGTCCGTTTTGGGCCCTGCGTCAACAGTGAGGCGTGCCAGATGGATGGCGAGCGTGCCTGGATAGGTCGTCCAGGAAGTCGTGCCCGTGGACTATTCTTCACGACGACTGTCCCGCGTAAAGTCCCCCTGCTCTTCACGCTGATAGCGTTCTGTCCTTGAACGTTTTTACAACGCCACAACATTTGAGGACATTGCCACGAAAGATGTAATAGCCCCCTTTCGAAAGTAATGTGCTGATTATTACAAGGTCGGAACCACCGCGCGATGGCGGAACAAGAGACATCCTGGAACGTGCAAGTCATTCCATCAGATAGCGGAGCTGACAAGCCAATCAAACGGTGTCGAAAGTCCAACGTCACAGCCACCATCACGTTTTTCTGCGCGTCTTCTAAACCAACCGAACACATAAAGTGTGCCGCGATGTCGCGGTTTTAGTTTGTGCCATTGTGCCTGGGGTTCCACATCTGCGAACAGGGGGCAGTCTTTCGAAAGGAGTCTTTACCTGGGAAAGATCAGTCAAAGTTGACGTTGTTTATTTACGAAAAAAAAAAACGATAGTTATATACTGTTTTACTCTAAAGGCCCGTTCATGCATACACCAAGGCACTGCATCGACGTTATAAGTCCGCGCTGTAAATAGCAGCGATCTTGCTGAGGCAGAGCTGACATCCCACCGCGATACAGCGCAGATACGGTGACGCATCAGTGCTAAGTTAGGCTCGAGCCAGCGCTGTTATTAGTGTTGATTGAGCGTTGCAGCCTATGTGTAAACAGTCCTTTAGTCCTAGCACAGCCGGCGCTATGCGGCGCGCAAGTTCGTCTGCTTCTTTTGCAGGGGTTGCGATGATGTCAGAACGCCGAGCTCTTAA
The DNA here is from genome assembly GCA_013358835.2 of Ixodes persulcatus. Lineage (NCBI taxonomy): Eukaryota > Metazoa > Arthropoda > Arachnida > Ixodida > Ixodidae > Ixodes > Ixodes persulcatus. The sequence continues at coordinate 625,738 of JABSTQ010009236.1, forward strand.
TGGCTGATTGAAAAAAACCAAAGAAAAATGAATCGGCAGACCTGAAGGCATGTAGCATTGAGGTCTACCCCCTATCCTTTCAATCAAAGCCAATCAGAGCTGGGTGTCGCTCTGACGTCACCGCAACTCCTGCGTTAGAAGCAGACGACTTTCTCTCCGCGTACGATCCGACGGAGCCGATCAAGCAGGTCCAAAATTGCATCATCACGGCGCTCGTCGTTTGCGGGCGTTTACAGTCAAGTCAAATCAAAATTTGGGGGTTTTACGTGCGAAACCAACGACGGGCATTTGGCGCGCCCCAGCAGAGGACTGAGGATTAATTTGGACCACCTGGGGATCTTTTGACGTGCAACCGAAAGCTCGGTTACACGGCGCCTCCTCCGCAATAAGCCTCCATCAGATTGCGTCGGGCGTTTACAGTCACCGGCTCAATGAATCACGCAAGGTGAATGCACCGTGATCGTAAGTTTATTTTCTCCGTGTAATTGGTTTAGCTGTCCAGAGCCGGATAATTTACTCCATCGCTCGGGTTTAGGGTGAAACTATATATGGCGCCTGGAACGCGTCTCCGACTGGTGTGTTTACCGCATCTAAGAAAGTGGTTCATCGAATTTCCCCTGATAACGTCAGGGAAGTGTCATGCTGTCGCCCGTCGCGATCCTGGCGGCGTCCCAACAGCTGTGGTGTATGTGGCAGACGCCTGTTCTGCTGCAGGTCGCTCTCCAGTGTGGCAGTCCACGGAAGCTTCGGCAGCCAGAAATTGGGACGCCGTGACGACAGCGACACTAGCGCTCGGTCGTGCTACTCGCAGCTTCTCGTTAGCATTTCTACGACCAACCGCCAGGACCGCGGCGTGCAAGAGAACGACACTTCGGCTTCCGTGACGTCATTTGTTGCAACTTCGAGACCACTTTTAATGTATGGGCAACATAGGAAGCTAAACACATCGGTCGAAGATGCGCTGCAGGAACCGTAGTGAAACAGAGCTTAGGCCTTTCCAATAATCGCCTTCTGTGGGCTGCCGTTTTTGCCTCCTGGGCTGTGGAACGCGTTCTGAGCTGGCATGGTAGCTCTATTTTTCACGAGATATGAGGTGCCGCGCATGCGTCCACGGCCCAGTTACTCGGCATTTTTCCGCTCGGGTGATAAGTGCTGAAAGTGTCTGTACAATGCACCTTCGCGATTGGAATCCCGGCTTAATCCTTGAAACGCGAGCCGAGGTGAGGTGCACCTAGGACTCTTCAGCCAGAACGTTTGCTGCTTGTCGTACTACGTTGCCAAGCGCCTCTTCCTGAAGCATACACCACTGTACGCGGAAAGAAACTAAATCATTATTTCTAAAACATGCAGGTGCTGTCTTCGACCGCGAAAGAGGGCGAACAATGGAATAAAATATCTAAAGCAGTAACAAATAAAAAAAGAAAGAAAAATATCTTAAGTCCCAAAGTGCTCATCAGAATGCTCCAGAAGCCGCATGGCCATTGCATCAACGGGGGCTGCGCTCGCGGCAGCTCTGGCTTCCACGACGTGCTGGAACAGAGGCTGCGATCGTTATAAAGTCAGCTCCAATCTTTAAACGTGTCCCCTCCTATAATATTTGATGCCGTGGTTCCACATCGATACCTCCTCCCGCGTTGCGAAACAGTAAGTGCGTCGTTAACGCTGACCGTCGGCGATGCAGCGCGGACGCCGCCATCTTGGCGGAAACGTTATGCGGCGCCAGCATCGCTCAATATGGCAGCGCACAGGAGCCTTTCGTGCAAACGCACATAGTACAGGTCATATCCAGGGGCGCTCCCAAATAGTTTAAAAGCAAATAGCGGTAGCGATAAACGGGGAAATGAATAAAAAGAAAAAGCCTCAAGTAGCAGTGAAGGTAGTCTTGACCAAGAGCAGGCAACAGATCAAAGTATAGCCTGCCAACGCGGACGTTTGGTGATGGTATAAAACCGCAAACACACTGAACGCACACACACGTGAAAACCGCAAACACGCAAACGCACACACACGCGAAAGACACGATGCACCCTGCAGACAATAAAATATCTGTTGAAAAGCGTCACAGCTTCTTCGAAACATCTTTGCCTCGAGCATTTCTGCAGACCGTTTCGTATGTCCAACGTGACAAGACCTTCGTACGAGGAAGAGGCCCGTCCCCAGACAGTGTCTGCAGAATGTCCTTTGCAGGATGTATTGACGGTGTGACCGCGGCCTAAGGTTGCTATCACGGGGCACCATGCCGGTGACGAGAGGTGAACGACCCTTTGGTGCGTCCGCGTTCCCGGGACAAAGAAGCTCGTCCTACTCGAAACCCTCGCAACGGAAGAGTCGGTCGCAAATCACCGAGTTGCACGAACAGGCGGAAACGGCGCCAGAGCCGTACGAGCGCGCGGCTGCCAGCCTTTCATCCGTGTACGACCGCCATTCAGAACGGCGACACGAGCCGTACACCGCACGCAGTTGCAGAGCCTGGAGGAGGGTGTTGCTTATTCTCTCCGGCCTCTTGACACGTGCCGAGAGGACGATAATTGAGAACGTTTCGGTGTCGGTCGGCCGAGGGAGCGCCTTGCTCTTTGGAAGCTCATCTCACTCGCCGTCATGCAAACGCGGGGAGGGCTCGTTATCAGCGCCAGTCGCAAATTGCGGCCAGTCGGGCCTCGCTTCTCATTACTGCACACGCTGGCGTTGGAGTCGCAGCGCACTCTTCTTCTCCCCGCTTCTGAGTGTGAATGTGATGCTGCTCTTGTTGTTGTTGCTGTTGTGGTTGTCATTGTTGTTGTTATTCTCGTAGTTCTTCTTGTTCTTGCTGTTCCTGTTGTAGTTCTCGTTGTTGCGCTTGTTGTTATTCTGATTGTGGGTGGTGAGGTTGGCAGCCAGTGGCCGTGGCACTACGATTGAAGAATCGTGCGCTATGCACCTTTTCTACAAGGGTTCAGCCATCTTGAATGTCGTCACTCCTGGTACGCGGTAAAACATTGTTTTCATATCTCCACGCCGCCTGAAGGTATTTACGAAAAATACATGATTGTCACACAATCTCGTCTTGCCTTACCTATATTTTCTCGCATATTCCAGGTAGAAATGTTTTACTATTTTTTCGTCCCGCAGACCAGATACGGTACCCACGTGACTGAGAACGTCAGGAAACAGAAAATTTATATACCTACGTTCCGAGCTTTTCCATGCGCTTCTGGTTGTGGGTGAGACATTCGTTCATGTGTGTTCAGTGAAGCCACGGTCACTCTGGTCGTGCATCGTACGAGGGACAAGGTGTTCGCACGAGTCGTGACGGCAGAATTATCCACGGACACACCTGAAACATGCTCGAAGCATGTGTGTTTCACACGTGTGCTTGGAACACGTCTGCGAGCAATGTTTGTATGGCCAATGTGACAGGACCATCGTACAAGACGCCTCAGACTGTCTGCAGAATGTCTTTAGTATGCTGTATTAGTGGTACGTGACCTAGGTTTGAGGGAGTCACCGGGTACTGCGGCGGAACGCCGGTCCACACTCAATTTATCTTACATACTTTATTCACCTGCAAGGGGACAACGGCAGGGCCTCTGATTTTGATGCCCGCCCTTGAGCACGCGCTCGTTGCCTTCTACAGTTCTATTGCTGCGGGTGGAGGCGCGAGGCTCACGATACACGAAGCGTTCTAGAAGGTACAAAGCTCGCACTGCAGGAGGGACAACTAAAACTTCTCTCTGCCGTTCTCCTTCTAAGAGGGACTCTACGCCATTCCAGTATTTGCGAGTCCTCAGCCCAGCACGCGCATGTACGTCACCTCAGAAAGCGAGCGAATCACGCGCCATACTCACGAACTCTGAGAATAGAGCAGGCCATGAGCCCTCTTTTGGAAATGTCTATACAAGTTGACTACGAAGGACTTAGTTAAGAAGCGGTTAGCACAACGCCAACGGCCTTTTTATTCGCACCGCGGACCTACCAGACGTGTACGTTCCACCGAAACTGCCGGTCTCTAAACATTGCATACCACGCTTTGATGCTTTCAAGCAAGTTTCTCAACTGTCGTTAAACTGAAACCGGTGACACACATGCGTGAGAGCACAAAACTCGCTGCGCTTTCGTTTCTGTTTTTATTTTTATTGACGGAATATTGAAACAGCTGATCGCAGCACCACCTGCAACAAAGAAAACAAAACTCGACGAGTCTCTCTTTTGTCCACCATTAGGTGGACACGCTTGTTTTGTACTGTATTTTGTGTTTCTATATGTTGCAGTTGCTACAATAAGGTTTTCTCGGTACACAAAGACACAACAACTTTACACTCACCACGTACTTAAGAAACCTCGTTTGGTTCATAGTGCAACCAATATAATATTTTTTTTTCGCTGCATGAACTGATTGTAAGAGAGCTTTTCAAATAGCACTCAGTCGACAGCACCTCTATAATTCATGGTCACTGATGAACGAGGTAGAGGGACTTAGAGCGATAAACTGTTATCCTGTTCACCAGGCAAAAGTGACCCTCCCCCCCCCCCCCCCTTTCTCGGGCTGCCTCCATGTTGTATAATTTTGACCACTAAGCACGTGACCGTACCAAATCCTGAGGCTTTTGCGCAACACTCAGGCGAGATTTGTATTTCGATCGCTGTAAAAAACATGATTAAGTGTTTTTTTAAGTATGTTAGCCCCAGAGATCATTGTCTAGCTCCGATAAAAACCCAAAATACAGCACCGCGGCTGACGGCATCTATCGGAGGTATTGCGAAGCTGCCCGAGTTTTTTGTCGTAAAGGCACATTTTTGACTTAAATTAGAGGAAACATAACTTATCTCGTCGGTGTTGTTATTAAAGATCAATGTGCAATTATTTGCGCGCGGTACTTCGTCGAAATCCAGACGTAAAACTATAAGGTCACGTGTCTATGGTCAAAAAGTGGCAACACGGCGGTGGCCCGTTGGGGGTCATTTTCAGCTGCCAGTTTATCGCTCTAAGCCCCTCTACGTCGTTGTCAGTGATGCAGACTGTTGGGTGCACCCGCATATCGCCGAAAGAAAGGACGCACCTGTAGTCATATAGCTTTTTTTATCACATATGCTTAAATTGATAATTTAAAATCTTTCGTGAACAAAAGCTGACAGTAAGAAATTCATCCCCCCCCCCCCCCCCCCATCCCCCAAGCCCCCTTTTTTTCAGTTCTTAATGTTTGAAGGAAGACTGGAGTGATCTTTCCGCGGGACAACTGACCCGGTGCTTTACCGAAACGTTTGGGACTTTCCCAGGTTTCGTTGTCTCCTGAGTTGTTAGATACGCAACTTTTTCCACTGAAATGACGAAAAGTTCAACAATAAGTGATTTGACTTTTTTTTCGTTACATCCTAAAGCATTAAGCATACCTATTCCTCACACCTCTCGCCTGCAGAAACGTCAAGAGCGTTTGTCGCAGAAAAAAAAAATATTGTTAAAAAATTATATATATATATATATATATCTATATATATATATATATATATATATATATATATATATATATATATATATATATATATATATATATATATATATATTAACCTACATAGTAAGGATTAATCTATTAATATATTCATCCGATGTTAAAATCACTAGCTAGGTGGCGCAAGCTGCAGCCCGATTCAAAGAGTTTAGCCGTATTCATTCACCAATCTACATTTAACCAATTCACTACCGACCGTCGTAGATCCACGCTCACTTTTAATACTTAAGCCTGTTGTAGAGGGAGCGCTTCTACTTGCGATTTTGTAGTTTCGACGCCACTATTACGGCAGAAAAAAAAACAAGAAAAAACGTATTAGTGGTGCTTGATGTCGCAACTTTGAAATCGCGAGCAAAAATCTTAGCACGTGAATAAGGGTTTATACTTGGTATTATTTTCCTTTTAGCTCGACGATTTCCTTCGTGCTTAAAAATAAGGGAACGACTAAGTAATTAATCTAAAAAAAGGAGAAAACAAAAACACCGCTTTCAGTCCGGATTCGACACCTCCAATTATCAGTCATCTCCTTTCCCACTCTCCGACTTTTGCGCGTCAGCTCAGAAGTGCGTCCGTTTAATTTACGGCGCGCTACTTCTCTCTTTTTCGCGAGCTCCGTTTTACAAACAAAAGCAGCCTCGTTTAGGGGTGCCCCTGATTAATGGTGTTTTGAGGAGTGCGTGCGCCCCCCTTGCCCGCTCTTTGACTACTTCCCCACTCGACGTTCTCCCCCCAACTCCTCCTCTTCGCGGACGAGAGTCGCGTTTAAGTGAATTCCGTCTCGTTGGCCATTCCATTCCTCTGTTACTAACCAGACGGAACCTTTTTTTTTTTTTTTTTTTTTTTAATTTGTGCCAGTTTGGCAACGAGTGCTTTAGAAATCTAACTGCATAGACCCTGAAGGAGGTGTTTTGTTTTGTTTCTTTTTTTGTTTTGTTTCACACGCTGTTTCATGAGCAGGGAAAGAGGAAACTTTTGAGTAGTCAAACGCACGTACACTTTAAAGTCGCGCTACGCTGCAAAAACAGCATAGAAAAGGAAGTATGCAGACACTGCATGACGCGTGTTTCTTTCTTATGTGACTGTCCTATGACATTGGGCATACAAAAAAAAAACTGCACTTAGAGAGACATCTTCGAAGCATGCGTATGTATGGAGCAAAGATTCTTCGAAGATGCGTGAGGTGTGTTCGCAGGTAATTCTCTCATCATGTCTGCGGCATCCAACACCGCGTTTTTCTGTATTCATGTATGAGCAGTGCGATTGACTCTTTAAGACGTGTCTTTTTTTTTGTGTCTTTTTTACACGTTATTTTATGAGCAGCGTAAGCGGGTGATTGGGCATACTCAGGTGCAACGACTAAGCTCTCGGAAATCTGGAACGGCTACTCTCCCGCAAAAAATTTACTCGGTAGTGAGTCAATCGCTTGAATCTATGAAGGAAGCTTCCCGAACGACGGGGTTGGGAACACCTTTCGTATACATTAAAAAAAAAAAAAAAAATCAGTTTGCGTTGTGTTACTGAGTGTGACGTTTCACTTTGCTCGTTGCCACAGCGCGACTGTGTTGTGTGAACCACGCATTTACATGGTTCTTATAAACCTCATTCAGAGTCGGTCAGACACGCATCTTTGAACAAAGTTTGCTGCATACATGGGTACGCTTCGAGCACATCTGCAGGCTGTTTTTGTATGACCAATATGTGACGGTCACAGAAGGAGGAAACACACCTCGGGCAGTCACCAAAAGAGTAATTTGATGACGTTTGGTAGTGCTAAAATTACTCGAAACCTTTTCTGTTTTTCCCTCCCCCTTTGTAACGGTGTCCCTTGTTTCAGTGTACCCTACTGAGGAATCCTCGAACTAAATAACGGCTACTCATTTATAAGCCACTTTCGATTACTCCTCTTTTCGAGCAATCTAGTAATATAATTGAATTCCTTTTAACCGAGTAGCAGTGTAATTTTAGTCGCCTCTTTTTTTTTTTTTCGAGTAATGTGTACGAGACTGGTTCACCCCTTAGCTGACAGTGCAGTTGACGCTAGGAGCTCACGGGATCAGTCCTACTTTTATCTTTCGCCACGTGATCACGCACCATCCCATACCCATGCGCAGAGAGTGGCTGCAGACAATGATAGGAAGGTGGTGGATTGGTTTGGGGAGGGTGTAGCTTCCACACCGCTATCAGCTCAAAGTTGAACGGAATATAATTGTAAAATTAAAAAAAGCATAAAAAATTCAATCTACTTTTTTTTTTCTCGCGAATATAAGTCTTTTTTGCTTAAGGCTCTAATAAAAAAGAAATCATATTACGAAGCAGTTTTCAGAACCTTGCCTTTATTTTATGCACTAATTAATTGGACACAGTTCCCAATACACGAGCGAATGCGCAAAAAAAAATTTCCCAATCATAATAAAAGAAGCAATCTAACAACAAGTTAAATTCTCAAACTGTGGCCCTGTTCAAGAAAAAAAACACGTGTTTGTCTCGTCGACTGAATCCAACGTTGCTGATCTAATTAAAAGAGGTTTGCGCTTAATTCTAGATATACAATATAGAAGCGCATGACGTACCTTTACCTTATATTGAATTATTACTTTTTTATTGACATAAACTCCTTCGAAGAGATGCTGACTGTCATTAAAACAGAGCCTGTGCATATTATGTCTTGAGCGTTAATAATAAGTTAAAGAAAACAGATAATCAAAATTATGTTTTTTTCGTATATTTATGGGTTTTTTTTGCGTTCACATCTCGCGAGTTGTCTGGCAATTGGCATCCTTGTTGACTTTTTCTGGTTCGTTTTCGTCGTTTTTATTATTTCGCTCAGTTGTACTTGTTCAAAAAGTACTATAAGTATTTCCATCATAATAAAAAAATAGAAAATAGAAAAGCAATAAAAATACTCTGACCTGTTGTTGTTGTTTTTATTTCTGGATAAGTCCTGGTCGTCATATCATCGCTTGGCGACAAAATGAGATTGCTGCATTATCTGATAAGAACGCCAAAGAAGCGAAAACAATTAAAGCAGCTCACCCCCTGCCTTTCTTAACTTGTCACCGACTCCAATCACCGACAGCTTAAAAAAGAAGGGGTGTGTATTCGTTCTTCGGCGTCCCGATCAGCGCATGTTTCATTCTCATGGGATGCCGAGCGACTCCTCGCTACGTCCTGCGCTTCCTAAGCTATCATTGACATATGCGGAGCGGAAGTTCGTCTGCTACTTTTTGCAGGGGGTTGTGGTGACGTCAGAAAGACGCCGAGCTCTGATTGGCTTTGATAGTGGGTAGACCTTGTGGGGGACAATGAGCCGCACTGAAGGTGGAGGGCAGCGACCTCAAGGCAGCTTGCTTCGAGGTCCACCCCGTATCCTTCTATCAAAGCTCCAATCAGAGCTCGGCGTTTTGACGTCATCACAACCCCTGCAAAAGTAGCAGACGAACTTGCGCTCCGCGTATATAGAATTCCGTGGTTTCGTAGTTTATTCGTTAAATTCGGAGGGTGACTTTCGCAGCTTATTTTTCTAAAAAAAAATTAAGAAATTATCGATTTTTAAATTTTTTTAAATGACCAATTTTCGGAAATTCGGAGATTCATTTAACTCTTCAAAACATTCTGTATTAAAAAAAAAAAAAATTGACCAGAGTTGCGTTAAGGTGCAACCCCACCCTTGGTTAGCGTGATTTTGAACCAGGCGATGGGATCGCCTTCCAGACATGTACATCAATGCAATAAATCGTGTCTCGTAGCGCTTCGATACGGTGAGGCAATTTTTTCTATTTCCTAAAATTAACATCCATGGCTCTTGGGTTTTTTTTTTTTTTTTGCGCACGCCCTTTTTGTGGAACGCGCACGGCTGCACTAGCTCTTGTACAAAAGGGGGCAGTTGCCTATAAACATACACGCAATAACACTATTATTATTGGTAACGCTCCCGCTTCACACACAGCGGACCCGTGTTCGATTCCGCTGTGGCGGCGGGCGATCTTTTTCAATAATTTGGCAACGTCAATGACGGACGCCCTACATCGCCAACCACAGCATCAACCGCAACAATCACCGCAACTCCAACATCAACATCAACAACGGACGTCATTTCAAGTGGTGGGAAGAGCCCATAACAGCTATTGTTGGTAAACAAATATCCGGACACGACAATACGCTAAATATAAAAGAAATCAAATGTATCGAATCATATGCCTGCAGCCGCATTTGGCACTGGCGCCCTTGTTATTGGTAATACTAACTGTCTTAAGATAACTCTCGCAATGTGTTGCGTCAATTAACGTGCATACTTTGAAATAACTAACAGCTCGAACGTTGTCACTGGGAAGCAAGAAGCTCCAGCTGCCCTGCAATCCTGTGAAATCTGTAGGTGCACAGCTTTCACTCTTATAAATACGCAATTCCTCCTCTCTCTAAGAAGCACAAACAGTAGGCTCCAAACTGGAAACAGGAAGAGTGGTTATTGTCGTGACCCAGAGGTACAATGACCCGTTGTTCTGAACGAACGTTGACGAGATAAACGGTGGGCTTCCTTTTGTCATTAGTCCGATATTTCGAAAGAAACTCCTCAGGACCATCGACCCTTTGACCTCACGCAAGCTATTCGTAAAATGCTGTTTTTCTTACTTTTTATTTTTCCATCTTGACCTGAAAATTGATAGACATGCTGCGCTGCGAAGTTAAACGCGTTTAACTTCGCAGCGCAGCACGTCTATCAATGCACATCCAACTAGCCCAAACCCAAATGCAAGCTTTATTGACCTGAAAACTTTTAGTTTTTTTTTTTTTTTAAGTATATATCCGATTTGACGAGAAATTTTTGCGCAGAGTGTTTTTCGGAGTATTTTCTGATTATTCGAAAACACGATACCCTGATATAGATCAATCTCAAAACGCCAGCCTGATTTCTTTGTTAAATGCATGCGCTTTCGCTTTTTGTATTACTCTGTTTCTCTGGCAGGTCCACATGTACGGGGTCCTAATCCCGGCGTTAATCCCCAGAGAAGTTTCGAGACCCCTGAATCGTTCCTCACGGTTACCATAGAACTAAATCCCGAGTCCCTTTGTCTTAATGGTAGCGCCGCTCCTTGTGGGATTTCATCGCCCATATGGGATTACCCCGTTTAATATAAAACAAAACAACAATAAAGTGTAGAGAAAAAGATGAAAAAAGAAATGAACCCCCTCTCGTGTGAGCATTGTGTCTGCGCTCTGAGATAGACGCAAAGCTCAAAGTTCATGCATTCTTTTTTGAATTTTTACCGCTTCTGGAAACAGGTTAATTGAGTTTTGTGTGTGTGCGTGTGTGTGTGTGTGTGTGTGTGTGTGTGTGTGTGTGTGTGTGTGTGTGTGTGTGTGTTTGTTTGTTTGTTTTAAGAACTCTTCAGTGAGCGTTTGTTGTCCCCGCTGTAGATGATAAATTTAGCCATTGCCATAGAAGCAGGCTACGGAGCTCTAATTAATGAGGAGATGAAACTAGGAAGGGCGCTTTGTGCCTCTTGTTTTTCATAGAGCTGGCGGTGTTCACCCAACACAAGGCCGGTGAATATGACTCTTTACGTCATCCACCTCGATCGAGGAAGAGGTGCCGATCAAACACGAGTGCTGCGCGCCAATGTTCAGCTGAGACTCGGGATCGATGCGGCTTCGGTGATTGGTCACGATCCCCAGCCGAGCGCAGACGCAACTTTCGGCTACTTCAGCCATGCGCTGCATTAGAAACACAAACAGATAATCCGTGGTCTTAATCCGTCAGCTTGTTTTTCAACTTCGCCCTTAGCTGCTTGACGACAGAATCTCCTGCCCAACGACAATGCATGCTTGTTCATTCACGAGTTATTTGCGTGCGCTTGTTTGCGCTTCATAGAGGAATTGCGGGGAAACTTGCTGTAAAGCCGGCGTTTGCTATACGTCTACCAGTATACGATTTACTGACATCTCTGTCCTTGGACATGCGCTGCGTCGATATTCGGCGAGTCTGTCGGACCACGTGTTGATTCATCTTTCACAGCTAGAGACGCCCAACTGGTGATGCGACGTTGCATCGTGACAACTAAACTAGTTGCAACATGGCGAAACGCCCCGATTCCCAGAGTACTACCAAGTAGCGGAGCGCGAGGCCTATCATACGTGCTAGGCTACCTAGAGGCAACTAGGAACTGATAAAACTACGCAGTGAAAAAGGTGGCTGCGAACGTGCGCGCCAACCCCGATAATGCACACCTACGTAGCCCCTCTCTTCGTTCCGCAGTTTTATCAGTTACTAGTTGCGCAGAATCCATCGAAGACCGCGCTTTCCGCTGCTTGCATTTCAATTGTGCCCTATAGACCTTTCCAAAATCTAGCTTGTGGCCGGTGCCATTGTGAGCGTTCGTGCGTATGGCGCGTGCTTTGCTCGCTTTCCGAAGCGACGAACACGCACGTGCTGGGCTGTGAAGATCGCACGCTGGACTGTGATTTTGTAAACATTGGAAAAGTGAATAGCACATTCGTTTTAAAGACCGACCTACAGAGACAAGGAAATCGGTTCCCAGATTCCTTCTTTAATTCCCGCTCTTTTGCCCACCTCTCCCCGCAAGAGCGTGTCTCCGAGCTACTCCCCGCAGAAAGGAGAAAGGTTTCCCTCTTTTCTTAAGTGGGAAGAACGAATTGGGGGCGAGTTTTCTCCTTTCTGGTTGCTCGCCGGCCTTCGAGCGTACGATGCACCGAACGAAGGCTGTCTTTCTGGGAGTGTGTCTCGTTCCTCTGGGAGTTCAATTTCATGATTTTCCTCGAATCTCCTATTTTCTTCCTGCGCGCTAACTTGGCACAATCCTTTCCTAAAACGACTGACAGCTTAAGGAAGGCAGGGCATTGCTTATTGTGTTCAAGCTTTTTGCTTCGCGATTCTTTCTTCGGCGTTATTATCGGCTAGTGCCGCAACATTACTGACTGCGCAACGCTAAGGCGCATGGAACGCCCAGCGTTTGTTAAGCTGTCGTTGATTCTATAGCTGTCAGGACGCCTTGCGGAATTTTCCGGCCCGTCGAGCAAATCCGCGGCTTCCAAGAAGTCGCCACTCCTACACTCGAAAAAAAAAAAAAAAGGTATGTGCGTCTACCTTCCCGCACAACACTCGGATAACCAATCACCGCAAATTAAGGAAGCACCTCAACGAATGACGATGTCGAAGCATAAGATTATACAAAAAAAAAAACGCAGTCTGAGTTGTGACATTAAGCAATGCGAAACGTCACGCTTGCATTGCTTAATGTCACAACTAAAAGCAGCGTTTTTGGTCTAATTTAGGCTTCAGAATTGTCATTGACTGCGCTGCCTCTGTAAGTTGCGGTGATTGGCTAATCGAGTGTTGTGCGGGAAGTAGGCGCACAGACTTTTCTTGTCCAAACAGTATAGTTCGAATAGCTTCAGAAATTAATCGAATGTGTATGAGGGACGAAATTTCGAAAACAAATAAAGAAAATGCATTGCGCGTCAACTGCTTTCTACGCTCTGCTCACCCCCTGAACTGCGAGTGTGACGAAAGCTACATCCTCGTTGGACCAGTCATATCGTCTCTTTCACCACCACGTTATCACGCTCTCCCGACCATTCCCAAGAGCAGAGAGAAGAGACTAGGAGATGAAGGGAAGGAGACTGATTCGTTCGGCGACCGCGTAGCACCCACCGCACTGTCGACCAAGGACCGTAAACGAAGTATAATACCGAGCCACTGCACGCAAACGATGAGACCAAACTTTTAAACTCCCGATGACAGCACGGGTAGACACAGAAGAAACCGCCTGAAAGAAACTAAGGGCGTAAAAACAAGCATACATGTGAAACAGTACACGAAGGGAAGGAAAGAGAGAGATAGTGGTTGTGAGGGAGGAGGAACGCAACTTGATAAAGCATTTTGTCGCACACGCGGTGCATTTCTCTCGCACGCTCTTATTGTTTGGACGCCATTAAGAACGTCGGCCCTGGTTAGCTCCCCTCTCCACGAAAGAGGCATTTGTGGAACCCTCGAACTGGATTGGATTGGATTGCGTCTCCCCTCGGCCTCCTCTCATCTTTCATGATTCTCTCTCTCGATCTTCCCCTCTCTTAACGTTTGTCCCTGGTCCTTCGCTGAGTTTTGTTTGCGCGTCGCGGGGCTTCGAAAACGCTGTCGTGAGCGGGAGGCAAAGCGGCTAACGCCGTTACACAACGATTGATCTAATTACTAGTTGTCCTTAATTACGAGCAATTAAAAGAGGCGGCCGCGGCTGCGGATTTAATCCGATTTATACAGAGCGCGCTTCGCGTGGGAGAGGGTGCCCCGCAGTGGCGGTCCGTTCGCGTGGAATTTTAATAAATAAGGAGTCGCAGTGGCGACAAGAGTTGCAAGAACACAAGAGGGTGAAGCTGCGTTTGAGGGAACAGGCGGGAAAGAGGGAAGGGGATAAAGGGGAAGCTCATCCGGTATGTTCCTCTCGGCCCTAAGCTGATAGTAAAGGTGAGAGCTGCGCTCTCGTTGGACCAATCAGCACTGCCTTTCATCACGTGACCTGCTCTCTACGCCTGGGTATGGCGCGGGAGCGTGACCACGTGGTGATAGAAAGACATAGGATTGGTTCCATCGAGCACATATAGCTTCCACTGCGCTGTCTGCTTAGGGATAAACTGGGTGCAGGTATACGTCGTGGGGGGAGGGTTGTGTTGTGTGTGGGATTTCCCGCTTGACCCCGCTCAACCGTGCTTCGGAGCCGGTAAAGTTTTTCCGGCGGATTGACTCGTGGAGGGAGTAATGAAATATTGGGGAAAGGTTGGAACATTTGTTTTTCTCCGGAGGGAAGAGAACGCACGGAAGAAAAGGGGGGATGCGAGGGGAGGGGCTAAGCTCAACATTGTGTGATGGGATTACATATCGACGGAGTATAGTGTGTTACGGCGTTAAGTGCGCACATAACGGTTCTCAAGTGCTCCTAGCTCCGTGGCGTGTTAGGTTTTTTTTACATGCTTAGGAAACGTATGAGTTTTGACCTGGTGCAGGTTATGTTTAGCTCTAACAAATTTAAAAGTGCCACTGTTCAATGTACAAACCTAAGAGAAAGATGGGTCATGCCCTCCTGTATTGAAAAGTATAACGTAGATTGTTTGCAGCATGACAAGTCTCTCGAACAATCAATTTTCCACCTCTCATTACACCAGCGATGCAGCTTGGGTCTAAACAGCCGGCATTACTTGCCAGGTAAAAGAAGCGCCGACCAATTCATCGTTTAGACTCACAAAAGGGCACCAGGTGACATTTCGTGCAAGGACTCACACCAATTCCGTCAAAGTTATTGAAACAAAATACCCCCAGGGATTTTCATCAAAACTTTGCTGTGGCCTTTAAAAACAACAAGAGCTTCGCATCTCATTGATTATACAATCGATTAATCAATAAACGTTTTAATCGAAATTAATTTCTGTAAACCAGGTTTGCAAAAAAAAAAAAAAAAATTAAACGTTTTCAACTCGCAGACATGGACGAGTCTACCTGAATGAAGACAAACTTTTGGGTGAGATTTCGAGCTAAAATAACCTGTATGGACGAGATTTGTAACTCCAGACAAGCTGAACAGGTAACAGGTGCTCCGGCCACTTGAACGCCGTGCGAGTGTCCGTTTAGCGCATCAGAGGCTTCTGTGAACAATCACGGGAGTTTGCTACTGCCGGAGAATATCAACGAACTCCTTTCCTTCGGCGCCGAAGTAATATTTTCCGAGTGGGGGTGTCTTTTGAACGTTCTGAACTACACACCAAGGTTGATTTAAAATCGGGAATTGTACGTTGCGTCGTTTATGACATATTCAGCAATGGTAAACAGTTTAATTTTGATATTTTTAACTATTCGTGGGGGAATGAACGGAACCGATTAATCGAATCAATAATCGATTGAAGGGTGTCGATTTATACGGTTAATATTTTAATCGTCAACCAGCCCTAAAAACAACCTGGGATCTGCGCGGGTTCTTTTTGTAAACACTCGCCGTTCTAGTAATCGCCATTGACCGCAACAATTGCACCAAATTCAAACTTCGCTCACTTTCAGACAATGCCCCAAAAAATTCGTTTAAAAAAACGATTAGAGACTAATCAGGCCGTCTCTTTTGCGCCTGTAAAGTTTTCAGTAATAAGTCATTGCGCAAAACCGTCTCCAGCAGCGGTCGCGTTTGTTAGAGGGGCGCAGATTTGGCATGGTGCAGGTAATGTTGTAATCATCGACGTTTGGAGACACGCCTCGCAGATTGTCCTGCCTTATCGATTAGAACCCCCCCCCCCTCTCCCCCCTCTTCAACAAATAAAAGAAAGGACATGGAATTTCAAAATGCGCTTTTGGGCTTTCATCGACGGCATTGCCTAATCCTTTTTCTCGACGGGCGCGATAGTCATGCACAGAGTTTCGGCGGATGGACATAAAGCGTAGAGAAGCCATGGGAAAAAGTGATGGTGTAATGGCATTATTGAGCTTTAGTAGCGTAGACTCATCCAAAGCGGGCAATTATTCACCCTGGAGACCTGGCAGGTTAGTCAATATCTCCGCCTTAACCACAAAAAACAGTTTCCCATAGTTCAATTAATATTGGTCCCAGAAAAAAAAGAAAAAAAAAAGAAAGAAAGCGGGGGAGAGGAGGGGGGGGGGTAATTCTAGTAGCCCAGTTTCTTGAGCTGTCATGCTTAGCCTTTCAGATATTGTTATATGAAAAAAAAAAAAAAAAACAAATCATCCATCAAATGGAAAGTTTTCGACTCTGGGCGCATTACCGGAACGCCACAATATCGTCACAGTGATCTTGCAAGTACGTCGAAAGTCCCGAGCATCTTATCATCGCTGGGCAGCCAATGAGATCGCGGCATTAGCCGATAAGAGCGCCGAAGAACCAATCACGAATCAAAAAGCGTAAACATAATAAACCAGGCCCTCCGTTTCTTTTCTTTCTTTTTTAAGCTTTTAGTGATTATAGCGTTGGTTTCGTGGCCCCATTGAAAATAGGAGCAACTAAAAAAATTGTAAGTTTTTGTACTCTCTTTTCATCGCGTATCACTCGGGCGAAAAATGCCGAGTCACTGAGCTGTGGACGCATGCGCAGCAGCGTCTGATAAACACCACAATGGAGCAACAGCGCATGTTCAGAAGGCGTACCACAGCCCCACAGACAAAGATGGACGCGCGCAGAAGACGACTTTCGCAAAGGTCTATAGAAGACGTATGTTACCGACCTAAATTTTCAATCCAAAGAATATTCAAGCGCAGTATTTTAGGTCGCGAGTCTCATTTCGAGCATCGCGTCGAATCGGTCCTCAAACAAATAGAGTCTCACAAAATAAATATTGCCCTATTCTTTGCAAGCCAGGCACTTAAAATTGTATTCTTTTATTTTGTCAATTGTCTTTAGTAATTATTCCTAACGATGCTTGTATTTCAGGGTACGTCCCGAAATAGTAGTGTCTCTTGCAACTTAACTAATCAGATTTTATTTTTTTTAGATAAAAACTTCTTTTTTTTTTTTAGATACGTGTCCTATCCATACTCTGTTTCACCTTATGATGTAGCGCAGGAGAGGCTGCAAGCGCGAGCACCTTGCTCTGGGGCAAATCTCGGCGGCACAAGCTCTCGTGCGTCAAGAGCAGCTCCCAACGCTGTGAGCTCGCGCTTCTAGCCTTCTCTGCGGAACAACAAAAGGTGAAACGGAGTATAGACCTTTCCAATGTTTACAAAATCACAGTCCAGCGTGCGATCTTCACAGCCCAGCCCGTGCGTGTTCGTCGCTTATGAAAGCGAGCGAAGCACGCGCCATACGCACGAACGCTCAAAATGGCACCGGCCACAAGCTCGTTTTTGGAAAGGTCTATAGACACCTAAAAATATTTTTCGGTGTTCAGTGTCCCTAGGAGCAATTCAGAAACATGCTCTTATTTCGGCGTAACGGGCCGAGGAATAAGAAGCGCTCTGATCGTAAAATTTACCTCACGACGTAAACCTGGATATAATCCTTTCAATGCGTGTGTAAGTTCATTATTTCACACACGTGCACTATCAAAAAACAAATAAAAAAAAATAGTCTTTTTTTTATTTTGTGGATGAAGGAAGACCAGCGAAGCTGTACTATGGTGGGAATGAAGTAATGGCCGGCCACAAGTCAGCAAGCCAGAGTGAAAAGGTTGGAAAGGTTGCCATCATCTATGAGCGACGGCTGCCACCAGACATCCGGCAAGCCTGTTGTCTGGTTGCCGCCGTCGCTCATAGATGGCGGTAGCTGTCCGGAGTATTGGGTCGACATTTGTTTGCTGGCGGACACAATCCTGGGGAACTAGCCTTTTAAGGCCGACGACCAGACTCGAGATTCTGCAAGGCAGAAGATCCTCCTCACCATGGGGGAGGAGGAAACAGGCAACGGTGGACAGGGTTGAATGGGGGAGAGGAGGAAGCGAGGGAAAAGTGGAAAGCGCGAACTGGTCGTCAACCTTTAACAGCTCCGCTGTAAAAATTTTCTTTAGAAAGGGGGAGGGGGGGAGCTTTATGTATCTTTAAACTGCATGTTCCTAAGGGGCCTCAAGGGTAGGAAAAGAAACCTTTCCCTTCCTGTTGTTTCCTCCCCTCAGCACGTAAACGCCGTCCTGATTTGAAGGAGAGCCAATCGCCTAGACGAGGCGAAGCGAGCAAAGAGCTCCCGGTGACATTTCTCCGCCGACTTCATTCAAAAAACGGTGACGGGTATAAACGAAACACCCCGCGCGTTATCACCACCGTTGCGAAGCTCCGTGCTTCCAGAAGGAACGCGGCGGTTCCCTAATCTGCGTACCGCACCGAAAAGGGACCAAAGGAGAGCCGGAACTGGGAAGAACCCTTTTTTCCCCCACTCGCAGTCCCTCTCACTGCCCGTGCGCCGCGGTGCGTGAGAGATAGTTCTTGGGCCGAGCAGCTCGTCGGCTTGAAAACCATCGCAACGGGTTCGGGCGCGCGGACCGTGTTGGAGAGAAGCGGCGGTCTTAGGGCGGAGGTGTGTGTACGTGGCTGAAATTAAATCGCTGAACGCTCGACTGCCGTGGAGCCTCGCGCGCGAGCGACGAGCCTTTTTCCCAGTGTTGGAGTTTGTGTCCCTCTTTTAATTAGGGATCCTTTTTTGGGGGAGGGGAGGCGACCCGACGGGATGGAGAGTTGAACTCGCTCGCTTGGACGGGCTTCTTGTTCGCGCCGCGCGTGCACTCGGGGAAAAGTTTAGGAGGGCGAGGGTTTGACGCGATAAGGCGGAGAGGACGAAAGAGCGGAATCGGGATGGAAAAGGAGGTGGGGAATTCGGTTGGGAGATGGCAGCGTGTGTTCGTTTCGCGAATGAGGAAGATGGGGAAACATGGTTCGCAATCCGTTTGGTCTCACAACCGAAGTCACTTCACGGCGTTAACTATCGCGGTAACTGGACTACTTGAAAAATTCTGCTGATAGGCATTTTTATTGTGTTACTAGATGAAGACGTTTTACTGTGCTGCTGGCTAAATACACTTTACTGCTTTACTGGCTCAAGAGACTTTACTGTTTTACTGGATGAAGAGACATTACTCTGTTACTTTATGAAGGCTAATATAGTTACTTGCTGAAGATAGTTTACTGTGTTACTGGCCGAAGACGTTTTACTTTGTTACTGGCTGAAGACACTTTTCTGTGTTACTTGCTGAAGGCACTTTAGTGTGCTACTGGCTAAATACACTTTAGTGTGTTACTGGCTGAAGCCACTTTACTGTGTTACTTGCTGAAGGTACTTTACTGTGTTACTGGCTGAAAACCCTAGAATATGTTGCCACGGGTTATGCCGCAGACTTTCAGTCATCACCGGAGTTATGTGTTGCCGTTGTAATGTCTTAAAATTGACCATGAGACTACTTGCTTTCAAATCACATAGAGGGCCAGTCACTACAATCCTCGTCAAACATAAAAGAGTTAATTAATCAATCATTTACTCAATTAGTACGTAATACCTTCATTCGTTTTGCGATACAGTATTGAAATACGCTCAGTAACGTGTACTACATTCCGTGCAGACAATGGCGTCACTGGGGTCAGCAGCACCCGGGGCCTGACGCGAACCCCCTCCCCCCTATCACGCGTCAGCTGCACCCCCTGAGTGTTGCATCCGGGGCGGGCGTTCTCCCCATCACCCCCGCTTCTGGTCAAGAGATCCAACGAGTCAAAAGATCCAACGAGTCAGAAGGTCCAATAATGGATCTTTTGACTCGTTATATCTTTTGACATCGCCAGACACGAGTCAAAAGATCCAATGTGGGTCAAGGGGTCCAACGAGCCAAGAGATCTAACGAGTCATAAGATCCACGGCGAGTCAAAAGGTCCAACGAGTCAAAATGTCCAACGAGTCAGAAGGTCCAATAATGGATCTTTTGACGAGTTAGATCTCTTGACTCGGCAGACACGAGTCAAGAGATCCATTGTGGGTCAATAGCTCCAATTACTCGAGAACTGCTGCTTCATATTGCAAAGGAGTCACGGAAAGCCCCTCACCACTCCTCCCCTAGTCGCGGGGAGGCGTTGTACACATCGCGACACTGTTAGCGCGAACACGACGTCGACGTATTTTCGCAATATACTTCTAAATAGTATTAGCGAGCACGAAATTTTATCGCTTACATTAGAGAACTAAATGAGCTCTTTCCGTAGCAATAATAACTTGGATGACATCGCTTGGTTTCAAAGAGAAAAACTGGAAAAACCGGCGATCGCTTGTTCGCGCTAACAGTGTCGCGCTCTGTACAATAAAATCAGTAAACGTTGAGACTTTGTGTTTGTCCGTCCCTTTTTGTCCCAGTCTCAGGGTTTTTGTCGAAATGTTTAACCACCACCAGCTCGTTTGGGCCCTTACCTTTTGTTCACTAGGTGCCCTAGTTTTTGCTTAAAAAGAAAAGGTGAAACAGATTTAAGTTTGATGCGCCCACAAGATCAGTGAATGCGCCACTCAACTTCGCACCGTTTTCCGGTTTGCGGCCGAAACCGGAGACATCCGGTTTCGTGTCGCTGGCTTACGGAAGTGGGGAGGGAGCGCTTTTCTCCGCTTCGGGTAGATGGCGCTTCTAAAACTTTGCGTATTGAAAGTCAAGAATATCAGGCCTTTGACGTGTCTGCTCACGATTTCACGACAACATTAAAAAAAAAAAAAAATTAGCCGTAAATCGAGAAGACACCCACTGAGCGTGCTAACTCAATACACGTTCAACCAGTTCACGTCAGGCGCGTAGTTTTCTTGGTCGACACAAGAGGCTGCAGGACGGAAAATAGTCCCCTTTTCTCTTCGCGAGTTCCCCGGACACTCGCGACATTTCAAAAGCTCAAGGCGTGTTTTTTTACTCGCTTTAAGGAACGTTTAATGAAAGTGACACGTACCAGATTCTTTGAACATTAAAATTATTTCGCGGTCCCTTTAAAGGGGTCATGAAACGTCATCGGGTTGGAACGTTCATGACCTTGCCGGTTCGTACTGGTCCCAGCCTGACATATGTATACTCGCACAGACCGCCACTGATTCAGAAACCTTTTTGTCGCGGTGAAATTGTGAAATCTCGAAGATAAAAGGGGACTATTTCTTTAAGTCTTGCCTTTAAAAAGCTGGGTTACGTGATTGTGGAATCGAAATCACCCGACTGACGATAGTCGAGCGCAGCCATGCATGGATTAGACACGAGAACTACGTGAGCACTCTACTTCAGCTCGTAACAATCAATGCCCCGGCGGACACTCGGGTAGTGGCTCGTGTCCAACCACTGCTATGATGAGAATAGTCGAATTTAGAGCCACTAAATAAGCTGCGCTTAGAGTATCGGCACTCCGTTCCCCGGCATTGTTGTAGGCGCCGCCATTTTGGCTCGTATGCAGACTTGACGCAACTGCCGATCGTCATGATTCAAAAGTGCGACTTCCTCAGCATTAGATTCGGTGTTAGGAAGGTCATGTAATATTGCTTTGTTCTGTCGCGAACGGTTTAAACATTTGTGGAGGGCGGAAAAGCATTTCCTGTGATTTCAGATAGAGCTTCAGATAACTGGCAACTATGATTTTAAGACACAATATGGCCAAGTGTCGTTACTTTGAAGCGTAGCTTATTTAGTGGCACTAGTCGAACTCTAACAATGTCTGAGCTCAGCACGCGTTTTCTACTTCGTCAACCGCAGCACGTGGCTATGGTCACGGTGTGGCTATGGTTAAAGTCGGCGGCATAGAATAGGCACCAAGCCACGTGGCCGCTTGTTCTGGCTCCGAGTTGAGGGGATGAAGAATGCTCATATTTCTCGAATTTTATTGGCGACTGCCATTGCCTAGAAAGAACAACTAAGGCAAGTTTATTCAGTCATTAACGTTATGGAGTGATTCTAATTAGTTTTTTAGCAAAAGTAGAAAAATCGTTTCGAGGCTCCTTTAGGATGCGCCTTAGATGGCCACTTCGAAGAGAGGAACTCCCGATAATTCATCGATTCTTTTCGTGCCGGTAAGATATCAAACTTGGCCAATCAGAAGGCAATATGACGAAAAATAATTCAAAACAATAACTTAAAACATTTTTTTTTAAAGGCGGGTTGATATTAGGGTTAACCTTTTTTTGTAATAAACTTTGAGGTTTGATATATCATAATTGAAATTTAGATTAGAATTTGATAAGCGGTTGCTGTAATGGAACATGGGATGCAAGGTTCCAAATATGTCACGAAGATGTGGAAGGTACAATGTTTTTTTTTTTTCTCTCGGCTTTATTACGTGCGAATAAAATAATTCAGTTTGCACGGACAATATGACTAGGTACCGTACATTAAAAGAAGAAGTAATATCTGATTTCCGTGTTTATGCAAACCATAAAAAGAAATATATATATATATATATATATATATATATATGTACGTACTATCGCGATACATGGAAAGACGAATAAAAGTGTGCATGGCTTTTGATCAAGGCTGCTCAACCTGAACACGAGCCTGTGAAGCGTGTGCGTGCACAGCGAGATAAGGGGTACTAGGGTCCTTCTCCAACTCTAAAATGCCTCGAATACAAAGGTGTTCAAAGCCGCGCGCGGGTCGAGATGGCCCTGGACGCTCTCGTCTTCTAGCATAAGCTGCGATCCACCCTTAGGTGAAACGGATTGTAGCCTGGGGTTTTCGGGTGCACCACGCAGTAGTGATTACACGAACGCACGCCGATGCTGGTTCTCCGTACAGCGTGGTGCCAGTCAGCAGTCATGATGAACTGGCCTGCAAGATACTGCGACATGTTGACCCTATGAATGACAGCAAAACATAACACTGTCCAAATGATCCACACAACCCCTTCCTCCCCGTTGAGCTCATGCTGCGTATAAGACCAACGCGCTGTTTCCATCAGAGCCCTCACGAGGTGTGGGAAAAGGCGCAGTTTCCGCACGAGGTGTAGGCCCTGCACGTGCGCAGGGAGCGCGTCAAGTGGACTGTCTGGGCGTGTGCAATGCTGATAGCAGCACCACCGCAGGGGCTGGACGTCAGCACCGCGTGTTGG
This sequence comes from Ixodes persulcatus, assembly GCA_013358835.2. Classification (NCBI taxonomy): domain Eukaryota; kingdom Metazoa; phylum Arthropoda; class Arachnida; order Ixodida; family Ixodidae; genus Ixodes; species Ixodes persulcatus. The sequence goes on from JABSTQ010009236.1 coordinate 648,754, forward strand.
TCTATAGACCTTTTCTGTGTACTCTCGTCCCCAGCCACCTAATAGGCGTATCCGGTATGGGCGACAAAAAAATAATCCAACGTTTCAACCTGCAAATAGTAAAAAAAAAAAGGGGAGGCCAAATGAGAAAGTGTGACGGTTACGCTTATACCCTAAATGCCCTCTATTGGCGTGGCAAAGGCAAAACAATGTTTTCGCCCATACTGGAAGTGACGTCAGTTCAAGATGGCGGCGCACTTGCAGAAAAGGTCTATACGTATCGTAATTCAGTCGCCGATTGACCGTTCGTTGATTTCTAAATTCGAGAAACAACCTACGTCCCCGCGACCGCGCAGCGTGCACTACTCTCGGGAAATTCCTGCGTTAGTCAGGCATACCGCACGAAGAGATGGCGTTGGTCACCAGCCGATTAAAATGGAAAACGCACAACGCCGTGGCGCAGCCAGCCATTCAGGATCCCAAAACCTCTCGTCCCCGAGGCCACTGTATCCTCTTCTCTCATGTCCCTCTTTTTTGTTGCTTTGTTATAAAACGCGGGATCTCACCCCGCTGCAGTGCAGTGACCGTTACGCCCCTCCTTGCCACCCGAAAGCCGTTATTCATCGTAGTTTTGCTTTTCTTTCTTTTCCTGCTCTTCTTCAGAGCCCTTTCACCCATTTTCCGGTAATTGCGGCAGAAAGTCAAGAGGTCCAACGAGTCAAAAGGTCCATAAAGGATCTTTTGACTCGCGAAAGACGAGTCAAGAGATCCAATGTGGGTCAAGAGGTCCAACGAGTCAAAAGATCCACGGCGAGTCAAGAGGTCCAACGAGTCAAAAGGTCCAACGAGTCAGAAGGTCCAATAATGGATCTTTTGACGCGTTGGATCTTTTGACTCGTTGGACCTCTTGACTCGGAATCTCTAACCCCCACCCCCAAGTGACACCCTGCGTGCAGGGCGCAGTTATCACGGCACGTTTTATGCGTTCTTGACGAACCGGAGAAAGTTTTTGATTAAGAAATGCTATCGCCTCAGGCACGGGCATAAGGAACAAACATAAGGAAGGAATGCTTAAAGCGAATGCAAGGTGGTGCATGTAGTACGTGATGGTAGGCCCTGAGGCTCCGGTGGGAAAAGAGAGCAAAACAATACGAGAGAGAGGGGGAGAAAGAGAGAGAGATAAAAAAGTGCGAGATAGACAATGTCTCAAAAGACGGAGTCTCTTCCAGTTTCTTGTTGTCTTTCTTGCCGCTTTTATATCGCTTTCCCACCCCAGTCTCAAGGTTTACCATCACGTTAAGCATCAGAACTCAAGGAAGAGTTCTTTCCTGCCGTATGAACTTTTTCTAGAACAAGTTCTACTTTCGTGCATGAAAACCCTCGGACTCTCTCTGTTAGATAAAAAAATAAAATAAAAAAATAAAGGTGGCATTCGTCTGGAAGACGCCAAAGCGCTCGCCGCTCGGTCGAGAAACATTCGCCGAAGTCTAAACGAGCTTTTCGGATTTCCCTTTATCGCTACTTTTCCCTTTCTCTCTCTCTCTCTCTCTCTCTATCTCCCTCTCGTGTGTCCACTCTCTCAGGCAGCATCACCTCCCTTCTCTCCTTCGGTCCCCATCTGGGGGCCCCCCTTCGGTGCTCGTGCATGGTCACGGCTCATTATTCACTTAAAGGCAGCGGCCTGCGTTTCAACCTCGGGTCACTGCCGAAGGTTGGCTGTGGTTCGGAGACAGGGTTACCGAAATAGAAACCCTTCTCTTCTCGGCTTCATACACCGCGCGTCGGTTTCTTCCTGCTTTATTTTGCCGAATGTACTCTCCGATAGTATCCTAGAACGTTTAGAGGAGGCTATTATTACCTTCTTTTTGGGTCGGCGACTGGATGAACATCAAGCTACCTTTACCCTAACTGCAGTGCTTTGTTAAACTCACGGCATGCAATGAACTCTTTTTCAGGAAACTTCGGGTGCTATCGCGAGTCGTGGTCAGATAATTTAAAAAGGCCACTAGAGGCGCAAGAGAGACAATCTAAGTTCTTTTTATCTCTCCCTTTAGATTGTCCCGGCAACTCCCAAAACCAACACAAGGAGTTTCACATGGTCCGGTCGAGGCAACTTGGAAGCAAAAAAAGGTAATTTTGTTTTCTTTGTAGATGGCAAGTTGTTTCCCTGACGATAAATGCGCTCAAAATGTTGTTTCTTAGTTTGATAAGTGTCAAAGCTAAGCAAACGACGGCTCGTAGATAATTTTTTTGTGTGTGTTTTATTTCTTGATTTAGAAGACTTCATTTTCTCAAGCATTCAGTCATCACCGCTAGCATCACATTTACAGACGCTTTACCATTCTTCGATGCGTAATTAATGTATGCGGTCCAAAACACTGGGTTTCATTTTCTCGATGGAACCCTATGATAAGAATGTGAGACTGAGAAGGGACGGCTTGCGCTCATTGAACAATTCAAGTGCGGATACTACTTGTTTTAAAACAATTACACCGACGGTTTTGCATGGTAACGCTCTTGGCCGTGTTCACAAGGAGCGGCCAAATACCCACCTTGGATCAGTCAGTCTTCCATGCCATTACTATGCGTAGAGAACAGTTGTGAACGAGGCAGGAGGATATTGATGTGTCAGGTGGGCTGCCGTCATGTGTGTGATGCATTTGGGGTGCATCACTTGGCGTGCTTATTTTTGCACCCTTGAATCAAACCATGATTTGCATAAAATGTGCCGCTACCCTATAGGGCATTATCCGATTTTACTGCGAATCAATGCATTCCTGTTTTCATTATATGTTTTGATCGTCTAGGCTTTCACTTAACCGTCGCCCAGGAAATTTCTGTCTACACGCAGACGCGACGGTCCTACATGTGTATACTAAACGTGACTGGCGTATTTTCTTTCGATTACGGTAATGCGTATATTGACCCGCTTGTTAAAAACGAACTGTGACCCTGTTTTTCTCCTTCTTGTTACTTTCCTAAGAAAATATCTTTGATATAGTGGTTTGCTCTTATAAAAAATAAACAACCACAAAAAAATACAAGCCTGGGGAACCCATCTATATACTTAGGCTTCCTCGAGTACGTTTTAGTGTTAATTTTCGCGCCTCTATTTTCGCGATCCGTTCATTGGCTGTACTCACGACCTTCTTATCTGGAGACAAAAGGTACGTAACATATTGCGACCCCGCGTTTCCCATGAGAATACCATAAGGCTAATGGAGGTGTTGCACTGCGCTACAACTGTTTTATCTGTTCCTTCCTTTTTCACTTTTTTTTTCTCCTATCGTCTTTCCTTTTAAACCTTTTAAACTCTCCACATCCCTTAATTTGTTGTCTGCGCTTCCTTCGCTCTTTTAGTAATTTGACTTTATGGTTCTTTTTTTCTTTCTTATCCGTCTGTGTTTTAGGGGACGGTTAGAGGCAGGGAGAGTGTGTTTTGTTTTTTAAGCGCGGTTTTTAAGAAGAATATGCGGGGGAAAAAAACAGAAAGAGAGGGAAAATGGAACGTTCTCTTGTGTTCGTTGCGGCGTAAAGGTGTTGCTGCTTTGTGATTTCCCTTCACGGCGGTGTGCGTGGCAGGGTGGGTGATTTAAGGTGAAGCTGGACATTAAAGACTTTTTTTTTTTCTTACGAGATGTTAAAACGGAGATTTCTAGGAGTAGAAGCCAGATAGGAAGATTGAAGTGAAAACAGAAAGCGAAACAAATAAAAAAGTATGATTTTGCGCCGAGAGAAGAGTGGGCCTCCTGTCATTTGCCTCAAAAACGCGCCCGTCCTCTTTTTTTTTTCTAGCGGACAGCTTGAAACAAGAAAAAACTAAACCTGAGGGGCGTAATCCTCCAACTCAATTAGCGTAATGTCCTACGTATTTATACAAACTTAAATCATAATGTTAGAGAAAAAAAAAAAAAGGAACGCTCAAATATAAGTCAGGCTTAAACATTGTATTCGATTTATAAAACTCGATACAAAATGAGCGCAGGCATACGTGATACCATTTTTCGCGTTTTTGTTTTTATATTGAAGCTAGGGCAGAATCCCAAGCGTCCAGCAGCCGTCGACGATATATATTTTTTTTTTTTCTACCGTAGAAGATGATTTTGTTTTGTATAAAAAGGAACGGTAAAAAGAAACGTTGTTAAGCTGTAGTGATTAATATTGCATTTTGGGAAAATAAGCAGCCGTGATTATTAGCGCGATATTGCCTTCAAAGTGCGGCCCCCTTCATTTAAGAGCGGGATTAGAAAAAAAAAAACAGTTTTAGGCTGCCATAAAAATAGAAAAAACGGATGAAGTCAGTCCTGTGTTTTCCCATCGAATTTTTGTTCTAGTTTTGTATTCATTGTCTCTCCTTGCAACGCTTTTATTCCGAGGTCCTATAAAAATGAAAACCGTATTTTTTTTATTGCCTATTTGAAATTGTGGTTTGCATAGTGTTTAAATTTAAACGATGTTGGAAATCAAGCCCTGTTTGTTCCCTTTGCTATTCTATTGTGGTTACCTGGTCGCGATGCTACGGTTATGGTTGTTTTTAACAGGCATACCATTTTCACGAGGTTTGACGGGCGTGGTTTTCGAACAATGAAAATCAAATTACACGTTAGATGTTTAGGTGAGGTTCATCCGTCATAGTACGGCGACGCTGCTTCACGCTGTTGAAGAAATAATCAACGAGCATTCGAAGCACGGCCGCCGTTGACTCTGACAAGTTCCTTGGCCCTATGTTTTACAAAAAAGGAAGCGACGCTTTGCAATTTTACAAAAAAAAAAAAAAAAACGACTTGTGAAATACAGCTTTGACGAAATTTGTAGATCGCTACGTGCGGGCGTCGATTTTTACGGTTCGTTTAAGATCGAGCCTGGTCACTTAGAGACACCCTGTATACGCAGTGTGACCCCGGCTTAAAGGGGTAGTGCAAAGAAATTATTGCGCCTATTTTATTGTCTAGATGTCGACCGCGTTCTGGCCACACCACAGAGACGCAAAGTCTTTGGCTCGAAAAAGACACCAAAACATTACTTAAATCGAATAAACCGAATGTCGTGGCGTCAAACTATACCATAGAAGCTGCGTCGCTCCGCGGAAGTACGACGGCAAGCTGCGTTTGCGCGAGCGCTATCGAGTTGGTGGAACCAGATTTCCCTTCTGGTCCAGTGGCTATATATTCGACTCTTGCGGGGAGTGGGGAGTGGGCATTCGGAACGGTCAGGTTGTAACGCATTGACGCCACCAGGTGGCGAAGCTGACAGTCACGCCAGTTTCCCTGCAGCTTGGCCCGTGAAGGAAAGTCTGACGTCACAAACGGGCTTGGGGGCGCCGGATCTTCCGAGACGCTCTAAGGAGGCTGCTCTTCGAGAGCACTCGCTGGAATCGGTCACTTGGAACAAAAAATATAGCCATTCGTTCACAATAGAAGCATGCGATTGTCATGAGCAGATTCGTGGATCGTAGGTTTAACTTAAATGGGCGTGAGAGGTATATTCCAATTTTCATTTCAGTATTCCTTTAACTTGTATCACGCAATAGTGATTGTGACGCAATGGTGATTCAGGACAATCTATGTTACCTTATGCACGTATTATAAACCTAAACACACCTGATACTGTCGGTGCTTTGCACCACATTTATTTAATTAAGCTATCGATAATTAAATTATTAAGGACAGGCGGAAGAAAAGTAAGGTCGGCAACCATGACAGAACATCAAATGCGCCTGTGCGTTCTCTATTGAGAAAGATGCGCATAATATGTCGTATGCTATTATGGGATATAGGTCGCAGCATTTGTATATATGTTGTTGTTTTTCTTCGGTCGGTGAGTATGACATTTTATATACTCTCGAGGTGCTACGTACCGCATTGCATGTTTTTTTTTTTGTTTTTTCTTGCAAGTGGAAAGGGGAACGAGGGTTTAAACTTTTTTTAATTTTTTTATCTTGTTCTTTTGCCAATCTCCGCACGTGCACATCTCAGTGATCGGCGCTCTCTCCGTATCCTCCGCAAACGCGCACGAACGGGTGTTTTTCAGGGCGGATCGTTTTGAAACGATAAATGGCGTTCGGCCATTTATCTTTCAGACATTCCGAATCACAACAGAACTATTCCGAACCGCCGTTGAATAAGAATCTAGCCCGTAACCTCCATTTTAAGCGCCAGCAGAAATCGTCCCGGCTTAGGCAGCCTACCGAAGGCAGTGGAGGTACGATAGCGCTATTACACAGTTCCTACACTACTACGCAGCAGACGACCGGGGGGGGGGGGGGGTGAGTTACAAGTCCCCCCCCCCCCCCCACACTTTCCTTGTCCGCGCGGCGCAACACTATTGGTCGAGCGTGCTATTACGTCAGACCAACAGCTGCTCTCCGTTGCCGACACTCACCCATGGCCTCGCTGCGGTGCGACCTACATCAACACGAGCAAGGTTCCGCCCAGGCTTTCCATCTAAGGCGCAGAGTCCCGGTCAGACTGCTAATAGGGAGTTTTAGGGAAGCGGAAAGTGCGCATGCGCTACCACAGAAGTCTCCCAAACGCAGAGTGCGTACCGGAGGACTCACCGTACCGTATCGCATGTACAAAAACGGTTCCCTTAAACACTCTATTACCTGGTACAAAAGGCGGTCTGCTGATGAGGCGTGTTCCTTTCTCGTCGCACTCGTCAAACAACAACCGTGTGCCGACATGATCAAAACATACCTATCTATGCAGCAAGCGTGCCTCGAACATGCTCCAGACGCGTCGTCCGCAAATAATTTTCTCATCATGTCTGCAGGGAACACAGTGTCTTTTGTAATGATATACGAGCAGCGTAACTGGGCCTTAACGCTCTCGCTTTCAACGTAACGACAAAAGCAGGAACGGAGGATCGGACGAACAAAACGGCATCCTTTTCCCGATCACTGCTGGAGAAACGAAGGCAGCGCCGCCTTTCCGGGACCCATCGGCCGCGCTAACGACCCAAGACTATCTCCGGCGATGAATGCCGAGTGCTGCTCTCGCCGCCTCCCCATTTTTTTGAAATGATCATTCCCGCTCCGAAACCCACTTCCTAAACAGCCCTCCAGAGGTCACCTCCCGCACTAAGCACGTATTTGAGCACCCGGAACGAACTCGGCGGCGGCGGCAATGTGCGGCGTGCTACGTGCTATAGACCCTCACCTCTTGTAAATCAAGTTAGTGTTCCTTCACCGCCGTAGCTCCTTTTTCTTTTTTTTTTTCCGACGAAAACGCGCGAAGCGCCACATAGCGTTCGGGGAAGAAGTAACGTGTGTAGGGAGGAGGAAAACGCGCCTCTAATTGTGACAGATGGCAGGGGATGACTGCTGCCATAGCCTCCTATACGTTCTGCTGCTGTACTCCGTTCATTCTGAAGCTCACAGACAGTGCAATGGAAGCTGCGTGTTCGTCGGACTAGTCGTAAGTCTACCTTTCGCCACGGGATCTCGCTCACGCCGATACCCACGCGTAGAGAGAGGGGTCGGGTGATCGAATGGAGGCGGATGATTGGTCAGGTGAGCGCGTAGCTTTCATTTCGCTGTCAGCTTCGATGCGAACGGAGTGTATAGCTGCGCCCCCTGTTAGCGTGGGAGGGAAAGAGTGTGCGGCGCTTGGTATACTTATAGCTTCGAGTTGGTTCCCAGAGGCGTTGTTTTGACCCCGATAGGGGGCGTGGGAGTGCAGGTCACGATGGTCGTGTCTCAGTTCGCTTGTATTTTAATTTCTTTTCTCGATAATGCCGTTATCTCCAAATAACGGTGTTGCTTGCGTTGTCTTTTTATTTTTTGAATGTTGGCAAATATCCTTAAAATATGTTTTGATTTTTTTATTCTTATTTGTATTTACTAATTTTTTTTTTCTTTTTTTTTTTACGGAGGATTGGGAGATTGGTGTTGCACTATGTTTACAGCTGCGAGTCTGAGAATGAGGATATACTCATTCGCTCTTTCAAAATCGTTTTTTTTTTCTTCTCTGCTAGGATTATCTTTGTTTCTCTTTCTCATTTCACCTTCGCCACTTTTGTCTTTGCCTTTTCAATCATTTATTCAAATCTACCTCTGTCGTGTTGTATAATGCATTGTCCTAAAACAATCTGAATATTGGCTACCAAGGGCAGAGACATGGCATTACCCATGAGTAATGGGGAAGCCCCGCAAATAAACAAACGAGTTCACCAAAAATTAGAGAAAAAGGAGCCTTCCAATACATATGAACACCTATCGCTGTGCTATTGACTACTCTCCAAACCAGGTTTAGTTTCTTGGAAACTCATTCGTGACGGCGAGATGTGTTTCGAAGTGTGAGCGCTTAGCTTAGCACCGATATTATCGGTTGATGTTCGCTCATTCCCGTTCTCCTGCGGCGTTCGGGAACTTTACTGTCCTGGAGGAAAAGTGTCCGGCTCTGTTTTTTCTTGGTTAGAGGAGGCTTTGGCCGACGTTGAACCTCTACTAATACCCGTGCCACACGGACAACTCGAATGCCATTTACAACGAATGACATTTGAACGATTGGCCAATCAGCGCGCGACACTCCAAGCGTAGCGCATTCCACGCGCGACAGATCGCGAGCCGATTCGTCGATCACACGAATGTCATTCGTTGTAAATGGCATTCGAGTTGCCCGTGTGGCACGGGTATAACTCACCCAGCTTACCACCTTACTACAGTGCGCTGCAACTCAAGAAGGTGGGACGAGGGAAAGGAAGGCTGCGGAGGAGGAGGAAGGTGGAACGCTGGAGAGAGGAGGAGGTATCCCCCTCTCCTCTCCGGCGTTCCGTCTGCTTCCTCCTCACCCCGTCTTCCTTTTCTCGCCCTAGCTTCTTGAGTTGGAACGGACTATAGAGGCTATCGCCGACGTCACTCGAAAATCAGACTTTGTACTGTATTTAGTGTACTCCACGATCGCTAGCATCGCCTGTTTATTCACTAAAAAAGGAAGGACGTTTACAATTCTCTCTAATGCCGATCGAATTAGAGCCTTCCTCCCATCTAGCGGGAAATTTTCGCTAAAATTAGCGAAAATTTTCCCGCTAACTTTCGAGCGGAAATTGTCTCGCTAAAATTAGCACGGAAATTTTTTCGTTAAATTTAGCGGGAAAATTTCCTCGCTTAAAGTTAGCGGAAAGATTTCCCCACTAAATTTAGCGAAAAAATTTCTCGGCAATATTTAACGGGAAAATTTCCCCGCCAAGTTTAGCCGAAAAATGTCCCCGCTAAACCTTCGAGTATGCATGTGAAGTCATAGGAGGGGGGGGGGGGGGGGGGAGGGGGGCTATTAGCACGCGCTGAAGCAACGTCTTCTTATCACTCATTGGTACGTTACTTTTAAAAAGTAATTCATTACAGTTACAGTTACTTTCAGTAAAAAGTAGCGAAGTTACCGTTACAGTTACCGCAACAAAAGAGTAACTCGTTACAGTTACAGTTACTTTTATAAAGTAACGACGTGACTTTTCAGTTACTTTTCTATAACACGAAAAATTTTGAAAAACTAGATAACGTCCCTCACCAAGTTTTATTCCATAAAACTAAAAAGTAAGCTTTTTACTTGATATTGTAACTTAGCATCATTCGCTTCTCGAAATTAGTGTCTGAAAGCTTCCCTCAATTTTGATGGCAAACACGTCCCTGCCCTTACTGAACAGACCCCGCGCAACCAGAGCAACGAGCAAATTGCGCGCAAACAGCAGTAAATTTTGCCTCGACTGTTGACACCACGCCGGAGTAGTAGCGCAAATCAAAATACGAAACATTCGCAGTGCCCTCCGTGTGTATTGTTTCACGGTTAATTCACCCGATTAAAAAGCGTTTGCGCAGAAAGAGGAGCAACCGCAACATAGATAGTGCTTCAAGATACCAGGATGTAAGTGTTCAGTCCCAGAGTACAAGCGCGTGCGTAAAGATAACTAGATATTTTTCATAAAATCTGCCCGAGGCTATATTCGGGTCGTGACTCGCGAGAAAGAACGTATTCACAAGTTTGTGCAAGGCCAACTTGACACTCGAAGTGTCGGAACAGACAGTTTTGAAAGTGCAAGGAATAGCTAAATTGTACTCGTTCAATGATATATTATTAATAAAAAAAACTGGAAAGTAACGACCAAAGTAACTTCGTTGCTTTCATCGTTACCTCAGAAAAAGTAATAGAACTACAGTTACAAGTTACATTTTTTAAAAAGTAACTCGTTACAGTTACAAGTTACCAAAAAAGTAACGAAGTTACAGTAACGCGTTACTACCCAAGACTGCTTCTTATATCAATGACTGTAGCCTCCGGCCTGAAGGAAAATGTTTCTCTGTCGTTTTCACTTTGGTTAGCAGTGGCTGAAACGAACCTGTATAAAGCTAATTCCTCGTTTGATCATTTTACTCGGCGCCATTTCAAGGCTGCCAAATTCTCCATAGCACCATCTATTTTCTTCATTTCAGTCGTTTTGTTATCAACATTGTTCACCTCTATGTCACATCGCAGCGCGTCGCTAGAGAATATTGCCATTAAAAAAATAAAATCAGAAATTGGCCACACTTAGACACAAGATAGAAAACACGTGACTAAAAATATCCTGACGTGGGCGGAGTGTCACGTGTAACAAAACAACATGAATAGCCAGAAGAAGAAAAAAAGGACAACTTCTCGAAAAACAAGAGGATCGCAGAGAAATGGCATGGCCAAGTAACCAGACATAAGCCCTGACACTATCCATGACAGGACCTCAAAGCATCAACATCAGTAACAATTCCGATGCACTCAAAAAATCCTACCCTAAAAAAAAAAAAAGAAACGCATAAATAAAGTAAAAACAAGTCGCCTGTTTAGGGGCAAAGACACCCGAGCAAGACAAAATAGCCTCGGCATATAAACTCCCATACACGCGGGAACACGGATAGTAGAATATCTTATTCGATCCCCACCTTTATCTTCGGGACAGCCAACCAAATAGCAAACGAATACGGCGGTAAAATAGCCAAAGCAACAACAACCACAAAGAAATAATAATGGCAAGTGCCGAGATCTGCTCCGATCTAGCGCCATTAGAGTACCACCTACCGACGTCCGCCTAAGCGAGAGGGGTCCAGTGGCTCCATGGACACGCTTGAGATAAACGATAAAAGGGACACGACTGGGACTCGGGCAGGAACACAAGTGAAGGATGTCAAGATTGACCCTCCCGCCTTTTTACTCTCTCTTGGTAGGAAGAGGAAAAAAAGAGAAAAAATGCCCCACGCTTGAAAGAGGAGTGTTTGATTCCACCCACACCCACACACAGCACAAAGAGAGAACGAAAACAAAAAGACGAGACGAGATGGGGGAGCATGATAAACACGGGGTTTCTGTTTTCTCGCGGAACGTGTAGGAAGGCGATCTAGGGAAGGAGATGAGATACGAAAGAAATGGGGGTAAAAATGGGGATATAAGGAAGCGGTCGGTCGGGTCACCAGCATCGCTGAAACACCCCAGGGGAGGCGGTTGGATTGCTGCTGGGCGACGTGGTCTTTGCGGGACGGATTGCGCGAAAAGCTCTTACACCTGACTGACGTGGTTTGCTCGGCACGAAGACCCCCGTGGAGGATGTCTGAGCGCAGTGAGAGCTCCGAGTTACACCCCTGTCGCGCTCAGGCGTGACAGGGGTGTAATGAGTGTGGTGTCACGCTACTTATGTTTTTCTTTTGGAGACAATAGGGAGTTTTCGTAGGTCCTTCGCGCCGTCCCGCAACGCCCTCCGCCACGCGCTACGAGACCCAGATCCCTGCAGGCAAGGCTAGCGGCGCGCTAGCACATTTGAGGTGTCTACGTCGCGGAAAACGTAGGGGAGGTTGAAAAACGGTCTAGGAAAACTCCTAATTAGGGAGTTTTAGTGTATCGTTCCGGTAACTCCAAAAGGGATATACTTCGCCGACGCCATGGCGCTGGCATCGTATTGTTATCGGGTATTTATAGGGAGTTGTAGTAGATAGCTTAGTTCGATGACTCCGATAAAGATGCCCGATACTCCGCTTACGCTCTTGTGCATGCATCGTGTCGTTATCGGGAACCGTTATCGGAGGTATCTAAGTGGTCTACTAAAGCTGTCAGTTAGAGAGTTTTAGTAAATCGTTCCGATGCCTTCAAGAGGGAGTTTTCGTAGATCGTTTTCGCCGTCGCGAAACTAGGGAATTGTAGTAGACCGTTTTTCTCCTCCGCCACGGTATCCCTGAAGAAAACCCCGCAGCTGCGCATGCGCGCCGCCAGCCTTATCTGCATAGTTGAAGGTTTTGTGGCGGATTACGGAGCGCTATCCGGGTGCTTAGCGGGCTGCGGAAACGGTCTACTACAGTTCCCCACTATCTCCGCAACCCGCTAGGATACCCGGAACTCTACAGTCAAGGCCATCGGCGCGCAGGTTCAGTAGCGGCTTCTCCGTTGCGGAGGGCTTAGCAGAGGGGGAAACGTGGTCTACGAAAACTCCCTAATGACGATACTCGATGACAATACCCGATGACGATACGACGCATGCGGAAAAGCGTCAGCGGAGTATCGGGGTATTGTTATTGGAGGTTTCGGAAGGATCTACTAAGAATCCCCATTATTGGAGGTATCGGAGCAGTAACCTAAAACTCCCTAATTGGAAGTTATTCTAGACTGTTTCCCGTTCACTATGCTCTCCGCTACAAAAACGCCACCACCGGATATATTCAGTTGCACATATACTGCGACCTCATTTGTGGTCACTGCAGGAGTGGTGTTACAACAGCTCACAGTAATGGTGAAGAAAATACCAACAAAACAAAAAACACCTTAGGAAATAAGGGTACAAACAATGACACAACCGTTCGTGGAAAAAATGCAATTTATATCAAATTGGTATGAAGCTTCAGTGGCACGATGTTAAAATTATGATATCGTCCAGTGTGTGAGATAATGGAGAATGAGACGCATTCTGTACGCTTAATGCCACAGTTATCATTAACATACACAAAAGTGTTAGCCGCTCTTTAGTACGTCGGCAAGAAAGGAGTCGCAGATGAGTCATGGCGGTGGAAGGGGAGAAATGTATGTCGTGCCTGCTAAAAAATAAATCCGCCTACCCTAATCTGCACAGAATCAAGCACGATTAACATCGCTGCCTAGGCGCGCGTCGTTCGCCTTGTCTGCACAGTTCCGGATCTCGTAGTGTGTTCTTGAGAGCTCACCAGAACCGCAAAAACAGTGTATGAAAACTCATTATTAGGGAGTTTTTTCCAGATTTCTCGTGGAGGTTTTGCAGATCCTTACTGGAAAGTCTTCGCAGACCACTATCGTAGATCGTTTCCACTGCCCCGCAACGCTCTGTGTAACACCCTACCAGATACGAAACTGTGCAGGAACATTATGCCGGCAATTCTTTTGGCGCGCATCTGCAGTAGCAGCGCCCTCGTTGCGAAAAGCGTAGCCGAGAGAAAAATTAAATAAATGATCTAGGAAAACTCTTTATTAGAGACTTTCTGTAGATCGTTTCCGCCGTCCAGAGAAGCAGACTTAGCTTTCCCTTACAAAAACAGGTCTCAACATTCTTTTTAATTTTTTTAGACTTCTTATTGACTTCCCGGGATCCTACTGAATTCCTTTTTAAATGCACTTTGTTTTGATTATTGTCAAAAAAACTTTCAAAAGAAAAAATACTGAATTTTTTTGAAGACTTATTTATAAAAAAAAAATTAAAAAGAAGTTGTAATGACGTATTTCTGTAGGTTATTTTCTAAAAAAATTCAAAAGGGAAAACAATACATTTTGTTTTTTAGACTTATTTATAAAAAAATTAAAAAGAAGTTCTAACGACATTTTTTGTAGGATATTTTCTAAAAGGAAAACTTATTGACATTATTTCTTCATATTATTTTATAATTTTATTTTATGTTCACTCTGATTACTTTCTTTTGACTTTGACTTCCTGTTGACACGGTCAACAGAAAGTTTGTTCATTTTGTGTTGAAACTTTTTTGAAGATTTTCTTGTGCCTGAGTCAAAAGAGTAACTGTTGACTTTCTATTAACTCTACGTTGATCTTTTTCTGCTGACTTCCTGTTGAAAGTGTCATCAGAAACACTGCGGACATTCTGTTTCATTCGTGTTGAAAATATACAGTTGACTTTCTGTAGCCAGTGTCAATAGAAACGCTACAGACTTTCTGTTGACTTTTTATTGAACATGGTACTTCTAGACTAAATGTCAAAAGTCACTAAGTTTCTCAATAGTCTCTGACAAGTTGAGAACCGCAGGGAGGAGCTTCAGTTCTCCTGCCTCCAGCGCGAGCCTTCTATCCTTGACAACGCTTCGACGTCTCGCGCCCCTCGAACTCCAGCGCGCAGTCAAACCACGACGGAAGGCATGGGGCGCGTGCTGGAGGCCAGGCGTTCGAAAAACACACCCTGCCGTTCTCACTTTGTGAATATAGTGACTTTATTGACCCTATTCAACTAGTCAACTAGTAAAGTAAAGCAAAATAACTATTTTAAAGTGGAGCAACCGTTTTGGCTGGCTTCGTCCTGAGTGGTGCTATGCAGAGAAGCGATAACATTTGTTCTAGGAGCCGTTTCTGTGGATGTTGTTTTAGCGACTACGCGGAATTATTATTAGTTGTACCAATGCTTTCTAGTAAGAGATAGAGTCCACGAGCTTCGAAACACTGTTTTTCCTTAGACAGACTTTTGAGAAGGAGATCGGACACCTGGAACCTTAGTAAGTGCTGAGGTGGTCACCGGTCAAATTATTACCTTCAATATGTAGGGTATACAAGGCTCTGGAGCAGTTAACGGTATTGTGCTTGTGGTGTTGGGTGCTTCAAGATGTTTGTGTTTGTTTCCGATGCTTATATGTGGGATGTGTATGTACCAAAGGAACACTATTTCCTAACCAAACTCAAAATATATATTTAAAAAAATTGAGTGTCTTTTTTTTAAACGTTAATCTGCGGTTCCGTCAAAAGGAAGTCAACAAAATTTATGTAAGAAGGCATTCTAAAAAAATGTATGTAAGAAGGAATTCTAAAAAATTTAAGTGGCCAATTTTAACTAGGAGTTATAGAAGTTGTCAAAATAAAGTCTAAAAAACATCAATAAAGTTTAAAAAGAAATTCAATACGATTCCAGAAAATTTTCAACAGAAATTGAAAAGAATTTAACTACAGATTTTTGTGAGGGTTATAATGCCGCGGACACGCTTCCCATACATTATAGAAAAGACAGTCTGCTAATAGTGTCCGAGGCTTGTTTCTTCTTTGTATGAAGGTCACGTTGGCCATACAAAACCTGTCTGGAGATATCTTTAAAGAATACATGTGGATGAAGCAAACATGCTACGAAGCTGCTTGAGGTTTGTTCGTAGAAAATTCTGTCAAGTGTTCAGCGAACACCATGTCTTTTGACAGGCACGTAGCCAGGATTTCGTTTCGGGGGGGGCCCGCCCATGACAAAATGCTGTATGAGGGGGAGGGGGGAGAGGAGGTCCCAGCAAAATGGAAGATTTCGGGAGGGGGGGGGGCCCGGGCCCCAAGGGCCCCCCCCCCCCCCCCCCCCTGGATACGTGCCTGTCTTTTGATGTGATGAAATATAGTACGCCGTATGTTAGCTCCAGATATTATTTTCTCGCAAAAGTTGTTGAATTTACCATTTTTGTCCTCCTTCTCGTGTTTTTCAAACTGAGTCTCTACCGGCAACAATAAAAATGGTGACGCCAGCAGCAGGCAGGTTTTGAATTGCAAGGTTTGTTTCCAACTGATTACGAGACGTTTTACGGTGTAAAATGAATGCTTTGGTAGCTTGCTCCAGCACCTGCACAGCAGCTCAAAAACACTTCATAGTTAATTTTTTTTTAGAGCCTGCTCTACTGGCAAGCTGGCCTGTCACTGTCGTCACGGCACTGAAAAATTCGGGTATGTTTGAATGTTGGTTTTGGCATGATTTTCATTTGGCGATTTCGTAACAACTATTACGAATTTCGCGATAGTGTATAGCATACCGGAGATGGTGAAGGCCGGGGACTCGAAAAATATAGCTAGTTGGAAAATATAGTTAATTCGGATAATATAGTTAATTCCGAGGACATCTGTGCAATTCTTATGAGTTGTGAATGCGAAAGCACTCTCGGCGGAAAGATGAGTAGAAGCGGCCGCGGCGCCGGCAGGTAGTGCGGCGGTATGCGCCGCGCAGACCGCGCCCTGGCTCGCTGGTGACTGCTGCGCCGCTGGGTGAGGCAGCGGAGGGAGTGCGCAGCTCGGAGCAGCGGGTGCTGAAATCACGTGTCCTCTCATGATCATCATCACCCTAGCAGTGGGTACCGGTTCAAGAAGTTAGACCTCAAAGCGTAACGATAGGCCTAACGTAGGCCTAACGTCAGGCTGCGGTGCATACCCACGTCCCCCCCCCCCCCCCCCCCCTTTGCCGCTGCGCCGCCAGCAGTTCGGCTGGCTCCTTAGCAATGATGACGCCTTTGCTATGGAGCCACATAACGCGTCGCAGCAAATGGGAATTTAGGTGCCGTTTCGCTCAGCTAATGGGAATTTATCTGCCGTTTTTCACTGCTACAGACAATGCCGGCATCGCTCAATGGGACAGTTAATGATTTCGCATTACAAATCGGCTGACTACCCTTCAAAGGGAAGCTGAAACACTTGAGGAAAAAGAGTTAGAAGTGAATTCTGGCGCGTATAGATCAGTTTGATTGGCTTCAGGGTTAGTTAAATCAATCATTTCAAAATTCTGCCTAATTGTCTATAAAAATTAGACAATGTAATCAAGATACATATATTTGGAAAACACACGATGTATTTGGTCACAAAATAAGGAAAGGATGCGCAGTAGTTATGGTAAACGCCCATCTTGTATTAGCTCCGTGTGGATTCATAACAACACGAAATTTAAATGAAGCAGACTATACTCAACACACTGTTATAAACCAAAATAGCTCCTCGAAGGAGCGCCACCTCCGATACGAGAGCAGAGATTGGCAGGTAAACAAACACCGGGAACTGAACCTCAACAAAGAGAAAAATAAAAAAAAAACGGGACGAAAGAAAAAAAAATGACAGACACAACGTAAAAATATAAATAAGGGATACTCGGGGCAGGGCAGGAAATGCCGACCGCCATGAAGAATGGACCGCGCCGCTGACAGGTGACCGCTGTCCCCCCCAGAAACAAGGCGCTCCCCCGGGATGCGAGGGAGGCCTCACCGCAAAGCAACCCCCGTATTTTTTTGTATTTTTTCCTAGGGAAGATGAGGATGCCGAAAGCGCGGGCCTGAAATAGAAGCGCCGGGTCGAGGGAAAAAACGGGATCTGGGGGAGGGGGATGCAGGAAGTTGGCTGAAGGAAACGATGGATGCCCGAGGAGCGCTCCTGGAGTGTGGTCAGTGATTGACGTAGCACGCCACCAATGATCTCGGGGGAAAGAGGCCGAGAAGCGACTTTCTGCAATATATATATATATCTCTATATCTCTCTCTCTCTCTCTCTCTCTCTCTCTATATATATATATATATATATATATACATGGGTGGTTTCATCTCAAATCGGGCAGGCTAAAAGGGTCTAATTTTTAATTTTCATGAAAAAAATATATGTTTTGGGGGAATTTCTGAAATGAAGGAGGGCGCAAACCGCATGTTCCCCAGATTTGGTGTTCTGGAGTTACGAAGCGTAGAAGCCGCAGTGGCAGAAACTAGAGTTTTTGCCTGCCGTCGCAGGTCGCGTGTTTGACACCCTCAGCTGGCGCTAGTGTTTTTTCTACACCCTTTTAACTTTTTTACCTCAATTAATAGGTACTCTAAAGATACCTTGACGTATTCAAATACTTTTATAGATATAACTGTTTTCTAGAAAAAATGTCAAACTCGTCACTCCGGTCGCTTTTTGGTCAAATTTCACAGGTCATTACTTTGTCGAACGACGAAGTTGGCTGAAGGGTTTAATTGCTGAAGGGTTTAATTGCATTATAAAGATTACTTTGTCTCTACTTGAGGTAATTTTTTTTTTCTTTTGCTCTACAGAAAGCCCAAAGCAAGCCCATTAAAGATATAATAATATCATTATGATCTGTTGAGTAGCCGCTCCGCTACCTTCACGTAAACCTGGTAAGAAATAACAAATGTTTAAAGTTTGAGGTCGATTTTCTCAAAAACCCCGTTTTTGTAAATTTTTAGTTCTTAATTTCTTTTAGATATATTAGTCGACTACAAGAAAAAACAATCTAGAAATGCAATATTTTGGTTGTATGTCTTCTATTTGAGCTGCAATCACGTGAAATGTGGGAACATTTGTTATTTTTCACAACGTTTACGTGAAGGTAGAGGAGCGGCTACTCAGCAAATCATAATGATATTATTATATCTATACTAGGCATGCTTAGAGCTTTCTATAGAGCTAAAGAAATAAAATTTACCTTAAGTACAGACAAAGTAATGACTTGTCAAATTTGACCAAAAATCAACGTGAGTGACGAGTTTGATATTTGTTTTAGAGCACAATCAAATTATTACAAATATTTGAATACGCCAAGGTATCTTTATTGTACTTATTAAATTATGGGGAAAAGTTAAAAAGGTGTAAGGAAAAGACTAGCGCCAGCAGAGGGTGTCAAACACGCGACCTGCGACGGCAGGCAAAAACACTAGTTTCTGCCACTGCGGATTCTATGCATCGTAACTCGAGAACAAAAAGTCTGGGGAACATGCGGTTTGCGCCCGCCTTCATTTAAGAAATACACCCAAAACATATATTTTTTTCGTGAAAATTTAAAATTAGACTCTTTCAGCCTGCCCGATATGGTACGTTTCAACTCAAATCGGAAAGGCTAAAAGGGTCTAATTTTTAATTTTTTACGAAAAAAATGTATGTTTTGGGGGCATTTCTCAAATGAAGGAGGGCGCAAACCGCATGTTCTCCAGATTTTTAGTTCTCGAGTTACGAAGCGTAGAAGCCGCAGTGGCAGAAATTAGTGTTTTTGCCTGCCGTCGCAGGTCGAGTGTTTGACACTATCTGCTGGCGCTAGTGTTTTTTCTACACCCGTTTAACTTTTTACCCTCATTTAATAAGTACTATAAAGATGCCTTGACGTATTAATATATTTCTAATAATTTGATTGTTTTCTAAAAAAAATGTCAAACTCGTCACTTAGGTTGATTTTTGGTAAACTTTGACAGGTCATTACTTTGTCTGTACTTAAGGTACATTTTATTTCTTTAGCTCTATAGAAAGCCCTAAGCATGCCTAGTATTGATATATAGTACTAATATCATTATGATCTGCTGAGTAGCCGCTTCGCTACCTTCACGTAAAAGTTGTGAAATATAACAAATGTTCACACTTTTCACGTAATTGCGGCTCAAATAGAAGACAAACAACCAAAATATTACATTTCTAGATTGTTTTTTCTTGTAGTAGACTAATATATCTAAAAAAATTTAAAAACTGAAAAGTTCCAAAAATGGGTTTTTGGAGAAAATAGACCTCAAACTTTAAACATGTGTTATTTCTTACAAGGTTTATGCGAAGGTAGCGGAGCGGCTACTCAACAGATCATAATGATATTATTATATCTATAATGGGCTTGCTTTGGCCTTTCTGTAGATCCAAAGAAAAAAAATTTACCTCAAGTAGAGACAAAGTAATGACCTGTCAAATTTGACCAAAATGCGACCGGAGTGACGAGTTTGACAATTTGTTTTAGAAAACAATTAAATTTATAAAAGTATTTGAATACGTCAAGGTATCTTCATAGTACCTATTGATTGAGGTAAAAAAGTTAAAAGGGTGTAGAAAAACACTAGCGCCAGCAGAGGGTGTCAAACACGCGACCTGCGACGGCAGGCAAAAACACTAGTTTCTGCCACTGCGGCTTCTACGCTTCGTAACTCGAGAACAAAAAATCTGGGGAACATGCGGTTTGCGCCCTCCTTCATTTAAGAACTGCCCCCAAAACATATATGTTTTTCGTAAAAATTAAAAATTAGACCCTTTTAGCCTGCCCGATTTGAGATGAAACTACCCATATATATATATATATATAATTTTTTTTTCAGCGTTACTGAGGCAAAGGTTTATTCCAGTTCTTACTACACTTCATTCACCCCTAAAGTCTCAGTCACACGGGTAATGCCTCACACAAAAGAGAGTCTGTAGACACTTTCTCATTCGTGTGTCTTGCTTGTATGAGGGTTCTCATCAAACATTGATCAAAGATATGTTCAAAGCAAACGTGCTTTGAGCGCGCTTTTGAGGCATGTCCGCATATTATTCTGACATCATGTCAGTGAAAGTTGTGCTTCTTGTATGATACATGAGCGGTGTGAGTGCTGCTTAAGCTGACACGTCGGTGGGAGCTACGCGCTCGCCGGCATGTCGAGGCACATCTGCATGACACCCTCTCGTAAGGGCGATGGCACAACAGGAATCCAGTTGTAGGTGAAGACCGATGGTGTAGGACCCCACCCCGTTCGTCATAAAATCGTCGAAGTCAACGATTCGCTCGGATTTGTCCTTGTTTAGTTCTCCGAGCTTCCTGAATACGTCCGCTTATGTCTCGTAGAGTAGCGTCGTTTGATTGCGCTGTTGCAATGCCAAGTAGGGAAGGAACTTTGGCATTATCAGCAGGATTCATATAGAGAAAGTCAGCATCTATGCGAAGAGATCCTCTTCGATGTACCACTATAAATTTGTACTGTCCAAGTCGCATAGCCTAGCGAGCCAGTTTTCATGTCAGATTCCGTTTGGATCGCAGCCACTGCAGAGCCGAACTGTCCGATACTACTGTAAATGGACTTCCGTAAAGGTAGCATCGAAATATCTCTAACGCCAAAGCAATAGCCACACTTTCCAGCTATGAGGAATGGTAGCGGGTCTCTGCTTCATATAGTCGACGACTTGCGAAAGCTATTACTCACTTGACTCCATCTTCTCTGTAACAGGCTTGAGCAGAGCTAGTTGGTTCATACTTGACTTAAGGCCAGCTGAACTAGAAAGACCACATACACATAAAGAAAAGACCATTCACACAGCACCTAAATGATGTCCGCTAGCGTTTGTGTGTAGAAACGTCTTTGCCCCTTCTACAAAGTAAGCCAGCGTAGGAGATTGCAGGAGAGCATCCTTTAGGTCCTTGAAAGCACAGTGCTGTTAAGCACCCCAGTTCGAAATGTTACCTTTCTTTAGTACGGCATATAGTAAAGCAGAGCGAGTAGCGAAGTTTTCTACAGGCTTGCAAAAGTAAGACACAAATCGTAGGAAACTGCGAAGGTCTTTTGGAGTTGAGGGCGTGGGATAATCCTCGAGGGCACGCTTTTTTTCGGAATCAGGCCTCACACCTTTCTTGCTGACTACGTGCCCAAGATATGTAACCTCAGTGTATCCAAATTAACACTTTTCTGGCTTTAGCTTGAGGTTGCCTTTACAAAGGGCGTTTATAGTACCTGGGTGAGGCTTGTGCAGTGTTCTTCAAAAGTGTGTCCGTACACAATGATGTCATCCAGGTAGACTAAAGCCCACTTCGTATGTCCAAGTACGTTGTCCATCAAATGTTGGAAGGTAGCTGGCGCGTTACATAAACCGAATGGCAGACGTAGAAAGTAGTACAGACCATCCGGTATTACAAAATCTGTCTTCTTGGCGTCACGTTGATCTATCATCACTCGCCAACAGCCAGCTCGCAATTCAAGAGTTGTAAAATAATCCAAAACATGAAGTCGATTCAAGGCATCGACTAAGCGAGGTAGGGGGATAAACATCTTTCTTTGTGACGCTGTTTAGTTTTCTGTAGTCAACGCAATAACGTACAGATCCAGCCTTCTTCGGAACAAGGACCACGGGTGTGGACCAGGGGATCGTCCATGGCGTAACGACCTTCTGTTTGACCATGTCGTCGACTTGCTTGCTAATGTCGCGTCTTTTCTTAAAGGACAGATGTCTGGTGTGTTGATGGATGGACGGTTGGTTTGAATTTTGAATTCGACACCGCACTAGTGAAGTTGCTTCCAGGTCGCCAAGACAAAATTCTATACAACTCTTCTATCGTCCTAATATTGTCTGAATTGCCTGCCGCTGATCATGAGACAATTTGGACCGAAATTAGACACGTTCCAGTCAACATTTTGCACCAACTTTGCCGCCTTCGTGGAACGGTTCGGCATCTCTCGATGCCACTATGGCTTCATTCGGCAGATGAGAAATACGGCCGAGCTGATTATAAGAAGTTAGAGTTATTTCCTTACTAGTCCGATTTATCATTAACACCGCGGTATCTTGTCCACTGCAGGATAGACAACTTCGAACCGCTACATACCTAAGATGAGGCTCTACGTTCCATCGACCTTCAAATACGCAGTCTTTCATCGGTCGTGAAAGTATAACAGGAGCAAACTTCGCTGAACGGGGAGGAATTTCTGTTTTCTTTGCAACTAGTTCTCCACGAGAATCTCCTAAAGACATGACTGGCGTGCTGTTAGCAGAGAAGTTGTTTCGATGCTTGCAACTCGAGGACCGCTGCCGAGAAAAAGTTGATTAGGATACTGTGTATTTTCAGCACCAGCAAGGACTTCTTCCGCCACAAAGTACTGTTAAATGGGCGGTCAAAACTGTGAATGTAGTTTATTCCCGGGGGACATCTGAGTTTTCTCTTCTTGCTGCGTGAGTGCATGTATCCACAGTGGTTACAGTTCTGCCACTTATCTCCGTTTGGGTTTCGTTCTTCGCCATCAAATATTTGCTAATTGTTTGCTCGTGAATGAACTCTGGAGGATTGAAATCAGCGTTAACCATCACTTCTTCATCCTTTTAATATGCCAGGCTAATTCCTGCCTGTTTTCACCATTCGCAGCCCGAGATGAGGGAATGAACAGCCCCTATAGCTAGTGCCGCTACTATCATCTCAAGCGAAACATTGGTGCCTATAGTAGTCATTTCCAAACAAGCTCTGCCCACTTGACGTATAGGTATGCCATTTGCTGATAAAAGCGTATAGTTGATTTTAGGTTGCGTCAACTGGGCTGCAGACGGCAGGTGTGAAGCATTGACGATGCTTAAGGAGATCCAGTATTGATCAGAGCTTGTGATGTAGCGCTGTCTGCCTTTACCTTTACTGTGACGTGGACCTAGCCTCGATGGTGTTCAGTGTGGGGACTGGCAGATTTACCACCGGTACTGCCCCTGTGAGACGGTTCTCTCGTTTTCCGACTCTCCGCTTGGGCAGTTGCATGCTAGATGACCCAGTCTGTTACAGTTGAAGCAGCGACGGCTGTCTCGGCACTGTCCCGCTATAGGTCGGTGCTCACTCACATCTTAGCTGATAGCAAGAATTGACGCCTCAATTTCCAGGGCAGTAACAGGGGACTCGCGGAGGATAGTTTTCCGAGTCAATCGGACCGTGCGCTGGAATTCGTTGTCTCGTATGGCATCAGTAAACGCCGCCACAGCGATCATCTTGAAAGTGGGAGATAAGCAGGGCATGGGAAATTATTTACGGTCTAGGCGCTCAATATCGGCGGCAAGATCCGTAAGCGACTCTGTCGAACTCTGTCGCCGTGGCTTTAGTTGAGCATGACGGAGATGTTGAAGGTGGTCATGTCCAAACAGTGCGTGCACAGCTCCCACCAGTGCTGAATACTCCAACCTTGAATCCGACGACAAGCCGAAAAGTACTTCCAGGGCTTTCCCTCGTGGCTGAGAGGCCTTAGAAAGTGTATCCCAACCACTCGCTCCGGCAGTCACCTCCAACTGGGTGAGATAGGCGTCGATGGCAACCATTCCGTCGAACGCTTGAGGTTTCAGCTTCAATGGGAGAAGAGGAGACGTCGGGAACACATGGTGATCCGTAGCAGCTTCTTGCTCATCAGCCGGTGAATGAAGTACTGTCTGTCAATTACTTGCAGGCGACGACTAGGCGCACATGAAGGCACCCAAGCGACGACCTAGTACCCTCTTCAACATTCTGGAGTATTTCAGTCAAGATGTCAAGGCGTACTTTTAGCGTCACTCTAAAGGATATTAGAGCGAATGGCCTGAACGTCTTGTTGAAGTTGTTTCATTACTTGCGTAAGGTTGGTTTGAGCGTCAGTGATTCGTTGTTGGTGCTCTTAACACAGCGACCGAATTTCCACCAGCGTGACTGTTGGTGGTGAAGCTGTTGTCGGCTCACCCGTTGAACCGGTGGAAGTGCTGTCCTCAGTATGCTAACTTTTCTCTCTTGTTAATGACAT
Organism: Ixodes persulcatus; assembly: GCA_013358835.2. Taxonomy (NCBI): domain Eukaryota; kingdom Metazoa; phylum Arthropoda; class Arachnida; order Ixodida; family Ixodidae; genus Ixodes; species Ixodes persulcatus. Next base: position 672,930 of record JABSTQ010009236.1, read on the forward strand.
TATAGCAGGTGTGCACAACTCAAAAAATGACGCGGGCCAAAAAAAAAATGTTTATTGGGAACTGCGTGGGTTTTCAAGATTTGGCAGGCAGGTTTTATATATCTGGCATCATCGCACTGGTTGCCGTCTTAAGCACATCTCGCAGTGTCATGTCCGCGGGTCACAGGCCGCATGTTGTGCACCCCTGCATTATAGGTTCTATCCCACTTCTGACATTAAAAATGTAATGTGTATTCCAAAAGCTATCTACCGCGTCCTAACTCTTTAACCTCATCATCCTCTTTTTTTTTCTGCCCTTCTCGACCTCCATCTACCTTCGTTTCAATATATATATATATATATATATATATATATATTGATGCCACGGGACTCATACTATACAAGACTCCATAGAGTCTTCTAAATAAATTATAATTATCACTTCTAAAAAAACTGCGTTTCATGCATTATAAGTCTATGAAGCTAAAGATCGCTGCCAATTCTCCTACAAGTACCTTAGTTATATATATATATATATATATATATATATATATATATATATATATGACATCGAGAAAGCCTTAATTGGGGATGGTTTTGAAGGGTGGCAGTTCCTTCTTTCTCTAATCCTTTACTAATAGCAGCGCCAGCTATCGTTGTCACTACGAACTTGGGGCGGGCGCTTCGCGCTTGCGTCAACATATTCTCGCACTTCAGCTTTCAGTTCTCGCACTCTCTGCGTTTTGCTCCGCGTTCACTGGCTAAAAATAAACCCGCTGCGTAATGCCGTATTACCGCACGAGCGAACCGTGCAGTCCGGCCGTGCAAGTCGGTGGCAGTTTGTGCATCTAATCCGGATAACGTCTTAAATCGATTAAATATTATCACGGTCCGCTAGTTGTGCTCGACTCCCGACGACGAGTCAAGTGTACTTGGGGAACCGGGGCTGTGTGAGTAAGAGGAGAGGGGGGAGTTAAAGAGGGTAGAAAGCATGGATTAAATCTCACGTGAAAAGAGATGAAGACAAAAGCATGTTCATCGTCGGCTTGGAATTAACGTTTCGTCATCCTACAGTCTTTCTCTTCGAAGTTTTGAGAATTTTCGTGTGGATTTGGTTCTCGGAGAATTGTTTTAGCGGAGTACATGGGCGCTCTGAAGGATGGAAAAGTTTGTTTCCACTGTTTTCCGATACAGTTGTATGTACTAGTGCGTGATTTCTGTGACAAGGCATCTCTATCTCGCTCCCTCTTTCTCACTTTCTCTCTCTCTCTCTCCTTTCTCTTTGTTATATATATATATATATATTAACATGAAATATGTTATTTGACTTGCATCTAACTAACCGTTTCCCGTTCTCGGTCTAGTGACGCAAGGAGAAAACACGAGTGCCAGCTGAACGCTGACGCGACGCTCGTCTCGTCACTGATTGAACAGGAATGTCAGCCAAACGTTGTTTTGCTCGAGTAGTTGTGACTTACTCCCGTGCGCGGGTCACATCACGTGATCAAACATATAGAGCGACAGCAGCGACGCTCTCTACTCCTAATACGACGAGCGAGTCCCGGACTTTTTGGCAAAGCGCGCGCGCCCTTTTTCTTTTTCTTTAATTTTTTCCCACTTTGTTTTGTTGCACTTCGTGAATAGTGCAACTCTTTCATCTTCTTCGTTCCGTCTCGTCTTATCCCCGGAAAAATTGTGTCGGATTTACCAAGGTGCCAGAAACGGCGGCGCTGCGGTCGCATCTAGCTCCACGCTGCATCCCATTTTGTGTTAGCTGCCACGTGCCTTTGGGACGATAGTGGGAAAAAGAGACGATTTTTCGTTTGTTTCTCTCTTTGCTGTCTTAATTTGATTTGATTGCTCTATTTCAATACTACGTTCGTATTTCCTCTGTATTTCTTATCGTCGGTTCCTCCCTTTCATTATTCTCTATTTAAAATGTGTGCATTATGAATCTATTTCCGTGGTCTTTTTTCGCAATTTTTATTTATTTATTTATTTGTGTCTATATATGCTCTCTATTTTTCTTTTTCTTTATTTACTGCCTAACGTTTCGTTTCCTCTTAAATTTTTTTAATACCTTTATTTCAGCATTATATTACTATTTCACTCTTTCTCATTTTTTCTCGCTATGCATGACTATCTTTTTTTTTTAACAATAAAACTTGTTGAAGCGAGGAAAGAAAAAAAAAAGAACGAGAGGTACACAGGACAAACAGACAAGATCGCAAAACGAAGCATAGAAAGCAAAATCTTGCTTTACGGTTTTCTCATGTAATTCATTTAATGTTTCCTTCTTTTTTTTTTTTTCCAGGCACGATTCGTCAGATAACTTCAATAATTAGAATACGCTCGTGTGTGAGAGCGCGCGTCTGAACGATCGGCGTTGATAACATTTCCTAATTGGCTCTGGGCCATCGAGCTTGCTTCTAAAGAAATACGAGATAATGGCGAAGGTAAAAACGTAATAAAAGCGTAATCGAGCAATAAAAAAAAACAAAAAAACAAATGCTCGTGTATAATGACGGACCAAGACTTTATACAGCAGGGAAACACGACGCTGGGAGCACAGAGCCCACATTACGTCTCTTACGTGGTTTCATACGAGATACGATGAGGTGACTACACTGGTACCTCGTCTTGCTTCTTTTGTCTGGCCATTTTTTGTCTTGCGTCCACTTTTTTTTTTTTGTTTGGGCGGCGGAACAAAGCCCGACTTAGCAGGCCGATTTATCTTCCGAAGAAATTTCGATGCCTATATCTGCCTGCCCTGGTGCGATGGACCGCTCTAATCACGTGGTCTATCCCTGCGAAACGCCAATTAGCGACTTTAATAACGGATTCAGCTGGGGAACAAAAGTAAGGAGAGAGGGGGGTCTTGCCGGCATAAAACTGACAGGGATAAAATGAAACTTTTCAACAGACGTAACGAACGGTGGCAAGTTTGATCATTAAAATCGTTGCGTCAAAGACACCAATTAAGATATATATTGATCGTTAAGCTCAATAAATATACGTTTTGCCAGCCGATAACTTTTTTTTTTTTTTTTTTACATGGAAAGTAATTTGGTTTGACTGCCAATTGGTGGAGTCAACACGGAGATTCGTGAGGTGTGGAAATGAATTAGCTTATTCTTCGAGCTCTCTCCGTTTGAGTTTTTGTAGGATAAAACTATGCCCAGTGCAGACTCATTTATTGGTTTTCTGGCAGTGTTTTTAGGGACTGAATGCTGAATATAAAAGGAATAATTATGATACCACTAGCTCAAGCAAGCGTAGCGACATTTTAACATAAAAACAAATTGTATAACACATCTAAAATCCAACTAGATAACTAAGCAACATTTGAAAACAACTCTTCAGTCCAGTATACGAATAACCGGCGGCATATTAACACGATGCAATAAATTATTTGCTGCTAAAACAAAACAAAACTAAGTTCATTTCTAGTACGCTATAGATCACCTATTACAGACAACGCAAACGACTAGAGGTGAGTGGAGAGTAGAACAAATACTATTTGTTTTGGGAAAAGTTTCATTCGGTTTGATTGTTACAACACTATCAAATAATTGTAACGTTGCTTGGCGTACTGCATATAGCGTCACCACCGTACTCCAGTTGTACCAAGAAAAAAAGCGAAACATGATCTTAAAAAAAAAACACACACATAAAGTATAAATGCGAGCTGGTTAGGGAACAGTTTAATCTAAACCCTGAGGAACGCGAACAAACTAAATAATAAAAATCGTTATTTTATTTCTTCCTATCTCATAGTTTATATTATGATGAAAAATATTGATTTCGCTACGCACTTCCGGAACGTGTTTCCAACGAAGAATTTCTCTGTCACAGCCGAGCCACACTTTGTGCACAAACACAACTCCCCGATGTCTCGCCACGGCGGTGGTGGCGCTGCTGTCCCCATGGCGCGGACGCAGACGCTTTACGCTTTTGGAATCTGGTATCAGCAAACACGGACTCTCGGATCCTATCACACACTTCGCGCCCAAGAAAATGGCGACCGGCAGTGTTGCTCGATGGGTTTTAATGCGAAAGCATTAACTGTCTCATGGCGCGAGCTGACGTCATCAGTCTGAAGGGCGAAAACGGCAGATAGTTTCCTTCGGTTCCATTGGCTGGGGCTCGTCGACGGGGCTCCCATTGGCCGCTGCACTCGTCAGTTTGCAGGACCGCTCACCCCATGGCGCTGCGTGTCCATCAACGCGGAGCGTCCAAGGTCACCAGGGGAGCACACGCGCCGACCGCCGGCGAAAAATACGCAGCAGACGAAAAAGAGAGCGGACGAGCGGCTTGTATGCTGTGTACCTCGATCTTCTTGAAAAGGGTCCATAGTACACGAGCCCGCAATGCCAAGCGCCAGTTTGAACGCGTTTGATTGGGCACGAGTACCATCCGAACCCTGACGTAGCTCGCGCGTCCATTCACGCGTCTTCGTTCAGTCTCCCTGCGATGACGTCAAAATTCTCGCGCTCCGGCCTTGATTATTCTAAGTGTCGTTGGCCAAGCGCAGAGAAAAGCTGGCTCCTTCCACGAACCTCGCCACCAAAATCAGGGACCCAGACAGGATAGAACTGAACACGAAAGCTAACTACATGGACAAAGAAGGAAAGAAGGAAACAAAAATCCAAGGGTTACAACCTCCCGTGAGACGGAGAAAGAGAGCCTGAAAGATAGAGCTCAATCGAGATAGATACGACCAGCCCGGAGAAAGCTGCCCTCGTAACCTCGCCGAATACCCAGGGATCGTAACCGCCCGAACCTGAACTTCTGGCCCACACGTGGAGCTCGAATAAAAGTAGATTAATATCCGGCACCCCCTCCCTTTCCCCGTCCCTACCCATTCCAGTTTCCCTAAGCACCGTTGCCATCTTGGTGCGCCTAACTAAGACAACAACAACAGTGCTTCCGATAATAACACTAGCAACAAATACGACGATGAATTAACGAAAGAGGAGCCAAAGAAAGAGCAATGCGAAGACAAAGAGACATCGCGTGCGAGCTGTTGTTTGTTTGGTTCCAAAGCGGGGGTCGTACGAGTCGTAAGGCGTTCACACATCCCCGCCGCACTGCGGCGTGGGGAGGGGGGCATCGGGTCCGCGTGCTCTTTGGCCTTCGTCGTGCGGCGGCTGGCCAAATACGGGAGAAGCGGCGTCGGCGGTGGGCCATAAAGCAAGGCGTGTAAATCGGCGACTTCCATTAGCGCTCGCCTTCTTTATGAAACGAACGGGGATGCCGTATAACGACGCAGGGCGCCGCCACCTTCGCTGCGGCGATTTATGGGGAGAGGTTTCCCCTTATGGGAGCTTATATATATACCCTCTCTCGCATTCGCGTCGCAGTTGGCGCATGCGCTAGAGGCCCCCCCCCCCCCCCCCCCTGTTTATCGGGTACGCCGCTGCTTTTTTCTTTTCCCGGGTTTATGGGGGACGAACGGTAAAGCTCTTTCTTGCCGATGCAGTCGCCGACTGGTGGCTTGTCGTTACCGAACGGATGGTCGGTGTTCTCGTTTCCGCGTGTATCGGTGGCGGATTTACACGGCAGGGACTGAGGGAAGCCGGTCGCTGTACCCCTTTCTTCTGGGATAAACTCCGTAGGTGGAAGTGAATGAGGGAGTGCTGCTGACTCCTTTCTCGGGCTGTAACTGAAGGACCTGCGGGAATGAATCGGGGAGCGTAAATTCTATTTCGGTGACTGATTTATATTTCTGGGAAGCGCGGTGATTTTACGTCGATTGTAGGGAGAAAAAGTAAAGGAGAAGAGGAGACGCAAGCCTACAATGATGTCAGAACTCGGGATTTTGGTTGGAAGGATTAGGGGGTAGACGTTAAGGCGAGCTTTCCTTGTCTCTACAGACCGTCTCCCTCCAATCATATCGAACAAGAGCGTCGTCTGCTCCTGGCACGGGGCCTAGCGCTATAACGTCGAATGCCAGCGTCTGGCGTTCGAACTCGATATTCTGCACGAGTAGCAGAAAACGATCTTCTTCACTCCGTACTAATGTAGCGAGTTGGGCGAGTAACCAAGCGTTGTGCATGAGGAAAGCAGCTCAAACGTCAAAGACGAAGTAGAAGAAACGAGCACGACAGGGGCCCTAAACTCATCAAATACAAAATTGAAGCCGAACATTCGCGGAGCGCGCCGATTGGACACCGCGGCGACAAAAGCGCGAAATCATCGTCATGATGGGTGCAGTAAGGTTGCATGCAACTTGGAGAAGAGGAAAGTCAGGGAATGTTTGTTTCTTGGACTCATGCGTGTTGGAGTAAAGAAGCGAGTACACTATATTTTAATGTATCGCGGTTCGTCTTGATCCGGGAGCCCACCTGGGAAGCAGGAAGGGATAAAATTTCTGAAAAAGAAAACAACAAAAAAACAGTGAAATAAAAAAAGAAAAAAATTCTAAAGGTCTTGCATGGGACACGTACTTTTTTAAATGTTTCCACGAAAAAAAAAATAAAATAAGCGCAATATTTACTGACGTTAGACGTAATTTAGGCCGCGCTTCTAGTCTGGCGTCTGACAAAGCCCGCTAGTCGTGCTAGCAGACTTGGGAAGCCTCCGACATCGTGTGCTATTCCACCACATTCTATCGTTGTCGACAACGCCCGTAAGACGCGACCATGAAAGCGGCATGTCGGCGTCCGCCCGCTATTACGCCACCATCTAAAAACGTCTGCAACGCCCGCAAGGCGCGACCGTGAAATCGGCGTTGTAGCGTTCCATCGCGCATCAGGAACGGTCTAATACCGGCTTCTGCTAGCGTCTTTCAATGTGCTAAGACCGCGAGGATTAAAAAAATATCGACAAAATAAATACACAAGTCTTTCATCTTTTTTTTTTTCAGTTGGCATTTGCGATCAAAATAGGTGAGTGTCACGAAGCAGAATTAAAGCGCGACCTAAAAATAGTCGCTTTGGAAAGCCATCTGCGCTGCAAAACTTGAGAGCAAGTTGACTTTAGAAGCGAAATGACGAGAACACACCTTGACAAACTTAGTGCGAGGGGAATGCCCGGTTGCTTCCAGCCAAATGTCTCGCAAATTTTAACCTGTGTAGGTATCTTCTCGGTATTGAAACCACCGTTGCAAATCACGACGGTTGCACGATTTAAGACCATCGGGGACGCTTTTACTGAAACCAAGATCTTCATCCAGCTTCTACACGGGTAAAAGAACAAATCAAGTCAGATGAAGCAAAATAGTCCGCGTAAGACGCTAGGTCAGTACATGCACTAATAAAAACAGAACGAGCTCAACGAGCATAGCTCGTTAAGCACGACGCAAACGCCGGTAGCCATGTTTGTTATCGTTTAAAACCAAAACGCAAAAGACAACCTCGGAATAATTTAGAAAGCAGTAATGACTCTACCTAAATTAGTTTAATCTCAAACATAAAAAATATTCACGATCAAGACACTATTACGTTGCGGAGAAGTAATTTTACAACAAACATTTCGCACGTCAATCATCTCTCCAAGCAATGAGAGCCGATAAACGGCGCTTAGCCAACACCACCTTGAATAATCAAAGCCGGCGCACTGGGATTTTGACGTCGACAGAATGAGATCGAGTGAAGGCACCGATTGAATACGAGTGCTGAGTCAGTGCTCGGCTGAGCCTCGTGTCCAATAAACGCGTAGAACGACGCCCGGCATCGGAGTCTGGTCCAATTGCAAAGTTGGCGTCATCCGACTGTGATGACGTTCCAAGGGGGATGAGTGCGGCGTTCGGAGGCCTTCATTATTCTAGATGGTGTTGACTTAGTAACCTAAGCACCATTCGACATGGGCGGGACATTGTGCAGGGCTAACCCCCCCCCCCCCCCCCCCTAAATTGCGGCTGACGCAGTAAAAGTTACGAAAAATAAATAATAATCTTTGTGCAAAATTAAAAAAAAAAAAAAAACATGCGTCTCATCTGGGCCCGTTAATTAAAAAAAAAGAAAAGATGCCAGCGTATCTTTACGGAGATAAAAAGAAAAGGTTTTTATGTGATCTCGCCACTGCCAGTATTTCTTGCGCCGAATGTTAGAGTGCGCTCACGTTTAGTAGAACCGTTCCCCTAGCAGTAAAACGAACGAGGTAGCGCGTGTATATTGCCAGGAACAACGAGCGAAGACACGACAAATAACTAAGAAAACTTAATGCATAACAAGGCGAACTTGTGCCAAAATAAGAGCATACAATAATAGGCTTCGCCCGCGTCGATGTTGATGAGGAAACGGTATCGAGCGCTAGCGGAAGGCTGATCTGGTGCTGCATGCTGCGGCCCTTTTGATACACAGTCGGTGTTCCTGGAGGTTCCTACCCGGGAGATAAAATAACACAACGAGGAGGCTCCGGAACTTTCGAGCGGGCCAACGAAAGGTGAAACTCCAAATTCACGATGGATTCAAGCCCGTTTCATTTGCGTGGGAACTGTACGCGCAGCGCACTTGGCCACGCACGCAGCAATGATCCTCGTCTTCGGTAAATGGGTGTTAGTGAATAGAAAAGCTACTGCATATTAACTTATTTTTAATTTAGGCTGATCTTAACTTAATAGAGCATACAGATCAGGTGAATTAGGAATATGGTCATCGGTACTACTCGTAAGTGCAGAATAAAAATTTTAAAAAAAGCTTGGATGATAATAATTAGCAGCGCGTCGCGTTAACATAACGGCCGTCGTCCGAATACTTGCGTTGCTTTCGCTCGAGGATTTTGCACACTTCTGTTCGCCGTTTGCACACTCCCGTTTGTTTTATTTCTTGGAGTGATCACACCTTGCCGGTTTTGTTTTTAGCGCACACCCATGCCGATAGATTAGCTTCGCTTGTGTTTTTGTCCGGAGCAAGTAATTTATAGAAGCTTCCTATCGCAACCGTTTTATTAAAATTATTCTACTAATCACACACTCGAAGCCGACAGATGGTCTTACAGAAAGTAGAAAAATTTTGCAAATCTTAATCAAACAAAGAAAGAAACAAAATACATGGTTGAAGTGCTTTAAAATTACCAAGTGCAACTCGGAAACTGGAAGATTTCTAAATGTGGGCATTTTTATCAGAAAGCGAGTTGTATTTAGAAATATATACCCGAAGTGGACATTAAAAAGATTTGATCTTCGTATTTCCAAGTGATTTTTTTAAGAATTGTCAACAGGTGAGAAAGTGTACGTTCCAATAGGCGAGAAAGTGTGCGTCGCGTACAATCCCATTTATGATGCCCAAATAATTTGATTTATTACAGTATTTCTTCACAGTGTCATAAAGCGGGATTTAGAAGAGCAATAATTTTTATATATAAAACCCAGCCAGGAAAACAAAAGACCAAAGAACTTCACCTATCATCACTTCCTAAACTGAGACATCTCCGATTCAAAACACCAAACTTCGTCGCCAGCTCTCTCTCTATCTCAGTGACCACAGTTCTGTTGTCCTAACCGACCCTCGCCAACTGAAGTAACCTAGGAGCACCGCCACGGCCAATAAAACCGCAAGGCAAAACATCAACAGCAAATTCTGGAACAAACAAACAAACAAACAAACAAGCCCACCCCGAAGCGGCCGCAACGAAACAGACCCGCAGCCTTCCCGCAATAATAGATGACCCCGGGGCTGGTCCGGCGGTCAGCACCGCGTTTCCCGACGACGAAACGACCACGTGTTGCCTTTATTGGGTCACGTGCGCGAGTTATGAGCGCCAGGCCGAAAGCCCGCTCGCACTCGGGGCAATTGGCGCTCCCGCTGCTTTTGGCGGACAACCCTGGTCGGCTGGTCTGTACTGCGGCAAAGTCCAGGTGCATTACTAACCGGGTGGGGAGAGCACAGTTGAGCGTGTGGAGTTCAGTCTATATCCGCCAAGTTCCCCTTGTATTCGTAACTCCCACGAAATTAACTGACTCCCCTTTTTCCTGTTTCACATTTTGGCCGCTCGGCCGTGCCAGTTTCCGCCACGAGCACTTGTACCGGCGTCAGCTCCCGGCTTCTTTCATTCGCGTCTTTTCCACTAGGTGGCGTCGCCTTCCTCTGGTGTTGAAAATACATCCTCCCACTACGTCTTTTTTTTAAGAAATTTTTTTAAGAAAGAGAGAGAGAGAGGTATAGAGAGAAAGGAAGAGCCCCAATTCTTTGTACCTTGGAGAAAACGTTTTTATTTCCCTATTGTACCTTTTTTTTTTTTTTACCGGACGTTTTAGAACTCCGGGGAAAAATGACGCGCTAATTATTTTCACTTTGTAGTAAAAATAAACAGGAGACGGATTCTTTAAAACGTTCGTTGATTTTTCGACACGGAGCTCCCACTGAAGCAATGAGAGCACGCTCTTGAAGTCGTTGTCCCCTACCGAGGCAAAGTTCAACTTTAAACAGAAAAACGTTTTGTGCTCTAATATTCAAGGTATGTGAGCAAGACGAAGTTGTTGCAACCTTAAAGCTCACTTCGGAAATACGATACTGTGTTGGAAGCGTCGCTGGTTTGAACTAATGGTTAACTCCATACAGCGGAGGCCCATTACCGAGGTCTAACTTCCTTCCGGCAATTATCCGAACCCGCCAATATTTGATCGTGTATCTTGAGCAGATATTGGCCTCGAGGGCTGCCCCAATCTTCGGCGTAAACTCGGTGACTAGTCGGATCCAATCACTTGTTTCGTGCCCAACAAATGGCGACCGCCAGTGTGGCTCACGGGACTTTAAAAGGGGTCTATTCCCTCCCTCCCTCTCTCCCTCTCGCGTCTCATCCATATCTATAATCTTCCTTTCTCTCCCACCGACGGCAGCGGCGTCGTGCAAAATTAAAAAGCCACGGGCAGGACTCCCCGACTGCGGTTCGCAAAACGCCATTGGCCGGCAGAAAAATCCACCAAGTAGCAGAGCCACCTGTTGCATATTTGAACAGGTATGCACATATAATATGCCTGCTCTTCCCGCCGTCCACACCACGTAAGGATGCTCCTCCCCCCCCCCCCCCCCCTTCCGTCGCCGTAAAAACAATACTGACGAAGTCACCTTCTCTCACGTTGCTTCGTACAATGGAAAAGTCGTAAACGCTGTAAAGGGGACCCCAGTTCGAAAATAAAAAAAAAGGGAGGATCACGCCGCATGACGTGACCTCTCCCCAAAAACGCGTTCGGGGAATTCGGACCCTTGGGGAAAAGTGCGAGACTTTACGAGACTCTCACTCGCGACCGCTGGGCCGTTAAAGGGAATTCTAGCTCATGATCTGACCCTTTCCCCAAAGTGCAACCTTGGCTTCGCTTCCATTCCTGAAATAATGTTTTCCTTGTGTCAGGGCTCTGGGGTTTGCTCTTTTGTTTTCTGGGTTTTGTACCGGAGGAAACTTTGAAGGTTTGAGGAGGTCACTGCAGTAAGCGCTTTCTTTCTTTCTTTCAATTTGCTTTCAGCACTACCTAAATGGGGAAGTGGTCGCATTTCGGGGAAACCGCTAAACGGGTATGCTCGTCGAAAAGGTCCGAACATTTGTTTATTCATACGTGTGGTGTATTACGATGCATCGGTGAGTCTGAAGGAACACAGCATATTCACCCGTCCTTACCAGTATGTAAACAAGTATAAAATAGAAACTACAATACAGAATGGGTGTATTCTAAATTTATAGTAGAAATTGAATCGAGAAATTATGTTCACTCAGTCTTCAACTCGATCGTTTAAATCCTCCAACGTGTTTCTTGTGCCATGCTAATCACACCTTGCAATTGTTCAATGCTAGACTATATCCCACGGATTTTATCGGTTTACGGGGGGGGGGGGGGGGGGGGAGGTGTTTGTTCTATTCTAGAATTGATATCGTTTGACAATTTTAGTGATAGGTTTTGGCTAAAAGTCTAAGTTGTACTGTCATGTTTTTTTTTTCTTCTGGTATCGTGTAAATTGTTTTTGGTTTTGTGAATTAAAGCAAGGAATATATGGGCCCGTCAAAAAAAAAAAAAAAACGACCAGCTTTTTTCCACTTTATTTATGCTCAGAAATTAAGGCGGAAATAATAATAAAAATTGCGCAACATTTTCCGGCTCAATATGATTCTGTTCAAAAACCATTATATGTTTGCGACACACTTAGAGCTCAGAAAGAACGCAATAAACATGAGCGTGATCAGTGCCATCTTGCATTAGCGCCTGTTGGTAACTATCCTATATTAAACTGTTTGTAAAAAAAAAAAACTGAAAAAGGAACAAAAAAGCAGAAACACTGTCCTTTCTATCTATCTATCCATTGTGTTTGTGTTCATCTTTTTCATCGATCTATCCCTTGTGTGCGTCTTTATGTTCTATCTAACACTTATACTTAACGCGTCCCCTCACATTGCATACACAGTAAAGAGCTATGTCTTCTGACACTCCGTTTATGCGAAATATAAAAGCAACACATATTGTTTATTATGATGTGAAACTACCCGAAAATAACAAAATAAACATGATAACCATATTGTTTTTCATGCTTTAAAACTGCTCGGAAATTATATGAAAAGTACGGTGAACTAAACATATAGTTTATTATACTGTGAAACATACCCGAGATTGATATAATGAGCGTGATAAACATATTGTTTACCATATCGCTATATAAAATACGAGTTTTATATAACGAAATCATTGTTTATCATTCTGCGAAACTAGCCGAGAATGATAGAGCACGATAAACACATGGTATATTATACTATGAAACTACCCGAAAAAAAAAAAGGGGGGAAGCTTTGCAATTCAAGTGTACACTCTACGAAATTCCTGCTCGTCTACTTACCCGCTGAACTCTCGAAGAGCCAAACTCTGCGATCTACGAATCAGCTTCTCCGCGAATGATGAGGCGGAACATCTGTTTAGACCTCAAAACTAAGTCCTACGCGATGCAAGCATGACGCCTTGCATTGCGTAATGTCACAGCGCAGACTTCATTTTTAGGTCTAAGCAGATGTTTCGCCTCATCATTCGCTGAGGAGCTGATTTCGTAGATCGCAGCGATTGGCTATATGAGTGCTTTGCGGGTAAGTAGACGCGCAGGTATTTCTTAGAGTGTAAAAGCACGAGAAGCCAAACTTTTCCATTTAGCCCATGTCGTAACCTCTCGTATATTTCGAGGCGGTGTACAACGCCACAACTCGAGCTCTAATGGGTGCTGCAATCACCGACAACCTGAGAAACACTGGGCGTGTCTCAAGCATATCATTATCGCTTCGTAGCCGATAAGATTGCGCAATCTGCAGATAAAAACTCCGAAGAACGAATCCCAAAACCGTGATCATCTTCGGCGACGCCCCTTGTTTCTTAAGCTGTCAGTAACTCTAAAAAAAACAGAATTAAAACAACAACAAAATTGAATAAAAAGAGTTCACTAAAGGTGCTAACGCTTACCTCTACAAGAACGCGATTTATCACCATTAAAAGAGCCTTATACGCACGAACAGTACCCCTTATACAGATGGCACGGATCTTACACCCTTGAAATTCAAACATCGTTTTGGACTATCAATTATCATCCGAGATTCATCGGCTACAGTCGGCCAGAAGAAAAAAAAAACCGCAAATTCCACGCTTCTTTTCTTTGCCAGAAGAATGACGTGTTTCCGAAGCGAACAATTTAAAACTCGTTAATTCTCTTCTCCAACTTCCCACTCTGAATTTCCCGTTTCTGCCTCAAGTAACGAGAACCTTCCAAAAAGCGGGACTTAAGGAAGATTCGTTTTAGGCTACATACGTTTCCATTCATGCAAAAGGGGAAAAAAAAAAACAACCACGACATATTCTCGATTTTGAATAGACTCCTCGCTAATCAACGCAAACACACGAAAAGAAAAAAAAAAAATCCGTAGACGAAAGAAGCTTGGTTTGAGAATCAACCGCACCAATTCAGAAGTCAAATTACGCAGTCTCGCGTTTTAGGCGTTATTACCGAATACACCACCCTCCATTTTTCATAGATGTGTCCAACAGCCCCATATTTCCCCCCCCCCTTTTTTTTTACTTCTACTTATTTTCACTTTTTTTTTATTTATTTTTGTACCCCACTTGGGGTTATACGGATATCCACGAATTAACGCGTACGACGACACGCTTTCTCGACAGACGTCAATTTGAAATCCTTTTTTTTTTCGTGTGTGTGTGTGTTTTTTTTTTGCCCATTTTTAGGGATTTTTTGTTTTGGGCGACATACCATCTCCTGCATTAAATACCTTAGAACGCGCTCGTAGTACTCCACACGCTTCATCGCGTTCCTTGTTATGTTTTATACGTTTCGCACGCGTTTGTAGCCATCATACGCGCTCCATTCCCGAAGTAGGTACAAAAAAAAATGTAGAAATAGGGAATTGGAAAGCGTGAAGGGAAGAAGAGGGGCATAGAAAAAAGGGATCACTGAATTGTACATCGAACAACGTCGTTTTCAAGTTTGCGGGGGGAAGTTAGGGAAGGGGGTAAATGATTTATTACCATCTCGGAGGGAAATCCCCATGGACTTGAAACGAACGCCGAAATCGAAGGAAGAAAAAAAAACGTTGAAGCGTTTCCCTAATTTCTAATTTTTCCCGTTTTTTGTCTAGATTGGAAAGAAGCAGCCGTGGATTTTTTTTTTCTTCTGAATTTTGATTGAAGAATAGGGGATAAAGGGTTTCTTCCTACTTTACGGTCGATGATTAACAAAGAAAAAAGCGAGTAAAAACGTTCTCTGTTATAGGTGATGAAAAAAAAAAAAGGAACGCATGCCAAATAAAAAAGAGGGTATCGTCTGCCTTTTTTGGGGGAAACCGATATACCCAACTTATCCCCCTTTTTTCTCTGTTTGCCTATTTTTATAGAAAAAAAAGAAGGTACGTGGAACTCGGTAATTCGAGAAGTTAACAACGTTAGAATATAGCAGAATAAAAAAATATGACATACGAATTTCGGGCCGAAAAAGGGAAAGGTAGGGAAAGGGGCAGGCTGTATGCGTACAGAAGTTGAGAAAACCGGCGGAAGATTCATGCTACCGGTGCCAGGAAATTCTAAATACATTGCCGACACTTGCAGCACCATAGTTTGTGCGTACTCTGAATAAAATAGTTTGATCATCCTCTGCTGACGCTTTTCCGGGAAATCTATACGGTATCCGAGAATATATTCGTTTTCCCATATTCCTTTAAACGCGGCAGGAGTTATGTGCGACGGGATATCACAGTTCATTTCTTGCTGCATGCCATGGAGGTGTGGACGGACACTGACGGAGAGGAGGAGACGCGTGGGGGTGTCAGAGCGTTGAGCTCTGATTGGAAGGATAGTGGGTAGATGCAAAGGCTAGCTGACTGTGCCTTGACCCAGTATTGGAACGCATTCGAACGCCGAGCGCCGGCGTCCGGCGTTCAAACGTGAGACACTGCGCGAAGAACATACGACGACGCTCTTGTTCGCTAGGATTGGAGAGAGACGGTGGGTAGAGATATAGACAGCTATAGCCTTGCGTCTACCCCCTAATCCTTTCAATCAGAGTTTGGCGCTCTGTCGTGCCCGCGCGCTAACATCCGTCCCTCCCTCTCAAATTTCTCTTCGTATGCGGTTGTTTTTTTGTTGTTTTGTTTTTTTTGTCTCGAAATATTTCGGGTGGCGATGCTTGTCGCTACACATTCGTGCTTTAAAAAATTAAAAAAAAAAGAATAAAAAAAAAATTTGCACCGGCAAATACTTTATCTTAGGAATGCTTATTTATTTATTTATTTATTCATTTATTTAGTCAATACTACAGGCCCGAGTGGGTCCAGGTGGAGAGAAGTACAAATCAAGAACGATACCGAATGGGCATCATACTATTTGCATATTTTATTTGAAGTCTCCCTTAAGCATGGAGTCTTACGTGAGGACTGGAAAACTGCGAAAATAATTCTAGTACATAAAGACGGTGATTACGCGACGACAACTAACTTTAGGCCTTTTTCACTAACAAATACTACATGTAAACTACTTGAGCACATAGTGTTTTCACATATCTCATCTCATCTGGAGCAGCATAATCGTATTGAAAAAAAAAAATCAGCATTGTTTTAGAAAGTCCTATTGGACTAGAACTCAGCTAATTGTGCTAGCTCACAACTTGGCGGAAACAATTATTGAAAGGGGCCAAACCAATATGGTGCACTTAGACTTTTCAAATGCATTCGATAAGGTGTCGAATCCAGAATTGTTAGCCAAATTATCAAACCTAGTCAAAAATACTCAGATTTTAAATTGGATCTCCGCATATTTATTCGACAGAAGTCAATACGTAAGCTCTAAGGAAGTGGATTCCGACAGATTTCCCGTCAGGTGTACACCAGGGGTGGTTGGACCTGTTTTCTTTTTTAATGTTTATTAATGACATATCAATCAATATTAAAGTTCCACTGGGTTTGTTTGCATATGATTGCGTCATATACCATAACATAGGACATCGCGGAAAATCTTAAACTTCCGGAAGCCCTTGCGGTAATTTCTGACTGGTCTAAGGAAGGGCAAATGAAACTTAATTATGATAAAACAGCTATCGTGTTAATTTCATGTTAAAATAATCCGACTCGTTTTAATTATCCACAAGACCGGCAACCTGTATAACGTGTGGAACAATACAAGTATTTAGGCATTTTCTTCAATAATAAACTAAACTGGAACCGACATCTAGAAACAACGATATCCAAAGTCAGTGGCACATAGTTTGCAGTAAGAATAAAATTAAAATTTACGAATTCGGACACTAAACTTATCGCATACGAGAGTTTTGTGAGACCTATATTGGAATATGCAAACTCGGTGTGAAGCCCTTTCACGAAAGATGGTACTAATAAACTAGAAAGTCCCAAAAAGCTTGCCGCTTGGTCAATTTTTAATACCTACAGAACTAAATCATATGCCACGGGAGTTAGTGGGAACGGCTAGGCTGCAGACCTCAAATTAGAGCAAAAATTGCAAACTTACAAATTGTCTACGATATTCTATATGGCTCTCTCCGAATTGAAAGTTCCAAATATTTAAAATTTTCATCAAGAGGATCCTTCCGACTTAATTAACCATTTTAGGGCAGTTACTCAGTGCAGGTT
Source organism: Ixodes persulcatus (assembly GCA_013358835.2). Taxonomy (NCBI): domain Eukaryota; kingdom Metazoa; phylum Arthropoda; class Arachnida; order Ixodida; family Ixodidae; genus Ixodes; species Ixodes persulcatus. The sequence goes on from JABSTQ010009236.1 coordinate 689,964, forward strand.
TAAAAATAACTGTTTTCAATAATCTTCCTTCCCTCCGAGAAAATTCACGATCGGAATGAACTCGCAAGCAATATTTTGATTTTACCATCGTTTGATCGGTTTGTTACGGTAGTTAGTAGAATTTTTTTATAGATTGTTGTTTTGTACGACTAGCGTTTTCTTAAATTTACGTTGTAACCACTTCTACTATCGCTCCTTGAGTGGAGACAGTAGTATTATAAATAAATAAAAAATAACAAAGCAGCACAAAAAACACGATTATATATACCTATTTCAAGTACTGGAAAGCAATTCAAATATACGGGCATGAAAAAACAACAACAAAGAAACGGGGAAGATTGTTAACCATCGAGTGTTATGTCACAAAATGAGGTAACATAAAAAGAAAGAATTAACCGATACTGCCATAGTTCAGTAAAACCAATAATTTCTTTTGCCCCCCCTCCCACCCCCCCAAAAAATGTGTAATTAAAATTGGGGAAAAAGCTTCTGGTCTGTGGTGAGACTCTAACTATAGTTTATCCTCGGTCTACATTCACAGTGTTGAAGACAAGCCAAATTGAAAGATTGCTGTATTTCTGGGCCATGACAGGGAAGCCTCTTCGAAACATAATACTGCCTTCACAAAGGGTTTGAGAAACGCCGATATTGCAGCATTCGCCGATAAGAACACCAATGAACAGATCACAAACCAAGCAGCGTGAACAGAATCAAGCACACGATAAGTTTGTCAGTGACAATAACCACTCTTTCGAATTTAAGTCCAGAGTATACATGGCATGGAGAGCCCCGTACACGATACTACAAACTTTTCCTACATCGTCTCTATACCTCCGATATCGATACCTGATACCATATGTCGCGTGCGCAAAGGCGTCGGCGGCGTATCGATCATTGTTTTCGGAGCCACCGGAACGATCTATCAAAACACTCTATTATCACTCTACAGGCGACGAGATGCCGGCATCACGGAGTTTTATAGTAGATCGTTCCGATAACACCGATGATCATACCCGATAGTCCGCCGACGCCCTTGCGCATTCATTGTATCGTTATTGGTTATTATGGAGTTTTAGGGAACGGTTTGCGCACATTCGATACGGTACGATAGGCCCTCCGTTATGAAGTGCGCATGCGCTACCGCAGAAGTCTCGCACATGCGCAGTTCCTACTGTCCGGGCCCATTGTACCGTTTCGGACGTGGAAAAACGGTTCCCTAAAACTCCCTATTGTTATCGAAGTTCACGAAACGATCTACCAAATCTCCCGGTAACGAATACATAGTGCCGAGGAACGAATCCCGAGACAAAGAGCGCCAACACCCACAGCTTAAGGAACGTATGGTGTTTCTAAAGCTGACGGTGAATATAGACTTTTGAGTGCCGCCATCTTTGTCCGCTGGGCTGTGGAAAGCCATGCGAGCATGCGCTGTTACTCTGTTGCGCGGTATATCAGATGTGACGCGTGCGTCAATAGCTCAGTGACACGGCATTTTTCGCCCGGGTGATAAGCTCTGGAGAGGTCTATCTAGTGAATCCAACTCTGAACTCTTCGTCCTGTCCGAGTTTTCCATACCGCCCACCTTGCGCGTTTATTTTAAAGCCGATTGCCACCTTCTATCTTACCACGATTAATATCGTCCGATTCTCCTTAATATTATCGACTCAATTCCGGAACGGCGGCGACGGTGTACCGAGCACCGCTCCTTATAATTTATGAAAGCCCAAACGTATCGGAATGCTTAATATGCAGCGACGGTGCTTAGAGAAAGACATCGGCGTATACTCCATCTCACCTAACGCGACGGACCGCAGGAGACGCTACGAGCAATCGAGGCCGATTCAGGGCCGCGTGAGTGCCACGGGACTATCGGTAGAGGGCGCAGCGACGCGTGGGACACGTCCCGTGGTACGTTCACCGCACCGCTTAGACCAGCGTCTGGTCTGTTTCATGGGCGCCGCCATGTTTGTTTATACTGGCGCCATGACACAGCAGGGGGGCTGCGCTTTTTGCGAGCCTCCGTTTTCTTTAGAAACGTTCGCACAAATCGTAATGCAAGAACGTCAAAAATGCATAGTCACGAAGCTCCAAGAACACCACCGATGCCAAACGTTTTTTTGTAAAAAGTAGAAATATTGTTTTATACGCAGCCCCTCTCTTCACAAGATCCTGCGTTTGGGATTATTATTTCCCATTTTTCTCGATGGGTGCTAGGATTTTGGACACTGGTCTATAGACCTTTTCTGTTTAGTCTTGCCCCCGACCGCCAAGTAGGCATATCCGGTATGGGCGACGAAAAAATATCAAAACGTTTCAACCTGCAAATAGTAAAAAAATAGGCGGGAGGCAAAACGAGAATGTGTGACGGCTACGTTTATGTCCTAAATGCCTTCTATCGGCGTGGCGACGGCAAAACAATGTTTTGCCCATACAGGAAGTGACGAAAATTCAAGATGGCGTCGCCCTTGCGAAAAAAGGTCTATTGGCTATGATGGCCCGTAGCATCCGCTGTGCCCCGTCGTAAGGTGAAATGGAGTATAGACAGGAGCCGAGAAGACGATAACACATAACGAAAACTGGCAAGGTACGCCGGCTTCTATAGAACCTTGTCGTACACCATATAGTCGTACCCAGGGCAAGCCCCCTCGCAGAGCGTGGTGGATTTCCCCGAGTGCTACTTCCCAAGAAATGCAATCGCTTCATATCGGCCTTAGAGAATTCGGGAATATAATTTCCCTTTAAGGGCCCATTTGAAACTTCGTTTTCTAAGGCGGTTACGTGATGTGTTAAAACAAAAGAGCATTTCTGCTCAACTACGAGCCAGTCACTTTTTTTTCTTTGTCTTCAAGGATGCTGTATTTTGCGAGGAATGCTCAACACCACTTCCGTGATTTCCTTCTAATCTCTGTTTTGTTCGTTATATTGCTCTGATTAGAACCACCAATGACTATGCCTAACTTGGTTCCGCCTGCCTAAATTTTGCTTATGTATATTTGTCAACCTTCTTAGTATATTAACGTTCGCGAGCACCTGCCATTGCTAAAGTATATTGACGTTCGCGAGCCCCTGAATTTTGCTACTATACTGTAAAACCCTTAACGTTCGCGAGCCTCTTATTTTCGCGAATTTCATGTATTGTAAAATTCGCGAACTTTAATGGGCGCGAATATTTCTATTGTCTGTAGAGGCGAATTCCAGCATTTAGAAATTGCGAAACGTAATCGTTGCGAACATAACCCCGCTGCGCAATTCGCGAAAAAAATGAGAACTGCGAAAACAACGGGTTTTACAGTATTGCAAAAGTGTGTGTGTGTGGGTGGGGGGGGGGGGGGGGGGACCGCCTTGGATGCAGCGCTTAGGGGGTGTTGCGACGGGCCACGACAGCGTGGGGGGGGGGGGGGGGGTCATGCTGGGCCACGGGTGCGGGGGGTGTTGCGGCGGTCTACCGCCCCGGGTGCCGCTGCTGACCCTATAGTGACGAAACTGTTCGAACTATCTGTTTTATTCTCACTTCTCCTCATAGGAGTGCATTCCTAAGATAGTCTTTGAGGGCAATGAACTTGAACTTGAACTTGGTTGGATGGGGTAATGACTAGAATAAAAACAAAAACACGAAAGAGTGCCATAGAAGACAATACAGACCACATGTGTCATCCGTATTGTCTTCTATGTGGTTTCGATCGCAGTCATTCGTTTACCAGTGAAAATCGATGGAAACCGACGACCGCTTCTTCCTACCAAATGTGTCAGGCACGGTACTATTGCGGGCGATGTATGAACTGCACTAGCTCTCCATGCACCTTTGACGTACCTGCTGCCATTTCACAAAGAAGCTTTCGCCCAAACTGGAAATTATGCACTCTAGGTTCAGGGCACGATCTTTGGATTCTTTGACAACTGGAGAGATTATGAAGCTTGCGATTGCAACAAGGACAGAAAAAGGCCAATTCGACTGTCGCAACTTATATTGTACCTGCACCCCGGGTTTCAATATATAAGTACAACAGATGCACATAACTTATTTCTTCTTTTTTTTTTATTTCAGTTTAATTTACTCTTTATTTATTTTTTACGATGAAGCCGATATCAGATTGGCGGTGCACAAATCTCCGCACATTTTTAAGTGCATAGCATTTTTAAGGACAGCTCTTAGCGCTTTCGCGTCCGTGCAGGCCTGGATGCAGCCTCAATTGTGACGTCATGGTGCTGACGTCACGGTGTTCATAACAATTGGTGCTAACAGTAGTGCTTGGACGGTGACGAGCTCTGAGTGAGGAAATGTCGGGTCATCGTCTTTTTCGTGACGCCGTGACGTCACGTGATAGCACGACGTCACAGTATAAATAATATTAATATTATACTAGTATATTAATAATAATAAAAATAATATAATGTTTATTTTTGTGTTCCGAAAAAACAACCAACAGGTCTTCATTTTAATGTACAAACCGGACACATGCAAAAAAAAAAAACATTTTCATGTTATACATTTATAGCTATTAACTCGTAGCATGAATATACCTTTTACTAAATTACCCAAGCACCGGGGAGCACGATGTGGGTGTAGCTCCACGCGCTGCACGTGCTGGCGTCTGTACTACACTAACTGTTCTAAGACGAAAAGCCTAAAACAAATTTGATCTTGATCGCGCGTTTGTCGACACCTTAGTTTGGGTTATTTACTAGGAATCTTTTATACGGGAAAGTTGAGCGCGTGCGGCGCGTAGACTTAACATTCCCATCATTCACATTGATGCTTGGATAAGTTAGCCATAAACGTCTATGCGATGCAATGCACTGTCGTTCAAGGAATACCTATAGATGATACGCATTTATAGTCAATCGCTGCTGAACAGACGTAGGACTTGTCTTGTTCACGCTACTTGCTTCGTGATCCGTTCTTCGGTGATTCCTATTATCTAATGTCGCAATCTAATTATTTACGGAGTGATAATAAGTTGCTCTGGACTCGCCCTAAACTGTCTCTTAAGTTTGAATCAATGACTATGTGCGCATGTAAGATGTAGAAAAAAACAGGCTTCTTTTTTTAATTTTTTCGTTTAAGATTAAGAATTGCAAAAGAGACGACAGTGGCTGTCGGGAGGTAGCTCCATTCCTCCCTGGCAGTTGGATAGATCGGGTCGGATTCGACGGGGGATTGGCGACGTGCGAGCGTTGAACACCGCTCCGTCGGCGTCAACCGCGAAGTCGAGAGACAAATGAAGCTCTTGCGGCGGAAAGAATGAGCTTCACCGTTGCCTGAGCGGAACGGAGCCCCGTGGTCCTCGCCGTTGAAAATTAATGATGGCCCTCACTGTAGAGCGGGGCTCTGCCTTCTCTTCCTTCGCTGCCACCGCCCCCCCCCCCCCCCCCCCATTTTTGTTATGGTTGTTCGCTTTAATTTGGCCACGCGTTTCAACGTGTCTAAAAAGGGTTGGTCGCTCTAGAGCACAGCGCCCCACGGTGCGGCAGTGAGGGTGCTGGTCTACAATGAGGTAGCTTTGGCTCGTCTTCGCCAATTTCGTTTCCGTTCTTATAATTTTCTTTGCCTTTTTTTCCCGAATATCTTTTTTTTTTTTTTTGTCTTGTACAGAGGTGCGATAAAGTTGGAATAAATTCCATTATGGTTGGAGATGTGTTAATGTTATTTTTTGTTTGGCCGAGGAAGGAGAACTTATGAATAGTGTGTTCTTTTTGTACGGCAGGATTAGGATATTCGATTCCATCGTCGGAGTGTAATATGGTTGACGGATTGAGACAAATGGATATCGGTATCTATAGGGATCATGTATATCTCGTTTGGTTTTGTGCTTAGAAAGTGACGGCTGTGAAGTGTTTTATTTATTTATTTATTTACTCGCTATAACAGCTTCTAAAGACTCCTTGATCAGGTTGTTATTACGAATAATTTTACCGGGTTTTTAATGAGTTTAAAACGAGACGAAAGTACACAAAGAAGCAGTCTAAAACACTACTAGTGAGCGTTCACCAAAATAATTGCGACATATTAGTTACGAATTTATACTCTCTGAAAGGTGCGTTTTCTTTTACGGCATCTTATTTCCGCGCGCTTCACCTGTGCAAGAGAAAATAGAAACTGGGTAAGTCAATAGAAATATGTTAATTTAAAGTAAACAGTTAGTTTTCGGGTAGGCTCTCTGCGCTAGAGTAAAAGAAAAAGAGAGGGGGGGGGGGTGCAGGAAGATATCTAGCGATGAAAATATTGGTAGGGTAAAAAATGTCAAAACGGATGAGAATTGATGGGGGACGAGGGAGCGAAATATGCTAGGTGGAAGCTCTCTATCAGGACGCTCTCTGCAGTAGTGAGGCACGAAGAGTAAAAGTAATTGTGTTATGTGTATTAGACAGCACGAAGTTAGTCTGCCGCAGTGGGCGTTTTTTTATTTCAGCTGTAGATGCGAAACTTTTCCAGTGCGATACCCCTGCCAACCTAACATGACCCACGCGGTAGGGATACACGACCGCACGCCGATATATGGTGCTCATACGGATCGCAATAGGTGGAGGTGGAACCCAGGATCCTTGAGGTCTACAGCATGAGCTTTCGCTCCGCGTTCTGCGAGTCGCGGTGGGTTACCACACTCGGCCGCCGATTCTGTCCCTCAGAGAAGAATAAAAGAGTGTTCAGATAAGTACGAAAACAACGCGCTAGAAAGTTGTGCTGTACAGGCGATTAGCGCTAAAAAAATCTCCCGTTTAGCAGCTTGCCGTCTTTATCTTTTGTTAGATTTTACGGCCCTTTAACGTCTCCCAGGAATATTTGCAAAGCTCCATCTTTAACGTGCCGAGCAAACGTCTCTCTGTAGCTATTTATCACAGGTACCACGGAGCACGAAGCAACCAAGTTTTCTTCGGGGGGCGAGGCCATTACCCTTTTCGTTTCACGCTGTCTGGGAACCAAAAGAAAGGCCTGTCTCTCTTGCATTTTAAACATTCGGAATGGACGGCGCCAGCATGGGGAAAGAAGGAAAGAAGGGGAGGTTAACGAGCCGGCCATAGGTGGACAACGCGGTGAACAAACAACCGTGGGAGTCATTCGGGTCGGATGGCCGAGGAAGAATGCGACATTAATTAGAGAAGGAGACAGCTCGCTGGTCGAATTAGCACCGGCAAGACGCCGCGCCTAACTGCGAAGCATTTCTCAAGCCACCGCGGCCCCATCAGTCGACGCCCGTTGTGCCGCGCCTAACGACTTCCCCATTAGGGAGTCGCATTCGCAGAGTCCACATCGGGACGACATGGGACTCTTCCTGGCTGTTGTTAGAGCACGAGATGTTCGATTTGACAGTTTGAGTTGTTGACGTTGGTGACGATGTTGTTGGTGGTTGGTTCTTTTACAGGGATAGCTGCTCCGGTCTCTTTCCCGCACTCAAAATGTAGGGCGTCCGTCGCCGCTCATGACGTCACCATGTTACGTGACGTCATTACGTCATGGTGTCTCTTGATGTCATGAGGTCACGTGCCATTGCGATGCCACGAAATTTCGTGGCGTCACGATGTCCTCGAGACGTCGCGGTTTCACGATGCAAGATACATAAGGATACATTAGGATTCGAAAAGATGTTCGGCTGCCGCAGTGACTCTACTGTGGATTCACACCGGACTGCTCCTTTTTCCGTGTTATTGATGATGAAGTTTTTGCCGAAGCTGTGAGTGATGATGTTGGTGCTGTTCTTGGTGTTTGGGGAGGTGGTTGTGACGGTGGCATAGCTGTTGATTGTGTTGGTCTTCATGTTCGTAGATTTTTTGTCGGTGGTGTTGGTATTGGCGCTGGGTGTGGTGGTGCAGTTGTTTTTTGTGCTGGTGGTGGTGGTGGTGATTGCCGTAATTGTTGAGGGAGTTATTTGCGTTATTGTTCATGGGGTTGTTACCAGTGGTGTTGGTGACGGTGTTGGTGTTGTTCTTGGGGGTTGGAGGGGGGGGGGGGGTAGTGGAGATAATGCCACAGTTGTTGGTTGTGTTGGTGTTATTGTTAGTGGAGTTGTTGGTGGTGGTGTTGGTATTGGCGTTGCTGGTGGTGGCGGGGTTGTTGTTTGAGGTGGTAGTGGTGGTTGTGTTGGAGTTATTCTTGATGAAGTTGTTGCCGGTGGTGTTCACGATAATGTTGTTGTTGGTGGAGTTGGTGTCTGTGATGGTGGCGGTGGTGGTGTTGTTATGTTTTGTACCGACAGTTTCGTATATCTTTCCAATGAAAAGTTGCAAGGCTTTAAATTTATAAAAGGTGCGTTTACTAGGATATTAGGAGGAAAACGTCTATTTTATTTCTGTCGATGTGACACAATATTAATGACGGCGCGCGTTGAATAAACCAGACACTTGAACATGTCGACTTACCAATATCTTTAAATATATGTTTCTACATAAATACCCCGACGCATGAACCACGCGGATTACACGTGTGCATGTGCTCACACAAGCATAAACATTACCAATCAACTGTATTCAACATTAAACTTGTAGCATGTACATAAAAGCCGACGCGAACACAATCTGTCGACTTTCTATGTCCCTTTGCTTTCTGTTTCCCTCTCTGTCTCTCTTTCTTACTCCATATCGGGTGTGGTGCTTTAGTTAATTTGCTTCAATCTTCTTTGAGAAAATCGGGAAGCGGCGTCTCGGTTATTACCACGTCATTGGTTCACTATAGCAATTATGGTCGGTCTTCTGCGTTTGGACAGCCCGCATCCTAAACGCGATACTGTCTTGTTGTCGTTCTTTTTTTCTCTTTCCTTTTTTTTTATATTTCTTACTACTCCGTTAAAGAAACAAGAGGGAGTTATGACCCGAATGCGAGGAACAGAGCAAACACAAAGAATGTGTGTCTGGCAGCGAACAAAAATTACGGTCTCCCCAAAGCGAAAGTAAGTATAAACAAGCAAATTGGGAAGGGAAGGGCTCGTTGCGGTATAGATGCAAAAAAAAAAAAATAAACAAAGTTAAGAAACAGAAATTCCCCTTCCGGGAATAATGGAGTCTCAGGGATAGATAACGAAGCGTTCGTTCTTAGCTTCGGGGTGAATGTATGGCATGAATTTTATAAATTAAAAAAAAAAAATCAGGGGAACGGTGTGTTTCTGCTGTTCTGTGTTTTTTTTTTTTTTTTTTCTCGCACTTTTTCAGTTTGTTTGTGGTTTAACTTAGAAGATGACGTTATGAGCGCGGAACAAAAGATGCGGTCGTTCGACTTTGGATTTGCGTCCCGTAAAAAAAGGTGAAGAGGCGAGAAGGAAAAGAAAAAGCTGCAGAGAAAAAAGAGTGTAATATGGGGAATATCTGATGTGCCTCCAGACTCCCCATTCCCTAAAAAAATGAAAGGATCAGCGAATGTATTCTGATGAGCATTCTTTGTTGCTTTCTTTTTTGTCTTTACTTTGCTGCGATTAAGATCAGTCGATCTAGGGATCCGCAATCTGAATGAGCTGGCTATCTAAAAAAACTACGGGAAGTGTTCTTATCAGTTCCAAAAGGTACTGATATTAATTGCCTAATTATTGCCCAAAGCAACTAATCAGCGGGTTATCTAGCTACAACCAACAGTGCTTGCGGAAAAGTCATTTTATTTCTTCAGAGCGTACCACACAATTACGTCTATAATAACAATTCTGTGCAATGTAGCGAGAATAGAATAACTTGATATCACGCGTGTTTTCGCACTCCCTTAAAGTGAGTGACCATATCAAGAAACAACTCTGGTCACTGAGAGTTTAAACGCAGGCGCAGATTGATAAGTTCACGCATCTTGCTTCGCCATTTACTGTTTGAAGTTTTTGTCAGTAAATTTCGCAATTTCATTGTCTTCGCAGTGATAATGTGGAGCGCAAATTTGTCTGCTTCGTTTGCAGGGGTTGTGATGACGTCTTAACGCCGAGCTCTGATTGACTCCGGTTTAGGAGTAGTGACCTGAAGGCAGCTTGCTTTGAGGTCTATTCACCATGCTTCAAGCGGAGCCAATCAGAGCTCGGTGTCTTTCTGACGTCACCACAACCCCAGCAAAAGAAGCAGACGAACTTGCGCTCCGTATAGCGCAGCCTACTCCACAACCCGACACCACGAGAGCGCCAATCAAGCCGCGCCAAAAGCGCAACGTCACGCTGTTCATTGCTTTATTAATTTCTATATTGATACAGTGAGCCCGTGTTGGTTATTAGAGGGTTGGAAATGACAACGTATCGTAAAAACCAAAGCATACACTTTGACATAAATAATATATAAACTAATTAGTCGCCCAGTAAAAAGCAAATGCCAACATCGTGTCACGAATAATTTAAGCATGAATCAAGAGGTAGACAAATATCACTCTTTCTGTACGTACGCTAACAGCGGATCAACGAATTAAAAGCAGCGAACGTCCGGTGACTTTGCGCTTTTAGTACGCGTGTTCGTGTTTGTATGTCCTCCTGCACTTGACTGATCTATGAATGCGGGCTCCGTGTTTACACTAAATACCGATTCATCCCGAGAATTAGTTAACCTCCAGCCGGTTGATCAAAACAGGGGGAAACCGAGAAAAAAAAGATCGAACCCGACTTAGTATTACCGGTGTGAGCATAGGCGCCGACTACAGGGGGGCTCGCAAGCCCTCCCCCCCCCCCTCCCCCCCCCCCCGAAAAAAAAGAAAAATTCCGTGGGGGGGGGGGCAAGCCCCCCCCCCCTTTTTGGTGATACCGAGCTTACCCCCCCCCCCCTCTCCGTAGCTCTTCGTAAAAGCCAGCACTATATTTGTTTGTTTGTTTGTTTGTTTATTTATTTTTGACACATTTGTCAGGGAGGTTGGGACAAAAGGCGAAAACGAATCACCTGACTAGGTCCCAACCCCCATTACAGCACTCAGCAGCAGGGCACAGAAAATGAATCAAAAACAGCATAAATAAAACAATATCTGAGAAGATAAAAATATGAAACACAAAAAATGTACAATCTATTTTGATGTGAACTATACTAGGAATACACACTAGGCTCATTGAAGTATACCGTAAGGTATTTTTTGAAAAGAAACATGGACGCTATTGTTTGGGCTAATTCAAATACACAATAATTTCTGTTAAGAAGATCGGTTATCTGGTAAGATATTTTTTGTGTACCGAAATTAGTTCTTATTTTAGGTTTGGAAAACTGCTGGTGTCTCAAGTTGTAATTTGTTTGTTTGGATAAATATGTTTCGTAAAATATTGCAGGATTCGTGTTTATTTGAGTATGAACAGAAATTGCGACCTTTAGGCAAAAAAGATTGTCTAACGTTAATATTTGATGTTTAATAAAGCTAGGGGAAGTCGATTCAGTCCAAGGTAAATTATAAATTGACCTAACTGCGCGTTTTTGCAATGTAAATAATTGCTTAATATTACAGTTGTTTTTTTTAAACCAGGTGGAAGAAGGTATTTTTAACTTAAAAATTAAAACCCCCATTTCGACCACGGAACCTCTGTGGCACCATTAATATCACTATGTGCGCCTGGTGCCGTACATATCGATAGGTGGCGCCCAGTGAATAAATAAAAATTTATCCACTCACCAGCTTTGGTCACTAAGTGACCAGAGCTGGTGAGTGGATTAATTTTCTACTTTCTTTAAACTATTCGCGCAGTCCTGTTCGAAGACCCTACGTAGTATTAGCAAGTAAAATAAAGGCTAGTGCTGGAAATTACTTCGAAAGCCATTGGAAGCAGTTGCGAATTTCGACAGTGGCATCTCTAGCGGACCTGCAGCCTACGGGAGTAGACGACAGAATACGTATTGTAAGCATCATTTTGTTTTCCCAAACGTTGAAACAATTCGTTACGGTCAGTGCACTTGAACCACGGAATTCAGTGATCACAACTGCAATGACAGCTAAATTATAGGCTCACTAAAGCAGACATTTCTTTAGGCATCTTGCCGTCAGCACGGTTATCCTACACTATCCAGGGGATAACAAACGTTCAGGAGGTCTCTTTCAAGAGACGTCGCAAACGTTTACCGGGGTACCCCCCCCCCCCCCCCCCCCCCCCCGGGAAATTGAGAACCTTCCGCCTATGGGTACGAGGACATTTTCCAATGATTATAATGACGCATGATGCCCATAAACTCGACTGTTTTGTTAGAAACCAAAACTTTATACCGAAAAACACCGAATATGCAGGGAAAAATAAACATCCCAATCTCCCCCCGCCCTTCCCCCTCTTCGAGACGGAACTCTAACTATGACTTATGATGAAACGAAGAGAAGGAATCTGAGAAGCGTGAAGTTGAAAGGGATTGTCTTTGTCACTTCGTGCGAAACATTTCTCACTCATCGCGACGCCAGCGCAAACGCGCCCAGTTATCGTGTTTACACGCGAGAGAAGACGCGAGTTTGAAACGCGATGCTGGGATGGCAGTGACGATGCTTTCGCGTATTATGCTCTTCCAGCCGGCTCCCTCAGTCCCCCGTCTCCACTCCCGCGCGTCCACCGCTAGCACCGGTTACTCTCTCGCTCCCCGGCGGCTCAGTCCGAGCGTGGAGATAAGACACCTTCACCGCGGCGAGTGCATGCACTATGCATCCCACACAAACTGCTGTTGGGTAACCGTTTGCTCGCGCCCCCCCCCCTCCCCCCCAACCCCTCCCTCTTTGCCCGAAGAGTGCTTCGCCAAGCGGGTCGGTTGATTCGCTTCGTGTCGTTGTAATAATTACCAGCGTCCCACGTTCTTCCTTCCCGCGTTTAGCCAATCCTGCGTTTTGATTAGTTTTTGGCTGTTCAAACTAGCGTCAAATACTCTACTCGAAGAACACATTCTAGTCCGTTCATTTGCATTAGACAGCGCGCCTAGAGCACCAAATCCTCCCCTGGCGGTGGTGACAGCCCGCTTCCGAGAGAACGCGTGCGCATCGCGCTGTCCACTCCGTCGCGTTTTCGCGAAACGCTGAGGAGAGAGGACCGTCGCCGACGTACCGAGACACCGAATCGCCAAGACAGCGGAGACGGCCGTCTCCACTGTCTCGATGGCTGTCCACGGCAATAGATGGCGGCAGCCACACCTCCCCATTAAAAAAAAAAAGGGGGGGGGGGGAAGGAGGAGGGGGGGGGGGGACCCCGACCCATTCTAACTATACGCAAACGCTGTTAGCGGCTCGAAGGCCATTTGATATTTGCGGAGTGAGATGCATTCTCTAGAAAAGTACATGCTAGCACCAGACACACGTTATCTATATCTCTATTTCTCTCTCTCTCTCTCTCCCTTGTGACGAAGTCCGTCGGTCCAAGACCTAATGATGAATTTTCGGCGTCACCGAAAGAAGTCCGACGCGGAGCACACATTGGACAGGAGGCCTGCGTCGGCTTTCGGCTTAGACTCGTCTTGAGTCGGAGAAAACAAGAACCGTACGTGTCATACTCTCTAACAATATCTGGCCGTAAAAGAACTATTAGGGGTTATTTTGCTTGTTCATAATTTGCTCTCTTAAAACATTCTTTTCAGCACCCCCTCAAAAGGATCTTTGTTAAAAACCTATAGGGGGATCTTTTGAGCCCCTTTTTTATGCGAAATTTCATTGTAAAAACCTTTAAAAAGTTCTTTCGAGCTCTTTTTGATAAAAAAAAAAAAAGAGTTCTTTATGGACAAGCATTCAAGAGTTATTTCAAGCACCTTTTATGAAACGGTTCTTCATCAAGCACTTTTAAGTATTTATCACCTCGTTTTTCGATGAATCAGTAAACCATAAAGAACCCTTATTGAGTTCTTCTGAGATCTTTCAAGGAAAAGCTGTTCTTCACGAAGAACCCTTGAGGACCTCTTCTAAGCTCTTTTTCCACAAAGTGAGTTCTTTGTGAGGCACATCTGAAAAGATTTAAAACGGGAGACGACGGGTAAAAAGGGGGCACTTCACAACACGTTCAAATTAGAGGCGTGTTGTGGGTTGTCCCTTTTTAATGCGAGAGCATTAACCAGGTCATGGAGCGAGCCGAAGTCATCAGCTTTGAAGACGCGCCAAACGGAACCTTAACTTCTTTCTCCAACCACTCAAAAAGCCTAGCCAAACGGCACCTAATTTCCCCGATCCCTAAGGAGCCGAGTAAAGCTGATGGATTTCGGCTTCGGTCCCATTGGCTGGCGCGCGTCATAGTTTCAAGGAACGACGCTCCCATTGGTTGCTGCACGTCAATTTTCTTCGGCCGCCACCCCATGGCGCTGCATGTCCGCGCCGCGCCGTCAGCGCGCCGGTAACAGGAAGCGTTCAAGGTCAGAGCGACGAGGAGAGCGCGTGCTCTGCCGTCGAAGCAAATACGCCGCACACGTAATAAAGGAGCGGAAGAATGACATGCATGCTTTCGCATTCACAACTCATAAGAAGTGCTTCGGTGTATATCGAGCCTTCTTTTATGTTGTCTCCCATTTCGTATCTCTGCAAAGGCGCCTCATAAAGATTCACTTATTGGAAGAATAACCTAAACTGAACTCTTTCAAAGTGCCATTCATGACGATTTTATTCATGATTTCACGCTTCGGAAAGCCAATGAAAACAGCCTTTTTTTAATATTGCGAATACGGCCAAAATCAGGTTTGGAAAAATGGGGCTTCTCTCCTGGCGCTCTACCTCTATTGAAAACTTGTTGTCTTCGATGGTGCTTCAGAAGCACTTTTATAATTGCTGCTTCTCTGAAGAAGCAGCAATTATAAATGGCAATGTGTGTAAAGTATAGGGTAATACGTGTAAGGAAAAAAGGAAGTGCCCCGAAATTTCCGACTTGTCACTCGCCATAGGTGAAATCAACAGAGAAGATACAGTTGCTGGGAAGTATAGTGACGTTTCTTTGATATTATTATGATAAATCTAGGTACAAAACTAAAATTTTATCCTCCTAAAATATGAAAATTCTGGTTTCTGAAATGACAAATTTGAAAGACGCATAAACGTTAACTTTTATCCATGTAAATTTGACCTATTTCCATGCAACACCAACTGCTTCAACTTGAAAGCGCCTCTCGATGACGTCATCCTTTTCGTTTGAGATGTATTTTATCCTTTATCCGTAGTTGGTTATAATTTGCAATTAACACTTAATAACAAAAAAAGAAGGCATAACCATGTTTCTGACACCGATTTTTGGGCGAGTTTTGGGTCGAGTTTTGGGTCGAGTCGAGTCCCAGTAACCGGAGTGTGAGTGGTGTCCGCTGTCACGTCGTCACATCTCGCGAACGTCGCGAAATTCCCGAGCTCGAAAATGCCTTGTAGCTCCACTCGCTTCTCTTTCGGTGGCTCGGTTGCTCCGAGCAACCGAAAGAGAAGGTTATGAAGCACCTTCTCTAACGAAAGAATACTTTATCGTCCGCTGCCTTTCTAGTGCGCCAGGGGGCGATAGTGTTTGAGACGAAACCGTTCTTCACGAGCTGAAAGATTTCTTGGGAGTCAGAAAAACCTTTCAATAACTTTTTTTTGTTGTTTTTGAGTGTAAGGTCGCCCACGTTTCTTCTTTCGTACATCACCAGATCAGACATGCTACATTCCGCAATTTTGCCTTGTGGCGGGCATTCATTGCATTAATTCTGGCATTCCCTACTTCACTGTCCCTTCAATGATGCATCCACGAGCACAGAACGATTATATGTAAATAATTAAATAACTATATAAATTCTGAATGAATTAATAAATTCATTCATTCAGGCACGCATGCATGCGTTGAACTTGGTCTGGGTTAATCTTTGAGAGAAGCTGGGAGGTGTACAAAATGTCCGTTACTATTGAAAAAAAAAAACATGCTATTCTCTATTGTCGATGGAACTACACATTGCGAGACGACTTTCATGTGAAGAAGCGAACAAATTAGATATGTGCGAAGAAAAATAGAGATTGATTATTACGGTCAAAACCACGCAGCTTCTAGGGGAACCGTGTAGAGCGAGCGCAGTGAAATTGGGCACAAAACATAATGTCCGCCGTCGTTTGGGCGTCTTCCTCTTTCCGAATCCATCCACGGTTTAACCCTCCCTTCGTTTCTCCCGAAAATAATCAACAGCAACACTGAGAAGAAGAACAACAACAATCTTTTGTCACCGGCAAACGAGAGAGCTCGCCCAAGGCGCCCGAAATTGGCGGACGACAATAGCAAAAGCAAGAGAGCGACCAAAAGAAAGTGGCCACTGAAAAATTGGGAGGCGCCGAGAGCTCGCGAACAAAACGGACGAGCGCGGAACCATTTTTCTCCGCGTCGCTGTTCGCCTCCCAGCGAGCTCAGCAACCGAAAAAAGAATGAAAAAAAAATCCTAATTACCGCGTAATTAAACCCGATGACATTTCTTAATGCCCGTTTTGTAATTAAAAAGAAAAAAAATTGGAATGAAAGGAAAAAAAAAACGCAGAAAGAGAAAATATGGGCGCCGCGGATTCGGCGCTTCGGGGCGTGAAGCGTGCGAACAGACGGTACGAATATATTTACTCGCAGAGGGATCCGACCCCCCTTTTTGGCGACAAAAAAGAAATAGGAGAGGATAAACAGATGCGTGCCTAAGGAGTCTCAGGGTCCAAACTCTAAATGAAAATAAGAGTGGGCTTTCCCTAAGTGAAAGCGGTGGCGAGAAACGCAAGCAAAATCGAGGAGCGTTTGTGAATGTTTTCGTCGTTAGAAGTGAGCGCACCCTTTCCCCCTGTAGTAAGCCGGTTGGGCTTCGCCGCGTGCTTTGCGTGCTCCGCCGTGAAGCCCAACGCCCACCCGCCGCCGCCGTCGCAGTGGTGCTTGATACAAAACAAAAACACGGCGTGTTTGGAAATGCGTGCCCGAAAGCCAGCGCGGATTTTAATTCTGCGCGGAGGGTTGTTTCTCCACAATAAACGAACCCGTGTCTCTCGAACGAACAAAAAAAAAAAGTTGCTATAAAGAAGGGGGTAACGGAAAAAGGAGTGGGGTGGGGGACAAGATAAGTTTTGTGGGTTCGGGGAAGGGCTGAAAGCCGGGGAAGAACTCGTTAGCGGATTCGAAATTAAGACGAAGTGACGAAATTAGACTGGGCGCAGAGAAAGGGGGAGACAAAATAATGCGGGAGAGCTGAAACACAAATAGGGGATCCTTTTATTTTTCCTAATGAGGCGGCGACGAGGATAGGGTTCGCGGCTCCGCTTTTCTAATGTGGACGGAGTTTCGGGTATTGAATACACTCTGCATTAAATGTAGTTTCGTTTTGAAAAAAAAAAAATAAAACCTTTTTGAGAGCTCATCTCAGGGAATACGAGCGCTAATGTTGTTTGAGTTGCATTATTCGCTTTGATTTCTTTGGTTCTTATGCAATGATTAAACTTTTCACAAAACGGCATGTTTTGTGAAAATATAAAACCATAAAAAATACCTTGCTTTTGTTAGATAAAAAAAAAAAACACTTCGGCGTCTTTTTTTTTTTTTTTGTAAGTTGTTAGGCAGAAGTATGTTACAGTGCCAGCTTTATCATTGAATGATGCCAGCCTTTGACGCAAATTGCATTCCCCACAGTAGAATTATTTCTTTTTTTTTACCGACATATTAATTTGTACATTGGAATTGTCTGCATGTTTTGCAAACCAACTACCGTGTCCAGAGTTTGCTGGTTGTGATCAAAATTGCTTTAAATGTAAAGAAATGCAGCATTACTCTGTGGTTCTCACACGACGTTAAAGCTACACGATAGGGAACCCCAATCATCATAGTTTACTTTTACCTCAGGGGGACCGCTATTCTCTACAACTGAAATTAAAAGAAGCTTCTTAAATTTCCCACGAACCATCATTATATGTCTCGTGGAAGGTCAGCAACTTTTCTTTAACGTGAAACGTTCTTTTGGTGTCCGGCATTTCGTAATGCACAGATAAAAGTGAAGCCTGGATAGAACCGCGGCCGCGAGGTTTGAGTTTGAATGGTTGATGCGGGGGAGAAGACGAGTGAGCTGCTCGACGCTTATTGGTTAAAGGGGAGGTCATGTGACCAGAGGGGTAGGCGAGGAGGAGCTCGACCGCTTGCGCGCACTGAGGCAGAGGAGCTCGCGAGAATGGGAGGCTCTGGAAGATCGCCAGGTTTATCAGCCCGATTCAGTTGTAGTGTCGCTTCATTCTAGAAACAACTGTGAAGTGTACACATGCTACGCTTTAAATCATCTGATGAAGAGCCCCGTGAACGAAAGCGTCTGGCGTCTGGAAACTGAGAGTGTCTCTAAGCGTTTGTGATGCCAGAACGTTCGACGTATGCAACACAATAGCCTAGCATTTGCCATGAAGTTTTATTAGAGAATTATTAGAAGTCAAGGTATCTCGTGTGTTAAACAAACCCATAGTATTATTATAGACACTCACAGAATGAGAACGGCAGGGTGCGTCTTTCAAACTTCGGCACACGCTCCATTCCATAGCCTCCTACATACTGACAAAGCCTGGCAGATCGCCACGAGAAGCGGCCTCCGAATAGAAAAGGTGGAGCGGCAAACAATGGATGAGAGGAGACCCACGTGACTGGCGCCCCGCTGCGGCAAGACGCCGAAACATACTTCTCCCGAGCGAACTAGTGTATTCCGAGTCCTCGCCGCTGCAAAAGCTGTGCGTTGACGTCCAGGTTCCAGAGAAATGGCTCTTTTGGTGCTCTGTGCTACCAGATTCCTCGCGCTCCAAATCTGCGACCGGGCACTTTGTGGCTCCGTCGTCGAACTGCCAGGCTTTGCGAGCATAGGGGAGGCTATGTCCATTCCTACCGCTGTGTTTTGGCTGCGCGCAGCGCGGTCGAGGTGCACCAGGTGCCAAAGCACTGTGGAATGTGGAAAGCTCGCGCTAGAGGCGGATCAAATGAAGCCCCTCCCTGCCGCGCTCACCTTTTCAGGGACTATAAAAGCAAACACTATTCGATTCAAAGACGCGCCTAATGCCATAAATGTTCACCATAAAATCGTCTCAAAACGGTAGTCGACTTTTCAAGAAATAGATTTAGCAACACCGGGAGCTAAGTGCCTCAGCGAAACATTGACTGCTACTTTGAGATTACTCTTTACTCCTTCTAAAACCAGGGTTACAATGCTTTTACATCGTACAAAAGACAGTCTGCATACAGATTCGAAACCGAGTCACGACCAGATCCATGCTTTGAATGCCGCATGGCAATGAGTTCAATGAGAAAACTTGGCACGCGGCATTCGAACCACGGATATTGCTGGGGCTCGTGTCTGCAAACTGTCTTTTGTATGATGTAGGAGCAATGCGACTCCGGCTTTACAGGCTTCTGTTATTATCGCACCGTGGTAAAACGCGCACACAAATAGGCGTGAAAAGATGTTACTTTACGCGGTAGCTGGATATAGAGGGTAAATAAAAAGAAAGGGCGAGGGGGTCGCCGTTCGAACTGTGTCATTTAATCCGAATGCAAATAACTTGGGAGAAAACGAGCCATAGGTGTCGTGTTGCCAGCACACTGGGGGCGCCTCTGATTTATTCCGAATCGTTACGTCGCTTCCATATTTTTGTCGGTCGCTATCTCGAGTCGACGTAGAGTGGTCGGGATCGTATTTAACAAAGGCTGAAGAGAGGGAGAAAGTGAGGAAAGAAAAAAGAGAGGTAGTCGAAAGCGCACGCAAACACGCTCGCTCGTTTGTAGCTTGATCGGGCGCTTTGTTTGTGTTGTCGAAGCTCCGATTCATTTTCTTGTTTGCTTATTTCCGCGTTTGGGCTTTGGTTACACCGAGCATCGCCGGGCAGTTTGCTAGTGATTCAGGCTCTCGAGTTGCTTCCCCTTCCATTTTAATTGGTGCCAACTGGGTTTGGCCTTACGATAAATTTCGGCGAAGGAATTTTTGTTGGTGGGGGAAAGGCGACGCTGTCGCGATGGGTGTCGAGTGTCTGAAGCGGACTGCCGCCTTTGCTTTGTTTCCTTTCGTCGTGCTTTTGAAAAAGAAATGCATAGCTAATTGCTGGGCAATTGGGCTGCATGTAAATTGTGTGGTTTGAGTCGAATTCCTCCGGGATTCACGTCTACGCTCTCGGCGCTCTTCAGCGGTTAGTTTAGCTTCCGGCTTAGCGCGTGGCATTTACTATCGGTAGCAACTCCTGGAATGGAGATGCCAGCGTATAACTGGAATTTTAAACCACTGGCGCTCTTCCAGAACCTCAATCAGCCAATCAGCGCTGAGCGAGAAGGTGTGACGTCATCACCTTGCTCAGCCAATCAACATCGAGTTCATCGGTGGCTTCACGTTTCGGCTTTGCAAATTTCTAGGACCCCGTGACGAGACAAAGCAGGTTTCACATGAATAATTATTGTTTGGTGGCGCTAGTACTCGCGGGATTGTGTTGCCAAATCTTGCCTCGTCCGTGTGTCACTAAAGGTATATTCACAAAGCGGACTTGTACTCATACAAGTTCCTATGAACTCGGTTACGTCACCTTTTCTCCTGTTCGATACCCGCCATGTTCCAGGCAAAAAGAGCATGCAAAATTCAAGAGCTGGTCAGCGGACTACAAGAACGTGTCCGGGGACAAGCCGGCGAACCTATGGAATGTTGTGTATCACGTAGGCAAACGTCATGAATTAGGTCCGCGGACCTGTCGTATACCACGGTGATCGACATTTTAAGCCCGTACTATTATCGCTTTTTTCTGGTCCGGCGAGGTCCGTGCCAGGTCCGCGAACTCGGCTAACTAGGTAGGAACCAATCACGCCCAACTGCTCGCGCGACAACTGGCTACTGAAACCTTTTTTTTTTTTTTCTACGTAAAACTTTTAGTGTTTGTTTATACTGCTACCTATGGTTACACAAGCGCTCTCAACTGTAATTCAGCCAAGTACAGCTGACTCAATCGTGGTAGGCCGGAGTTACACGGCGGCGCTGCAACTGTCATCGAAGCCCTAACTTTCATTGAGTCCTAGCTCAGTTGACTTATGGGGGTTCGCCCTATATCGGTGCTCGCGCAGCAGCCGCCTTAGGGGCCCATGCTTTTGAATAAAAGCACGAGCTGGTTGTTTTGAGCGGGCTTCCAACGGACGCACACGTTTGATTAATACATGGTGCCCAAACACGATGGTCATCTGAACCCGACGGGCCTTGACGTCTGATATGGAGCTCCTAAAACCTCCAGAGGGCCTTATCGCTCTCAGGCAACGCCGCAGACAACTAGAAAAGCTTCATTCAAAGTCTGTAGCTGTTCCGCAGAGCGACGGTGTCTGCTTCGGCGGTTCGAACAGACGAGCAGAAGGTGGCCATCTTGCTGCATATCGCGGGAGCTGAAGCAGTGGATGTCTTCATCATCTTCACGCTCACGGAAGACGAAAAAAAGGAAAGGTATACGCCACGGTGATCCAGAAGTTCAAGGAATAATGCGCGCCGAAGGCTAACAAAACCTTCGCACGCGACGTCTTTCGCAAGACGCGGTAGGTGGAAGGTCAGTCATTCGACTAATTCTTGCGAGAGCTTAGACTATAGGGTACGCTCCTGTAATTTCGGCGTGCTAGTGGATTCGCTGGTGTGAGACCAGATCGTGGATTGCGTTAGAGACGACAGACTGCGTGAACGGCTGCTCAGAAAAGTTTACCTCACCCTCGAAAGAGCAACAAGAATCTGCAAGGCAGCAGAGAAATCTTCAGAGCAAGCGAATACGTGGCTTAGTCAACATCCGACACCAGTAGAGCAAGTCGATGCCATCGCGCAAAGCAGAAATCGTATCAGGACCGCGATGTCAGAAACGTAACCGGCTTCAACCACCACGCCAATGTCCAGCCTTTGGCAAGAACTGCAATTCATGTAAAAGAAAGCATCGATTCGCAATGTGTTGTGACGGCACAGTCCCTAGTTGGTCAACGAGGACAGCGAGTCGAGTAAGTCGAGAAACCGACAGAAGATGACTTCGAGATACTCCAGGTGGGGCGGTGCGGGACAAGTGCGGAAAAGACTGGCTGGATTAGAGCAGAGATTCGAAAGGTGACTGTGGAGTTCAAGGCTGACACCGGCTCTCAGGGGAATCTCCTATCACTGTCAGTATTTCGGAGCGCGAGCACTAGGACAACAGCTGGTATCAAGTCCGGCGCGGTTTTGCGAAGCTACAATGTCAGGCCAATCGGCCACAAGGAAGTCAGACTCGTGCTTAAGCTTGAAGAAATAGTCGTTTCGTCCGCTTTCTTTTGTCGTGAAGAAGAGCAGGAGCGAACTTTTGAGACTGAAAACGTGCGAAGAGTTGGGCTTGGTAAATCGGGTGCATGAGTTCGCCACGACCATGGGTACTCGAAGTATATCATTGCGAGAATTTCCATTGTTGCTTCAGGGCATTGGAGAAATCTAACGTCCATACAACATTTTCTTTAAGGATAATGCAGTGCCCGTGATTCAGCCAACTCGTCGAGTACCCCAAGCCTTTAGCAGCCCCTCAAGCAAGAACTCAACAAAATGGAGCAGGCAGGGATCATCACAAGAATGACGGAACCTTCAGATTGTGTGAGTCCACTGCAGGTTTGGTCAAAAAAAAAAAAAAGAAGAAAACTGCAGTTTGATGGTATGCATGGACCCGAGAAGAGTCATTTAATGCTTAAAACGAGAGCATTTAGAAATGCCAAGACGAGAAGACGTTGAATCTGAGCCTGCGAACGCTTCAGTGTTTTCAAAGCTTGATGCACTAGCAGGTTTTCATCTAATTCCACTGACTGATGAAACGCCTCTTGTTTGCACATTTGGCACCTCCTTCAGGCAGTTCCGAATTTCGAGGTTGCCTTTTGAATTGGCATCTGCACTCAAGGTATTTCAGTACTCGATGTCTGAAAGTTTCGAGGCACTGAAGGGGGTATACGAGTGAATATTTATGAATTGCTTGTCTGGGGATCTACAAAACAGGAGCACGATGAGCGTTTCCGATCAGCTCAGCCAGCTGTGCAGAGATCAGTCCTGACACTAAACTTAGAGAAATGTCAATTCGGAATTGAGGAAGTAATTTTTCTCGCAGATGTAGTAAGCACAAAAGGTATCAAGTCTGACCCTCGTCGCCTGGAAACTGTCATTATCACGCTAGCGCCCGCAAACAAAAAAACCTGTTCTGCTTATGATTGGTGTCATAAACTACTTCGGCAAATACTTGCCAGAATTGACAGAAAGTACAGCGAACCTTCAACAGCTTCTTTGCGAAGATACACTTTACGAGTGGACTTCTGCTCATCACCACGAGTGGAAACAGACCAAACTTGTGCTCACGAGGGTAGCACTCGTAACCAGAACTCCTCGCTCTTTTTGATCCGAGTAGAACCACGAAGCTGTCTGCCGATGCTTCAAAAGATGGAATCGGAGTAGCCTTATTACAGCTGTACGATGCATCATGGCACCCTGTAGCGTATGCCTTTCAGGTCACTATTGGACAGTGAACCACGTTATTCTCAGATTTAGAAAGAGGCGCTAGGGCTCGTATTCGAATGTGAGAGGTTTCATCACCAGATGTATAGAAGACGCGTCCTTCTCGAAACTGATCACAGCCCTTTGGTCGCACTGTCAAAAAAGGGCTTGTGATGTGCCACCTACGCTACAGCGTTTCTTTCTCGGATTACTGAAGTATGAATTCAGCCTGAAGTGTCTTCCGGCTAGAAAACTCAGGTCGATGCTATGCAAAGAGCTGTGCTGTGGTACGCTGTACGACCAATCAATCGCAGTTCCACAGCGACGTGACGTCACGAGAGTGCTACGCCGGTGTTGCTTGACAGAAAGGTAACCCGCTTGCCGTCCGCTAGAGAGCAGCTGATCGTATCTTTAAAATCCAATTTAGTGGGCTTCGATTTCACGTAATATTTTGGTTGTGATCATATTTCCTACTACTAAAGCGATACCAGTCATCTATTTTGGATTCGTTTTCGACCGCAGTTGTCCTTTAACAAACATAAACAAGAAAATCTTCTTGATAATACTTTTCTGTTAGGTGTGCCGCGAATTAAATTATCAGAAAGACTGCTTTGAGAATGACAAGAAGCAGGTATCATTGTTAGGTTTGAGCGTTTTCTACACCGTCTGCTTTAATAATAGAGAGTTTTAGGGAACCGTTTTTGCACATCCGATACGGTACGATGGGCCTTCCGGTACGAAGTGCGCATGCGCTTGTCTTCTGCGATCTTACCGTAATGCGCTGCTCGAACCGTAAGGCGCGACCGGCACGACCAATGGCCGACATGGACGGTCTCGCTTGGTTAGCAAAACGGCTATTTCGCTGGCGGAGAGAGCGGGCCGTGGCTTCAAACATGAATAAAATAACTCGTGGTAGTGCCTGGCAGGAGCGCCATATGTGACAGCAAGTGCATAAAGTTGGAGTCAGCAAATAAGAAAAAGAATACAGATCGAAACGCAATAAGACATCCTCGATAGAAATAAATTAATGTTTAGCAGTAGCAAAAATCGTCGGCTCAGTGGTGCAGTGGATTGGAGCGTCCGTTTCGTGAGCTCGTAGGGGAGCGGTAGTGGAGAGTTCGAATCGGCTGGCCCGGCCCATCCAACTTTTCTTTTCATAATTTTATTTGTTTTTATTTTTAAGTTTTTTATGTTTTAAGTTTTTTATGTTTTACGTTTTTTTATATTTTAAGTTTTTGATATTTTAAGTTTTTTATATTTCAAGTTTTTATATATTTCAAGTTTTTTTCCATATTTTAAGTTTTTTATATTTTAAGTTTTTTTTATATTTTAAATTTTGTTTTCATATTTCAAGTTTTTTTTTTTTTCCATACAAACGTTGGGATGTGCATTTCGAGCTCTTATCACCCGTTTTTACAGCTGCTTTATGACTGAGGGTTATCTGTAGTGTCAACAGAGTGAGCAACAGCATTCTGGATCAAGGATCTGGATACTTTTTAGTTTAAAAATGTTGCATGAATTAAAACTTTGTGTTCTAATGCTAATCACATATATCCTATAAAACGAGCCCTTTAAATATTGGGTGATAGTTTTAATAAGTGCACAGCAGTAAAGTGACAGGTTTTCCTTTATTATTTTTTTTTTCGTGGTCGTACCGTAGACGGCTGAACGATCGGTTCGCGGGCGTACGACCGTGATCGTCTGCTATCTTTACCGTACGAGAGCAACATGGGCGCCGTATCTACCTCCGTCCCTCCGACTCCTCCTCGCAAGCGGTTTTCAGCGGAAGATGATACCTTCCTACTTCGGGAGGTGCTAGGCGCTAATCCTTTTTTTACTCCAGCCCTTTGGGATGACGTCCTTAAAGGCTTAAACGCAACGTCGAAAAAACACTTCTCGTTGCGAGGAGCGAACGGATTGACCTCCTCGTAACTTTGTACAAGAAAAATGACCGCCTCAACCTGAGAAAGTGATTATATTTCTGTTATTTTTGTATTTTCTTCGCGATTTAATATTTCTAGTTTTATTTGTCCATAACTTTCTTAATACTCGACCCTGCAGTGGGCCTCGAGGGAAAGACACAGGATCGCTGGCAGACGACTTCGAATATTGATGATAAGCGCGCGCGAGCGTGTTCTTATTTGTGTGTCAAATCGAGTTTGCTGTCGGCGACTTTTCAGCATATCAGGACGTGGTTGGAGTAAACATCATATTCGGTTGATGTAAAACACCAAAGCTTGCCCACTGAGAAGAACGTATGATTTACAAACGAAGTTACCATGTACGACCGAGGAACTATTTTATTCCCCGAGGATATAAATCGGGTAAACTGAAAAAAAAAAAAAGAAAAGAAAAACGGTGGCAAACGAGCCCCCGACACCCAGATTCAGCCGTTGGCTGTCAACGTCTCCGGGATGCGCAGCGCCGATCGGAGATGGGGCAGATCCTCTTTTGTGAACCTGAACTGCCGTACGACGTCCTCCTCGTCCATCGACGCCAAGTTGAACGTCCCATGCCTTGCCGCCAACAAGCGCCTTCTCTTAGTACGTATACAGTCGTACAAAATAACGTTTTGTAAATTGTTTTCGCTGAATAGAGCCAACTCCAAGTCATCGTCAAAAAGATCGAGCGCCATTGTTGTCGGAAAGCTCGTCTGCTCCTTTAGCAGACGAACATTTTAGAACTTCGCAGTGCCAGTGGCGACACGCCATGGAGCGCCAGGTTTTGTATTACGGAAGCGCATTCATTCGAGTAAAAAAACAATACGAACTATAAGTAGGTATACATTGTTTTAGGTTCTCTATACTTATACGATGCGATTTTTATTTACTTCAGTTTCTGCGATTTGTACAAACACACGCAAATTTGCTTTTCTCGATGAGGCCGATGCAGGTTTCCGTTGCCAGGGGGCGCTACCTGTACCGATCGTCTACTCGTCTGCAAATACGGTTCCCCCAAAGCCGTTTAGAGGCATATGATCGGTCGACTCGCCCGATCCAAGGTATCGATCGTTTTTGTTTATCGATCGTATTTTGTTCCGGTTCCCTAAAACTCTCTAATAAGTTAGATATACGTAGCGATATTTTATGCACAGGCAGGACACTTAGTGTACGTATTTTAACGTTTTTAACTCTTCGTTTCCGCTGCAACTGCGATAAGCATTTTCAGGTAGCATTGTTTTAAAACTTAACGCTCCCACCTTTGATGGCACTACAAAATGCCAACCACGTCTACTAAAGCTCGATGCATTCTTCTGAAACAATCGTCGTTCCTGTAATGAACATGAGAGAATAAATTGCAATGCTTGAAGTTTAACATTTTTTTTTCCTACTAGCATTTTAAAAGGGCTTCTGAATTGATTGCGTGCAAGACACATGGCCAATCGCGTGCTATCATGTGACACTATCCGGCAGATTCCAACGTGTTTGCTATCACGTGCACTCTCCGGCCGATCCAAACGTGTGCTACCATTTGGCACTATCCGAAAAATCCAAACGCGTACAATAATGTGGCATTATCCGGCAGATCAAAACGTGTGCTATCATAGGACACTAGTGATCCGGCAGATCCAAACATATCCTATCACGTGACACTTTTCGCCCGATCCAAACGTGTGCTATTATGTTACGCTATCCGGAAAGTCCAAACGTGTGTAATAATGTGGCGCTATCCGGCGGATCAAAACGTGTGTCATTATGCGACACTATCCGGCACATCCAAAGATGTTCTATCACGTGACACTTTCCGGCCGATCCAAACTAGTGCTACCATGTGACACTATCCGGCAAATCGAAAAGTGTGCTACCATGTGACGCTATCTGGCAGATACAAACGTGGACTATTATGTGAAAATATCCGGCAGATATAACCACTATTAGATCAACGGACAAAAAAGAACACGACAAGATGCGAGTTGGTGAGTACAGATTTTGTGCTCCACGGTCCTGCGCAAATTTAATTAGGCTGACTGCTCTTTTTTAAACACCGCCTGCACGTAGGTTCCTTTCTTGCTGCTGAGCTCGGCTTCTTTTTGGCATTTATGAGAGTTGAGAGGCCGTAAATGAGACTAAACCTAAACAGCTACATAAGAGCAAGACATTATTTGGCACGGAACTGCTCTCTCTCTTATTTCTCTTATTTGTTACACCGAAAAAAAAAAATTTAGGTTTCTTTGTAAGCGTTTTGTGTGTTTGTTTCTAGTTGTTCGTTCTGCCGCCTGCTACTGTAGCTTTGCCGTGTCGTCAACGTCAATTGCCATAATTTACTATAAGTTTTTTTCTTTAGAAAGACAAACTCTTTCCATGAATTGACGAGCAGAAACGAGCTCTTAAGTTCTACTACGGCTCGTCTTGGGAGCAAAATTTGATTGCCGTCGTTTATTTGTTATTTTTGTCTTGAATCACTCTTCTTCCTTCTTAAAAAGGGGGGGGGAGGGGGGGCGGAGGGGGGGGGGGGGAAGGGCGGGGAGTTTCTGTCGCGGGTCTTAGAAAATCTAGCACTATTAGATGACAGAACCGTTTATAACCTAAAGCAGTCTTTCCGGCGCATTTTAAGAAAATACAGAAAAACTAGCATCGAGTCTTGCGAGGAAAAAAAAACAAAACAAGCTCCGGTCGTGGTTCCGAAGGAAATATCAAGTCATTATAGACGACGCCTACCGGACTGAAACTGAGACGAAATGTGTGTGCTCCGTACGCACGATACGCAGCTTGTGAACGCTGTATAATGTATATTCATGAGCCTATTTGCCTAAGCGTATGTTTCAAAAAATGTATATACTATCTGCGTGTGATGTGTCCTGCTGCTATCATCACGGACTTTTTCCACCCTTCAGTACCGTAGATGAGTTTTGTATTCTTATGGCGTTTTCTTGACGGAACAAGCGCCATTAGGAAGGAGCTGAGCGTGTTGAGCTATTTATCTTGTTTCACCCTATGAGCTTAACCATCGCTACGGGCTCATGGGGACAATCAAACGAAGCCAAAAGGGCGACATCACCACATTCGTTGTATCTCGGTGCGTGTGTGTTGCTGGTGGCTAAACAGATCAGACACGTGAAGTGAATGCGCGGTGATATTGCGCGTTTTGTTTGCACGTTTGTGGTGGAATGTCTTGCAGCCTTTGACTGCGTTCCGGCTCGTAGTGAAACGAAGCTTAGCGGCCCCAAATAGTTAACTAGGGGAATAAATTCTACTTCGTTACCTGGACTTCGAGAACAAGAAGAGACTGCGTCTCTTGAGTCCTCATGCGTAACGAACAGCAGCTGCAGGAAGCTGTCCAGGCCGACCCCGTGCTTCATCGTGAGATGTCATACGTCACGACTCGGTGGCCTTCCAAGCGCAGACTCGACTTTGACTACTACCGTTCTTCAATGTCCGGGACGACCTTGCGGTCGTGGGCAACCGTCTGCTGTGCGACGAGCGGTTGGTCATCCCTGTCTCGCTGGCATCAACGTTACTGGCAGCAGCGCACGAAGGCCATCCCGGCATTGTTCGAACAAAGCAGAGGCTAAGCCAGTACTGGTGACCGCGACTTGACAAGCAAGTGGAGTAAGCAATCCACTCTTGCAGCGTTTATCAGGCATCTGACAAGTCTGCCAAACCTTCGGTAGCACCTCCACAGCCAATTCCACTTCCTGAACGGGCTTGGCAAAAACTGACCTTGGTTATTGTCGGGCCCCTTTGCGAGCGCAAAGGAAAGTTGTAAGTTTCCCATCACCTTGATTGACTTCTACTCTAAGTGGCCGGAGGTGTGTGTCGTCTCGAACGTGACCTCCGAGGCTGTGAAGTTCCTGACCGCTGTCTTCATTCGTGAAGGATACCCGGATGAACTTCTGACAGATCATGGACCTCAGCTTACATTTGCCGTCTTTGAAGATTTCCTTCGGCAGCTAGAAATCAAGCACGCCTGTTCGTTCATCTACCACCCGCCAAGTCAAGGGCAAATTCAGTGTTTCAACAGGGTACTGAACAGTGTTGTACGAAACAACGTTCCAAGGAACGGCGTTTTTGGAACGCGTTCCTTTTAGGAGGAACGAAGGAACGCCGCCGTTCCATTTTGCATCCATTGAACTGGAACGCGAACTCGTTACATTTTAGGGGAACGGAAGAAGGAACTGCGTTCCTTTTTCTTCTTCCGGTGGGGTCCTTTTTATTTTATTTGTAAGAGGGGAATTTCGAAAAAAAAGTATAAAAACGTTATATTTACGAAGAGGAGGATCTCTTTCAGTTTTTTTGTTACTTAGGGTTTATTTTGTGGGGTCCTCGCTTGGTAACAGTAGGGTGCAGGAGAGCTAGTGACCATTGATTATTTTTTCAGTGCCCGAGACTGCGGCACAGAAATCAGAACATTTGGTCGAAGGAAAAGACAGAAAAAGGGACGCCTTGAACTCAGCTACTTTCCTTGCTTCCACGAATCCTCATATACCCAGAAATCTAAGGCCGACTGCAGCCATCACTGAACTTCTACAAAGAAACCAGTTACACCAAAAGAACAAGTTACTATACATCAAACGCACCTTTGTATCCCAAACATTGGCCAGATGCACAAAAATTAACCTTCCTTCTCTGTCCTCTTCTCCAACCTTCAAACCGAACAACGAGTCCAACCTTGACGAAGAAGGACTGGTAGTTTTCAAGACTGACCTTCAAAAAGCCCTACCTTCTTCTCCATTTGCTCGTCTTGCTGACAGCAGCATCGAGAAGCAACTGTTGTTAAGTTCGAACACGGGACTTTGTTAGATTGAAATGTGTAAGGTTGTTGTAAAACGTCTCGTGCAATAGGGGTAACAGTATATTTGGCTCGTCTGAATTGTCCACCACAAACGTGACTACGGCGAAAACGCTGAGATTTTTTAAAATTGAATATATCAACAAAAAATATTTTGCTTCCGCTTGTTTTCTTCTCCCAGCGTCCTTCCATCACGGCATTCAAATTCGTATGTTGCTATTTAATGGGATAGATAAACAAAAATTGTGGTTTGCTCTAACTAAATATTTTAATTAGCAAAATACAAATGTGACGTATATGTAACGACACGTTCCATTTTTTAAACTGTAACGGGAACGAGTTTTTTTCTCGCAGATGGAACTTGTAACAGGAACGCGTTCCAAAAATCAAGAGGAACGAGGAACGAGCTTCCGTTCCTCCTTTTGAGGAAAGTGTACAACACTGGTACTGAAAGACTTCGTTCAACTTGCCGTGTTGGAATAGAGACCTCCCGAGACTGCTGTCTTGGAGTACCTTGCAGTATATCGCAGCACCCCCATGCCACGACGAGAGTTTCACCAGTAATTTACTGCTGCACGGTCGAGCCCCACGGACCATGCTTGACATCGTTGGGATTCCTAGCCCAGAGTTTTTCGTCAACCCCGGGTCAGAGGTGGTCAAGCTACGGTAACATGTGAAAAACAAGTAGACATACAGCAAGGAGCGCACAAATAGAAAAAGACCTGCGAAAACTTACAAGCTTCGTCCAGGTGACTTTGTGAGAGTGAAGGAAGCCCATCTCAGGCACGTAGCCAGGATTTTGTTTCGGGGGGGGGGGGGGGGGGGGGGGGGCGCCCATGACAAAATGCTGTATGAGGGGGAGGGGGGAGAGGAGGTCCCAGCCAAATGGAAGATTTCGGGGGTTGCCCGGGCCCCATGGGCCCCCCCTGGCTACGATGCCGAGACCCTTCTACAATAAGCCTGTGATAATCTTAGGGCACAGGGGTCCTAGTTCTTTTGTTCTCGAATATCACCCCAGGTGGGACGCTTCGAAGTTATCAAGCGTACCACATGTGCGTGCAAGTCGTTCACATAGTGATCTGCAGCCAGTGGCATCTCCCTCTGTTAGTGCATCGAGAAAATACAATGCCTCAGCAGCCCAAGAAGCTAACGCAGCTGCAGAGCAGCTCGAGGTGCCTCCAGGAGATGAAGACGAATCTGCACAGCAACCGGTGGAGGACGATCAAAGTCAGCAGCCACCGCGGAGATCAACCAGAGAATGAAGTACCACCTATTGGGAGGAATAAACATTCCTCCCAACGGTTTTTTTTTTTAATTCTTTTTAAGGGGGGAAGGTATGTTGTGTCGAGCCTGGCAACCTTCTTGCCTCGGTTTCTATTCTGTTTGTGCTGCTATATTTTTTAACACGTGTATATACGTCATTATCTCTGGGAAATAAAAGAAAACAGCTGCTTGAACAGAGGTGGCAGAAACCGCTGGGAGACTGCCGCGTCATTACTGGCGGGCTCGGGCCGGTAATCGGCCGCCGTCTCGTTTGGCCGGTACCACAAGGGGTATCGTATTAAAGCATGAAATGCTCTTCAACGATATGTCCAATTCCAAAATTTGGTCCATCCAGTCCGTCCGTTCGCGCATTTTTCGCAAACTTTAGCGGAGAAAGTCGCATCACGTGAACTATACACCTTGGGAAAATTGATGGTTGGTGACCTATACGTCAACTCAGTTTTCCCACTAAATTTAGCGGGAAAATTCACGGGTTGTGGCCAAAAGATCAATTCAGTTTCCCCGCTAAATTTAGCGGGAAATTGACGTCACGTGATCTATACACCAATTCAGTTGTCCGCTAAATTTAGTGGTAAATTTCCCGCTAAATTTGGCGGGGAAACTCGACGTCACGTGACCTGGCGAAACGTGACCTATACGACCATTCAGTTTCGCAGCTAAATTTAGCCGGAAAATACGCGTCAGGTGTCACACCGATTCCTTCGCCAATTTCCCTATGATGCGTTGCATGCATCTTAGGGCTTTGAAGGTAAAAGTCGCTGTCAATTTTTTTTTTCGTTACTTTTGTTCGGTAACACCTATGACACTGCTGACAGCTTAAGAAAGGCGGGGCGTTTCAAGTCCCAAACATCTTATTATGGCCCTGTAGCCGATTGGGTTGCCGCATTCGCCAATAAGGGGACGAATCCCGAAGCAAGGAAAGTGATCATGATAAACCACGTCAAGGGTGTTCCTTGGGCTGTCAGTTGAGTCTTGCCTTCATGTGTTTGTGGCGTGAGCTTTACACTTCCGCAATAAAAGATTAGCTACTTCCTTGCGGGCTGATTTTTATTTCTTCGTCGGTCTTAGCCAGGGGGTGAGGGGCAATGAAAATCAAAATGATTTGAATCTCGATTTAAATCCTGATTTAAGTAGTCATTTTCAGTCGCGCCGATTTGACTATGATGATTCAAAACTAAACATCTAAGACGTTTATAAAAAAAGAGAAACTAGTGGCAAAATTCTCTTTTTTACAGCTGAAGTAATTAAAATCGGAGATTTTATTCCAATCAAATAAACATGATTTGAACAAAGTTAAGTCCAATTTGCTTGATTATTTTGAAACGAATTATAATTTTTGTTTTTCTACCCTGGTTTTAGCTTACACAACTCACCACGATATACTGCGCGTGTTTAATCAAACTTGGGAAATCGCATAGCAGTTCGACTCCCTACCACGGTGTCCGTTGTTCTAAAAGAAATATTGCCTTCTTGAATAAGGTTAGTGTTTAAAAGCTGTCTCCAATACGTCAATCTTTCTGAAAAAGAAGAGAGAGGGGGGGGGGGGGTATCTAAGAGATTTTTTTTTCTTCAAACAGCGACACCTTGGCGAGACGTCGCGTTATGTCGATTGACGGGACGCTGACTGTGTCCCCTATCGCCTCGTCAATGGCTCCGTGTTTGAAGTGACGTGTCGAAGTGCCGTGGGCTTTTCCTGTCAGTCAGATGACGGATCGCTGAAGAGACCCCAGTTGCATTCGTCCAATGTTTGCGTTCTCCTTCTTCATTTTATTTTTTAAGGGACAGTTAGCCATCATGGTGTCATTCATCGGTGTCACCCTGATGAATGCCAGAAACGAACATGACGAAGAGCTGTGAATGTTTTTGTACTGTTCTTAAGAATGAACTGAACCCCCCTCTTCCCTTTCCCTCAAGAAACAAAATATTAAGTGTTAGGTCACAAAATAAACGTCACAAAAAAAAATAATAACGAGTCTGATTTGAGTTGAGAGCGATTCCGAAATGTACTTCTAATTTTGACTACCTTAAGCTCGAAATAAAATCATATTTTGGAACTGCTCAATTAGGTCTCACTGCGTAATTATTAGGTTAAAAAACTTAGTTGAGGAACTTTATTTTTTCCAGTACGTGTTTCATACAGGCACGTAGAAAATGAATTTCCAAGTTCAATGTGTTGTTTAAAAGGATAGAAGACGGTATAAGACGCTTTGAACGTATCGAATTCAGTTATTAGAACATATCAAATGTAACCGGATTTTATTACAAGATTACCGCTAAATTAATCTTGATTTTACAGAGAATCGACTATCAGGATAACAAAATAGTTTTCAAGAAACGCTAAACTCATGGCATATTGGGAAGGATGGTTTCTGCTTTAAGTTCACCAGTTTGGAATGGCGAGATCACATGGTGTTTGCGGAAGGTAAGTAGAGGAAGCAAAATTAGACAAAACATTTTCATTTCAATAAAATTTTTATTTT
The DNA here is from genome assembly GCA_013358835.2 of Ixodes persulcatus. Taxonomy (NCBI): domain Eukaryota; kingdom Metazoa; phylum Arthropoda; class Arachnida; order Ixodida; family Ixodidae; genus Ixodes; species Ixodes persulcatus. Next base: position 723,743 of record JABSTQ010009236.1, read on the forward strand.
TGCCTTAATATTGAAAAACACAGCATGGAGATATTTTTAGATGTCTTGGCTCTATGCTCAGTAAATATTACTTAGCTGGAGCAAGCGAAACATTAAGTTAAACTACAATATTTGAAAGTAGCACAATGTATCATTTCGCCCCGCCCTATGGGGTGAAATGATACAACATAGGGGGGTGCATGAAGTATAATTAAAACAAAACTTAACATGCGTTCAGTTTTTGCAATAAAAGCACTTGAAACGCACTGTTTGAGCTCCAACGCACTTTTCGTGAGCCAACTCTTTGCATTCCATGCACTCGATCCATACTCGTCTCCTAAAGTTATTTGCATAACAAGTAGTGCCTGTCTCTTGTGGTGTGCATCGCACAGTCTGCAGAACACTCGGACACTAAAAATCTTCCTCTTAATTTCACTCTTTCTTTTTTTTTTTTTGCAGGGTGGCAGTGTAACGTTGGCACTTGGTTGCTTTTGCCAACATCAGCTTTGCCTTGCGGGGAGAGGACGTTTGAACAGTGCTGCCCTCCGACCTGCTTGTTCCCTTTTAGAGCGCAGCTCTTAGGCGCCCGTTTCCGGCTTGAGCGGCGTCGCCGCCGCCGTCGGCGTAACCGCGCGTTGCATTATGGGACGCGTGACAGTCACACGTTACGTCACGTGTGACGTCACGAGGGTCACGAATGACATCACGAAGGAGAAGGGAGGGGAGAAAGGGGAGGAGGAGAAGGAGAGGAAAAGTAGGAGAGGAGTAGGGAGGAGGAGGAGGGAGGAGGAGAGGAGGAGGAAGGGAGAAGGAGGAGGGAAGGAGGAAAGGGTACGGAGGAGGGGCACACTCTCCTCCCCGTGCCCTACCTTCCTCCTCCTCAAGAGCTGCGCTCTAATTTGACATTACCGGGAATTGTAAACGTCTTTCATTTTTTCTAAGCTACGCCAGCTACAGAAGAAATCTTCTTAAAACTTGAAACGTCGTAAAGAACGCGCCTTCTGTAGCCCAGCTGTTCTTTTTCTTTTTGTAAAGTAGCTACTTTTCACATGCACCGAGTCGTTTGGCTCGCCTTTCAAGCGCATCCTTTGGTACGTCATGCGGCGGAAGTGCGAAGGGAGTGATCGACGCTGTTGCTTGACACTTTCAAGAGCTTTGTTCACGTCATTTTCGCGCTCTAGCAGCGTTCACGCCCTCAACTCGCAGCCAGAACAAGCGGCCACGTGATCTGGAGCCGATTATATGCCGCCAATGTTGATCATAGCCACGCGCTGGGGTTGGAAAAGCACAGGACACGCGCTGAGTTCCAGACATTGTTATGGCTCGGCTATTTTCGTCGTTGCAGCGATTGGACACGGGCCACTACCCGAATGCTTCTCGAGCTATCAATTGTCACGAGCCCAAATGGAGTGCCCACGCAATGCTCGGGTCCAATCTATGAACCGCATTCAAATATCGTCATATGGGTGTACTGCGATCCCCACGTTACGTCATCGAATTTTGCAAAGGAGAGATTGAATGAAAATGATCGCTTTTGTCCTTGAAATTACACCGCAACAAAGGAGCTTCTTGGCCAGTGGCATTGCATGCGAGTACCCTTGAGTCCCACTACTGCCAGTAAGCTCGTGTAAAGTGAAAGACATTCCAGTTGAATATCGTTGCACAGCTCCTTTAAGCCCTTCTTGTTTTTATTTTACACGTTCGAACCATCCTAGACATCGGGAGAAAAAGAATATGCGTTATTGCGTTATTGACATGTGCATCCTAGAATGTCAGATTGTCGCGTTTTGCCCCGCGCGTATCCTGTAACGTAAATAATTATTTCTTTAAATAACGTAACCACAGATTGCTTCAAATTCGGTCCGACATAGAGCTGCTAAAGCGTGCCAATAAAATTAAGGCTTACCAGCTTGCAGAATAGTGGGCGCCAGCCGAGGCGCAGGCTTCAAAGCGAAACCTCGCGCTGAATTTTGCGCCTTTTTGGCGGGTGCTAACATGTCAACCTCAACTCCGCAGGCCATAGCACCTTTCGGTGAAGTTTGAACGTACTCCGATTGTTTGTCTAGTAGATGGACGGCACTAAAAGCAAACTGTCGCATTTTGCGCTGCGTCTCGTTTTATCCCACCTTACCCTACCCATGTAATTGCCATGTAATACGCAGTAAAGCCTGTTGCGGTGGTTGGAATCGTGTAGGAATTCATGTCAAGCTGGATTTTATTTACCTGCCCGTTTTATTCCCGCTTCATTTTTTTCCCCTTACAGAATACAAAATAGAAAATACAATTGCCCTGAGTGATTATGTTCTCGTTTAAAATATTCATTAATGGGAAATCAAACGAGATGAAACAATTTATCCAAATCACTACATTGAGGTTAAGAGTAGAATCACAACATTACCGTCGCGTAAAATAAATCACTAAAGTATTCATCACAAAGAAAACAAAAACGTTTCCCTCAGCGACATTGAAGCAATCTAATTATTGCGATTTCTGCCTCGAAGTGTACACAAATAAGAAATGCAATGGCGGCAGATATTCTCAATCTCTGTCGAAACAACCTGCGATATAAATTGCGAGTACCTCTCTTGTTTTTTGTTTTTTTTTAGAAACCGCCAACAAAACACAAAGGAATACACCGCTGGGGATGCCTAACACACGCGTGTAACAAAGTCTTGAAACCGGCGGTAAAAATAAAAAAAAAATTATAAATGAGTTCATTTTTTTTTCTTCGTATTTTCATTTGAACCGTGGGGTGTATAGAGTGAGAGAGTAGCACTAACGAATATGTATGCCCGCACAAATTGAAGATACGGCGAGGGGAAATGATTGTTTTATCTCTCGTTCGAGGAAGGCGGGCGAGGGGGAGATTGTAATTGGCTCGTTCGCAATTAGTCATCGCCGCTCCGAGTTTGGTCTCTGGCGGCCGCTGCGGTTTGAACCCGCATCGGGAGCGAGAGCGCGTTTGATACCGCGATCTCTCTGCCGGGGCTATAACCCCGTGAGAACGACGTGTGCTTTTAGCTCATGAGCACTTTACATTTACCGAGCATAGGTTTTTACCGGAAGTCGCTATGCAGCGTACCGATGTTGAAACGACGGACCAGAAACTGAACGGCTCACCTCTCACTTCTGGTGAAATTTTGATGGCCATTGATTACCTAAGAATTGGTTCTACACATCAAAAGCCGCATCTGAACTAGTGACTTAAGTTCGTAATATTTGTTTTCCGCGAAGTTATTCCATTTTCATATTTAATCTGAGAGGCTGAAAGGCTCTACTGAGAACAACTAGAACGTGACGTCAAATGCTGCAATATGGGAGCAGTACAGCTCGTTCCGGACGGCTTACGAGAAGTTTTATGGTGTGAAATGAATGCTGGGGAAGGTCACGCCAGCAAAATGATCCTAAACCTGCTCGACTGCCAAGTTATTCAGCACGTGACGTCACCCTACTGGAGAGCGCGTGAAAATTTGAATTTGCAGTTTTCTCATTGGCTATTTTTAAATTAAGGATAGCAATTATCACGCCGGAGAGAGTAAAGTTCGGGTATTCCGAAAGAACAAATACGATGGTTCAAATATTTGCTGCGGAAGGTACGGGCGCGGGAGCATAGTACGGAGCAATGGCGGCTGATATGACGTCAATGCAAGCTACGTACACTTTATATGGTAAATAATTGTACCGAAGGTACAGTTACAGTTACTTAGGTACGTACTTTGTTACCGACTTTCAGTAGCTCGTACGTAAATATTTACAGCCCTCGGGCTAACTCAAGGAGTGCATTTCTAACTCGGCATAATTGCTGTCCGTGGCGGGTGTATACACATTCAAAGCGGACCGGCGATTGCATTGCACGGAGCACGTAGGAAAAGCGAGAGCCCGTTAAAATCCCCCCGAACGATTAGGAGCCGGACGGGCTATAGCACACTCGGTAAAAGCGCGGCGACTTTTAAATAATTGCGAGGGGATTCGCGACACTCGTGTAAAAGTGGTATCCACGGGGTTTGCATCGATTAGAAAGGACGATGGGGAACTTTTTTTTTTTTATTCGGATAAATGGACGCGAGGCTTTAGGGGAAGGAGAAAGTGTCGGGAGATCGGGAGTTTGGGGAAGGGGAAGGCGCGGGATTTCGGGGCAATTTATCGGGCGGCGTTGTGCAAGGCGCGAGTGGTGCTGATGATCACGTGGTCGTCGCGTTTGACTCTGAGCGCACGTCGGATGCCACGATGCCCCTAAATGTTTTGGGGTGTCGCAAGCGGCTTTTCCCTCACTTTTAGAAACACCTGTTGGTCGTCGGTTTTGGGGCTGATATAGTTTTAGGAAAATTAGGGATTTGAGGAGGATTTTAGAGGCGTGTGCGCGAAATGGTTAGTACTAACTGGCTTTGTCTGGATATAAGTGTTTCTGGAGTCCAGCGCCGTTCGTGGGTTGAGTAGTTATATTAACGTGGAGCTTGGCTACGACGGGTGCCGCGCTGTGTGGCAATGGGGCGACTCGAGAATGTGTTGTTTTGGTTTTAGGCAATATTGAACGTTTATTTTTATTTAATTTTTAAATGGCTGCTGTTAGTTATAAGCAAATATGCGCAACTCGAGTTTGCGTTCTTTTTGTTGTGTAATTTTAAGTAGTTTTACATAAATATAAAATGGTACTAAAAATTGTTTATGCTATTTATTGTGGTGACTCAAATGTTACATGGTGATAGTTACTTTAACGCCTTTTTCGATCGAACTGCGTCATACGTTAAGTGATCAAAGCTAAAATATTTATACAATCCCCCAAAACTACTAGGTAAGATGACTACGTGTATTAAGGTGGCGATGCAGGAGAGTGGTTCATGACTATATCAGAAAACAGTTAAAAACGAATAGAAGGAGTGGACGGGGGAAGCGCTGACACTCGTCCTGTCCACTTCTTCTCGTCTTTCTGATTTTGGTGTGTGTGTGTGTGTGTGTCTGTGTGTGTGTGTGTGTGTGTGTGGGTGTGTGTGGGTGTGTGTGTGTGTGTGTGTGTGTGTGTGTGTGTGTGTGTGTGTGTGTGTGTGTGTGTGTGTGTGTGTGTGTGTGTGTGTGTGTGTGTGTGTGTGTGTGCGTGCGCGTGTGTGTGTGCGTGTCTGTGTGTGTGTGTGTGTGTGCGCGCGCGTGTGTGTGTGTGTGTGTGTGTGTGTTTTTTTGTTGTTTCTTGATATGAGTGGACCTGTTGGCATCACCTCAGCATTTAGAATGTGCTTTCGTTGCCTGACCTTCTGTAACCCTGTACTTTTATTTTTTTCGATTCTAGAACGTGTATATTCTAACAGTGTCTGCTGAATACATTTTGAAAGCAACCCCAGTATTATTACCTTCGCTGTACACAAAATTGCTCTAATTGAGTAATTTCGCATTAATTCTCAATGCATCCTAGGTCTTATGTAGTACTAACAAAGTAAGGTTGTTGCCACGTTTTGTCTTAACAGTCTTCCGCGAAGTTACAAAGTTTTGTTGTGTACTGACGATGTGTGCTATTTGTGATTTTTTAAATATTTATTTTGCCCGCTTCTCTGCTGCAGTGCCTCGGCGCGGCAGGTTTCTCTTTCTTTTTTAATAAAATAAATAAATGAAGTAAAATGCATCATTAATTTTATAGTTTCCCTAGGGAGATTAATCGGTAAACCATGACGAGAGAATACCACATGCACCACCGATCTACATCTGGCTCCACCGCCTTGCACTCAGTGCAAGCGGAGAAGAGGATTCCACGGGGGACTTCAGGAGGAGTCGCTGAGTCGCCTCACGACTGACTTTAAGTGAAGGAGGAAGAAAGGCGAAAAAAAGAAAGGGAGAGAGAGAAGGAAAGTTACAGGGACAAAATTTCGTCCATGGATGATCACGCCGTTATTATTATTCCCTGTATAAACTCGAATTATTTCGTGACAGCTTAACGCAACTATTTTGTTTCCGAAAATTGGCAACTTGCAACAGCCATAGACATAATCTAGCAGCACTTTCATACTGGTGACAGAAACAGACGCATTACTTCGCCGCTTTTGGTCAATTATAGAGCTAACGTTTGTGCGCCTCTTCGCCAAAACTCACTTTCCGCAGTGTTTTTTTTTTTTTTTTCTCCTTTTGATTGATTTTGCGGTGTGTGAGTACCTTCCGTTTTGCCCGAGGATGGTACTGCCCCAGACGCTTAGAGTCGTGCCAGTCATTCCGGGTTTGTGAACGCTTCTCGTGACTACACGCCCCGCACGTTGCTAAGCCCCTCCTGATGATCACGTGACGCTCACACGCCACTGGATTGGCTCGAATGTTTCGTAGCGTCCTCCGAGGTCCATCGTAAGTTGAAACGTAGAATAGCACGTAGACAAGACTGAACCTGAGACAGGGATTGGAAAAGGAAGACACGTAAAAAGAGGAACACTGTGTGTGTTGTATCCCTCTTTTTATGCCTCCTCCTCTTTCCCTTCCGTGTCTCTGGTTCAGTCATGACATGGAAGTATTCACCAGCTCGCCGGAACGCTCAGCTAATTTTTCTTGACGTTTTAGCGCGCCCTCCAGACATGACGCCATGACTGCGTCGGGTTTAGCCCAAGGGGCCCTAAGTTCGGCGAGAAAGTTGACAAGATCGCGGACTTTCTCGACAAGTGTCCAACTTAGAGCCCCCATGAACAGGTGTACTAAGCTCCCTTTTGAGAACGATCAATTCTTATTTAGTTTATTTTTTCGCTTTCCCGTGGTGTCGAGTAGCTCAAAGGCTATAAAGTGTTCTGTCACAAATTTTAGCTCGCAAAATGAGTCTGACGAATTAACTCGTAATACCTTGATTTGTCGATTATTTCCTGCCCATTGGCCTAGGTAAAATCGGGAGACAAATTGGGTACACTCATGGACAGTCTTAGCGCGAACACGGCCTTCGCGGATTTTTGTTTTTTCTGTCAGTAGTGAAGAACTTCCATTGATACTACTATACCGGTTTAGAGGGACTCAGTTGGGGTACTGGCCCGAGTGGTGAATTTTGATGTCCGTTAGTACCCTTTCGAAGTAAAATGCGAAAAATCGCCGAAGTCGTTCTCGCGCTAACTGGTTCAATAATGTTGCCGCTCTGAGTACTTCAAGTCCAGTAATGCGAAGTCACCACTATTACTCTAGAGCTGTTTTTCGAAGCTTTTCATTTCTCCGAAATATTCTCGTGAAAATTTATCTTCCGAAATCTAAATCGAAACGAGGCAAAACAAAAGGCCCGCCTTAAAGATATAAGAGCTAAGCTTTTAAAACATTACATAAAGATAATTTAGTGACCTCTACCTAAACAATTGCCTGGATCCGTCATGAAACGGATTTCATGGGGTCCCCGATATTCAATATATTTGTGTCATTCGACACCGTCAGAAAAGGCATTTTGTGTAATTGTTAAGAATGAATTGCCTACATTTCAGCTCACCCATAAACCGGTGTGGACGCTTCATACCACTTTCAGCACACCTGTTCATTTCTTTCTTTCTTTCTAATTTTCCAATTTATTCCTCTACGTATAGAGTAGACAACTTTCATATTTGCCTCAGGTGGACTATTTCCTCTTCTGTCCTTCCCTTCTTCTTTGCATCCCTAGCTATCCATTTTTCGCTTCTTTCTACCTGTGTGTGTGTGTGTGTATGTGTGTGTGCGTGTGTGTGTGTGTGTGTGTGCGTGCGCGCGCGTGTGTGTGGGTATGTGTGTGTGTGTGTGTGTCTATGTGTGTGTCTGTGTGTGTGTCTGTGTGCGTGTGCGTGTGCGTGTGTGTGTGTGTGTGTGTGTGTGTGTGTGTGTGTGTGTGTGTGTGTGTGTGTGTGTGTGTGTGTTTTCTTCTTGTTATAAGTCGTTTGTTCTCTAAACAGAACAGAGTCCCTAGCGATGTCGTTCGTTTCACGTCTCACTCTCCCTATGCCCTTGCTTATGCTCGTGCTCAAATCGGGAAACTGCAGCGTTCCAAGGCATCACTTTCTCCTGAACACCCTTCCCTATTTGTCCCCTTCGCCCGGAGGTATGTATATATGCAGCACCATTCATTGCGCACGCGCGATGGAGCAGAGAGTGTAGCCTACGTACAAACGTACAAATTCATCCTCAGGAGGCTCTAATTCTTCCCAATATACTTGTTTTGTTTTGTCTAGTTTCAACGTTCCTCGCCATTAAAGGTACAGTGGGGAGAGAGGGCTAGGGAAGAGAGCAAAGGTACCCTCAGTGCCAACCTACGAGCACGGTAGGACGCACTACAAGCGCACGAGCACACTCGCACACACACCGCACAAGTACACACACATGCACGCGCATACACGCACTCGCACAGAGGCAAACGTGCACGCACGCACGCCCACAGTGGGCGTGCGTGTGTACACGTTTGCCTGTGTGTGCGTGTGTGTGTACGTGTGTAGTGCGTGTGTCTGTGCGTGCACGTGCGCTAGTAGTGCGCCATAGCGTGCTACATTCACGCACGGCCATGCGTGCACACACCCAGACACAAACACATGTACGCACATACGTGCATACACACGCGCACACACGCACACACGCACATAATCTCACGAGCCCGTTGTATAAACCCTTTGTCTCTTGGAATAGTCAGCGAGCGAGAGCACACACATTCGGAGCTCACGAACACTTATTGCCTCTATTTTCTTGGCTATAATTTCCTTTTTACGCCGTAATAAACATTTATTGCGCGCACACTAAGCCCCGCGAGCCGAAGTACAACAGTGTGTGCGATGTTTGGAATCGCGGGGAGTTTATATCCGTGAGATAGTGGGTCCGTTTTTCGGAGGACCCGACATAGAACCGCGCGTAGAACCTTCGTGTCGGACCCCCCCTCCCCGTCCTTTTTCCAACCCTTCGGGGACCTATTCGTCCGTTTCTATATCCCCACCTGCGTGTATGTATACTATACGGGCCGTTCGTTCCAGGTTTTATGCCCCGCGCTCGATATTGAAAACGAAAAGGGTTCGATTTATGGGGCGTGCCATTCTCCGTTCTCTCCCCGTGTCTATCGTTAATTTTTATTTAGGTATTTCTATCGATTGATTCGAGCAAGGCAGTAGAGGTCGCGGGTTATAAACGGGTCGTTACGGCAGTTGAAACCCGTCCACGCTTTCATCGAAATAATGCGTATGTTTTTGGACGTACAACGTTCCGGTTCGCCAGCAGCGTTGGGTGCTGTGTCGCATTCTGGCTTAATGTTGTTGTTTTTGTTTTGCTTATTTTTCGGTGCTCGTTGTAATAGAGATCTAAGTTATTAGATTGCCCCGAGGGGGAGCCATAATCGTCACTAACGTTTACTACTTTTTGTTTCTTTTTTGGGGGGTTCAAGTGCCGTGGTTTACATCATGCCTTTTTGTTTGGCAGACCTTCTTACGTCTGCTAACCAGGTGACGGTTGTTAGCCGAAGTTGTAGTCACGTAATGGCTTCCAATACGACGTGTCAGGTCGTGAGATTACACGCATGCACACAATGGATACAAAGTTGTCGCAGGTGCACGGGCCGTTACTGTCTGTCAGGGAATGTTTCACTGTACGCGCATCTTGGGGCGTTATTTACCGCGTGTAGGGTTGGGTAGATTTTTTTTTTCTCACATGGGAATGTTCGACACCGTGTGTGATGCACGACCTAATAAAAGATAAAGGTGTGAGCGCTTTTTTTTTCCTTTTTTTTTTAATAAAGCCTGGAGTACTGCAAGAAAATTGCTATTGCCAATATCGTTATAATTTTTTTTTTCTCTCCTTTACTGAATCTTTTTCCCCTCTCGAACTAGCTCTCTTCTTCTATCACTATGTCCAGTCTTTTTTTCTTTATTTTGCTTCCTCTGAGAGGAACTCAACTCCGGCGATTTTTCGAGCTACCCCAACTAACTACATTTTCGAAATCGACGTCCTTTACTCTTTCCGGTATGCTATTTAGTATCGCGAAATTCAAAATAGTTATTGTGAAATCGGCCGATGAAAATGACGCCAAAACCAAGATTCAAATATACCCGCGCTTTTCCATGCCGTGACGTCACGGGAAGGCAGGCTTGCGGTTCCAGCGGGCAGTCTAAAAATGAATTATGCTGAGCATTTGTTTAGGGCTGTTGCGCAGGAGCTGGAGCGATCTTTCAAAGCATTCATTTGACACCATGAAACTGTTTGTAATCCGTTGGGAACAAAGTCTACAGCCCAAAGACTGAGCCCCTACCTTCCCCTGACGTCACTTTTTCATTGTTGCCAGTAGAGCTTTTCACTTTGAAAAACACGGTGAGGACCAAAGTTGTATAAATTCAATACCTTCGCGAAAAAACATATTTTTTGCAAAATATTTGGGTTACTATTTCAGCGATGCTAGTTGATGTGTTTAGCAAATTTTCACGCAAACCCTGCAATTATGTAATGTTGTGGACGCGCTTTTACTGTTAAACAAAATGAGCATTTTTTTATGAAGGCCACAAACGCCTGTAGCCTATTTACGTGGGATATTCTGTTGTCCATTTCATTGTTCAAGTTTGTGTTGCGCGTTATCGTTGCATGCATCCGATACTAGCAAAAAGGAGTCCCGCTTCTCTTATCTGGACACTTTCCGTTAAGGTCGGCGAGAAATCCGGCTGCCATGATTTGCCAACGCCGCACTTGACCTTGGCGCCGGCCAATCATAGCCACCGGATTTCTCGCCAAAATTATCGCAAAGTGTCCAGATAATCTGATTTCTATCCCTATGGTTTCAACTTAAATCCAGACGCAGACGACGCTACGAGCTAACGGGATTAATCGAGCAACGCGAAAAGTTCAAATCGTTAAATTTTTTTCTTATTATTTATGTTTGATTCAGCGATGATAAAACACTTACATCAACATCAAGGTCACCAGGATGGCGCGCTTTGACGCTGTCCGATTGGTTCCATCGTCTCGTAGCGTCGGTTGCGTCTGGACTTTAGTTGGAACGATATATAGACGTTTGCAAGTACGGCCCTGGGCGCCGGCATCTTGCTGCTGGTGTTTGTAGATCGTCTGATTGTCCAGAATGGACCTTTTCCACATACCGACGGCACCAGGCGGTGGCTGCACGAACTAAAAATCGAGGAAGTGACCTACCTGCGCTACCAATCGATAATGGGAGCTACGCTACTAGGTTTCTTCGCTCTCCGAGCAGCGGCGCGTGCCCAACGCGACGCCAAAGAGGGGGATCTGGGCGTCCACCCAGACGTCATGTTTTTCTTTCCGTCCACTTTCTTTTTTTTTGTGTAACACAATTATATATATGTTGCAATTACGTGTTCTACTCGCTGGATCCACAGCCTCCTTCCGAATTTCCTCGATTTCTAGTGCCGACTTCCGCCGCTTGGCATCGAGTGCTCGCGCGTGCGCAGAACGCTTCTCGGAAAAGGTCCATTGCTGAGGTGTACCCTCGGCTTCCAGACTGGCGCCCAAACAGAGCGATTTCCATCCGCGGTCACCAGATTAGCTCTCGAAGCGGAACTCCTTGTAAGCAAACGTCTATGTGGAGGACAAGTTTGTCTGCTTCTTTCACATGGGTTGCGATGATGTCAGAACGCCGAGCTCTTATTGGCTAATCAAAAAATAAATAGTGGGTAGGCCTCGTGGCATCAAGCACTAAATATACCCACTATCCTTCCAATCAAAGCCAATCGAAACTCGGCGTCTTTCTCACGTCACCGCAACCCCTGCGCAGAAAGCAGACGGCTTGCTCTCCGCATATAGAGACAAAACACTCCCGACATTTTATTTTTTTCTCGATGGACATGGCCAGAGTTTAGAGTACAATGGCGACTTTAAAATCACACTCCCTGACAGCTTAGAAACGGAGCGTCCCAAAAATTATATTGTCCCTCCGCCGCCAGTCAGATTGCGGCATCAACGGTTAAGGACGCCGAGAAATGAGTCACCTGCATTATCCTAAGCCGTTAAAGTCACTGGTAGTTTAGAAACCTGAGGGTGCAAACAGTCCCGAACAATATGTTATCTCTCCGCGGTCCAATCATATTGCGGCGTCACCCAGTAGAGGCCCCTTCACACACTCACGACTCCTTGGGAACGTGGGCCTTAATACCTCTTAAAACCTCTTGCGACGAGAGAACATGCTCGAACGCTGGCGGCATTTATGCGGTGACCCTGGAACTGCTTTTCACTATAGACCGAGTGCTTTGCAGTGTTTGTGACACCAAATGTGCGTACTGCTTACGAGAAATGATCATTTATAACTTGAAAAAAAAAAAAAAAAGGTTTTCGAGCCAAAAAAGACAGATTGATGTGCGAAAAAAAAAAATATAGACAATATACTGGACTGCCAAGTGTTCCAAGGCTGCCCGATAGGTGGCGCCAGTGCGTAAGTTCTTCGTAAGAGACTTTAAGAGGTTTTAAGGCACTACGGGTCGCGAGTGTGCGAACGGGCCTTAAAGATTGACGACCATGCAGTTCGCGCTTTCCAATTTTCCCTCAATTCCTCATTTCCCCCCTTCTACTCTGTCCACCGTTGCCTTTTTCCTTCTACCCCATGGTGAGGAGGGTCTTCTGCCTTACAGAATCTCAAGCCTGGTCGTCGGTCTTTAAGAATACCGAAGAACGAATCACGAACCAGGAAACGTGGAGGTAATAGGCCACGGCCTGTGTCTCTCAAGCTGCGAGGGACTACAGTGACTAAACGAAACGACATTCAGTCCCGTATACTGGATCACGGTTACAATAACAAAGTAGAATGTAAGCGGTTTAGATGTGTTCGATGATTTCCATATCTAACACCCCCCCAAAAAAAAACCAGTTCGGATGCAAAATAAAAGTAAACAACCCACTAAGTGTGGCCGGGGGAAAAGAGAGAGGGGGGAGGAAACGGGTGCCATTGTTAGGCTGTTTCCTTCTTTATGCACGCATATCAAACTAGAGGACAGTTGTCCGTTCACGTTTTTCCGCGTGCTTTCTCGCTGGGCGGCGAATCGGAAAGCCGAAATGGCAGCGAGATTGGCATGCCAAATGGGAGCCAAAATGAACGGGCTGCTCTTTTCTTTCTTTCTTACTTTTTTGTTGTCTTATTTGACTTCCCAACTCCCCATGTGGACAGCTCCCGTAAAGGGGAAAAGAAAAGAGGGGAGAGAACAATGCTTCACGAGGGGCGAGGGGAGCAAAAAAAAAAGGAGATAGTGCTGATGTACGAGAGAGGCTTGTGAAAGCGTTTGGGGGACTTTTATCGAAGGTGCGGTCCAGTGTAAAATACTTTTAAAAAAAGCAAACTTCGGACCGCATGAAAATGCAAATAAGGAGGCGAATACTGCATCGTGCCACCCGCGCATTGTATATAATGAATAGAGTCCGATTTAGGGATTTTTTTTTTTTGCACACACGTGACTGCAGAGGGGGAAATACTGAACGTCGATTGGAATACATCAGCCAATTTATTGCAATCACTTAAATAACTAATTATTTAATTACTAGAGCGTTTTGGCATTTTCGTGTAAATATCCAAGAAAAGTGTCAAAACAATAGATTTTTCTTTCGACAATATGTATACCTGTCATCATCAACGGCGAAAGGTATTGCGTCGTTGAAAGCTGCTGTTGTACCGCCCACAAAGAGAAAACACGCGCGCACACTTTAGACCCATCCACTCAATTATAATTTTGATTTGATAGTCATCTTGTTTGCGAACGCCTTCCAAAGTCCCATAGACAGGTGTATCTCGAATTAATAATTGCGACGTGTATGTGCTCCTCGTTGATTCAGCATTAGAAAAGCCTTATTCTCGTGTGTCCTTGTTCAGGGATGGACTGTATTTCAACTACAAGTGTTTCAAATGCGTAATTAAAATACTTTGAGTAGTTTTTATTTTTTTATTTAACTACCTGTTAGGGAATGTATTTGTTGATTGTATTTAAATACGAAATATCAATCAGTATTTCAAATACTGCCCAAATACAATTGTGGCCAATCTTTTTCACTGTCAAATACCATTTTGGCACTCTAGGTTGCGAGAGTAAACATGGAAGAAAAAGAACGAACGAAAGAGCAACGAATAAACGAAATTGGTAGAATTCGATTATTCTTGTTGGGTACTGTTATTTTTTTTTTTCAAAGACGTCTAATTAACGATATGATATTTGAAACGGCTTTGTTACTTCAGTTATACATTTAAAATTAATATCGCAATGAATACAATGTTGTTCTCGATGTTGCATCGGCCTATCATATACCAAATAACCTTTAGTTTTGGAACATGAAAGGTGAAACTTCCGTTCTAAGCACTTGATTTTTGGTGCATATTGTAGATTCCCTTTTCATACGGGCACGGTCGTTTTTACGTAGGGTTTGAAACAGGCACGTAGCCAGGATTTTGTTTCGGGGGGGGGGGGGGGCCCGCCCATGACAAAATGCTGTATGGGGGGGGGGGAGGGGGGAGAGGAGGTTCCAGCAAAATGGAAGATTTCGGGGGGGGGGGGCGGGCCCCATGAGCCGCCCCCCTGGATACGTGCCTGGTTTGAAATATGTCTAAGATGTAAAACTAAGGAAACAAACAGAATATGCAAGGATCTTTGAAGATTATGAAATACCTTTCATTCTATCTCTATCTTGTCTTTAAGTACTTTTCTGAAAAGTGTACTTGGATATGTAATTAAATACATTTATACCAAAGTATTTTTCTATTTGTATTTCGATACACCTTCGTAAGTATTTTGCTCATCCCGTGTTATACCGGCACTTAAAAAGCCTTCAAAACTAACTCTTTAAAAATAATATTCGAACTGCAGCACGCTTATGGGCACATGTAGATGGGAAATCACGAGCCGCTTCAAAGGACATTGTTCTGAAAGTTTCGTGCCCTGCAAAACAAAAATATTAATAATCTCCTGCTCGACAAATTGTGTGGGGCCAGATCTTCGTGTTCTTCCTTTTATCCCCCGCATTAGAGCAGCATCGAGTTCCTTCGCATTCCCCATACGATAGCGTTTTCCAAATATATCGCGAACGCTATAGATAGAGTGGTCGCGATATATTCAGCAGGGGGTCGCAAAACAGATGAGAAACGGGAAAAAAAAAAACGAACTTTTGTTTTTGTTTTTGTGGCCTCGATGAAAACCAACTTCGCAGCTCAACATTGAACCGGAACTTAGAGTTTCGGTGTCCAAACACCGCCTTCTTTTTTAGAAATAGTGCTCTGGCAAGCAAGCTCACTCCAGAAATTAAAAACTAAAATTTCAACTAACTTGTTTTTTTTTTTCTTCTTTTTCACACTTTGCTATATTTTTTTACCGCTTTACTGATCTGCTCCGACTATATTCCATGTCAAACCAAATTTCAGCGTCGATTTTGGGTATCAGTGTTGATTTTATTTTTGAAGTACGCGCTAGGAAACTACTGCAGCATTTAGTATCGAAGTCTGAACACGTGTGGCATCGTGAAAAGCCGGAATGGTCGAGGAGGGGTCGCGACGCGATATTTTATATCTTTGGTGGGTCAAAGGCAGGAGACATGCACACGTTACTGAAATAAATAAACGAAATACCATTACTCCCGTTACTCACTCAAAGAAGGAACCAAGAACGTTACACGTTACTGCGATTCAAAAGGAACGCTTTATCTCAGCTTGAAATAACGCGTCACTTTTAATGTTTCGTATTGATAAAGCAGTACTCCCCATATATGTCATCGTTAATAATTACTTGCTTTGTAACGCGTTAATTCAGTGATAACTGTGGTTATACTAACATACCTTGCGTAAAAAGAAAATTGTATTCTAGTAAACAGTTTTTTTTTGTTGTTGTTGTTTTTTGTACAAATTGCAGACGCGAGATGGGGTGAAAACTAGGTTGGGGACTTCTGTTGTACGCGTTCGCCTTTAGAAGTAACTAAATCCCGATACTTATTGCTTCATCAAAATGTAACGAAAATACGTTACTTGTTGCTTTCCATAAAAAGTAACTTGGTGGTTATTTCGTTAACTTAGAAATCTCACTAAGTACACGTAACGCCTTACTTGTAACGCGTTACGTACAAGTTTGGTCGCACTATAGCAGTGTTCGGGAAGTACTGCCTCACGATCCATTTTAGTGAAAGCGTCTATTCGTTCGGGTCTCGACGGCACAGTCTTTGCGATTCTGCTTTCGCGACTCAAAACAGAAATCGGAATCCCCAAAAAACGGAAGAGAAAAGCGAAACGGTAAAAGAGAGACAAGAAAAAAAAAAAGAAAAAAGAAACCTTTGCTCGCTCTTCTCTAGATTCTTCCGCCTTCCGTGTGCTTTCCCTGCAGAGCACCGCGCGGAGCGCGCACCTCTCCTCAGCGCCATCTCTCGGCGGCTGCTTTTATTTTTTACTCGTCCCATCACCGAGGTGGGGGGGAAGGGGGGAGGGGGGGTTGGCCCGGCCCGGCCCGACCCGCCCCGGGCCCATCCCACCGTCTCGTCCCGCTTCGGAAGGGCAGCCCGACCGGTCCGCTTCCATTGGTTCCCGCCCCCTCTCCACATACCCGTCCGGACAACGGCGCGTCCGGATAACCGGGGTTGAGAAAGAGCGAACTGCTTCCCCTTCCTCACTTTTATTTTCCTTTTATTCTTGGCTTTTCCTCCTCCCCCAGTTTTCGCAGTGTTGCCAACGCCTCCACGCGGCCGCGAGGTGCCCCTCGCCGATCGCCGCCGTTCGGTGCCGGTCGGGCCGGCACGTTGCATTCAAGGCAGCTCTTGCCCCCTCAGCGCGGCGAGCCGACGACGTGTGCGCGCGCTCGTGTCCGTTTAATATCCCGCTGAATGTCCCGGAAACGTCCCGAAGTGAGAACAACGTCTGGAGCCGTACGACCAAGGTGTGTGAAACCAGTCCGGAACGTGCCGGACCGTGAACGTCCCGTGAAAGTTCTGTGAACGTCCCGTGAACGTGTGGGGGTGATCGTGTCCGGCCAGCAGCGAACGTCTAGCTGAAATATAGCTAACAGCAAGGTGCCAGTCTCTGGGCAACCGCGGTACGTCTTACGCTAGCAGACCGTACCGTCTGCAGCGGTCAGTGAGCGACCGGTGGACCGTCTTCAACGGTCAGTGAAGGTCCGAGAACGTCCAACGCCCACTGCAACACTCCAGACCAGTAGGCTGATCCAGCGACCCCGGCTAGTTCTCTACGAGGGGGAAAAAACGGCACCTGTGTCGAGGAGCTGCGTCCGTCGTAAGAGGTCCGTCCTGCTCGCCGACCGGTCATGGACGCCGGTTCGGTGGGCAGCAGCAGCGCGACCCCGTCGCCGCCGACGCTGACGTTCGGCTCGCCGTTGCCGGCACACTCTTCCCCGGACCACATCAGCCGTGCCAGCCCCAAGTCCGGGCTAGGGTCCCTCACCCCGACCCGTTCGACACCCGAGAGCCCGCTGGGCGCGTCGTTGCCGCCACCGCCGCCGCCGCTGCCCAAGCACTTCGGCGTACCAGGACTCCACGGTCTCAACGGACGTGCCCTGTACGGCTCCATGCGGCCGCCGCCTTCTCCGCCTGGTATTCCATCGGACGCGTCGGCGACGGACTGCAGGCTCATCGACTACCGCGGAGCCAAGGTGGCCGCCTTCTACGTGGCCGGCGAGTACCTGTTGTGCCTGCCGCAGGCGTTCGAGCTGTTCCTCAAGCACCTGGTGGGAGGACTGCACACGGTGTACACGAAGCTGAAGAGGCTGGACATCACGCCGATCGTGTGCAACGTCGAGCAGGTCAGGATCCTGCGGGGACTCGGGGCCATTCAGCCCGGGGTGAATCGGTGCAAGCTCCTCTCGTGCAAGGACTTTGATGCGCTCTACAAGGACTGCACCACGGCGAGGTAAGAGCGAACGTTCTTGGCCCTTCAGACCGGGCACGTCCATGACGCCTTCACCACTCCAGGATTGTAGATCTGAGGGGATGCAGCTCCTTTCTGGAAGGGGCTTCGGGGATGCATACCATGGGTTTGTGTACTTTGCGTAGGATATTCTTCTGGAAAGGGTTGAACTCGGTTTGGGCAAGTGGTGTTTGGGGTCAGAAAAGGGGGGAGTTGTTTACATCACTGTGCAGCACCAATCATGCTGGTAAAATGTTTGGTTTCAATCATGAAGCAGTATGCTTTATCCACTGCTTTTACCAGTTTTCCACTATAATACCGAAACTGTTTCTGCGTCTATCCAGCAGCAAGGAATAATAGTGTGGAATGGGCATCTTTAGGTGGGCAATAGGTCTCCGTGCTTATCGGTTTGCTATAGACTATTCCAATCATCGCCTGCGGAATGCGTTCCAAGTATACATTCCCATTCTGCGAAATAACAGTCGCCGCGCATGCATGCGTCTGCAGCCCAGTGACTCTGCATTTTTCGCTTGGCTGATGAGCGTTGGAAGGATGTATACCTTGAGCCTCCCTTTGATTTGTGAACCGGATAACTTCCTAAAACTTTACATGAGAGTCGTACGTTTGTTGCCAGAATATACGAGAACTCTCATGACTGCCAAATTCGTTTTATACTTCATTTCACCTTAAGTCTGTACGTAGACAAGGTGGTGCGATCAATAAAACATTGCCAAGAGCGCAATTCACTGAACCTTCCCTGTACATGATTGATTCGGCGATGGTAGAACACGTACAGAAACATGACGAACATCTGGTCTGTGCGCTAATGATCACGTGTGACTTGTCTCATCAGCTCGAACGTATACCGTCCGCTGCATCCGGACTTAAGGTGAAAAGAAGTACATAACTTTAGTTCTACGAGCAGTCGTACGGACGGTATGATATCAGGCAGAGGTTGCGGGTTCGTGTTGCGTTTGTGTATGTACTGCACAAAAAGCTGGCTGTTCGTTTGCCTTTACGCTTTTACCAAGAGGTGATCGTTGTGGCTTGCGTTCACAAGGTTGCCAATGCTGACAAATGACAGGTCGTTCCGTGTACGCGAATCTCGAATGACGTCAGGTCAACATCATTTTAAACTTCTGTGCGGAGAGCAAGTCGTCTGCTGCTTGCACAGCGGTTGTGGTGACGTCAGAACGACGCCGAGCTCTGATTGGCTATGATTGGAAGGATAGTGGGTAGACCTCAATGCTAGATGCATCGAGTTCAACCCGCTATCCTTCAATCGGAGCCAATCTGTGGACGGCAGTCTGACGTCACAACAACCCCTGCAAAAAAAACGCAGACGAACTTGCGCTCCGCATAACCTATATTCAACATAAATTACACGCGATTAATTTATTTAAAATGTACCGTAGGGTCGTTCCTGGCGAATCGAAACTCTCGACTTTTATCGTAACTGGCAAAAGTGAGGACGGCAGGGAGGAGTTTCTAATGCCGCGCTTCCAGCGCGAGCTTTCCACCTACGATGACGCTTCGGCCTATCGTGAGCTAGGTCCGAGCAAGCACGCGCAGAGAACGCACGGGGTAAGGCAACGAAGCGCGTGCCGGGGGCCGGGCGTTAAGAAGAGACCCCTTGCCGTTCTCGCCTTGCAAGAGATCGTAGTTCTTAACATGTGAAACATTCTCCGGGAAAAAAAAAAAAAAAACTCTCAAGTTCCCGAATAAATTCAAGGTGAGCCGCAGTCAGGCTGTCAGATGCTATACATTCGACCGGCCGCGACCGACGTCCCTTCAAAATCTCGAATGGTTACGCGTCAACGAAAGAGTGACGACCTGACAGTTGTTCTCGACTCTTTCCTCTGTCGTGATGTTGAATTTCAGTCCAGAAAATGTTAGCCGATTGAAATTCCAACGAAATGCGCGTGTCTGTTTACAGGAGGAACTGTCTAACACTCGATGGAATAATTGTTCTGCATGCTCAGGTAGATGTGTCAAAGAGTACAAACTAAACAAATACTAAACTTTAAAGAAAGAAGAAACAGTGAACGTTTAAATATGTCAATTGCTGTTTTGCCCGACTTTCATCTAAATTCTAAAACCATTTGAGACAATTTGACCCGAGATGCCCTAAAGTGCTTAGTCGTTTCCCCCTTCCCCGCTTAGTAGATCTTTCATCGAGGAAACTAAAAATCAGCATCGACCTTCGGAGGCGGCGTGACCTTCGGTTTCTCAGTATGGCGGTGTTTATGGTATTACCTTGCTGTATACGCAGTTAAATCTGGTCTTGAATTCGTCGGTGACCGTAGTTCGCGTCGTATAATTGAGGGGACCGCAGGAAATAACGGCGTGTCTATACTTCCGGCTTTTTACCATCAGTATTTTTTTTTTTTTTTGCATAATCTAGCTTGTAATATTTGCTGTTGTTCCATATGTGTACTTATTATCCCCGAGCGCCACTGACATCATCTTTTACCGAAATGAAGGATGCAGGGATGTATTTGCTTCGCGCACAAGCCATCCTTCACTTCCGTATTCATTTTAGACGCACAAGCGCCGAGACTCGGAGGTTCGTTCCCATAGTACCGAACAAGTATTTTCTTTATTTGCTTCGTTTACTTCAATTATACAGATTATAATTCGACCGCGTGAAAGAAAGTGTGGATTCTGCTGGTGTGTATGCTGTGAAATGACTTAAGCCTGGGTCACACCACTCATGCATCACATAAAAAACAGTCTGCATTCAGATTCGAACGCGAGTCATCGCGGGATCCGTGCTTCAAATGCCGCGTGGCAATAAGTTCGAGGAAGAAAACTTGGGCACGCGGCATTCGAACCACTAATATTGCGGTGACTCGTGTTTGCAGGCTGTCTTTTGTACTATGTACGAGCAGTGTGAAACCGGCTTTCGCGCTCACACTTGCATATGTATCCCATAAGAAACTGACTGCAGCCATTGCTTGAAGCGTGTTTCTTCTTTGTTGGATGATGTTATCACATTGGTTACGCAAAAACTGTCTCCAGAAACGTTCCAAGCACACGTATGTATGAAGCAAACATGCTACCATCGCCTGAGGCATGTCCGATGATGCTTCTGTCATCAAGTCTGCAGCAAACTCCGTGTCTTTTGACGTATGGGCATTGCGACTGCAACGAGAAGTTTTACACCGTGCGGAGGATCATTTAGGACTTTTAGCAAACCGTTACCGTGTATCGCGTACCGCGCTACCGGAGCCTTTGATGCATTCTTGCATGCTTTAAAACGCGCTCCCCGTGGTCACGGTACCACCCGGGAGCGCGCTTAAAAGCATACCTCAAAGGCTCCGGTAGTGCGGTACATGGAACACGGTAACGGTTTGCTAAAAGTCCCCGGTATTTGTATAGCGCAGTGAGACGATGCGCAGAGATGGGATGTCAGATATAATTAATCGAGGCGAGGCTCCAAGAACTTCCGCAGTAAGCCAGTCACTGCAATCTTCCGAGCCAGCGAATTGGGGGGGGGGGGGGGGGGGGGGGGGGAGGGTCCAAACGACAGTCCACTTCGCAGATGGCGGTTTTTGAGTCGGGCTGTTTTTTCTTGCCCGGTCAATCGCTGGGTTAGCTCCGCAGATCAAAGTGATTGGTCATTACGTGCGCTTTGCGAAAGTGGACGCTCAGGCCTCATTTAGAGTGATACGACCCATGTTGACAGTTTGTCTTTGGGGAGGTCACTGGATTGTTGGCACACTGAAAGGTCTTCGCCCTGTCATCTTTGTCTGGACTGGGCAGTGGAACACGTTGGAAGAATGCGCGGTACATCGCTTACGTGGGATTTCTAAACGCCAAATGTGCGTCCACATGCTAGTGACTCGGCGTTTTTCCCCTGAGTGATACGGCTTGAAAAGTGTACACATTACTCCTTACTTCAATTCAGCTTTAGTCCAGACGCAGCCGACGCTGCGTGCTAATCTGACCAATCAAACAGCTTCAAAAGCGCAAGTCACTAAGCGTTTTCCGTTTACCTTGCTGTTGACGCTGTCTGGTTTGTCCCATCAGCTCGTAGCGTAGCCTGCGTCTGGACTAGAGGTGAAACGATGTACAGTATTCAGCTTCTGTGCTCTGACACATCTTCGTCTACTGGATCGTCGAACATGCTCTGATGTACGATCAGGTAGGTAACATTTCGGGTGGGCTACACAGATTCCTAGCACTCATATCACACAGGCGAAAAATGCCGAGTCATTGGACTAGGGATGTGGGCATGGCGTCTGATAATTCCCAGATCTGCGCGGGATCACACCGTGTTTTCCAGCCACCAGAGGAAAATGACAGGGAGCAGAAGGCAGTGTCTAGCATGGTCTATACACCAACACTCTGTTTACTGAAACAAACCCGCGTTTGTCCATATCAGGCGCAGAAACCGAATCCGGGAAGCGTTGGCGTATACGTGCAGTGCCGCAGCGCCGCCGCAATGGTATGACGTCAAACATTGGCGTCGGTCTCTGCACTCCACTACTGCTTTGAGAGAGTGATGACGCTGAAAGAGATTTATTGTTCCATTTTTTGCGTGCTGTCGCCCCGCAACATAAAAAAAAAAAAGAAAAAAAAAATATTCGAAGTCTATTTAAGATGTTGCGATTTTTGTTTGGGGGGGGGGGGGGGGGGTTAAAGTGATTTTCGTTTCCACGACTAAAACAACAATACGGTTAGATCGTGTTAGGCATTCGCAGCGTCGGTGCGATCGCCACTTCGCCACCCGATAGCAAACCTCGCTGTGACATGTCAAGCGACCGGAAGACTCGTAATTGCAAGCCAGCATTTCCAGCTAGTGCTGTTTCAGCCGCTCTGCTCACATAGTTAAATAAAGAAACAAAAACACAAAAAAAATGTTCGTGTGAATGATAAAAAAAAGAAAAAAAAACATGAGTCATTTACGGTGCAATAAAGCAAGGCCAAATACTTCGAACCTGGGCAAGCGGCAACGAACCCTAGGTACTGCGCTGAAAGAAATCGCACGGTAGTCGGAGCATGGGAAACCAATCATTGCGAAGCGCCTTCGCGCTGTCTGTGACGTTTTTTTTTGTTTTTTTTTTTTTTTGTTTTAAGGGGGGGGGGGGGGCACTCGCTGTGCGTTAAGCAGGCTTAACAACGCACACTTTCCTCGTTTTTGTTTTGTGTTCTTTAGCTAATATCTGTTCTATGTCTTTGATTGTTGTTTGCATTCGGTTTTGTTTTCTAGAATTCACAGGGAAGACATTTGTGAAATGACCAGCAGTATGTATAATTGTTATGATATTTTTGAGGCCACACACGATAGCATATACTCAATCAATTCTAATATTTATATTATTTGACGTATCATAGTCCTCGTGATCGGTTCAGAGGCTTTGCGGTCGCACTCCTTAGAGATGATATGAAGACGCATTCGAATTAACAATAATGTTAAAGTTAGTGAATTTGCAAGATACGACGACAACCAGAAATCAGGCGTGGGCGTGGCTAGATACACATGTTCCTACTCACAAAAGTTCAAGTTGCAATAAAAAAAATATGCACACTTTTTTTATTGCTTTTTCGTACACTATTTAATGAATGACCAGATGCATACATTCAACTGCCCGTTAAAAATAAAAAGCCGGCTTAAGTATTGACGATTTTCATGTCGTGCTTTTGTACCTAGTTTCACGGCTTCGTCTTTAGACCGTTAGACGCTGTGAATATCTGATTCTCTCGAGAAGGCAGGCAAGCGAACCCGTCTCCAGGGCTTTCTGTTTTAGATGTGCCGTCGATTTCGCTGGAGTCACCAACACGTTTCGTGTTCACCATGCCGCATGTTGTTGATATAGGTTCACGAGATCCTCGCATGTACATCCGTTCGTGTCTTAAATGAAAGAATGATAAAAACACAAATGCGAGCGAGAGCAACAATACGTTCCTTATTTGGCGCTCGCACTCGAATTCTTTGAGTTCCGGGGCGCCGTCCTATAAATGACACCTACTCGCCGGCACAGTCGGAGATATCCTTTTCCGGGTTCACCCTCTCTCGTCTGCACACCGTCCCCGGTTCGCTCGGCTTTCCCAACCGATACCTGACTTAGTTGCCGCGGCGAACCATGGTGCGAGAACCTATTCACGTCGTCCGAGATTAGGCCTTTTCCCGCCGTGTCGCGCGCCGCCACCCCGACGGTGACGGATCGTACAACAACGCGAAAACAGAAGGAGTGTGGAGCCCCATATACACCCCGCACACTGACCCAAGCTGAGGATTAGTTAGACTTCGTTACGGGATTCAAAGGGGGGAAGAAAGGAAGCCGGATAATTAATGAAGTTTGTGCGCGATTGTTGGGACGCCGTCCACGAGCCTACCGATCTGCCCACTCGTCCCGTTGTAGTTAACAATCCGCACTTCGCAGACGTCGCGTTTGCGCGTTCGTGGAGAAAGCTGCGTGCGAGTGCCGAGTCTCCCGCCTGCGCGGCTGCGACCGAGGCGGTGTGAAGACCGAGACCTGGATGTGTGGGGACAGATTTCCGATTAGGGCCACGACCCGAGTGCTCTGAGCACCTTGCGTTGTGGTGTTCTTTCTTTGTAGTCGCGTGCGTGGCCCTCCGCTGGAGAGTGCTCCGGGGTTTCGGAACGTGAACGCGTGGCCGACTTGGGGTGACGATTATCGGATTAAACGAGCGACTCGTTTGAGTGCGATGAGAGGGTTATAGCGCGAGAGCCCCGTATAGTTTTGGTAGATAGTTGGGAGACTGTGTACCTTTTTGTATAGTCGAAGTGCGAGTCGAATTAGCGCGCTATAGGTGTAGCGGTGCGTCGCTGTCCTTGGAGTTTACGTCGGCGTGTGTGTGTGCCGGGGGCTTAAAGCTATAGGCTCACGGGGCCTCCGAACCGTGTCCTGAGTGTGGTGTTTGGATGCACAGTGTGTTTCGTTTGGCGGCGCGTTGTACACGCCATTGAGGCGCTGCTTTGTTTCGGGGAAAGGGTAGCGGTCCATTTCACGAGATTCGAAGACTGTAATGTGTCAAGCCGCGGTCGCCCTGCTAGTACGTACATCGTAGGTTTCCTTCCCAGTCTCAAGGCATAGATATCATGAGTCTGCAAACATTGTCTGAAGCGTCCTTTTTATCTTATATGACGGTTACATTAACCATGCAAGAACTGCCTACAGACATGTTCAAAGCATATGTGATAAAAAACGTGCTTTAAATATGCCTCAGGCGTGTCCGCAGATAATTGTGATCATGTCTATGGCGAACACTGTGTCGTTTGCATAATGTGTAAGCAAGGTAAATGCGGCTTCACGTTTCCCTTTCTGTCATCGTACTTCAATGGTCATGATTCGCGCACTAAAGTAGCTGAGAGCTTCAGAAACGATGAATGGGGCTTTTATGTTCACGCCTTTGAGGAGAGCAAGTCGTCTGCTTTTTGCGCACGGGTTGCCGTGACGTCAGAACGACGCCGAGCTATGATTGGCTTTAATGGGAATGATAGTGGGTAGACCTCTATGCTAGATGCCTTGAAGCCTACTCACTATTTTTGTTTTTAATCAGCCAATAAGGGCTCGGTGTTCTGACATCATCGCAACCCCCGTGCAAGAAGCAGACGAACTTGCGCTCCGCATTGCTTCGGGATTCGTTCTATGAAGTTCATAAAGGCTAATACCGCCATCTCATTGGCTGCTGAGCGATAATGAAATGCATTTCTTAAGCTGTCTGTTACTATATGCGGAGCGGAAATTCGTCTGCTTCTTACGCGGGGGTTTCGGTGATGTCAAAACGCCAAACTCTTGTTAGATAATTAAAAAAAAAATAGTGGGTAGACCTTGAGGCATCCAGCATTGAGGTCTACCCTCTATCCTCCCAATGAAAGCCTATAAAAACTCGTCGTCGTTTTGACGTCACCCCGCAAGAAGCAGACGACTTTCTCTCCGCATAGTCGTGCGTGAATACTGAATTAAACTCAAGAGCGCTGCATCACTCATTACCATATCCTTTACAGTGCAAAGGAAAGTCGCAGTATGGCAGTCCCTTTTACCGTGTAGAAGCTAGGCTCGACGCAGCGCTACTCCATTCTAAGCGATACTCGCCAAACCCCGAATATTACTCTAATGTCGTTGCTAAAACCGTAGTTTCTGCCCTATACCTATGTCGTAATCGGCGGGCACAATATTCGACGTCTACGAAGACTTCTGGCATCGTACCAGCTTCAGGCTCGAATCTGACGTATAGCGTTGGCGTTTCGTATCCTTGTTCGCTTTGGCGGAATAGGCGATTCTCGACGAGCGAAACGATATGTCGCAACTCGTTTACTACTACTCCGTCTCGCCCAAAACTTGGCAAACGGCGAAGGTATACTGTGTCAGTGAGCCAATCAGCTCGTCCGACGGAGACACGTGACTGTACTGTATCTCGTTAGTTGCGCGCAATGCCGTCGAAGCCACGGGCGGGAGAGAGAGAGAGAGAAAAGCCGGGTTGGTACGAATTTTGAACGGCAGTTAATAATCTCCGAGGGAGGCAAAACAGACGTGTGTAACACAAAATATGGGTCCGCGGCAAGAAGGGACTTCTTCCTCCCCCTCTTGTCCGACGGCTTAGGTTTCACTCTCGGCCGTGATCGGCTCGACGGAGCCGTAGCTTCCACTCTTTGCCAAGTTACGTTGAAACGGAGTATACAACTTTCTCTTCTTGTTTTACAGTTGCGATTGCACCTTGATATTGCGCCGTAAATCAAGAAGTCGGGAAATGACTAGAGGAAATGCCACATTTGTAATATAGGCTTATGCTAAGGCTTGTGCGTCATTTGGGTGTAATTAATTAGCAATAGTACACGCTGATGGAAAAGATAAAATATTGATGGCGCGTGTTTCACTCGCCAAGCCAACTGCCATATTTTTCCGCGTGTGCAGCACGGATTTCCTCTCTATGTTGCTTTCAAGCTTCTCAGGGGGCTCTGCTGCTCGTAATATTTAAAATAAATCCCCACCAACTTTTTTTCTTTTCATAAATATGCTTAATACCACAATTAACTCGATATTTGTAATCAGTTAGATGGGCTGTTTTGATGCCAGAAATTTTGTTCTATTGAACAAGACAAAAATAAACCTGCAACATTTAAAGGGGAAAAAACGAAGCTGAATTACAAGCGGTAGTGCCTTAATTTTTATTTCTATGATGTCGATCGAACAGTCTGAAAAACTGACTTATTTGTAGCTTCTATTCTAAATACAAAACGAAAAAAAATTGACCCTAATTCCTATGGATATTTTAGCTCCGTATGCTTATATGAAAATATATGCCGGAGGGAAACCGGATTGTGCTTGATCGCTTACTTCTAATGTAATTTAAATTATGGCCACTAACAACAATTTTGACTTCATGAATATTCCGAAATTTCTATTCGAACAAACTGACCTGACACTGGTGTGGTTTTGATAATAGACCTAGAGATGCGAAAAGCTGGACATGGCGTATTTGAACGAATTTCACCCCGCTTTTCACGCCTCTGACGTCTGCTTGTTTCCCGCAGAACACACCGACGGTCCAATCACTCATTTCTGCGGTGGGGGCATAACACATTTCAAGGCTCAGGCAGCTTTTGAGCGAGAGATAATATTGGTTGACTGCAGTAGCTGGTTGTTACGTGTATACTGCGGGAAAGCAGGCGCGTAAGTTAATTTCTCGGTGTAATTTTTTCTTTTATCTGCTGCTTCTAGATGGCATTATAGCGAGAAAGTTGTAAAGGTGCAAAAATACAAATCTGCGCAGATATACACACACATATACATGCAATATAAAAACATGAATAAACTCAACTACAAAAAAAAAAGAAATAACAGGAACGCATTTATCGTTCGTTCGTTTACAAAGCGTTGCTATTGGGGAATTGTAGTAGACCGTTTCCGCAGCCTGCTAAGCACCCGGATAGCGGGTGCTTAGCGGGCTGCGAAAACCGCCACAAGACCTTAACTATGCGGACAGCGGGCTGCGGAATCCGCCACAAGACCTTTAACTATGCAGACAAGACTGGCAGCGCGCATGCGCAGCTGCGGCGTTTTCTTCACGGATACCGTAGCGGTGGAGAAAAACGCTCTACTACAATTCCCTAATATGTTGCCTGACGCGACCCTGGCGGTGGGAAAGTGGCGAACGTGGATGCGCTTCATGCATCGAAAGTGTTCCCGAAATGTTCACCAAATGCCGTCGGAGGCCTGTCATGCTGTTGGATGTCGCGATCCCGGCGGCGGGTTGTAGAAATGCTGGCGAAAGGGGCAAGCGCGAAGGCAAACGCCGCTGCCGTCGCGGCGTCCCAGCTTGGGTCTCCTTTGGTTTATTTACGTCGACTGTCCCCGCTGCGGAGCGGCCGACACTGGAGACCAGTTGTCTTCCGCATTCACTTCCGCTGCCGTGCCACCGACAGGATCGCGGCAAGCAGTAGCAAGGCAGTTCTATGACGTCATCAGGCTGAAATGGAGGTACCACTTTGGAGAACGCGATGAGCAGACTAGATGGAGAGGGCTCTAAGGGTCCTATTTCAGTAAAGATGAAAGCGTTCTCGGCTGCCGACTGAACGCAGCGACACAGCTTGTGCGTAATTAACGAATGATACATTTGTGACCCATTCGCGAGTTCACAATCGGGTAATATTGTAGTGGCAATGTCTCACCGGCATGGAAATAGCCAAAGAGGTATCGCGTGCTCTGACGTACTTATTCTTTCACCCATCGGCTGATGTCAGGAATTCTGCAGCAGAACATCTTGATATCTGAAAACGAAGGCCGAGTTGTCAATGGCTTCTAACGTGAACGAGCAGACGATCACAATTTCAACCTGCGTCCGATCCAACGTCACTAAACCACGTAGTTGGGAAACTCACCCCTGAAACCCGGGCCGCTCGCGTCCACCGAGACCAAGCTGAATACGATCACAGCGCCACCCTTTAACAGAGGTGGCCCACCGGCCCTTGCGCGGCGTGACCCGAA
Organism: Ixodes persulcatus; assembly: GCA_013358835.2. NCBI lineage: Eukaryota > Metazoa > Arthropoda > Arachnida > Ixodida > Ixodidae > Ixodes > Ixodes persulcatus. Next base: position 752,444 of record JABSTQ010009236.1, read on the forward strand.
CAAAGCCTGAACCGATACGTGCAGCCGTGCAGTTAGTTTCCTTAGTGGCTGCTGCGAGAGAAATGGTGGCGTTGTGATCGCGTTTAGTTCGGTTCTCCAGTACGGATCGGAGCAACGTTTTCAAAGCAGGCTCCTATGGCAGTTTCCCAACTGAGTTATTCAAGTAACGTTGGTCCGTTCTAACTTCGCCGCGGCGCTTGGTTCCTAGCAGACGACCAACTTTTTTTCCGGTCTGTTAGCCGACGACGTACAATGTTTTCTTGTTTTATTTCCGTGCGAGAATGACCCTTCGAGAAAGTGGACCGCGTTCTCCGCTCGCGTTACAAGTTAAACCGTCTACTAACGCTACCTCCGCTCGCTCCGTGAGAGGCAAATTGGATTTCGCTGTGACCAAAATCGGAACCCATGGGAACCATAGATGCAGGGTCACCAGGCACTTGTATATATACGCCCCGAGTAACAACCCCGGCGCAGCCCAGTCATTCGCCGAGCTCAAAGAGATCTCCACGGAGAGAGAAAGAGAGGGAGAGAGAGAGAGAGCAGCCAACGATCTGCACCGTATGAAAACCGGCGGAGGTATACACATGCACGGGCGTATAGACCTACCTGTACACGTGCGGGCAGACTGCTGCATGCGACCGACTCTGTGATTACGCCACTGCTTGATTTGTTGTTGTTGTTGCTTTTTGCGCGCTTTGTTTGGCTTCTTTCTGTCCGGTTTTGTGCCCCGCGAGAGCGCTGCAGAGCAACGTCCATTTATCACGAGCTGCGAGCGGAACCTCCTCGTTAGCTCGCATTGGCCGTTGATCTTATCGTTCGTGGAGTGAGCCCTGCTGTTGCTCGCCGTGCGTCGTGTGCGTCTGTGCTTGTCTGCGTCTCTGGGTGTGTGTTTGTGTTTGTGCATACGTGTGTGTCTCTGTTTCCGTGTGTGTGTGTGAGGGGTGTAGGTATACGTATATTTATGCATGTATCTACCTACGTCTGTACACTCATGTGTGGCGCGGCCTACTGTCCGGCGTCTGTTTCGAAAGCAGACGACGAGAGCTATGTTGGCTCATGTTATACAACGGCAGGAAAGGCCGCGTCTCACTAGCCGGACAAACAACAAACTCGGGTAGCGGACAGGTCAAATAGACCTTGTTTTGTCTGCGCTAGAGTCAAGTGAGCTGCGTGTGTTTTCGCCTCTCGTTTTGGCGGGACGAAGAACCAAACAAACTCTCTTTTTGAATATCCCCATTCGGACACTAGAGGACATTCCTTGGTAATTTGGAAGATCGGCCAGGTAACCCAAAGGTTGACGTGGGTTGGTCGGCGAGAAAAACTCGCCGTTATTCTTTTTGTCGGACCACATTCTAACAGGGTTCTGCAGTGTGACGTCGGTCTCTGACGCCTGTCATAATTGATTTGTAAAATGTATGGTCTTTAGTTTTATTTTTTTTTATTTTTTCTCTAGAGGGGTTTACTCTGATTGGTAAAGGGGGGAGGGAGCCCGCCCATGACAAAATGCTGCATGAGGAGGAGGGGGGAGAGGAGGCCCCAGCAAAATGGAAGATTTCGGGAAGGGGGGGGGGGCATTCCCCCCCCCCCCCTACCTACGTGTCTGGTTGGTTGATTATATTGTTTTCTAGAGCCTTTAAAAAATAAAAATCGTTAAATTATTCAATTTTCTTCTATCTATTACAATCACATTGTTGATTTTGGCGCTTAATTGCGCGTGTTGTAGTAATCAAATTCAGCAAATATCTTGAAGAATGTTTGCCTTGTTATAGGTTCAGCTACTTGGTGCATATTGGTGAAGGGACAGTTTTAAATTACACAAACGATATAAGAAAGAACGGAACAAGACAAAACATTAAAGCCCCAAAAGAGAACCTTTGAACCTATTTTAATTATTTCAAAATAAATTAAATTTTGTAGCATATAGTTATGTAACTTGACCCGTGCCTAAAAACTTGCTTCAAAGTCGATACTGCGCACGCATGAAATGAGCGGAACCCCGCATTTTTCCGTGATATAAATCGCTTAGACGAAGAAGAAAAAAAAAAAAAAAATTGAGCGTTGTGAGTATTTTTACGGGGAGAGGTTGGTCTCCCACGGAGAAACACGGTGACACTTCTTCAACGCTCTCGATGATGTAGGCAGCGCATCTGCCTCTAATTTAGGGTCTTTAACGTGCAGTGATACATGACCTTATGCCGGTACGACGCCTTTCCACACCCCAATGGGCAGGGCGGGGTTTGAATCCAGGATCCCTGGGTTCTGCAAAGGGAGCTTTCGCTCCACGTGCTTATCATCTGTTTTCTTCTGAAGGCTTGTTCAGCCATTGACATTTCAGGGAAGATCAAGTGCGTTACGACTGATTATGAACTGCTAACGACGAGGTGGTTGCTGTGGCAACCGAGGTCGTCGTAGCAAAGTTGAATACACTTGAACGCAAATGTCTGAAAGAGCCTTCAGTAACCAATCGTATTTTTTTCTAAATATCGGCCAAGTATTCTCTCTAAGCCGTTTTGAAACGTTTTTGCCATCTCACATAGAATGTTTCTAAAATCATCACACTTATAAAGTAAATATCACAATTGCCCTCCCTTTGGGAAGCAAGTGAAAAAGGTTTTTGGAGAGGATCAAATACTTCTCGTTGTTCCACTTTCATTTTGTATTTAAACTAATTTGTTTATAAATCTAACAACACTCTTAATTGAATACATAGCCTAGAGGTTTTTCGAACCTAAATTTTTATTAACTGCTTATTATATTTTTTCTATTTCTGAATTTTTCTAATCCCAGGAAGTGATTCCAAATTAGATGTATCAAAATGCTATACGGAGAGCAAGTCGTCTGCTTCTTGCACAGAAGTTGCGGTGACGTCAGAACGACGCCGAGGTCTGATTGGCTTTGATTGAAAGGATAGTGGGTAGACCTCACCGCTAGACGCCTTAAGGTCTACCCACTCTTTTTTTTTTTTTTCAATCAGCCAGTGAGAGTTCGGCGTTGCTTTGACTTCATCGCAAACCCTGTGCAAGAAGCAGACGAACTTGCGCTGCGCATTGCCATTATTTCTTTGTCTTCTTTTTGATGTCACGTTGGCGTTGGGAAGACCGTTTCCTCTGTTTGAGTGCCGAGTGGTCTGAATGGACGGATGCCACTTGTGTTTGTGCAGCGTATGTGCGTGCGTTCGCGCGTGTGTGGCTGTGCCTCGCATCCGCTCCCATGCCCCGCGTCGTTTGCGACCAGCACGGCGGCGTCCGTCGCGGGGCAATGAGTCCCTCTGTGCCCGGGAAAAGCTTTTTTACGGTCACCCGCTAACAGTGAGAATGATGGATGCCACACCCCCTCTCTCTTTTTCCTCTCCATCCTCTCTCTTTTCTCCTTTCCTTCTTACGTTTGGAACGGGAAACGATTCCGGGTTCGTTGGGGTTAAGCACTCCTGCGCGGAGTGGTATCTGCTCGTGTCCACAACAAACCACAAGTCAGGAACTACCGGCTAAATCGCGTTCAAATTATCATTTGTAATGGCAATGGATCAAACTGGTAGGCAGCGACTTGTCACGCATTTTAGAGTTAGCGCTCTCGATTGAATGATTGGGGTCGCCCGGGAAACCTGAGGGAAAGGCAGGCGAGGCGTGTAGCACGATGTCGACCTTGCAGCATCCGTCGAACCCGATGGAATAAATTTAAATGTATCTTAATCCCACGTATGGAGTCGGAATACACAGAACGCACAGAGTGTTTCGAGCTCCTCCCGCTATAGCGGCAACAAATTTTTTTTTTTTTTGTTCTGGCAATACGAGTACATATACACCGACAATAAACATTCCTGGTTAAACGGGAGAGGGTATCGGAACACTGAGTGAAAGGCGAGTTGTTCAATCATCCCCAAAAGGTGAGCGTTTCTGTAAAGAGAAACGGCTGTTATAGTTTTTTTTTTTTTTTTGACAACATTTTTTTTTTACATTTTTGCTTTGGTAACCAACCTTAAATTGATACTGCAAAAGGACGAAGAAAACCAGATTTGCTTCGAAGGCCGTTCCTCTCACTGTCAAACACGAGCGTTTAGTGACGATATTGGCATAGAACGCCGGATAATACCGACATGGAATTGTAGAGTTAGGAAAGGCTGAATATGTGCACGAGTGACCCCTACTGATTCTTTCAAGCGCGTGATTCTTTGCTTGGAACTCTCGTAAATTGGTGGGGCGTCCACATTGTTCATAACTGGATGTTGATTCAAACCATTAAGGAGATCGCCCATGGCCGTGGCACGCTCTTGTCGTTCCGGTTCTCTCATGGTTCAGACCAAGGACGTCATCAGCAATAAACAATGTGCTAAAAATGTCGAGCTTCATTAATCAATTATGTTAAAAATACCGTCATATTTCTTCTTTATTTTATTTTTAATGCGTTGCTAGAGTCCCACTCACTAATTCGAACGAACGCGATGCAAATTAAAAAAAAAAAGAAGGCCATAAACGCTTTGCAGGATTCCTTTAGAAATCATTCTTTGATAAAACGGCAGAGCTTGCACTTTTTTTTATTTTTGTTGCCTGTTTTAGTAACTTTTCGCCACCCTCATATTTATAACAAAATAACCCACCGATCAACTGAGTGTCTCTCCCCATCAAAAAAAGAAAAAAGGTAGAGTCCTATTTTTTTATTGCAAAATGTCCGCGGCGAACGCCGTGTCTTTTGTATGATGTACGAGCAGTGGTAATGCGGCTTAAGGGTGTAACATATTTTAGGGTGTAACACAATGTAACACGCGTACGTTACGCCTGAACACCCTATCGTAACATTTTACAGCAAAGCTGTATTTGACTCGTACGTCGGAATTTTTTCGTGTTCGTTGACAGAAAACCATCGCGCGTGCCATATGTCTCATCATGTGGTGGTGACAATTGTCTACTTAAGAAAACCAAAAACAAAGTGTCAAAACCACGTGATACATGATAAGCACGTAGTGCTCCCCGCATGCGTTTCTCGGTAAAGGTTGTGATTGCGTAAGCTGCCGCGGCAGCGTATGTGAAGTCTTTCATATATAAAATGAGTTTTGGTACAGTGCATTTACTTTTCTTTCGACAATCATTTCGTATAGACCCTTTTGCTATTTACAAACATGAACTGACGCTTGCGTTCCAAGCGACTTCCGGTCGCACCGTCTTTGCCAACCTGTTGAGCTTGCTTATGCCACCGGTGCGAAAAAGCATACAGTGCTACAAGGAAAACAAAGTTGGAGATTTAACGAGGGCCTTCGGCTGTACAATACGACATCTTGGAGGAGGCAAGTTTGTTTACAAAATCACTCGAAACATTTTATCAGAACTCGCATTCCTTCGTTCTTTTGGCGTTCACCTAGAGAATTGTGGCCTTTGTTCATTCTTTTTATAAACCGGAAGTTCTCTGGGTCGTCAAATACTGGAGTACCACCTGGTGGAATTTGTCATAAAAAGGTCTATAGTGCAGTAGGCAATCGTTGCAGGTGATACCACAGCTTTGCTGGCTCAACCACCTTCACAGCGTGGATTAGAGCCTTAATTTTTTTTTTTTTAAGGGTGTAACATATTGTAACTTGTGATCCTGCTCTTTTTTCCGGGAGTGATGGGTCTAGACGGTGATAGCAGACGTACGCAGACGGCGAGCGCTATGAGGTTACACTTTTGGCGTCGAATGATGATTCGCAGCATCGAAACGTAGCGTCGGATGCGGTCCGAGTTTGCGTGTCCCAGATATCGGGGACGGGAGAGGTTCGAGAGAAGCCGGGCGCTGCTCCACATCCGTCATCTTCGCTGAGCGGGCCACAGCTCGCTGAAGAGCGCGCGCGCAGCTTTCCGAGTGGCTCCGAAATCCCGCTCTTGTTTTGCTCCCCTCCGCAGGCTCCTTCAGTTATGATGACCTCTGTTCTCGTGCAGACGTCTCTTCACGCCGTCTGCAGCGTGCTGTTCGCCAACTCGGCCGTGAGTTATGGCTTCGAAGAAGAGACGTCTGCAGTAACAGCAACACCAACTGCTCGTTAGGGTTGGCAGCCTTTTCGAGGCCACCCTTTCCCATATACTCACCTTCTAGTATTTGTTTTGTATCCCGTTAATATTTTGTTTTTAAATGGTCCGGTTCCCTCCGCGAGCGTCCCACGCCTTTTTTCCCTCCCATCTCCGATCCATCGCCTTTTTTTCTTCCCTTCTATTTGGCTTTCTTTCTCGCTGAAATTGTTTTTGAGCTGCGGCTTGGTCGTACTTTTTTTGTCTTCTTTCTACCCTAATTATTGGGAACTGTTTTCCTAGATGTCTCGCGCTCTTCTCTCTCTCTCCGCTCTCCTTCTCGCCTATACTCTTTTCCGGAAATTATTTTTGAGCCGTGGTTTTGAAGGCTCACTGTGGAGTGGAGCTAACCACGGGGACAAGGCGCTATTTTGGATCGGAGCTGAATCGTCCCATTTTGTCCCTCGCTCTTTTCTCCTCTTTCTCTCTCTCTCTCTCTTTTCTCTCTCCCACTTGTCTTTTTCTCCTTTCCTTTCCACGAAGTTCTCGCGCAATTTAATAAGAAGCTCTCCAAAGGAGTTTCATTGTTCTATGTATGATTTACGATGCAGTTGCTCGACACGGTTCCTCTCTTTATATTACAATCGTATTAATGACAACTCCGACTTCGTCCTTTCGGCTATAATTGCCCCTAGACTATTAGTAATAAATGGGAAATGTGACAAGGTCTAAAAACGTAAAAATAAAACAGTTCTCGCACCTGCTACCTTTCGAACGTGATAATGTATTTTTCCCTTAGTTGTCTAGGAACAAGCATGCTGTCAGTAGCGAACAGGAGCTGGTGATACAAAAGACAAATTGTAAGAATTTCCACACACAGACACACACTTTAATTGTTAAATTTCAACCAGCAACCTGCGTTATTTGTACACCTGTCACGCTGCATGTCTGGACAGTTACGAACCGACAAGCTCTTAATGATGATAGTTGGTGCATTGGAATATAGTAAAAACGCATTCATTACACGGAAAACTGATCTCCCTATGGTAAATTTTAATCACAGTGTGTGTGTGTCTCTGTGTGTGTGTGCGCGCGCGCGCGTGTGTGTGTGTGTGTGTGTGCAGCTTTTTTCTTTCAACCGTGATTGCGTAAGGCAATTCCCGACGAAGTCGTGAGCCATGCCGCCAATGAATAGTCGGAATGAGACTCCATCCCGGCTAAGCTCAAAAGGTGACATCTGATCCCACGTTTTATCCATCTCCCCCATTCCTCACATATCTCACCATCCTTTTAACCCCCCCCCCCCTCACCCCCACAGACACACACATCTCAAATACACACCCCCTTCCACCGTCAAACTCCGCACCGTTCAATTCCCCCAAAAATAATTTAAAAAAAAAAATTAAAAATAAAAGCGAAGCACGTACGTCCGCCCAAAACAGCCTCACAAACTTGCACGTCCACCAAACGAAATCAACAAAGAAAAAAGCGGCACGCGCCGTCGGTTTCGAAAGCGTAGGAGAAGTGCAGCAGCACGCGCGCGATGCGTCGCCGTGAGGTCACCCTCAGCCGTCCTCATGACGTCACATTCGGCGCGGGAGTCCCAGCGGGAGAAAAAAAGAAAAAAAGAAGGGGATTCCCCGGCCTTTCCAATTCCGTCTGCGGCTTTCCCGTCCGTCTCTACGTCCGTCTGTCTGTCTGTCTGCTCGCTCGCTAGCGAAAGACTCTTCCCTCTTTCCCAAGGAGTGGGATTCGAGGGAGATCCCGAGGGAAAGGAAAAGGATAAACGGGGGGGAGAGCAGGGAAAGAAAGCGGCGAGCAAAGCAACACGTGGTTCGTCGACCGCTGGGGAGGCAGAGGGAAAGCCCGGGTCCTTGTGCCTGGGGCTTCTCCCCATTGCCGGGGAAGGAAGAAGGGGGGGAAACAGGGAAAGGGGAGAACGACACTAGAGAGGCTGCGGATGGGGAGGAGGGAGATCTCAGTCTGAATCACACTGCCGTATCGACCGTAGAGGGACTCGGAATGGGATTTGGACGACCACCGCTAAACGGTTTTCGTTTCGAACACCCCCCCCCCCCTTTTTCGTTCTTTCACCGCTTTTCGGGTGTTTGAGTCGGCGTCGGGTTTGTCTGTCTGTGGGAGGTTGCGGCTATGTTTCTAACGGAGCGACGGTGTCTTCTCGCGGATCGTGTTATTCTATCCGAGTGTGTGGAAGTGGTAAAAGTAGGACGTTGACGCCATTGGGAATATGTTTCCCCGCAGCAAACGGAGATTTTATTTTATATACTTAACTGCTTCGCGTGGGCGTGAATATTGTTAATTTCGGTATTAATTGTTTGCTCGGAAATACCGTCAATCTCATTGAGGCATTATAACTAGATTGAGCACAAAAATGCGTACGTTGTTACATAATTCATGCCCCATCGTATGATCGCGATTTGAAACCATAATAAAGTTATTTATCGTTAGTATGGGCACCCCCGTCCCCCCCCGCAAAAAAAAAAAGTGTATGTAGCTTGTTTTCAATAACGACACAAAAATACATGTATCTTCCCCGGTTCGTCTCCGGAAATGTTGTCTATATTGCGGGCTGTCCATACATTAACTGGATCTGTATTAACGAGGCACGGCTCTATACAAGACGACTCAGTACGCGAGGCTAGGGCACAAATCACCACATGCTCATGCACACTCGTCATGTTGTGATTTAATCTTCTTGGGACTTGTTAAAAGCAGGATGCGTCTGAAATCCTTTGGGTTATCCCATGCTTGTTTTTTAACTTTTCTATGGGCTAACTTTGTCCTGCAAAACTTGTCTTGTGAGTTGTTTTTGAGCCGCTGAAACTTGGAAGCTGTCACGGTAAATTGGCTAAGTGAAGACATCTGTGTGGCATTTTGCACGCTCGTAGATATAGTCGCGAATTTATGTCGTACCCATTTTCCTTCAACTTGCAATTTACGGCCTTGTTTCGTTTCATAGACGGAAATATGTTTTTTTTTTTGTTCTTTCTTTTTGTCACAAGTGGGATTTCTGTCAAGTGATACTTGCCATTTTGACATTGTTAAAGATGTCGTTAAAAACAACTTCGGGTGAAGCAAGGCTTCACTCCGTCCAACTTTCAACATAGGTTTTTAGTTCCACGAGTTTCTTGCTATCAGAAGCAAACTGTATACACATTACCGTAGCCCGAAGATTCACCAACGCCGAAAAGCGAGCTGCTTAAACGAGCAAAGATTTCCAACGATTTCCTCCAATTCAAAAAGCGTTAAAACACGTGACCGTTAAGCATGGTCACATGTCGCCAGACCGGCGGGTATTTGTAGACAGCTGCTAACACATAAATCGATGTCAAGTGGAGAGCGCATACATACATCGCGAGACACATTTTAAGTTAGGAGCACTTGGGATGTTTTGGCACGGCGACCCGAAATGTTATTGTGTTTCGGAATCTCTTCTGGTGACACTGGCCTCCCAATAAATATTTCAAGTGCATGGGCCGCAGCCATATGTCACAAAATAAACACTCCATAAAACAAAAAAGTTTATATCACGATATTTAAGTCGTGAGACTCGCCTTGAGTGACGAGCCATTCTGAAACGTGCTTCTTTTTTGTCACGGCGTACCGTAATAGAAGCTCAGGGGGATGAATGGCTGAGGGGGCTGGAGCATCTCGGCTCATTCACGTGTAGCGAAAGCTTGCGCTGTAGAACCCAGGGATCGGGGGCTTAATCTCCACCCCTGCCCGTTTCGATCTGGACGAGCATCGTACCGGCGTGCGGTCAAATATCACTACTGCGTGGTGCACGTTAGAAGACCCCAGGTTAGCGGTTGTACTGCACTGGCTAATTTTTTCGTCTAAGGCTGACACACCGGGCGGGCCCATTAAGGCTGGCTAACTTCCGTCATAAACATACATAAGACGCAACTATTATTATAATAAAAGCTCCAAATAAAAGCGAGTCGCGGTACACAAAATGAGTCTTACAACCTAAATATTACACAAAAAAAGTTTAATTATCTGGGAAAGTATTTTTTTATATATACGTATTCTATTCAGGCAGATCAGTGTTCCTTTAAGCCACCTCACACTCTTAATACACCCTAAAAAAGACAAGACAGACTGCAGACACGGCCTGAGGAATGCTTGAATCTTGTAGAACAGTCCTGACACAATGGTCGGGGAAAGAAAACTGTCTTTAGGCATGTTCTAAGCACACGTATGTATGAAGCAAACATTTTTTCAAACATGATTGGATCCGCAGCTAATTCCGTAATCATGTTTGCAGCTAACAGTGTGTGTTTTTGTTTTCTTGTTTCCTGTACGCTGTATGAGCAGTCTGACCGTGACTTTATGGGGGTTAATTCCTTTCCTTGTGTCGCGTGCTAAGAGCAAACGATAAGAAAATGCCGAACATCTCGAGGTAAAAAAAAAAGGATTGAAATTTATTTAAACTTTTTAACGAACCTTTCATCACCCACGCGCACATTGAGTGTTTTTTTCCCCCTTTTTTTTTTTTCTTTCTTTTTTACTTGAATACGGATCTTTTTTATCCTTGGGAAGATCGCTTTCCCGCGGCGGTCGCTCCACTGCGGCAAAGCACTCCTCCCAGAGATCGAGAAAACACCCCCCCTCTCTCACGCGGAGTCGCGAGGGAGCTTGAGAAGGATGGTGGAGGAAAAACGGTCGCGTTTGGGGAATCGTCTGTCTGTGTTTCCCTCCGAGTTCGTTTTCCCACTAGGGGACTGCTCACTGAGCTTTAGGTAACGGCAGCCACGAAAGAAAAAGAAAATAGAAAAAAATAGAGAAAGACGAGAAATGACTCTCTAAGACCGCGAAAGAAGGTCAGTGGGTGGAAATCTGGTCCTCTGTTTGTATCTGTCTATATTTTGCGAAAACCTCTTCTCATGATATCTTCTCCGTTTTTTTTTGTTTTGTTTTTTTTTGTTTGTTTCGAAAGACGTTCTTTCTTTCTTTTTTTTTTGCTTTTTTATATGCTAACTTTTAGCGCTGGGTCGTGTTCCACCGGGTTGAATTCTCGTCGGGAAAACCCTAAGCGTAGTCTTGATTTTTTTTTTTTTTTCCTTCGCTACAAAGTGTGTTTTAAAGTGTCCATTTTCTTCCATTTCTTTTTTTGACAGTTTTTGCACAATTTTGAATTTCGATTCAGCGGGCGCTGAGTGATAAATATTTCGTGTGCACTCCCTGTGGGCGTGTGCTTGTCGCTCTCGTGCAGGACGCGTGTCTTCCTGCTCGTGGGTGGGCACGTATCTGAGGCTCTGCATGTTTGTATGTGTACAAAAACTCGAGAAAAGGGACAAAGTATACCACAAGAGTAGGCCTATTTCTTTATACGTCCGCTCATATCGATGTTTTCTGAAGTGCATCATTCGTATTATATAGTTCTTTCGTTGTTTTTGTGCGTAGGTAAACATTCGGTAGAAGTTGTTCATTCTCTTTATCCGCATCTCGCGCATTACGGAACAAAAGTTCAATTATTTTGTCTTCTGTGTCTGCGCAGTGAAGCATTATGTCCTGCGCTGATGTGTAGGTGTTGGAAAATGTTTTAAGGCTGGTTCACACTGCCCCATTTTCTTACGTTAAGGTACGTTACGAAATATTACGTTGAAGTAACCGGAACCTCTGTGCTTCATATTAAGCGAGGCTACCAGTTCAAGGAGAAAGCATGACACGCGAGATTCGAGACACGAATGTTTCGGTGGCTTTTGCGTAACGTAACTTAACGTAAGAAAATGGGGCAGTGGGAATGAGCCTTTACCGTTATTTGCGTTATCGAAAGAAGCAGTTTCTCGCGTAACTTACTTTACGATGCAGTCTAATAAAGCGGAAGCGCTTGTCACGCTTTTCACCTCGGAAATGTGAAATAAGTTGCTATTTGATGAGAAATGACTGCCGCTTTACGGAACTGGGCCCGCTAAAAACCCTGTCTCAAGAGACTGAAACCCGATTTGCTATTGAAAGACGATACAATTTGTAAAAAAATTTCTTATTTTATATGGCCACGGACCAGAAGGTGAATGCTACGACATTTTATCCGTTCAGTAATCCCCGGAAACATGCAATATTCAATCATTTTATAGTCGGTATTACTTTAAGAAATGCGGGCACCTTCTTATTATGCTTACACTTGTCTTCGGGATTCTTCGGCGCACTCATTGGCTGCCGAAAAATACCGAGTCGATCCAAACTCGCCATGCCCATGTCGTTTCTCAAGTTGTCACTGACTGGATTCTTTTGGGTTTCGTACAAATTCGATTTTTTTTCTTCCCTCTTTATTTAAGGAAACCAAAAAAGAATAAAGAAAATAAATAAACGGTTCTTGAACGAACCATGGGAAAGAACCGCCATACGAGGAAGTCTCGGGCAGCGCCCGCAGACTGTCGTCTGTACGATGTATTAAGCCGAGGTCACAGTGTTAAAGCTGCAGTCACGCCACATCGTACAAAAAACAGCCTGCCCACGCTGTCTCAGGCGTGTTTCTCCCTCGCATGGTTGTCCTGCCACCTTGGCCATACAAGCACTGCCTGCAGACATGTTTCAAACATGCGTGAAACAAACACGCTTGGAATATACGCGCGAGGCTTGTCCGCAGATACTCCCAGCGTCATGCATCTGCAGCGAAAAACGCGTCTTTTGTATAAGGTGACTGCGGCTTTAAGCTCTCGGCGACTGCGGTGTGGACCATCTTGCCTCCTGAGGCTCGTACAAAAGTAGGTCACTTCCCTCTCCCATTTAGTTTAAAAAAAAACACACACATAGAAATCAGAGAAATTGAAGCTCGTGTCGTCCTTTGAGTGACAACGGACAAACGTTATCTATTCAAATCCAGCTTCAATGCGCAGCCTTCGACGTCTCCGACGACTAATTGACGCCGTATACCCGAACGCCCCAGCGACGTCGTCACGGTCGGCCTTTAGCGAAATAAGATGCGTGCGCGGGGCAGGCAGACATCCGCCATTAGGCAACCTTGTTTTCCGCGTGTGATTGGCGGAGGCGCTCGGCGAGCCTCGACGGCAACGGACCCGTAAGTCACGTCTGCCTGCGATTCGTGAGCGTGTCATTAGAAGGAAACGTAGATGGGCGCGCTCTTCTGTCGTGTGGATACCCTCCACCGCACATGCGCGTCGGTTCTGTTCCGAGTGACCGCCACTGGCGCGGCGCGCGAGGAGATTATACGCGAAACATCGGATAACATCACCGCACCCGATATTGTGCCGCCGGTTATTCTGGACACGCCTCGTTTGTCGAATGCACCTTTGCTCACGATTGAGATGGAATGTTTACAAATGCTCAGCCCAACGTGAGATCTGCACGGTCCGCAGCCAACAACCACCCAAAATAATCTAAAGCTGCAGTGCGCTAGAACTTCGACGTCATCTCAGTGAGGTCGAGCGAAGACACCGATTGGATACGAGTGCTACGTCAGTGTTCGGCTTGGCTTCGTGTCCAATGAACGCGTCGAAGGACGCTCGGCTTCGGGTTCGAGTTTAGTTGCTTAGTTGGCGCCATCCGACCGTGACCAACGTAACGTTGACCGTGACGACGTTCCATGGAGGAAGATAATTGTTGTTCGCAGGCCGGGATTCTATGCGGAACGCAACTTCGTCGGCTTCTTTTGCAAGAGCTCTGATTTGCTCTGATCGAAGCATAGTGGGTTGGCCTCAAAGCCAGCTGCCTTGACGTCCGCCCATTATCCTTCAATCAGAACCAATCAGACATCGGCGTTCTGACGTCGCCACAACCCCTGCAAAAGAAGCAGACGAATTTCCGCTGCGCATATCTTGAAGCATACGAATTTCCGCTCCAAAAGAAGCATACGAATTTCCGCTGCGCATAGAACGCGTCACACCCACGAACACTGAATGGGGCACCGACAAGAAACCCACTTCTGGAATTGTGTATATACTTGAGGATAACCTTCTGGGGCAACGAAGTCAAAGGTTTGCAGGCACCGTGCCCTCACCCACCTTGGAGCGCCGAACAAAAAGTTATCCGGTCGCAGTTTTTCACTTCTCCTGAAATGCCACTAAAAGTTTTCCCCTAGAATAACAGCCAAGTAACGTATCGACGTAGTAATTAAAAAAAAAGTGTGCAATATCTTATTTGGCAGTCGTGTAATAGACTCTGTTTTCTTGAAATGCCATCAAGCAACATTGGCGGTTGTCATCGTGTTGTACAAATTCGTTGCTTGGAAACTGCAACGCGTAAAACGCTACTTCATCAAATCAAACTCGCGCTTAACACACAAACCGCGTTCTCCTTTAAAATTCATCCGCAATGCTCCCATTTTATTTCTGCATCTCCTTCTTCTTGCATCGTTTGTTTCGTGTACGTTCGTGCGAGCGACACACAAACATCCCCAAACGAGTCGGCATATTGACCTTTCCGCATCTTCGGCACCACCTCCTCCGGCAAAGAGAAAGCAGGCCACTGCGAATTCCAAATGAGCAAACACAACACACAAACGCGCGCATCCTCGTCGTCGCACTAACGCGTGCGCACACACATGCACGCGCGCACGCACACACACCAGTGCGCACGCCGTGCACATTAAAGAACACAGACAAACAAATGCGCAACTCGGAAACAGCGGCGCTCTTTTAATTTGGCGGCGGCGGCGGCGTTGCGAAGCGATCAAAGAGAATGGCGCCACTTCCCCTTTTTCCCAGCACCAGCCGAGTTTTTTGTTTCCTTCAAACGCTCGGGTCCGAAAAAGTTGCCACCCGTCGATTCCAATTCTTGTGTTGTTGTTGTTGCTGTTGTCGTCGACTGTGTACATCGTTTCGTCTTTTGATGGACCGTGGATGACGTTACGAGCCGTGCCAACCAACCCTGCACTGTCAACGGATCACGTTGACTACTCGTCCAGTGCGTTGCTAGGCCTCTTTTCCAAAAGTCACGTGATGTTTACGCGGCACTGGATTGGCCCGGATGGCTCGTAACGTCCGCTGGGGTCCATGGTAGGCTGAGACGCAGTATATAGCAACTCGGGAGCTCGGGGGCAAGTCGGGCTGAAGTTGTCTCTTTTCGCTGAAATGTTTCGCTTGCGCCTTCGATTTTTTCGATGTTTGTTTGTTCGTGCGTTTGTTGCATCGGAAGGGAAGAGAAAGGGGTGTGTTTGTTTGTCTCTTTTGTTGACGGAGAGGCAGGGGGGGGGGGGGGGGGGGCGAGGGAGCGGGCAAACATGCACGGGTCGGGGTGGGACAAGGGGTGGAAAGTTAGCGAACAAACGCGAGGCTCGCGGAGGTTTGTCTGTTGCAGGATTCGAGCAGAAAGGGTTGAGTCACGTTGAACGCGGGCACTTTCGCTCCCAGTCTGTTTCGGTGTCAACAACTGACGGGTTTCTGCGGAGATGAAATTGGCTGGGACGGGAGAGTATTGGGACGAAAAGGGAAACGCGAAGTTAAAGCAATAAAAAAAAAAGGTTAAAGGGGTCGTCAACCGATATTGTGTCCCAATGTTTCTCACTTTACGCAGGCTTACTAATACTAGGCTAGCTAAGATATGCTCGTACAGAACGCTGCTGGCCAAGAGGCGTCTTCGTCGCGGTGTAAGTTCAGGCATGAAAGCGGGTTTTTGCTTTCGGTCTCTCCTTCGCCTAAGCTCGATGGCGTATCACGACGGTCGCATTCTTCGATATATATATCAGTGAGGAGATTTTTCCATGGCGATGATATGAAAATGGCGCACGTAGATCGCATACCAGCCCTGCGTGAGCACTCGATTTTGTCTCGTGACAATCAATGCCTCGACGAACATTCCGGTAGTGGCTCGTGTCCAATCGCCCAATAACGGAAATAGTCGAACACCAACAATGCCTTGAACTTAGCACGTTTCCTGTGCCTTGCCAACCCCAGAGCGTGCCTATGATAAATATTGGCGGCATACAATTAGCCCGAGATCTCGCGGCCGCTTGTTCTGGCTGGGAGCTGAGGTAATATAGACCTTTCCAATGTTTACGAAATCACAGTCCAGCGTGCGATCTTCACAGTCCAGCACGTGCGTGTTCGTCGCTTCGGAAAGCGAGCAAAGAACGCGCCATACGCACGAACACTCAAAATGGCACCGGCCACACGCTCTTTTTTAGAATGGTCTATACGCTACTAATTTTTCGCGTTTTTATTTTTTTTCCACCAGCGACTGCCATTTAAAATGTAAGGTATGTCTGTGAGTGACCGATCGCAATGAAAATTTTAAGGCGATATTTGCTGAAAGTACGAAAATCGTTAAACAACCCTTTTAAAGCTACGTTTGACTTCGTGTGATGAGTAATCGAAATGGGACAGGTTGGCAGCAGCCATACCCCATGTCACATTTCTATGCACCTCAGGGGATGTCACAAACGGTCCCAGTCAATCCAAGGAAGTCAACGTATCGCGTGACGGCGTGCTATGCCAACACCTCCTCGATGAAGTGCTCAATTTTCCTGCGTTACTAAAGACAGCCACCTTTAACCATAGATTGGGCAGGACTACGGCGTAAGCCTTCGGCTAGGGGTCGAGTCCAATCAGGCGAGAACACGACTCCTAGCCGAATGTTGACGCCGTTGCCGTGTTCAATCTATGGCCTATAGGGTGGCCGTCTTTAGTGACGCAGGAAAATTAAGCATTTAGGCTTTCTCATCGAGGAGGTGTTGGGCATGCACGTCACTGTCAGGGTAAAAACAAAATGATGATAAATTTATTTGAAAAATAAAATAAATGTTATTTATTTCTTTCAAGTCACATTTTTACGATTCAATGTCAGCATTGAATCGAGGTGAAATCAGATTTATTTTATATCAGTCAGGTCAGTGTGATTTAAATGACTCTAGGTATAAACGGATATATATTCCAATATGGTAGACTGGTTGATCAATCGGTCAGATCACTGAAAACAATGCGGAAAAAAAGTACCTGTAAATTTAAAGAACAGTTTAATTAACAAAGTTTTTATTGAGTAAATCCCGCCACAGTAGAGCAAACATATTTTGATTTAGTATTGTTAGCGGAGAAAGTTTATTTTCATTACTTCCTGGTTCTGCTTTTAACGTTACATTTTCTAGTTTATTTGCTTTTTTTTTCTTTCGCATTCCTATTTACGCGCCATGAGACGTTACGTAACGTGCGAACGCAATGGCGAGTACAGCAAAGCCCACCGTTCGTATTTGCTCAGGAAACTACCGCTGTGTGCTCGTGTTCGACCTGATATAAATCTTGCGTGCTCGATGCTCGTCCTGATTCAAATACGAAACGAATTTCGCATTGAAAGCGAGAAAGGATAAACAAACGGTAAACGAAAGATATATATATATTTTTGAGATTTCTTTGTGCGTGAAAGGTTTGATTTAATTTATCAAAGTAAAACCAGTCTGATTTAAATGATAAATCAAATAATGACTTAAGTCCTCTCTATTTTTACTCTCCATCCTGGTCGCCGCGCCCATCTCGAAGGTCACGCGATGACACTGACGCGCGATTGGATCGGCCTCGATGGCCCGTAGCGTTCTCCGCGGTCCACTGTAAGATGAAACGGAAATGATTGGTTCAGTTTGGGTCCGGCTCGGAAATAAAACGGATTTCACTGGATTCTTTAGACGTCGCGTTTCTGTAAGGTAATTTATTTTAATTAGTATACGAATATCGTGGATATACAAGTAATAACTACGCTGCGAAACTTAATTCAATCGAGCCAGAAAAAAATATGTCAAAACCGGCGCCGACATTGGAGTGCCTAGATTAGCTGACATTTGAAGAAACGTAGAATATGGCGATTTTTCCGATCATCTTCCTGGCCCTGTGGTGGCTGGAGCGTGTCTCTGACCGGGGTGTTTACTGTCCTATCCCGCCCATACATCGAAAGCGGTCCCGAAGAGGCAACAAATGACGTCCCACTAGCCGGAGCGTCCCGCTGTCGGATGTCGGGATCCTTGCAGTTGGTCGCAGAAATGCTGGCGAAAAGCAGAAGCGAACGCGAGTTTCGCTGTCGTCGCGGCGTCCCAACTTCTGGCTGCCTGATGCTTCCGTGGACTGCCACACTGAAGAGCGACTTGCAGCAGAAAAAGATGTCTGCCACATACACCGCTGCTGATGGAACACCGCCAGGATCGCGACGGGCGACAGCGTGACACTCCTATGACGTCACAAGGCGGGAAGCGAGGGACCACTTTTTTGGACGCGGTGAAAACACACCTGTGGGAAACGCGCTCCAGGCGCCATACTGGCGCTCAGCAGCCAATAAGAGTGCGTAACTATAGTGAATATGAATGCCCAAAACTAAACCAAGAAGCCAAGCGTGAGATAAACTACACCTTGCTCTTTCTAGGCTCTCAGTCACGAACCTATAGACCAACACGCGGCCCTGACGTCATGCAGCTGCGGTGGCGCTGTCGACGGCACTGCGCATGCGCAGACGCTTTACTTCACGCGAATTCGGTTCCTGCGCACGCGCAGTGCCCACACCTGGTGTGGGCAAACGCGGGCTTGTTTGTAAACAGCGTGTCGGTCTATAGTCGTTTTTCGTTTTCTCCCGTTTTCAGTCACGTGGGCGACGTATCTAGTATGGAGGACGAAAATATTAATAAAACATTTCAACCTGGAATAGGCTAGAATATATAGGTGAGTCAAAAGAAGAATGTCCGACATTCAGGAATTTTTCGTGAACACCTTTCAGTGGCGTGGAGAGATCAAAGCGATGTTTTAACGCATACCAGAAGTAACGACATTCAAGATGGCTGCGCCATTGCGGAAAAGGTGTATAGACAGGCATTGCCTCCCTCGGACTCCGAGATAAACTTCCGACATACGAATCCACAGTCAGGAACATTAGGCGAGCCATTTGCAAACTGGCGGGTGATTATTTTTGTAAACATCTCCGCCTGATTGCGATTTCTGTTACGCGTCCAAATATCGCCATGGGTGGTCTTAAAATGAATCCGGTGTCCTTCGCTCGGGCGTGCCAGAAGACATTCGTTGGCTCAGCACTCTATAAGCACCGATTTATATTCACTATCTCGGTCGTTTAAATGGAATCTGGAAGAACTTTGCATGCCCTGTGGATGTTTACATTTCGTCATGGAGGGTGGTCGTTCTGTGCAGGAGGTGTATTGGCGATAGCTTTGCCCTTAGTTTGTTGCTCCCGACACGACTTGGTGAATAAGAAAGACTTATTCGTCCGTGAATTCGTTTCAGTATTCAGGAATGCTCCTTCACTGTTTAACCGACACGTTTGAAACTACTAATGTTAAATGTCGAAATTCGATTGCTTCAGTAATCCCCAGCAATGCAATGCTTATAAAAAGGGCCCAAACGTAAAAACTTGGCATGCTCAGAAATTCTGCGCTTGCGCAGTGTGTAGCCCCTAGCTACACAGGGAACCAAAAGTGTAGGGGCCCCTATTCTAGAACTCTCTAATACTGTTAAAAGACAGTTAAGTCACGCCAAATAAAAGTACAGTGAAAAAAAAAAAATCAAGACGCTCCCAAACGGACAAAATATATTTTCTTTGTAGTATGGTTTGTTCCTTCTTATTGTTGTCCGTTTACCCCCGTGCAATCCTAACTAGGTGCGTCTAGAAGGCTGTCCGCGGCTCCCTTATTACCAGTCTGAAGCGTGCCGATGGACTTGACTTGAAACAAACAACTTGATGGACGTCTTGGTTTCCGCGATCACGTTGGAATCTCGGCTCGTGGCTTCTGGGGCTTCTTGCAACTTCCCTGATAGACCACATCTGCAGAGACGACTAAATGCCCGAGCGTTCTCTCCGTTCAATCTTTGTTTTTTTTTTCCCTTTATTTCTCGAGCTTGTTTCTGGCTGTGGCAATTGTGTGTCTTGTGTAGCCGTAAAGGACCGTTCTGTCGTTCAACGTAATATGAGTAGCGAAACTTGAAGCGGAAAGCTTTCGCTCACTCATTAGATCACGCGCTCGCTTCGCGGCGGGGGAACAGAATGTATACAGTATAATGGAAGTAGGATGTGTGTGCGCATTTTGTTTACCAATTCGTGACGATAATGATTGCTGAGGAAGCTCGCTCTCGTGTCATTTGTTACCAAAGTTTAGCCTTGCTCCTATATGTCTCGCGCTATCAATTGCTTCAGCGTAGCGACTGATAGAGTAAGAAAGGCAGGGAGGAGTTTGAGTTGTTCAGCCTCCAGCGCGAGCTTCCTAATTTGGACAACGCTTCAGCGTCTCGCCAACCTCAAGCAGCGAAAGGCAACGAGATTGTGCTTGGAGGCCGAGATCCCGAAGGAGGCTGCCTGTCCTTTTCATCCTGTCGGTGACTGATGTTTTCGAATAAATGCTCGCTGCTCTACTGGTCAATTTATCACCAATTAGAGCCACTTACAGGGTGAGAACTGAAGGCCGTCTCCTCCGGATGCCTGGCTTCCAGCACGAGCTCTTCGCCTTCCGTCGTGCTTCGTGTATGCGTGCACGCTCGAAGCCCTCGATACGCCGATGTGTTATCAGAGATAGGACGCTCGTGCGGTGGGCGGGGCAAATGAAAAACTTTCCTGTCGTTCTCATATATTGACGCTGAGACGTACTTGTTTGTATTTGTTGTGTTCGAGCATTGTTTGCGGAATGAACGTCAGATATAGAGGTCTATGCTTTAAGAGTTAGTTTTGCTCCTGATTGACTGCATGCCGTGCAAATGGTTCCGTGCAAGCTTGAAGAAACAAACAACAATTAGTAGATTGCTATTTCGATACACTAATTATGTTAATTAGAGATTGTGGCTGCCATGCCACGAAAATTACGTAAATACTACAAACATTTCGTCACTCTGCTTTTACTGCTACGATTCGCTACTGGTTTCTAAGGTCTCAATAACATTTTTGTAGAGGCACAAATGAAAAAAAGTCCCCCCCCCCCTTCCTTCCTCTGTTGTCTAAGTAGGAATACTCAAGAAATGTCAAGCTTACCGGTCGACCGCCCTTTTTGTTGGACGCTCAGTCGACGGTTTCAAACGTTTCAAAATGACCAAGATTGACGGGCTTTTACGATCCCATATTCATCCCTCCTAACCTCGACTCTGGCCTCCCCTTCGGCTGACAAAAAGTCAGCGGAAACTTCTAACGCTAATTAATCCAACTTTGTTTTTTTTATTATACTCACCAAAGGAAGCAACGGAGAGCAAAAAAAAAGCTTAATTTTCTAATTTTAGTGTCCTCTCCTGCCACAGATGCCAATCAACGCTCGAACACGCACTTTAATTTTTTCTTTTTCTTTCTTTTATTATTTTGTATATTTCGTTATGTCTTCTCGTCTGCCAATGACTTTAGAATTAGAAGCACATGCACACAATCGCAAAAAAAAAAAAGAAGAAGAAAACACATATGTGCGCATGCACTTAATAGGGACACTTTAAAGTTTGACACATAAAAAAAAATATATATATATATATATATATATATATATATATATATATATATATATATATATATATATATATATATATATCCAGCGTGATTATTTGTGTGTGCGGTTTTGTTACTTTTTTTTGCTTTTTTTTCTTGCTATACGTTGTTGGAATTGCATGCGCATGTGCCTTCATATTAGTAAGAACAAAGCATCCCAAAAGCGAGAACGCAAAAAGACGAGAAAAAAATCAAGGCACAGAATAAAACGCAGCAGAAGATTATCGAACGCTATACGCTCGCTAGCAACAAAAGACGGTGGAACCGGGCCAACAGGACATTGAAAACACCCCACCCCTTTTTTATGTACGCGTATCTTCAATATCCTATTGTTTGATTTCTTTTCTTCTTTTTTAGATACTGTTTCTTCGTTTTTTGTATGTATTTTTTAATACGATGAGCTAGTATCTTCTCGGCGGAGCACGCTCAATTTGTACAGTCTTTCCGAGGCAACCGGTCTTCCGTCTGGCTTCAACTCTGAAATCATACTTTCGCTATTGCTTCGCAACCTTTTTTTTTTTTTATATGCGTATATATATATTTTTTTCTCTCAATTGTTTTTGGCACAGTGTTCTCGAACGTCTGTGCAGTGCGGCCAGCGCAGGCCTATGCGTGTCTGTGCGCGTATTTTTTACGTGTTGCGCGTGCATCTTCGCGGGTGGTGGTGTACACATACGATGACGGCCGTTTCTGCCACACGTCCCGCGCCGGCAGAGCCGTCGAGCTCGCCAGCGCTCCTCGCGTTCGCGTCGTCCATTTGTCAAACGCCGGAAAGCTCTTGGTTCCAGCTGTTTATGGACTCGACATGCACGCCGCTGCCTTTTCTTCTTTTTTTTTTTTTTCCCCGCCGCTTCCACGGGCGTCGAGAAGAGGAAATGAGTTTAATTATACCGCGCTCAAGATAACGCTCGATTGTCTCTTTTCGCACACCCTCTCTCTCTCTCTCTCATTTGGCACCCTCCTTCCTTTCTCCCCTGTACAGCCCTTACGATGGCTATACTCTCTCTCTTCCCCTTCCTCGTAATATTTTTTATCAGAGAAAAATAAAACAAAGAAAAAGGAGGGGGGAGAGGGAGCGAGAGGGAAGTGGGAGAACCACGTATTGTTTTTTACGGTCGTCGCGCCTTTCTAATTTTTCAATTATTTACGATTTACGGGCTGCTCGAGCCAGTGTCAAATGAAGAGCGTTCTGCGTTTCTCGGGTAATTGGGCGTTAAGATGGCTCTCGCTAATTGCGCTCTTTTTCTTTCCCTTTTTCTCGCGATTACGTGTGTAGGATCGAGTAAATCTGCCGTTGTTGTTTTACTCGCGTGGAACGTATTGTGGGTTGGAGACTCCGGCGTATTCAAGGCGAAATCAAGATCTCGGCTGCACCGTGCACCAGCTGCGCAATAACATTCCGCCAGACTCCGCAGCAGTCTCCGTAGCTCCCGGTCAAAGTGCGAGGTTTGAATCCCGGTCGAGGTGCCCGTAATTCGGAGGGCTTAAGCCACAGTCAGATTGCTCATACATCAGAGAAAAGAAGCGCTCTTCTCTGAAGACACGATGGCAGAATTACGGGTGCGTATTTTCGGCACCGATTTGAAGTCCAGGGGGGGCGCGGTCAGTGACGTCACGAACGTCCAAATTTTATTTGGTGTTCTTTGATGTAAACACGTTTTATTTTGGATGCCGCCAACTGCATTTTGAACCGTCGGTCGGTCGGCGAGTGTGTGCGCGTGGTCAGGTGCTCGGCGGCTCGGCGGTGTACTCGCTGGTGTGTGTCGACGTGCCGCCTGTGCTCGTCACGTATCCAGAAACAGTGTTTTCCGATTTCGTTGGCCCGGTGCCGTCGGTCACTCCTGTTGCAAAAGAAGATTCGTAGTGGCTACAGTACCGTCCGACGGCACTTTTGCAGAGCGTTCAAGTGCCGTCCGACGGCACTCCATCGACGGTACTCTGCGTGAAGTGCCGTCCTAAAGTCTCGTATAAAGCGAGTTGTCAAAACGCGATTTCCGAAGCTTTAGCGTGGCTGAGCGGTGAAGATGTCTGCCTCATACGCAGGTGGTCGTGGGTTCAATCCGCAGTGGAGGCTTTTTTTTTTTTTTTCGAACATTTTGTTTTGTTGGGGCATTCGGCGATATTTACCACATTTATTTTTTACGATTAACACTGAAAAAACAAGAATGCTGTCGACGACAGTGCTAAAAGCGCGAGCTAGTTGCTTTGAATCGCGCGGCACGAGCGTTCCTGCAGCGGGTGCAGTCATGCCAGTCAAGGCTACTCGCCCGCCGCTTGCACGGCCTTCGCAGCTATTCTATTAAAGGGTGACAATCCGTCGTATTGCACGCAAGTACAGCTCCAGAAAAATGCGCACAAAATTACTGCGGCTGGGCTCTGTCGCCTCCGGTACACGTAATCTTCCTTTGCAACAGGAGTGACGACGGCACCGGGCAAAGTTTGAAAATGGGGAACTCTTATTTTGATGTTCCTGAGAACGCGACGAGTACAGGCGGCAACGTTGACAACACGCACCAGCGCGGACACCGCCGAGCCGCCGAGCACCCGGCCACACACACGCCGAGCAACCGACATTTTAAAAATGCAGTCAGCGGCATCCAAAGAAAACGTGTTGTTGACGTCAAAATATCAAAGATGTCAAAATAAAAGCTGTTATCTTGATGTCCGTGACGTCATTGGCCACGCCCCCTGGATATCAAATCGGTGCCGAAAATACGCAGCCCAGAATTACCCGTGTACACGGCTCATGCCTATTTAAAGCGCGTAGGCTTCACGCATAACTATGTTTGAAACATTTCTGTAGACAGTTTTTTTTTTTTTTTTTTCTAATTAATGTGATCTCCAGACAAAGATCACCTCAGCCAGTATCTGCCGACTGCATTTTTTGCCGCCGCCTAAAGGGCCGCCCACACTAGCGAGAAAACGCGAAAACGACTGCGAGAAACCGGCACATCTGTGCTTCGTATGAAGCATGGAATCCAATTCAAGGAATCATCTTGGCACGCGATATAAGCAGCACGGATGTCCTGGTTTCTCGCAGTCGTTTTCGCGTTTTCTCACTAGTGTGGGCGGCCCTTAACTGAGATTTCGGTTGTCCGTCGACAGATCCGCGGGTGGTCCCAAGTAATACCCAATCCTAATATATATCCATGTTTTGCAAAGGCGCTGGGGCCAGTGAAATCGGAAAACATTTGTCTGCACGAGACTGCGTGCACCTTGCGCAGCGTAGTAGTTGGTGTGATGGCCATCCTAATGTCGCGGGGTCGCGCCGTTAATGCCCGTGTCCCACTAGAGCGACAGACAGAAACAAACGACAGCGACAAGCCTCAAACCAGAGACTTTCGCGATTTGAGGGGCTTTGTAGAATAAAGGAGGCTATGCTCAAACACGAGCATCATGCACGCGAAGGTATCTTTGGCAGGCTTGCAATCGTTCGTGCTTACTTCACGAGCACCGAACGACTAAACGCCTGCCAAAGGTACCATCGCGAGCATGCTGCATGGGTTTGAGGCTTGTCGCTCTCTTTTGTTTTTGTTTGTCGCTTTAGTGGGACACGGGCATAATACATGCTCCAAAAGACAGGCTGCTGAGGCGCGTTCCTTTTCTTGTTTGGCGGTCCGGTCAGATGGGCGGGCACAAAAACCTCTCTTTCGACGTGTTCGAAGCAGGTATATGTATGAATCGAGCTTGCTTCGAGCATGCTTCATAGAGGCGCGGATAATTCTGCCCTCATGTCTCCGACCGACCGCGTCTCTTTTTATGATGAATGAGCAGTGTCGGCTTGAAGACCGACGCTCGCAGGGAGCCGGCGTGACTGCGGAACTTTGACTGAGAAATGAGAGCAGCAAACAGGAAAAGCACCGAATTCCGATGAAATAGGTATTCGGGCGCACATTTTTGGAGGTGCCTAAAAAGCGGCCCGTTCAACGCGGTTAAATCATGGAGGCTTTCTTTTGGGACATTGTTTTCCGTGTTTATGTGCGAGCACGTGTTTTTGGAATCTCGTCCGAGGGATGCCGCGTGCTCCGCCCCTCCAGAGAGAGCGAGCGGGCGCGCGCGCCCGTGTCTCCGCCTTTGTCCGTCTCCGAGTGTGCGAATCGACCGTCTGTCTGCGCAATTCCCCGCTGCGCAATGTCTCTCTCTGCGCAATTCGTCGCCGGTCAGGACTGCCTCCCCCTTCCCCCCTCTTCCCCTTTACGCCTTTCTTGGGCTGCAGCCCGAACCCCGGGCAGGGGCCGGGCCTGGGTTGGACCCGGGCAAGCTCAGGGTTGGGTTGGGCATCGGAGTTAGGACCCGGGGCGGAGCGGCGCTGGGTTATTGCTTTGTCTCGTTCCGCCTTGCCTCGTCCGTCTGTATTACGTCTTCTCTTTGTCTTTTCGCTTTACGACGGTAGCCGTTATTAGGGTGTTTTAGTACACTCTAAGAAATGTCTGCGCGTCTACTTACCCGCAAAACACTAGAACATGCCAATTTTTGCGATCTACGATATCAGCTCAGCGATCGATGACGCGGAACATTTGTACATTTGTTTAAAGTAAAAAATGAAGTCTGCGCTGTGACATTACGCAATACAAGGCATCATGCTTGCATTGCGTAATGTCGCAGTGCAGACTTAATTTTGAGGTTTAAACAGATGTGTCGACTCATCATTCCCCGAGCTGATTTCGTAGATCGCAGAGATTGGCTCTTCGAATGTTTTGCGGGGAAGTAGACGCGCAGGCATTTTTTAGAGTGTAGGTCGTTCCGATACTTTCGACAACAATACCCCATTCTGCGCCGACGTCTTTGCGCATGCATCATTTCGTTATCGGGTGTCGTTATCGGTGGTAATGAAACGATCTACTAAAACTACCTATATGAGAGGTTCTCCACCGGTTGCCGTGTGTTTTTTAGTATACGCATACTCTGCGGGACTGTTAGCGCAAACAAGCCATCGCCAGTTTTCACTGTCTTTATCTTTTCCTTCTCAGTAATGCACTGGACGCCATATTTAAGGAAAATGTTTAGAGCGCATGCTCAGAACGAGCTCACATTAATAGGCTGCTGAGACCTTCAATCTTGATGGTGAGGAATGCACTTTGCAGAAGAACGGAGGAAGCTCGCTGTCATCACGCGCTCAGCAGTCGCGCACACAGCTATGGCCGCCCCTGAATACTCTCTATATACGTGTGGAAAGTGCTCAGTTGGGGGCACTGACCTAAGGGGTAAATGACTGTGCCCGCCACCATACCCTCTCGAAGTAAACTGCGAAAAAGCGCCGAAGCCGTATTGGCGCTAACACCGGGGACCTTCGGCAAATTGTTACCGTGTTCCACGCACCGCACTACCGAAGCCTTTGAAGCATGCTTTTCAGCGAGCGCCCGGGTAATACCGTGACCGCGGGGCGCACGCTTAAAAGCAGGCTTCAAAGGCTCCGGTAGATCGGTACGCGGAACACGGTAACGGTTTGCTAAAAGTCCCTACTGTCGCGTAGTGTACGTCATTATTTACTTCGAAACTTTTAAGATGATAAAACGAGCGCGTGCAGCGCGCGTACGTACGTTTCCGGTGCTTTCCTCCGTGCTCGAGCTATTCGGAAGAAAGGTCAGAGATGCGAGGCTATCGACCGTGCTCGTCTCAAACGCTGAGGCAGTCGCGTCGTTAGCACGAGCGAACGCGCGTCGAGAAGACTAGTCATTTGCAATTAGCGCGTATCGCCGGTCGCAGCCGACAAAGATGAATTTTTCCCAGACCAATGGATGAGTGCCTCTGAGGTGGCTGGTTTCGCCTGCCTTACTATACCTAACTACTTTAGCGAGACGGTCGCGGCGCAAGAAGTCACAAACGCCAACGTCATTATCTCGGGCCGGTTGCCTAGCTCGCAACTCCGCTGTTGTTTCTTTTGGTCTCACGGTAATCTCAATAGTATTCGTAGCCCCTTACGCCTAATTTGAGATGGTTACCAGGTTTGTTTTCCGTTGCGATACATTTCTTTTTACGCGTATAGGTATACATTTTGACAGTGTGTGCTCGTGAGAATTGCACAGTCTTCCGCAGTACGAAAGACTCATGTGCCTAAAGGAGCGCAGGTTTGTCTTCTTCTTTTGCAGGAGTTGCAGCGACGTCAGAATGCCGCGCTTTGATTGGCTCTGATTGAAGGATAGGGGGTAAACCTCAAGGCAGCTTGCTTAGGGGTCTACCCACTATCCTTCAATCGGAGCCAATCAGAGCTCGGTCTTCTGACGTCACTGACAACCACTGCAAAAGGAGCAGACGAACTTGCTCTCCGCGTAGGTTATTTCTGCGGGCGGTGCTATAATCCAACACCACCTATAAAGACGAGGCTTGCGCATTACGTCATCGTGAGTGGATTCCCGAGCCACCCAAGGCGGCAAACACGCCGAAGCTCGACCAGAGTCGCCGCAAGGCGGCAGACGCGAGCAGCTTGGCGTCGCCGAGCGCGCTAGCGTCCCTCTAGTTGTGAGACGTTGCAAGAGGCGCTGGCGTCAACGCCGACGCAAGCTAGGGGCTCCGCGTAGATCCACCATGTGAAGACGTTTGGGGGAAAAGGTGCCGGACATGTCATCTAGGTGGTAAGTGCTAGGCGCGCCTTGGGCGGATTCGCCCATGACAAAATGCTGTATGAGGGGGAGGGGGGAAGGGAGGTCCCAGCAAAATGGAAGATTTCGGGGGGGGGGGGGGGCGGGCCCCATGCCCCCCCCCCCCCCCCCCTGGATACGTGCCTGTCTAATGGTAACCTTTTTACTTCTAAAAAGAAACGCAATCTCTCGTTTGCGCTCGAGCTACGAAGTCCGGTGCGGAGGTGGACGGTTAAATAGTCGACAACAGGCTCGCATACCTTCAACGTGACCGAAGCTGAGAGGAAAGCATGCATACTCGGAGTCATTTCCTTCGCTTTGACCGTCATTCTGCATCATCAATCATCTTTGTACCGGACCGCTATTGTTAATGACAATCAATTTGTGAGGACACGTTGACTCGGGATCCGCATCGTCGTTTCTGCCTACCGTCACGTTGCTAATCTATCTGTCTCTCTGCCGTCGCTACAGTATCGTCGTGCTTTGACCTCCGGGTGGGGCAGTAGTGGTCGCTGAATGGAGGAACACGCGGTGATTGGGATGCTAATTTTAGTTTAGTCGCGTTGCGTTCTTGTACGTTTATAATAAACCCTTTTGAGACGTGCGCTCTCCCCCCCCCCCCCCCCATAGTAGCTTCAGCGCCAATTATTGAAGTCCGCCATTGTTTGGGCTCGGGTTCTGAGCATGTATCTGACACGAGGGTCGCGCCAGCGTTCGGCGTCCAATCGGCTCGGCTCGCATTGAAAACGAGGGCTGCGTCAGTGTTCGGCGAGGGCTCGGAACCAATCACGAGCTTCGGGCCTAAAAAATGGCGACCGCCAGTTCTTTATTATGGGGCTTTTGAAAAGGGTCTATTAATCCGCCGGTTGATTGCATGGGCTCTTCCTGTCGTGTTCGTTTTTGTCAAGGGTTGAGAAATGACTACCGCCTTTTGTCCAGGCTCCTCAGACGAGAAACGCAGCTGCGCTGCTGATAAGAAGATTAAGAGGTTCCGTCTCGTTGTTGGAGTACGGAGGTAGATTATCTAACGACCTTCAACCGATGAGAAATTTTGACAAATTGATCATGATACCCTGCCGATCACATCAAGGAAATTTCCGGTATGGTTTGAGAGCGTCGGTTCAGCCCTCACGGAAATCCCCGCGAAAGCTCCCCGGAGATAAGCTCTCCGGAAAAAAAGTTCACCAGAGAAAAGCTTACCCACTTTTTGGTGGGTACGGAGAAAAGCTCACCGGTCTTTGGACCGACCCGGAGAAAAACTTCCCTTGAATTCAATTTCTATGTATGGTGGTTCTCGAACTTCAGATGACCAGCGCAACCGAGCCTACAGGCACTTCTCACGCAGGCGGATACACATTTCAAAGAAGGGCGCTCAAAGGCAGCCCTCGTTCCCCTTTCACATTGACCATTTTCGCGCGACTGTCGCATATCTTATTCTGACAGTAGTCGCAATGAAGGCAATATTAACTTTCCTTATTTGACAATTATAATGGTGTAAAATTGAAAGTATACCTTCTTTGAAAAAAAAAAATCATCTGGTTTGGAAGTAGAGAAGAACAGCATGTCCATATATGTCATCCAAACATACTTCAGATGAGCGAACATTTTCAGCGGAGCAAACGCTCGATTTGTGAATTGGTAGGGTGAGCTTTCCTCCGCACCCGCCTAAAGGATCGGTGAGCTTTTTTTCGTATTTGACGGTTTTAGGGTGAGCTTTTCTCCGGTGAGCAATTCCCCGGTGAGCAATTCTCCGGTGAGCTATTTTCCAGTGATCTTTTTACCAGTGAGCTTTAATCCGGTGAGCTTCTCTACCGTGAGCTTTTCTGCGCCACTCGCTCTCGGTGCACAAAACTGGAGTATGGGGTCAATGTCATAGGCCCGCTTGTTTATTCACCGGCCACGTTCGAAACACAAGGCTTGGAGAGTGTCGAGGAGCTAACCACCGTTCCACCGCCACCGGGATTACGACATTAGCGGATATGAACATTGAACAACGAATCATAAAACAAAAAGCCCGAACATAATCAGCAGGGTTTCGCGTATTGAAACAGTAATTTTCCTTTAAAAAAGAATGACTGATTGATTTTTTTTTTTCTTTTTGGTTGGGTTTTTTTTTTTTTTTCTTCAAAGATCTTGTAGTTTTGGGGATCAACTTCTTTGTATCGAACGACAAATCAGGCTTTATCGGGTCTCCCATTAAGAAAATAGGACACGGGCATCGGATTCCTCAATTTCCAGGTAAAACGTACGTGTTACCCGATTACTCAAAAAATGTCCCCGTGACGACAGAAAAAAAAAAAAAAAAAAGACAAAAGAGATGAGGCGAATGGATTTCGGTCTTGTATACGTTACTCAAAAAAAAAAAAAAATCGTTTGCGATTTTCGAATCATTTTTGGTTAAAAAGTTTTCAAAACAATTTCTATTGATTTATGTTTAGACAGCCTTGATGTTGGTACGTCTCAACGGGTGACCTAGCTGTCTCTCAGGTGTAGATGAGAAATTTAGCCAGTGCAGTATAACTGCTAACCTGACGCATTGACCGTGCACCGCGCAGTAGTGATTACACGAAAACTTGCCTGTACGGAACACATTCAGAACAAAACGGGCAGGGAGAGAAAATCGAACCCAGGAGGTTCTGCAGCGCGAGCTTTCGCTCCACACTCCAAGCAGGAGACGCGTTAGCCCAATCGGTCACCAAGTAATCTAAAAGTATTTGGCCGTTACTTTTACGATTACTTCCTAATTTCAACGCAACACGCTTTTCTACCGATCTGAAAACTGGCCTTTTATGCCATCCATTATTGTACTAGGATCAGCAAATTACTAGCTATTTGTCTTCTTAATTTACCGATTTTGGTGGAACGTCCCCCTGTCGGATACTTGATTCAAGGATATCTTGGTAGAAGCAATAAAGGGTGACGTTATAAAGGGGAGGAAAAAATGGTAACTGTTACAAGTAATCTTAGTACTTCCAAAATGCGAGTAATTCCTTATAAATGTATTCGAATGATTATAAAATAAATTTAAAAAATTAAGCGATTACAAGTAATTATATTGATTGTAATGAGTAACGCACAAGTCTGAGTATTTGAAGCAAGAAGGAGCTTCGCAGACAGTACAGTCTTCTGCAATATGAAAGACCCATCCGCCTATTTTTTTTATGCGTCGGTGTTGAGCCCTTACATGCTAGACACATATAATTTTGAGGAAAGAGAAATAACAAAGGTAAATTTATTTTTTCGTACTAAGAAATGTGTCCTCGTCAAAGCAAATTCGGCAGATCCACCGTAAAATGCATTCTTTAATGGGTCTTTCATATTGCAGGAGTGCGTACATTGGGGCGGCGTTCCGGGTCAACACCAGATAGTGCTGTAGACAAAATTTCTTTCCGTGAAGCTTGCGTTTTTATTATTCCTGCGCAAGTAAATTTCGGGTTCTTTTTTTTCTCGAATTTTGTCGGTTTTGATAAAACCGGCTCGAGAGCTAATTTTGGAGTTTATTGGTATTTAGCGAAGCCCCGACAGCCTTAAAATAAGCCACGCACCGCATTTATTAAGAAGTTTGCGATCATAGTGGGGATCAGATCAAAGAGAAGAGCGAATATCGTTTCCGAGGTGATTTGTCAACCGGCCGGTGATTCTTTTCCGGTGACGACCGCAGGGAGTCACTTTGCCAGAACCGGCGCGTGTTCTGGCAGTTTTAATTACCACGTAACAAACGTACGGAGATCACAAATGGCAACAGTCTATCCGCGTAATGGCAGACACACACACACACTCGCAAGCTGCAGGAAGTAAAAGAACGAAAAAAAAAAATAACGAGCAGACGAGCGCCGAAAGAGGAAGAGGGGGGAAACGTGACGTCCCGGAAACCGAGTCTGGCTGTGTGTAATGAAAACATCATCAGGACGCCCGGCAGAAAAAAAGGCTGCGTTCATTAATCAAGTCGGCGAACACAACTCGTTACGCAAGACCCTAACGAACTTCGGACGCCGCCGACAAGACGACGACGACGACAACGATGCTCCGTTCACCCCTAAGCTGGCAGTGCGGTGGAAGCTACGAGCTCGCCCGACCAGTTATACGCCTGTTTCTCCCCACGTGATCCCGATCCTGTCCATACCTACGCACAAAGAAAATGGGGGCTCAGGTGATTAAAGAGACAATGTTCATCGGTCCAGCGAGGGCAAAGCACCCAGCGCGCTATCAGCTCGGGGGCGAAAGAAGCATGGACACTCCGTTAATCCTCAGCTGACAGTGCGGCGGAAATCATGCGCGTTCGCCGGAGCAGTCAGCCGCTTCCTTTTCATCACCTGACCCCTCTCTTTTGCGTGTGGGTACGGGATGGAGCCTGGTCACGTGGGGAAAGACGGACCGCACTACTGGGTCCAAGGAGCCCGTAGCTTTCACCGCGCTGTTATCTTGGGGGGTGGGCGTCGTTTAGCGAGGACACGGATGTGCAAACAAAATACGAGCGCAACAAAAAAAAAAAAAAAAAATTAATTTTGGATGGTGGAACAAGTAAAAAAAAAGGTCGTGCAAATGGGCCACAGATCCTTAATTTATGTTTCCCTCGACCACGAGATTCCATTATCTTTAAGGAAGACTTTGGCACCCCTGAAGATAGGTTTTAGAAGCGACTGCTAAGTGTTTCATGGCTGCGGATTTCATTTAGTTCTTCAACGCTCTAGCAATTTTTATTGTTTTCTCTTTTTTTTTTTTTTTTTGCACCTCTTACTTCCTACAATCATTTACAACGCCCGAAAAGTCGTCCTCGTTCGAAGTGGCGTCCTTTTAAATAATTGACGTCGAAACAGCTTTGTTTGCGGTCAGCCGTTTCGTTCGTTGCCTTGAAATGTTTTCAATTATGCCTGAGCAGATGTGGAAATAGCGGGGGACGGTTAGGAAGAGTGCTGAGGTTGAAGCTGGAAGCTGGCTGGTCGAGGCATTTAATATGCCCGATAGCCACGAGTCATTTCGCTCCATGGCGTTTTTGCTTCGGTGGTAGGGCGAGGCATTTTTTTATTATTTAGGGCAGTTCTAACATCGGTTGTCGGAGCACCTGTTTATGTTCATTAGGGCAGATGTGTCAGGCATATACGTTCCCATTTATAATTTTTAGAGTGGACGGAAGCCGTGTAAAACTCGACATCGCTGTATCTACAGTAACGACTCTGTATTTCCGGTCTTTTCATTCACAATGATCGCTACGTAAGTGAAGACTTTTTACGACAAGCCAATCAGAATGCAAGGCCTGTAATTGTCATAGCTATTATAGAGGCACTCGATACCACAGGCCGTCAAAAGGCGCATGGTAGAGCTCCAGGAGCTCAAATACGCCAGCATTGACAGCCAGCATCAAAAAAAAAAAAAAATCTCTGGGCGGTTGACAGCAACGGGGCTTGCGGCGAGACCGGAAACCCCGTGACCGGAAGAAGCAAATCGAAATTTTATCGCGCATTGGCCAATACGTATCGGGAGGGTCACTAACAGACGTAACATTTGACCATACCTGTTAACACCAGACTTCTGCCTATCTCAAATACTCTACTCAAGATACTGTATTTCAAATACTTTTTGAAGTATCTTGGTATCTTGCAAATACTTTTGATCGAGAGTATTTGATACTCTATTTTAATTACAATTCCGAGTATCTTGTACTCATTATCTTAAATAAATTTTTGACATTCCACCATTTTCCGAGTTTTTCGGGTGTGGCACGAGCAAACGTGAATATTCTTTCCAGCAACCAAATCCTGTTGCTAGCTCCGATTAGCTACGGTGACTTTGATTGAGCTCGTGAAAACATCGCTTTTTTGCCGATTGTAACTCATATTTCAGCACAAAGGTTCGCATAATGAAGGTTTTCTCTTCACTTCCCAAAGGCGCCTTTTGTTTCCATAGAGTTTCCCCCAAAAAAATCCTCAAACAAAAGGTGTGGTTTTACGGAAGTAAAGATGCCACTCTGAGGCGCAACCCAGATCGGAAAACGACCTACGACAACAATGCAGACTTGAGTGTCAAGAAAATAACAAATAGAAGAAAATGAGAAGTGGACACACAAAAAAACACACATTTTAGTTTTCCTTTTTGTATATTTGACCCCGCTAGGGCAAAACGTCAAGGTTTTCTTTTGTTTCTTTTATTTTTGTCGTCAGTCCGTCTCCTATTGATCTCGCGAACACTGTCTGTAAGCGAACATTGATAAGCAGAGAACAGTACAGGAAACGAACTACGAGCTGTATGAACTCTCAAAATGCCAACAAAGTGTCCCCCAACGTTGGGTGCCTTTCCGAACGGAACCTACTTGAAGAAAGTGCGACCACTGCCGTGGCTATTATGTGGGTTCTCTTTGTTATCCATTCACTCATATTCATATCCCAAGTTTGTTTATAGTAAACTCCGCATATAGGGAATATGGATTGTAGTTAAACGATGCGTCTAAGGTGCGCCGCAGGACGTGATATTCAGCGATGTCACTATTGGCGAGGCGCTCTGACCTGTTTGCCCCCCCCCCCCCCACCTCGGTGTTTCCCCAACACAAGGCCTGTGCACATTCCCACAGGCCTTGTGGGCATGTACATGTCATCTTTTTTTAATAGAGCACGGGACACAGTGAACCAACGATTAGTGAAGTGACGTTCAGTGCCGGATCTCTCCCGAAAGCAGTCGTCAGAGAATGCGAGCTCGACCCACTTGGGCTTTTGTGCTGAGCTGGGCACCATGCAGGCTGCATTGGTCATGCAGGCCGGAGTGGTAACAAAAGAGCCCCTCCTACCCCTCAGCGGAGAACACGAACTCCAGCCGAACGCTGACGCCGCGTCCAATTAAGTCAGCCGAGAGCTGAGTCATTGTATTTGTTGTCCCCACCCATGTAGCTCTAAAGTTAACCGCTTGGGGCGCCACGGTATGATTTCCTCCCCAATAGCTAAAGCGACCTCTTTCTTCTTGTCCCAGAAATGTTTTGTATCATCCGTCAGTGATATTGCCACGCCCGTTGCCCAGCGAGCGCGTGGCCGAATGGTTACCGCGTTTGGCTCTCGCGCGGAGGCTCCGGGTTCGATGCCGGGAGCGAACGCCTCTTTTATTTATTCTTTCAACTTGACATTCTCGGAAGTTCGAGAACCTTGTCGTCTGATCGAGTTACGAATGTTCTACGCGCCGAACTTTCTACGCCGAACGTTCCAGAAACCCACGCGGGCACAAAAGGTGCTCCGAGTGGCTGTCCGGAGTCAGTCTCGTCCCAGCGCTCGATCCTGCTGTTTCGCCGACATCGACGCCTGCGACGCTAGCCTTTCTCTATTTGTTTTTGGCACAAGTTTGCCCATTCAACGTTTAGTTTCTTCAATTATTCGCCGCCTCATCATTTGTCAGTCGTGACAACATCCTGCTCCTTATAGTTGGACTGCATAAAATAGCCCCACGATACTTTTTTTTTTCCATTTTGTGTTGTTGCGTGATAATAAACCATTCTGGTAACCCAGATTTGCTCAGCTGTATAACTGCCGTTGTCACTGATGTCGATACAAACTACGCAATGCGGAAGTATCTTCAAAAGTAATTGAATTATATTTCTAAGTATTTGTACTCTACTCAAGATACTTTGCAGTGAAAGTAACTTGAGTAGTATTTTAAGTACTTTATGAAGCAGGTATTTAGTAATTTAACTTAAATACTTTTGTCGAGTATTTTGTCCAACACTGCTTAACACTAGCACCCACGAGTTTTGCGTGAGTTGCGCACGTCGTGATTTTTGCTGCTCGTAGTACGAACGACAACTCACTTCTAGTAGAAGATTACCGTCAACCTCCACACATCCTCCGCCCACTCATTTGTTTTCGTCTCTTTATCTGAGTCGCTATGTTCTTACACAAAGTCACAGACGCAACACGTTTCTTCCAGCGGAACCACGACCGAAGCACGCCCCAACTTGGCGGCAATTAACGTTCCCAGTACCCTGCACTCCCCACCCCAGCCTCTTTGTGTCTTTGTCTGTCTTCATCCGCGCCTCTCTATCTCCCTCGGTTTTTTTATACTACATAAAACGTGGCGCGAGTGGAGTTTTCGCGGCGCGTTTTTGTACGCACGCCGGCGTTGACTGTATGCAGCAGCAACGGCGGCCGGCCGGGCCGCCACAGATTCTTTTGTGCGTGTGTTGCGATGCACCACCTCTCTTCGTTTTTGTTTCGCCGTGTTTTGTTTTAACACCGACCGCGCCGTTCTCCTACACAGACACACAAACGCACACACACTCACTATAGAGTCGCCGTTGCTAATCTGCGTTCGGCCCACGGAGCGAAGACTGCAGCAATTACAAGCAGTTCTCTAAGACCGGCCGCCGTTTGCCCGCGGTGTATACTTGGTCTGACTGCGAGTGTTTGTGCGTACTCTGTGGCTGCAGCGCCGTATCGTGTACGAGTGTGTGTGTGTGTGTGTGTGTGCGTGTGTGTATAGTAAGAGGTCGGACTTACCGACATTCGTATTTCATTTTTGATTGCGCACAAGCGACACGTTTATCGGTGGGCGTTCCGCTCGAGATGGTTTTCGTGGGGGTCGTTGCTGGATTCAGAGCTGCTGCCACCGCTGCCCGAGGGTGCGCGGTGAGATAGTGTGTGTGGTAGCCTTCTGGAGTTTGTTGCACGCCGTAGAGACTACACTTTTTCTTCGGTGCACGCTTCCGCGGGACTCGAGACACGTTTTGTTGTATCTTGGTCAACTTAGAAATGGGCTGTTGAGAGGACTTCCCGGGTGGATGAGTTGTGTGCGCATACGCTATTACACCAACCCATTGTTGATAAACAGGTTCGTGGCGCTGCACGTTGACTATCTCTGTTTCCGCGTAGGTATATGAGCGAAGGGGAAACTCAAGAAGCGCGAGCACCCTGCCTCGAATTGCTCTCGCGCTGCACGAGCGCTCGTGTTCTCGGCAGGCCTGTTACACAAGTTACACGAAAACGCTCTCGTAGCTTCTGCTATACGCTCAAGTGCAGCGTTTGCTGCTCTACGTTAAACGGGGAGGTCGGTATGCCGGACAGCTGTGTAAATATGAAGAACGGGCGTCTGTTGCATTCACAGGATAATCGCGGAGCGTAGGTCTCATCCCCCCCCCTATTTTGAGGTAATTATCTCTTTCACACGTTTCTGTCTGGCAGTAGCTTCCTCTCGCGTTGCCCCGAGGAAATGCATCGCTTGAACGCCCCATAATTAGAGCCCACCGTTGTCCCAAACCGAGAGACATACCCCGAGGCATGCCGAATGGGCCCGGTCGTTTTTGTCCGTTTAGGCACCAGACACTCCGAAGCTGACAGCACGGTTGAAGTTGTGTGCTCGCTGGACTAATCAGACGTTTGTATTTTACCACGTGATCACGCTTTCGCCCCTAAGCAGCACCCTCACTGCTCATCCACCGTACAAAAGACGTGGTGTTCGCTGCGGGCATGATGACATAATTATCTGCGAACACGTCCTCATGCTTCTCCGAAGCAGGTCTACTTCATACATACTCGTAAGTATGCTTCAAATATGCCTGCAGTTACTGTTTGATTGATCAATGTTTACAGGGAAGAAACGACCTCATTCAGTTTCTGCAGGCTGTCTACTGTTAGGCGTATTAGCAGTGCGACCGAGGCTTTACTTGCGCACCGAGAACGGGGGTCACGTGATGAAAGAAAGGCTGTGGAATTGGTCCAGCGAGTGCGTAGCTCTCACTGCACTGTCAGGCCGCGGGTGAATGGTGTCTCTATCTCTAGTCCCCTTACATGGACTCAATTTCTTCCTGATGTTCCTTTTCTTAAGTGCGGCTTTGTCGGGCTGGAGCCTTTTGCGTTGCGCTCGCGGACATTTGAGTCTATCTCACAACTGCTGAGGTCAGAGCATTAACGACGCCTTCCGCCGACAGTGTCTCGAAAGGGCCGTGCAAAGTGGTCCTATAAATTTGCGGCGTGTGTGCACCCGCGAGCTGCACTCGCGGGTAAGAAGGAGGTGGGACCCCACAGATAGAGCGCGCTCGTGCGTGTCTTATGGGGCGTTTAGGGCACAGTGCCCAGTGTATACTGGTTCTTCCGCGGAGCCTAGAGGTCACTCCCATTACGCGAGATGGTTGCTTCGCGTGTGCACTAAGGTCAATTGTATCACTTCGATACTACAGTCAGTAATTGCACCATAGACAATTTCTACTACAATCAATGTAAGATGCACTTACAGAAATAGGGGGTGTTGTACTTACACCCCTTGTTTCGTATATAACGCCCCCAGAAGTAAAATTCGACGCTCAGTCCCCTGACAAAGAACCGACGGTACAAACTCTCACGAGCGGCTTGGTAGTGGAGTGCAACTTATTAAAATAGCTAATGTGCGCATTAAGGAGTGCTGGAAAACATTCAAGATTTTGTTGGTACTGCTGCAAAACCTAGTGTTTTTTTATGTTGTAGTCGTTGATACGTACATTAGCTATTTGGTAAGTTATATCACGCAGCTACCAAGCAGCTCGTAAAAGTCGGTGTTGCCAGTTCGACGCCAGCGTACTGACCTCGAAATGGAGCTTTGCGGTGTTTATATGTGGGACAATCGGTGTAAGTACTCCAACTCCTTTTTCAGAGAGTGTATTCAACTCGCACTACAGTCAATGCGTAATATAATAGATGTACTATACTCAGTTGTACTATAGTAAATATTGTTACGATGATTGGGAGAAGAGACGAGGTGCCGGCTCATTGGCGGAATTTTAATTCGAAATGGTCGCCCACAGGCGCGTGACCGATGACGCGGTCACGGCACCTGCGACAGCCAGTCGTTTCTTTTTCTCGTGGCATCAGCCCAAGGGGAAGCGTTGATCGTATCGACCGACGAGTTTGGTTTGCTGGAGAGGATTGAGCGATGGTGCCATGGTATGAAGGCTGGGTGGTATGGCTTCGTGCGAGTGACGTGAAAAACGTCTGTCGATGTTCGGTTGGCGGTCAAACACGGGCTCCAGACGTTTGACTTTGTACGGTGACGTCGGAGACTCGGGAGACGATTCTGTAGGAGCCCACATAGCGATGAAGTAGCTTGGCTGCTTGGCCTTGTCGTCTAGCTGGGACACAAATGCAAACCATGGTGGTTCCATGAGTGGCGTTGTTTCTTAGGGATCGTCTTTGTTGCGGCGCACGAGTACGCTGCCCAGTAAGTTGGCGCACTTCCTGTGCTCGATGCACAATTTCGGCGACACTGGGCGAAACATGGACGTCGTTTCGTGGGCGAGGAAAACGTACGCTCAGATGTGATGTGGGCGAACGGTTATATAGAAGAAAAAATAATAAGTTCCCATGTGTGACAATTAGGAGTATCGCGTCCCAGCGGCGTTGACCTGCCTCTACATACACGGAAATCATATCAGCGATGATGCGGTTAAATCTTGCCACCATTTTGTTTGTTTGGGGTTGGCAAGCGGTCAAGGCTGTGTGCACACTGCCAGAAATATTCAAAAGGTCTTGGGGAACCCGCGAAAGGAAAGCACAACCACGATCACTGATTAGTTGTCGAGGTGCGCCATGTCGTAAAATTGCGTGTGAAGTAAGAAACGTGGCAATCTCGGTCTTTGTTCCTTGAGGCAAGGCACACGTTTCAACGTACCGCGAGAAATGATCGACCGCAATTATCTCCCAATGGTTGCCCGAAACCGTTACAGGAAAAGTGTCCAAGGAGGTCGATGCCTACCCTCTCAAAGATGTAATGGGGTGGAGGCAGGGCCTGAAGGTGACAAGCCGGTGGTTGGGAAGTCTTTTTGCGTCGCTGGCACATTTCGAAGAATGTGACATATTTGAAGACATTACTATACATACGTTGCAAGTAAATGAGGTTGCGTACGCGCATGTATGTTTTGAAAACGCCCATGTGGCCAGCCGTGGCGACGTCCTGCAAGGCCAAGAGAATATGCTCCCTGAGCTGTTTGGGGAAAACGAACAAGAGGTCAGCTCCCTGTGACTGATGATTGCGACGATATAACACAGGATCTCAGAATGCATACATTTGGATTCCTCACTTTTCTTTCGGAGATAGGGAATGTTTTGAAGAGTAGTAATGATGTGCTGTGGTTTGGGGTCCTGGAATTGTTACGCTAAAATCGAGGTTGGACAAGAGTGACACGGCGGCAGCGAGGGGCCGGTCGTGTTCAGGAAGGGAATCCACTGGATATCTGGACGGACAGTCGGGGGCTTCGTGCTTCTTGCCGGAATCGTAGCACATAGTGACGTTATATTCTTGCATCTTCAGCGCCGAGCGACCTAGTCGTCCACGAGGATCCTTGAGATTAGCGAACCAACAAAAGGCGTGATGATCGGCAATTGCTCTATATGGGCGTCCACATATGTAAGGGCGAAACTTTGTGAGTGCCCAAATTACAGCTAGACACTCTTCTTCTGAAATTGCACAGTTGCGTTCAGCTTTTCATAATGAGCGGCTAGCATAAGTGATTTCGTGCTCTCGAACGTGACATTTTTTTTTAAATTAAAATAGCTCCTAGGCAGAAACCGCTCGCGTCTGAATGTATCTCGGTATCAGTTGTTGGATCAAAATGCGCTAGTACGTGTCGAGACATTAAAGCTGATTGCAAGGAGACAAAGGCCTTATTTCGACTTTCACGCCATACAAACGGCACGTCCTTTCTAAGAAGATAGTTGTGCGGAGCACAAATGTTTGCAAAACCACAGATAAAGCGACTGAAATACGAGCATGAACCAAGAAAGGAGCGCAATCTTTTCGTGTTGGTCGAACGTGGAAAATCGAAGACGCAACTAGTTTATCGGGGTTTGGCGTAATTCCGTGCGTATCGACAACATAACCGAGAATTTAAGCGTTTGAGAGGCAAACCTTCATTCCTTAGAATTAAACTGCAGGAGAGCACTTCGGAAACACACAAGAGCTGTGCGTAATTGAGATTAATGCCCATCGGAGGAGGCTGAGTAAACAACCACGTCGTCTAAATAACATAAGCATGTTGACCACTTGTGGCCGAGCAATCAGGTATCCATCATTCTTTCGAATGTCGCGGGTGCGTTGCAAAGCCCTAAGGGCTTTATGCGGAATCTTAAGCCTTCGGGTACTACGAACGCTGTTTTTTCTCGATTATTCACGTCCACACTTATTCGCCAATATCCTGACCACATGTCGGATGGTGAAAAGTATCTGACGCCATGTAATGTACCAAGAGCATCCTCTATATACGCGGCAGAGGATAAACATATCTTTTGTTTTGCTGTTTAAACGTCTGTAGTCAACAAAAACTATCCATGCTACCATCTTTCTTTTTAACTGGTACAACCTGCGAAGACCAGGAACTGGATGACTCTATAAATATGTTTTCGTGTAGCATGTCGTTAACCTGCTTTTGAATAACGTGTCGTTCAGTTTAGGAAACGCGATAGGGACGACTCCGTACCGGGCGGTGGTCTCCTTTGTCGATAGTATTCTGTACAGAGGTGGTACATCCTAAAGTTTTCGAATCGATGTCAAACATATCCTGGAAGTCATTCAGGAGGTTTAATAAGGAATCACGCTTGGAAACTGATAAACGAAAATTAGTCATCGCAAAAAGAAAATTGTATCTGAGCTTGTGGGGTTTGGTATGTGATGAACATGATTGGGAGGATGTGTTGCTAATGGTATTAATGTGTTGAGTTTTCTGAATATCGGCCGTATTAACAAAGCTACCAGCGGGCAGAACTTGGCCGATATGAGTTGTGTTGGTTATCCATTCGGGAGTTCCGCGGTCACGCGAGGGGGTAAGTGCTACAGGCAATGCAATGCTTTTTGAAAAATAAGTTCCCCGTTACGCCCAAGTCAGTCGTCCGAGTCGGTTGCGTCTGCATTCAGTTGGATGAGCACGATGAACAAAGTTGGTATGCGATAGTCAATGGCTTATCAAAAAATGACGGTTTCGCCGAGATTGGAATCAGAAGGGTTTTCAATGTTATCTAAATATGCCGCAATGAAACATCTCGCAATGAATAAGTGCTTGACGTGTAGCTAAAAAGTCCCATCCGAGAATGACGTCGTGCGTGCAGTTAGATAATACGACAAAACAATGCCTATGAGAGTCAGTTCCAGTGGTGATGGATACGGAAACTACGCCGACTGGGTGAATCAGAGATGCGTTAGCACCACGTAGACAATCTCTTTACAAGGTGTGCCAACAAGTCGTAATGTCCTTCTAACACGTTCCCTAATAATGTATATAAATGAGCCTATGTCGATTAATGACGTGAATCTCACCTTTTTTATGATGATATCTAAAGAGTTCGATGATGAAATGGTCAGTGGGGGATGTTTGTTAGCGCAGAAGCAGTTGTACCCCATTGAACTGCTGCATTTAGTTTTTTTCCCGTAAATGAAGGACTTTTGAAATGTCTGGTCGGATCGAAGTGGTCAAGACGACCGATAGTCAGTGAAGGGTTCCTGCTGCGGCGACCACGGTTGGCGGGGGATGCTGAACGTCGCGGTGAGTTGAATCTGGCGGAATCTACGATTGTCGTAGCGGTCCTGGTCGAGGTGGTCCAGACTCTTAAGCAGTCGGCCAAAAAGCGTATACGGTTCGCGAAGAATCCTACTGGCTACGATGACAATACCGTGCAACATGTCCTTTTATGCCGTAATAAAAACAAGAGGGCGCCAAGCTGGTTCTCGATACTGGTTGTCCCAGCGGCGTTTTCCGTTGTTATTCTGCTGATTAAAAAAGGTTCAGCTGGCTCCTCAGGTTCATGCGAAGAACGGTGATAATGTCGTACAGGTAAGGCGGCGCAGACAGTTTCTGTATCGGGGAGGAGGTTGATAAATCTTCACGAGTGAGCAGCCGCAAGTTGTCTTTGGTGACGGCTTACTTGTCAGCGGCGAATATAGGGGGCGCTGCGGGAATCAAAGTAGGGGGTCAAGAGGGGGGTCGGTTTGTCGCGGGCATGGGTGGCCATCGTAATTCAGTGAATACGACATGTTTTGCGACACGAGATACTGTACGATGGACTCCAAAATTTAATTATTTCACATTTTAAGATGCACGGACCTCTAGTGAAACATCTGACAGCCCCTTGTAGGCGCGGGTCAGGCAACGCAAAAGATGAAACCATCGTCACCGGCGCGGTCGAAAGGAGGATCGTTTTGCTGTGGATATCGTGGCTTGGCAAGATCGACCAGTGTTCGGACGCAAAGTGTGTTGCGATGGACAGTCGATTTCTTTTTTTTTTTTTTTATGACGCACGGGCAGTTAGCACATTAAAGAACACCCACCGTCTCAATGGTCACGCAGCGTAAGGGTAAAAAAATAAGCGCCTCGACAACGTTGATACGCCGCTATTGAGCAGTACAATCTTAACATGCACTAAACGAGGCACCGCTGCGTTTAACGCGATTTATTTTACGCTGTAGGTGATGATCGCTAACAAACAGTACAGTAGGGGACGACCAGCGGTAGGAAACATATCGCGAGAAAAGAGAATTGAACCTTGACCAATGCCCTCTTTGGGTAAGTGCAAAATAAAAAAAAACAAAAACACTTGGAAACGTCAAACGAACGAATAAACCAGGCGAGCAAGTTGGTAAACGTGGTCAATATTTCGTTTACGCGCTTATTGCAATACGGTGGACTCAAATTGGGCCGCTATATTCCCATTATTCAAAGACCTATAACTCTGCAATAGCTCCGAATCATTCGCCTACATTTTTCTCAGTTCCACAATCATTTTGTGCATTATGCACGGCCGCACGAGTTCAAACATCGCAATCATACGCTATCCTTTTACGCAGGTTCAAAAAACATCGAAGAGACAATCCTCAATTCATGACATTTTTTTTGCGCTATACTCAGTCTCGAACGAACTCAAGACGCAGCAGCAATTGCTCAGTCGTCACTCCAAAAGGTCCCCAATAACACATCGTGAATGGCGAATTGCATTTAGGAAAATTGGCAGCGACCTTTAGTTCAAAGTCGTATATAATGAATGAAATTCACTATAGAGAATTCGCGCGGGAGCAGTTGAGTCAGGTGACGAATATTTTTCCGCTAAGTTTAGCGGGGAAACTGAATGATTGTATAGGTCACGTGACGTCGATTTCCCCCTTAAATTCAGCGGGGAAAATGGATCGGTGTCTAGGTTGCAAGACGTGAATTTTCCCGCTAAATTAAGCGGGGAAACTGAGTTGACATATAGGTTACGTGCCGTCAATTTCCCCAAGGTGTGTAGGTCACATGACGCAACTTTTCCCCGCTAAATTTATCCAAAAAGTGCACAGACGGACGGACAAAATTTTGGGTTTGGGATTGGGGGGGGGGGGGGGGGGGGGGGGGTAGCGTTAAAAAGCATTTTATTATTTAAAAGCAGGCCGACCGGAAATGTAACCGTGCCAAGCTCACAAGGCGAAAGCGATGGACCAGAATCGCTGCGCGCACGCACTTAAACCGCAGTTAAGCTTCCGTAGTGCA
The DNA here is from genome assembly GCA_013358835.2 of Ixodes persulcatus. Taxonomy (NCBI): domain Eukaryota; kingdom Metazoa; phylum Arthropoda; class Arachnida; order Ixodida; family Ixodidae; genus Ixodes; species Ixodes persulcatus. The sequence continues at coordinate 796,858 of JABSTQ010009236.1, forward strand.
CACAGTGCACTAACATACTGTTATATAATAAATAACGCAATATAGAACCCCTCTTTGATGTGAGAACTAATCTTTAAAATGCATACGGGAGTACTTGCTGGTCATCCGTCGCCCGTCACAACTTCCGTTTAGGGCTACTGCTATCTCGGCAAGCGGGGAGCACCGACGCTGATCACATCGATTTTTACGCTTTCGCAGTCACTGCCATGTCCGAAGGCAGCTCCACCAGGATCATCCTACCATTGAGCACACACAGGATGTGAAAACAGACGTTTTCAGAGTCGAGTACGAGCGCAGCTTCTTATTGGGAGGGAAACCCGTTCCACTGAAACGAACGAACAGCGTCGAGCGGCGGTTCGTTGATGAGCGGACTCGGCCTGTGCTTTCTTCGACGCCTTGATTGCCCCGGTGGGGTGTGTTGTAGCGCATCATGTCACCCGTTTATCGTACTATCGCCGCCTAATGTTACTTTTGGCGGTGTTCGCGAGCCTTCGTCATCTGTACGCTACGAGCCGCCATGGCGGTAACACCGTAGCCGGAATTTTGCGAATGCACAGAGCAAAACCGCCCCCGAAGCCGAGTTCTCAGAAGCAGACACGTAGAAAACAAAGCACCACCTCCGACGCGGGGCTCTAACAAGTGTTCCGTTACAAAGTTCACGTTCGCCCCTCATTTGGGGGCCTCCGGACTCCGGTAAAAACCATGAGCCGTGCCATGGGGACGACCACCACCGGCCGAAAGACACTCAGGAACTCGCGGAGAAGATAAAAACATAAAGGGAAGCTAAATTAAACGCGAGCGAGCGTAACTTCGCGACTATCCGCGACTCCAAGCGCGTGTTCAGGCCATCACTAAACAGCTTCGTATTTTCACCACCACGCGACGAACAATCTTGTTCTATAAGAATGAATTAGCTCGAGACCCTTACTGGGCAGGTTCCAATATAAAACGCCACGTGCCATCTATTTAGTTGGAGTACGAACATTAGCGACGGGTTCGACCAAAAAGCGTCGCTGTGGTCGCGATTCGCTATCGGCCAACCGTTCACTGCGACGTCTTTATCTAGAATAATGTTTTCTCTCGTCGATGAAAATCAGCGTAATGCCAGAGTGTCAACTGTAACGATGGTGGTTTAAGAACGCGACAGCACCAAGCTTACATCGTTATTTTTTTGCACATCCCATCGAACTTGTAGTTCGCAACTCATGATACGTATAGTCAGAGACTGCAACTCACGACGTCGCGGCGAGGAAAATTCTGGTCGTTACGTCACGAACAGAAACCGTAAGAGGGCGCCACTGAAATATCTCGGCGTTAATAGTTGATGGCAACTTAAGAGATGTGGAGCGTGATGAGTCCATGGCATCTAATTTTTGTTCCGCTGCCAATGGGATAGCCGGATTTATTGATAACAACGTCGAAGAGTCAATCACGAAGCGAGAATGGGGAAGGTCTTAAAGTGATGCTGAACCGAAATATGGATTCCACAAAACACGCGGCAAAAGCGTGCAACGGGATGCTACAAACACCAAAACATCACTCATACAGCGATATCTCAAACGGATGACCGTAATTTTGAAGAAAAGGAGGCGCATTTGACAGGTTTGTTGACGTCATGTTTCTCCGAGAAGGAGAGGGAACGGCCTCGCGTCTTCTCCGCCTCGCCGCCTCGAGGGAACGAAGCGAAGAGAGGAGGAAACTAAGTACCTTGACGTCACGCGCCTCGTAGGCCTTGTTCAATCTCGACCTCTTTTTCTCAAAATACGGCCGTCCATTCGAGATATCGCCTTACGAGTGGTGTTGTAGGGATTGTAGCGTCCCGCCTACGTCTCCTGCATCGTTTTTCTGAAGTCCAAATTTCGGTTCACCATCCCTTTAAAGGGGACACTGACAGAGTATTTATGCTCGCCAAGGTTTTTACTTGTACATGACATATGAGAGCCCAAACACCCAGAAAACAATTTGCGGCTCCAAATTCGTTTTCTTTCCGCCCGAAAACCGTGGATCGAGAACTGGCCGGTTTGAGTCGCGCTCACTCTCTTCTCCGTGGTCACGTGCCGTTTTCTATGGTTTAGACAGAACCACCAAAGGTAACCAAAGTCGTGAGTCATCGAACGCACACACTCAATATTAAAGAAAAGAAAAGAAATATGATACCCATTTTTCGTGGCTTCTCAAAATTTGCAAATACGTTGATTGCACAGCCACGGGATTTCCGCCAACTCTCTCCTCCACTATATTTTTTCTTCTTCCCCGGTCCAGCTTGGGTTTCGGTATCGAACAGTAGGCTTTTTTGACGTTATTAAAAATATACGTGACGCCGGAGCAAAATATTGATTGAGGTAGTCTTCTGACACCATAATAAATCGCATGAAGAAAAAAATGTTTGAAGGGTATTAGTGTTTTTTTAAGCCACGCCTTGCGATTCTTAAACTCTCAGGGACTATACGGTTCCGCAGGTTCGAATGCTCTTTTAGCAAATCGTGCGTTTGTTTACCCCCCAAGCTCGCCCATGTGCTCTTGTTTCCTCCCCCCTCGACCTCAAGCAATGATGACGCGCGCGCAGAACAAAGCTCGGGAGCGCGGAGCACTCACTGTATACGTGATTGGTGTAATTGGGGATAGCCAATGCACGCATTCGATGAGCGCCGTCACACAATACATGTTTGGTGCTGCTTGATTCTTTTCATCCAATCGTACCGCTCAGACTTGGCGTGAAACGAAGGAAAGAGAACCGCTAAGAGCAGGCGTAACTTCTCACTAGTTTTCTTTTTTTATTTTTTCGCCCAGAGCGAACGCCGTTGCAATGTCAGCGTCAGCAGCGACACACCAAAGACCACGACATGCTACGTGACCGGTCGATATCGGTTTTCGCTCCGCGGGCGCGGACTCGTTGAAGCGACCGAACTCTATCCATTTGTGCGATTAGAAAGCGTCCGTCGTCGCTGCCCCGCGCGTTCGTGCACGCTTCCCCGCGCAGCCCTCTGGCCACGCGTTTGGTCTCTCCGCTCTCCAAATAACAATTATACGGAGGCGCACGTTTCCGATGGCCAGATTCGGACTGCGCGGAAGTCGTGCGCCGCACGCTTGCCTCGCTTATCGGGACAGTTTTACGGACGTGACGATGACTTTGGGGGGAAGGCAGATCCCAACCACTCGCGTGCGAGGCGTGACTCTGTACTCCGTTCTACCTTATACGACATGACCCCGACGGACGCTACCAGCCATCCCAGCCAATCCAGAGCAGTGAACCTGTCACGTGATTTACCCGCCCCGCGCTTTGTTGTGCCCTTTCCGAGGGACACGTGACATTCACGCAGCTTTTGAGTGGCTTCGATGGCCCCTGGCGCCCTCCGTGGTCCATCGTAAGGTATAAAACGAAGGGTAGACTCTGCTCACCCCTAAGCTGACGATGCGGTGGAAGCTACGGTCTTCGTTGTACCAATCGTACGTCTATCTTTGACCACGTGGTCACGCTCCCTACCCATGGCGACGCGCAGAAAGTAGGGTGAGTTGTAGAAAGGAAAGCGGTTAATTGTTCCGAGGAGCTCGTAGCCCCCAACGCACTGTCAGCTTAGGGACGAACTGGGCGAGCATACTGCAGAATCAGTTCGCCCGCCAGCTGACAATGTGATGGAAGCTAAGGCGCTCGTTGGGCGAATCGTACGTCTATCTTTAATCACGTGATTACGCTCCCGCCCCGTATGCCCTTGCGCGGAGTGCGGGATCAGGTGATGAAAGGGAAGCGGTTCATTGATCCGGCCAGCGCGTCTAGCTTTTCACCGCACTGCTAGATTACGGGTGAACGAAAGGAGGATCAGTTGTTTCGCGAGCGTTGTTTGCTCGTTCGTCTGCTCGTTTTGGTCCCTTCCGTGTTTCACTATCTCTGTCCACCTCCTTTCTCTCTCTCTCTCTCAGTTGGTTTTGTCCTTCTGGCTCTTAGTCGTCCGAGGCGTACGCTGCTTTTGGATAACTAATATTTCCTTTTTACTTTATACTCTGTCGCACACTAAACGTACACTTCGCGGGCACAGTTCGCGCAAACCCGATAACACAATTTGTTTTCCGGTTTTTTTTGCTCGCAAAGGAGAGTAACGAACGCTGAGTGTTATCTCCTAAAATGGGGCTTTTGGAATCTGGATGAACGTGCCTTGCCGAAATAGTGCTTTTGATAACTTTTTTTTTTTCAGCTCTTAGAGTTTAATTAGGTCATGCTCTGTACCTTTGTTTTTGTTGTTGAAAAGCGTTAACAAAAATGTGCAAGGACTGCTTGCCAGAGAATAATTATACTGCACTGCCAATTATTAAGCGTAAAACCAATTCCTGAAATTAGCAGTTTTCTTTTTTCGAGATTGGTCGACTGGATTGAAACTTCTAAAAGCAGTTTTGCGAAGTCGCTACAGTCCATCTTACGAATGGATCAGACCCTCTTATGCATTTCCTTATAATCATATTATAGTTATTCTATAGTTTCGGTGCCTCCTTGCGTAATGCGGTGGCTTCTATACATGACGCTGCGTGATAACAAAAGGTGCGCTAAATTCCTTAAAAAAAGAGGCTTCTCTGTATTGCGTTTGAAGCTGATTATCAGTGTTAGTAGAAATCTATATTTTCTATTAGTAGAAATCTATATTTGTTTTAAGTGCAAGAAATCAGTACACTTTACAAATAAGTCAGGGTTAGCCAGTCTTTCACGGTACTCACTACATCTACTGAAATTACTTGTAATCGATTAATTTTTTAAGTAATTACATTTATTAAGAAGTAATTGCAAGAGTAGTCTGATTATTTTTTGAAGTATTTTAATTAGTCGTGATCGTTAATATTTGCCTGCGTCCTTTTTAATGGCGGCTTTTTGGTCGTACCAGTTTCCTTCAAAGGAATCCTCGAACCAAGCCTTCGCCATGGGGATGGTTTACAAAAGGTGGTGGATCAAGAAGTAGTTCATAATTCGGTGATTCTATTTTCTAATCTAATAATCGACAGTATACAAAAGACCCGTTTTCAAACCGACCAAAACTCCGTCCTTCTTTAAAAAAAAAAATAGTAACCGCAGTAGTAACGGTTACTTCTTGAGTAACGGCCAATTACTTTTTCGTCTCAAGTAATGAAGTAATCTCATTAAATACTTTTTAACCGAGAGTAATTGTAATTGTCATCGATTAGTTTTTCGTGTAACGTGTACCATACTGCCTTGTACACTACGCGACACTGTTATCCCAAACAAACAATCGCAGGCTTTTTTTCTTTTTTTTTCTTAGAATTGAAAGGCTGTCATCAAAAGTACTGCTATGGCCGAAGGTGCTAGCTCTCTGTGGGTCATGAAGTTAACCGGTAATGGTTGGTGCCCGCTAATAGGGAGTTTTAGTAGACCGTGTTTCCCCCTCCGCTAGCCCTCCGCTACGAAGAAACCGCCACTGCGCCTGCGTGCCGATGGCCTTGGCTGTAGAGTTCCGGGTAGCCGAGGGGCTTAGCGCAGGGGGAAACACGGTCTACTAAAACTCGCTAATAAATCTCCGAAGTAAAGTGCGAAAAGGCGCCGTTGTCGCGTTCCCGCCAAAAGTGTCGCCCACTGCTAGCTGAAAGTTTTACTATACACCTGCCCCCCCCCTCCCCTTTTTTTTTTAAAGAAACACTCTTTGAGTCCCTAAAACAGCTGGGAGCGTCGCAGTGCGCCGGTGCAGTGCGATGCCACAAGCGGCTTGGGAGAACCAAAGCATACGGGGCCCTTATCCTAAACCCCTCTGTTGTCCACCAGTTCTAAAACTCTGTGTTGTCCACCAGTCATTTCATTCCGCAGTGAAAACGAAAAGGGAGATTTTCAGCCCGATGTAACAAGAATGGACGCCTTTCGAAAGTCAGCATATATACCACCCCCTGCGCAGAGCCAAATTGACGCTCTAATGGCGGAACTACCCAGTTTCACACACAAAAAAAAAAAAGCGAAAGTCTTTTCAAACCATGGACCAGAAAGCGGAAAAGATGTCGGTCCTTTTTACGCCACCTTCAATTCACGAAGCCGAGGGTGCTTGATTTAGGTGAGCACGATTTCCTATCACCTCCATTAGAGCGGCAACATATATGTTGCCGCTCTAATGGCGGCAAAAGTCTATAGGGACTATTCACTGGCGGCCATAGCTGTGTGCGCAAATGCTGAGCGCGTGCTGATGGCGAGCTTCCACAGTTCTTTTGCAACGTGCATTCCGCACCATCAAAAGTGCCGGTCTTAGCAACCTATTAATGTGAGCTCGTTCTGAGCATGCGCTCTAAACAGCACCCACAAATATGGCGTCTAGTGAATACTCCTTATAGAGTAATATACACCTTCCACAGTCCTTTTGCAAAGTGCATTCCACACCATTCTCATTGCTGGTCTTAGCAGATTATTAATGTGACCTCGTTTTGAGCACGCGCTCTAAACAGCGCCCTGAAATATGGCATGCAGGGAATGACCCCTACTGGAGCTTCTGCCGTCCGCCACAAGATGACTCTGAATTTTGACAGGGATCTATTGCATCATCTGCATAATGGCCTCCAATCCAACGTGGTTTCAGGATTGCCAAACAACCAGCGTGTAACGAATGGAGGCCAGAAAGCGAACCGACAGGAACGAGGCCCGAGGAACCGCAGCAACGGCACGCTTTGCGCGTGCACGTTCCTTTTAAGGAACCCCTTTGGTGCCAGGAGAACCGCATAAAACCCAAATTGCTCGAAAAAACCAGACCGAGCCGAAACGACGAGCCGCAATAAAGGCTCCGACTACAACCCCACAAGGAAAGAGACGGCAACTCAAAACGCAGACACCCTGCAGGCACGACCGTACATCTGCTCGAATAAACCCGGCTCAAGCATACCAGCCGCCTCACTGCTTTTTTTTATTATTTTTATTATGTTTAATAATAAAAAAAAAAAAAAAGGTTTTTATTTCTGAGCTTTTTTTTTTTGTTTTTCTTTAAAGTAGCGGTGTTGGAATGGTGGAGCGACGGGGCTTCTGCGAGAGATCACATGTCTGACTTACCGGTTTCCCGGCGCGTGCACATTTTACGTTTTCATTATTTTTTACCATACGTTATTTGAACTTGCCCTCCCCGCGAGCGCGCGAGTTTCTTTTCGAATTTATGGAGCGTGGGAGGAGGAGCTAATTTGTGAGAAGTGATTCTCCGGAAAAGAACATTTCTCTCTTTCGCTTTATGTATTGTTTTTGAGGTGTTTCCAGAACCTCTTTTCTCTCGCAGTTTCTTCCTTCACACGGCTGTGCATGCGTGGATATAAATGTGTGAGTGTGTGCCGTCGCTCATATAACCCTAGTGCACATGCGCGAGCTACACGAATATGTGCAGGACTGGTCGGCGGGTGCCGTGGGTACGGGAGCGAGCCGTATTTTTCTTGCGTTTGAACCATCCCATTATCTTGTATGATCCATATGCCTTTTAATATTTTTTTTTTATTTTTTCAGGCAGAAGAAATATTGTGTATTGTTCCAAGTTCTTACACAGTCTGCTTGAACTTGTTCTGTTTTCGTTGTTTGAAATGCGCACATGGTGGTTGTTCAGGTCTTGACCATGTCCTACGAACGTTGGCTCATCTGTGAGCCTGTATTGGTATTATTATAGAATTTATTAGAAAGAATACAAAGATGTCAACGGGTTGATGTGCTGGTTTGCTCCCCATGGGAGCCCGTGGTACAACAGAGGATTGCACCTAATTCTCGAGTCCCAAATTTTTTTGCGCGGCATTTTTTTCATTTTTTTCTTGGCAATATTTAATTGAATTGAATATACTTTTTTTCAGACAAACGTCTCGAAGGATAGAGTAAAAGGCGACTAGAGTCGCCTGGCAAGGGCCCGTTCCTCTGTCCAGTCCAGCAGCAACATGTACAGTTGAAAAACGAATCAAAAACAATAACACCATTTTACAAAGAAACAGTGACATATACAAAATGTATACAACAGAAACATACCAAAACACCAGCATAGATTATGTTTGACATAGAAGAAAACTTCTTAAGGTGGTTTTAATTGTGTGTATGGTATCAGAGCTATTAATCAAGGACAGTATCTCATTACGGTTATTTAATAATTGTGCGATCTGATTAAGTATCTTTTGTCTACCATAGTTGGTGCGTATGCTCAACTGTAGGTAGTGCGTATGACGGAAGGTGTATGTGGATGCCTTGTTGATGTAATTTTCTTGCACGAACTCAGGGTGTAGTTTAATTTTGCGGAACATGTAAATTGCCAATTTCTGAGTGGGTGATCATTCTACCGTAACACTGTTATAAGTGCCGCAAAGATGTTTCAAAAGCCGGTAGAAGAAGTTAATAAAAGGGTCACTCAAATCATGCATAAACCAACGAAAATGCAGACGCTTCTCCACCCACGCAGGTGGCATCCTTAGTTCTGGCTAATCCAGCGAAATCAACGCCGCGTAGAGGGACCGTCGAAAGGTTCTGAGAGAGAGAGAGAGAGAGGGAAACGTCTTTATTGTGCCAATTCCGGCTGTAAGGGGTGAAGGGCTATGTGGGGGTGTCTGTGGCGAGATCTTTAGACACCCTGCAGATATGCTCCAGGAGGTGACGCTGGATGAGCTCGAAGTGTGAGGGGTGAGTGAGCCATTCCTTCCAGGTGGTGGGGGGTGGGGAGTGTGTGGGGGGTGTAGGGAGAGGAGGGATTTTCTGAGAGAAGGTCGTTTCGCCTCGGTCGTCTGCTTTCGCCGCTTGGTTCTCGTAGGCAGCAGAGGTCTTCGCACTGGTTTATTAGAATCAAATAAATAATCGCGGTTTAGGGGTGCCTCAACAAAAGTGCGATGAGTGAGTATAATTCTTTAAAATTTCCCTTATCCACGATATCAAAAACAACGCCGTGACACAAAACATGCGGACGTGTGAAACTTGTAGTCAGTGCTGGGCAGTATCGCGATTCCGCTGTATCGTGATCAGTCTTGTACACGTATGTTACTAAAAAAAAGTAATCAATTACAATTACTTTTACGCTTCGCTAAAAAGTATTCGATTAGATTACTTGATTACTCGACAGCAAAAGTAATTGCACATTACTTTTAGAAGTAACCGTTACTTTTCTGATTACTCTATTGTGTGAAGACAAATCTTTAGTGCTCATAACAATGAACTACTTCCAACCTCGAAACCTTGCTTGTCACAAAGACCACGTAGAGGAAACACGGGATCTTGACGTGTATTTGAACTGGCTTTGTTATATTTTGCATCCACTTTAGACATTCTTCGGTTCTGGTTTTCATATGGGCTGCGAATAGGTGCCTTAAGCAGGATTTTTTTTTTATTTCTGTGTGTGTGCGCGAGGGGGCTAGTTTGAACAAAGGACTTACAAAGCTACATTCTGCTCCTTCAAACTTCGCCCTGAATGGCCTATGTCACGCACTGGGGCTTTCCTGGGGCTTCCCAATCCCAGTCCCAGCTCGGAAAAAAAAAAAAAAAACGGACATTCCACAGAAACTATACATACAAAGGGTTGACCTCGTTTCCTACAGAAACATACCAAAACACCAGCATAGATTATGTTTGACATAGAAGAAAACTTCTTAAGGTGGTTTTAATTGTGTGTATGGTATCATAGCTATTAATCAAGGACAGTATCTCATGACGGTTATTTAATAATTGTGCGATGTGATTAAGCATCATTTGTCTACCATAGTTGGTGCGTATGCTCAACTGTAGGTAGTGCGTATGACGGAAGGTGTATGTGAATGCTTTGTTGATGTAATTTTTTTGCACGAACTCAGGGTGTAGTTTAATTTTGTGGAACATGTAAATTGCCAATTTCTGAGTGGGTGATTATTCTACCGTAAGACTGTTATAAGTGCCGCAAAGGTGTTTCAAAAGCCGGTAGAAGAAGTTAATAAAAGGGTCACTCAAATCATGCATAAGCCAACGAAAATGCAGACGCTTCTCCACCCACGCAGGCGGCATCCTTAGTTCTGGCTAATCCAGCGAAATCAACGCCGCGTAGCGGAACCGTCGAAAAGCTCTGAGAGAAGGTCGTTTCGCCTCGGTCGTCTGCTTTCGCCGCTTGGTTCTCGTAAGCAGCAGAGCTCTTTGCACTGGTTTATTAGAATCAAATAAATAATCGCAGTTCAGGGGTGCCTCAACAAAAGTGCGATGAATGAGTATAATTCTCTAAAATTTCCCCTATCCACGATATCAAAAACAACGCCATGACACAAAACATGCTGACGCGTGAAACGTGTAGTCAGGGCTGGGCAGTATCGCGATTCCAGTGTATCGTGATAGTATTTTAGAGATACTTTCGAGTATCTGTATAAAAAATGTATCTGTATCTCAGTCGTGAAATACATTTACAATGTATCGCTCGTATCGCAATAGTTTTCCAGACCTAGGTATATGGTTATATTTGTTTGCCGTTCGTATACGATAAATATAAACGGTAAAAACATCTGTGTGGTGCAAGGTGCTTCAGAATTTATATGAACCCACCCTGTAACATAATCCATCCCAGACAGCAACACTAAAAAAAAACAACTGTGGTTTAAAGAAGGTTACTTGCAAGAATAACAGAATAACATCCTCTCCACAAATCCCTCCACTCTTAACAATTTAGCACAGCGAACGCTGTAAAGGAGTTGAGTGGGGAAAAGGTATACGGATTTGCTGTCCAAGCTCACCATACTGCATGTGGGTGACATAGAAGCATATAAGGCGACAATTGGAGATGCGCCCTTACGGCCAAACAGGGTTATTTTCGTGCAGACGTCTTTTGTCGGGCATGGCACGTTGGCTTTACCGTTCAGTAACTACGTGGTTCACCGAGGGGGACATGCCTTTTTTGTTGTTTTCGGCATTAACGACAAATAGAGAAATCGAGGTAAGAAAAAGTTCATAAAATGACTCAAAATGAGGAGCGGAAGCATACATTTCCACTGGCATTCGCCACGACCTACACCTTCGCCAGGTATCACCGTTCGGGAACAAATGTATTTCTATAAGTACCTGAATCTGTATTCCAGAATACTTTTTTTGCCTTTTTCACAGAAGTATCTCAGGCATATCCCGTTGCATAAAAGAGAAGTGTATCTCAGTATCTGTGTTTTGTGCCTTAAAATGCATGTATCTCAGTATTTGTATTCCCGAACACGTTTTGGAGTATTTCTTCCCAGCTCTTCTTGTAGTAAAACTCACGAACTAACGTAAATTAAAAAAAAAACAAAAAAAGTTTCTAAAGTTAATTTAGCAGAAAGAAAACATCAATGAATGCTCCCAGATTGTCTGTTTCTGTTTTTTTTTTATTTTTCCTTTGTTATTAAAGATTATTTTAAATCCTTATGCATTTACAACATGCGTCAATACGTATGTCAGAGTACACGTTATCAAATTTCATTACGATGGCGTGTTAATGAGCAAAACCCCATTCTCACGCCTGGCAGATACTACCTATCCGAAGATGTCATTATTGCGAACCATCTACCACTCGAAAACTTTCGGACGAGTTAACAAATCGGGCAAAACACCAATATTGCTCGAACAACATTAAAGATGAGTTAATAAAGGGCAACTCCGGCCAAAACTCGAAATGAAATAAATTACTGGTATCGCTGTAGTGACACAAAATACGACCCCAGCCTAAATATTACGTCCGTGGGACGCCGCATTCTCAACTAATGCCGATAATAAAAATGCGACCCGCCGCGAGCCGCTGCTCCTTAGCGGGCGGCCAGCGGGTTGCCGATCGCTAAAGCAACATTGGGCCGTGACGTCAGTATCGTTCTCCTTTTTTCCTCCGGTCAGGGCGTTGCGCGCTTCTTTGAGCCGCTACCACCGCTACTTCGGCTATTGATTGGCGTGTTTAGCCATTGCTTTTATCTGTAGCCCGTGTAGCTTCGGTATAGCCTTTTGTTTATTTGCTTGTGAGGACTCCAAGACTCGTTCTAGCAAGCAACTCGGTGTGCCCAAGACTGCCTAGCTGCTTCTTGAAAGATGCCGAGTGCAACTTGTAGCGCTGTGGGCTGCTCAAACAACCCGCTGCGCAACACGGAGGTGCTTTTTCACAAGTTTCCAACGGAGCAGAAATTGGAGAAGTTGTGGGTGAACGCCGTTCGACGAGTGGACTTTGGACTTCGGCTTTTACCCGCCCGAGTAAGAAAGAACGAAAAAACAGACGTGCACAGGCCAGCACACGTGTGTTCGGGCACCGCGGCCCGCGCCGGTGAGCCTCTAAGCTTCGTGACTGGGAATGACCCGAAGCGCGAAAGCGAGAGGGCCCCCAGTACTGTACGTAACTGGCAGCGCGGCGTAGAGCAACGCCGCTCCATCCACGGAGCCCCGATGCCAATTTAGGCCTAGCGACGAGTACGAAAAGGCCGCACACACGGCGACAGCCACCGAGAACGGCACCGAACGAGTTCACTCGTTTTCCAGTCGCTAGCTTTTGGATATACAAGCGACAAGTACGGCATAGCACAGGCACGGTGGCGGCCGCCGAGTACGGCACCGTACGAGTTCACGGGTTTTCCGGTCGCTAGCTTTTGGGTATACGCACTAACTCTTGCTACATATGCTGGATAACTACCACGTATACAGAATTAAGACAAAATCAGCTTACCTCTTATTTTTAGACGGCTAGCGCAACAGAGGAAGGTGTCGCTTGGCCCGCGTACTCGTTGAACGAGAACGATCCTGACGTCACGTTCACATAGCGGCTGATTTCCAGTGTTGCCGGGGCCTCGAGCCGATAGTTTCGGTTTTGTTGGCCGCGCCTCAAACAAAACTTTGAGGCGTCAATATCTTTAAAACTACGCACGATAACGAAGCAAAAATTACACCTTCCAATTCAGGGACGCTGACTGCACTAAAAACAGTCATAATCCCAAAATCGAAAGTATGGACCGGAGTTGCCCTTTAAGCATTAGTGCTAAAAGTGCCGCAGACTCCACATGTAAGGAGTCTCTTTCACGATTGCGGCGGTTGGGGACGGCCACTACGTTTCACCTAATTCCGCTATCAATGTCCAACGCTCCAAAGTGCGTGAAACAAAATTTAAAAAAAGTGGGCAGGAAGTCGAGGAGCGCTTGTTAACGCTGCCCGCCGCGCCATCTGGACGGCGCGAATCACATCCGTTTCGAAAGAAATCGAGGCGACATATCGCAGTCACGGAGTCGGACTCAAACGATGCAGCGAATAGATAGGACGAGACAGCGCGAGCCGCAGCGTCGACAACGACCATACCAAATCAGCGAATTGGTGAACGAAGCGTACTCTCTCTTCCGCCTTACGATGAACCGAAGTGGACGCTACAAACCTCTCGGAGGCAGATCCAGTGCCACGTGACTGTCAACATGATCCTTCGGGTTGTGCGCGCGTCGACACAAAGGACGCATAAGTAACGCGATTCATTCACATGGATTGCCTGAAGTGACTCGTAGCGTCTTGCCCGGTCCATCGTAAGGTGAAACGGAGCATAGGTTGGGAGAGGAAACGCGTGCAACATATGTGCCCCCCCCCCCCCCCCCCCCCACACACACACACACACTTCCCCCCTTTCCTTATTCCTGCAAAAAAAGCTCCAAGCGCGGTTTCGCTATCTCCGCCGCCGAGCGCAAATTAAAAACCGGTCAAGCGCGAAGATGCGACGCCGGCGCCACCGTGTGGCGGCCTTTATTAAAAGTGGAGCGTTTCGTTGCCGGCTACCCGGCGTGTTCCCTGTGACCGTATACGCTGCTTTTCACGGTGGACCTCTGCGAACTCTGCGAAGCGTCGAAGACAATCGGACACCGTATGAGAGTTGTCAGGTGACAGCCGCGAGGGGACACAGCGACGCGTGGGTGAGCAGTGGTCACGTGACGCCTTCGTAACGCGGGATTGGCTAACACGGCTCGTAACGTCCGCTGCGGTCCATCGTAAGGTGAAACACACGGATAGAGAGAGGAGAATATTTCTACTTCACTCTCGCCCGTTTCTTCTCCTCGCGTTGTTTTGAAAAGGGAAAGAAGGCTCAGCGGAAATATTCGGCGTGTGAGTTCTGTGGAGCGCGTTTCGTGCGTCATTCCTGAGGTTCTCTGGGTGACTCCGTGTGGGCGGAAATAAGGTGTTCGTAGTATTGTGACCCTTGTGTCTGGGCAGTCCTGTACATATCACTAAAAGAAATGAATACAAATGATAGTTATACATATGTGCATTATCTTGGTACTGGCACCATTGATATACTTGAGGGAGTGAATGTGTTCGGGGTAATTTTTAATCAAAACATGCTTTGGAATGAGATGGTACAATATACGTGGAGCAAACTCTCGGAGGCTGGGGGAACGATATACAGATATCGTCACATGATTCCCAGCTCCGTTATGCTACTTGCTTACAACTCTATATTTTACGCGCATTATATATATTGCTTCTTAGTATGGGGAAATGCAGACTGTATGCAGGCTCTCTTTTGTATGATGTCTAAGCTGTGTGTCGCCGGCTTTAGGTTCCTTGGTCAGTTGGCTGTGTGTGGAGTGTGGATGAAATGACTATTCGCTCACACTGCTGCGCTAAATAGTACACACGAATAAAATGCGTCACATCCGCCATTCTGAATATACCGGCCGTGTATTGTAAGAAAAAAGTCGCAATAGTCCGTTGAAGGTTAAGAATAGCGAGACAAGCTACTCCGGGTCCTGTCACACAGACCTACACGTTTTTCCCCTTTAGCAGAACGAACGCTGTGTAGAGGGGGCGGATGGAGGGGAGGAAATAATCAGTCGTGGCGAGCAGGGGTCCCTGTGGGAGGGGTCCCGCTATTCCAAACCTGCAACGTACAATAAGCGCAGTTACTCGCTAACTCGTTCATATAAAAGTTGAGTAAGTTTGCCGAGTTTCGAAAGGAACATTTCACTGTGACCCACGATCAAAGTGTTACATTTATGATCGACGTTAAACTAGAAAATACAAACGCGTATTTTTTTTCTCTCTCTCTTTTATCACTGTATGTAGGCTGGACTCCGTGAAAGCGAATGGGCGGCGATAGAGCCACTAGAAAAGCTACGCTTCAGAGTAACAACACTCCAGCCATCTTGGTGCTTAAATCCATGGTTGCCAGCCATATAAAGCTTTATCTGAAATCGCAAAAAAAAAAATAAACGCTTTTCCGTCCTTCAGAAATGTTAAAACAGTCCGCGACATGAGCAATACAATATCACCTGAGCTTCATAACACCACATGTAAAGCCGAAGAAGTCGCAGTTTTGAATTGTGACGGATCGACAGTTGCGTCTGCTCTGCACTATGCACCAAGATGGCGGCACCCACTCGCAGATCGGGGAACGGAGTGCCGATACTCTAAGCCTTATTTACTGGCTCTAGGTGGCGAAAGGCCGAACTTGACCCGGCGGCACCTGCTCGGTGCAACGGCAGATAGTGGTACGTAATCCGATCCTTGTTCGCAGCCTGTTTGCTCCCTGGTGTCCGGCCTTCTGCATCCAGAGTTGGAAGTAACGCCGTACTAGTAACGGCGTTACCAATAATGCATTTTTTTTTGCTCACGTAGTGTTACATTTTCAATACATTAGCTAATAACGTACTTACGTTACTTAATTCGAATAATTAGTCGTTACGTCTTTTTCTCAAAAGTTAAAAAAAAGACATACTTTTCTTTTTTCACGTGTGTCAAGGCGCTAAGTCATATGAATGTTTGCACTCATCATACATCCCTTTAAAATCTCGCTTCTCTTTACTTCCCGTAAGCACACCGACTTAAGAAAATCCCTAATGTGTTTACCGGGAAACGAGGTGTATATATCAGATTCCCACTTCACAATTCAGCTGTTACTGAAAAATAACGGTAGAGTATGATTCGAGTCAAGTGGTAACTTGTTAACGGCAATGATTGTTTAGTTCTGCATGTTACGTAACTCAGGTGGTCTAATACCCGTGCCACACGGGCAACTCGAATGCCATTTACAACGAATGACATTTGAACGATCGGCCAATCAGCGCTCGACACTCCGAGCGTGGGGCGTTCCACGCGCGACTGGTCGCGAGCCGATTCGCCGATCGCACGAATGTCATTTGTTGTAAATGGCATTCGAGTTGCCCGTGTGGCACGGGTATTACATAGTGTGCAATTGCGGGAATCCTGTTGTCCTATTAACTACCGAGTGGGCCGGTCGTAAATCCCCTTTATATACACGTACGTTTGCGTTTTTACTCGTGAGGATTTGGGTGGAAGACTAAAAGAAACAAAAAACGAGCTAATTATGTTATAATGTAACGCAAATATAATCTGCGTTTTTTGTGTTTTTTTATCGATAACGCAACGTTAACGCGTTCCTTTTATTTCGGAGTAACGTAGGTCGGTACCGCGTTCTTTTTATTTTCATGTAACGAGTAACGTATTTCGTTACTTTTTCCGGTAACACCCACAACATTCCAGTGCGTACGGATTACGCTGTATTGAATTCATGTCAAGTTCAAACATGCTTATCGGAGAGTCGCACGTCACGAAGTGTGCTCTATGATGAATGAAGTTGGCGGTCTACTTTAAACGTCATGAAGTCGTGTATAAGTTCCGTTTCACTCTCAGCCTCCGACTCTCCAATGCCTCGATGCATTCGGAATAGTAAAAAAAAAAAATAAAGACAAAAAGCAAAAAAAAATAAATAGAACGAAACGTGAGAAATCGTCGCAGGGAGTTTGATAGTATTTCGCCTGCTAGCTCTCATTTTCCTTTTCAACAATTTTTTTCTTTTCCGATAGCGCTAATCTCTTCTTCAAGTTAGGAAACGTCGCTTGAGTCGTGATTAACGATCAGTTCCTATACGGCTGTCGTGCTCTCATGCAGTATGAAGCTTCATATCGGGGAAAGGCGATTGGAACGTACACACATACAAACGCACGCACGCACACGAACAGGCGCACGCGCACATGCACATGCGGACACAAACAAACACGCACACCTAGCTTCTTTTCCATCTCAAGGAGAAGGATTGGGTGGGACTAGCACCTCCATACTCGCTGTGAAATCAAAAAAATAAATGATGTTTTGCCCAATATTCAACGGTGGCGCGACGCAGTTCTTACACAGTTTGGTTGTTGAAAACATAAACGACGTTTTCAACGTTAAAAACCTGTACGTCTCGATAAAATAACATAAAGCTAATGTAATGTGCCCCCCAGATATATATTTCAATTCCACGCACGAAGGGGGGAGATCACTAACGTCCCGCGAAGAGCCGGACTTTTTTTTACTGGTGTTCTCGAGATTAATGCGAGTGTAGGTGTTGTTGTCCAAGCTTCAACCAATATCGCTTTTCCACTTTGTTCATTTAAGTAATTTGTCTAGCGTCGGGGAGTTGAGAAAAGGAATAGCTTTCGGCTAGCACCTAGGGGGGTTTCGTATACGACGATGGGAGTTGCCCTGACCGAGATAGAAAATAAGAGGAGGAGAGGGTCTTTTGTCTCTGGCCCCACACCCATTCGGACGTGGTGTATTCGCAATTTTCAGCAATGGCGATACCTCCTTGATGGTCGGCTTCAGAATGAAGATGCTAGCGCACACCTTCCTGACATACAAATATGAGGTAAGGCTCTTATATCGCCTATATTTGACAAAATTAGAGTTATCTACGCGTCGCAGACCGAACCTCGTTCGGCTGTTCTACGACGATCATCCAGATAAACAGCCATTTTAATAGGAACTAGTGCGCCCCCTATATATACGACGTGAAAGTTGAGAATTATAAATGAAACTCGCATTTCCATACAACCGTGGCATACACAAACAAGCGTGACGCAACTAATCAAACTTCGTGATTAGTTAGAGCGCTAATTTTTTTCATTAGTAATTACGCTTCATTTAAATAAAATGGAGTAAGAAAGAATGACGGATAAAAAAAAAAAATGGCAGATAAGCTACTCGGACTCGGGCGATTCCAGACTATGGAACTCCTGGAATTTTTGCTCATCGATCAATGCTCTTCTTATGGTTGTCATGCTTCTTTATTAACATCCAGATACGAATTGTACCTCTGGACATTCGCGAAGAAAAAACAATATAATAAAGAAAAAAAAAAGAAACATCAGATTGTTCGCGTGGCACTACTTCGCACGGCAAAGTATTTTGTGTATGAATCTGTTACGAAAACAATAGACCCGCTGTCAAACTCCTACGTAGACATAGACGTACTATTTTCATCAAATGGGGATCTAAGTTCGACACTCGGCGAAAAAGTCGCTGAGATCACTGACCACCGCAATTGGCCATCGTTACGATTGACCTCGGTGCTAGCCAATCGCGGAGGTTGGAGGTCTCGCCAAAATACTGTCCGAGGGCCCGACTTGGAACCCCAGCTGGGGCTGATGAGCGAGAGAAACTTCATAATCACCGACAGTATAATTTACTTTTGCAATTATTAATAAGCGAAGATTATGCGAATGTGGATGTCGATATAACTGAGCGAAAACCTGCGGCTGTCAAGAGCCCACTATAACGGAGCTCTATGACGATCAGCGCGGTAACTGATATGACTAACGACGCAAACGTGAAATCTTTGAAAATGACAAACCTTTCATTTTTTTTTTTTACTTTTTAACACGCGGGAAAAAAAATACAGTCGATAAAGGTGCACTATTTTAGGCACTTTTAAAATGGAGTTTCACGCCGATTGTTCAAAAACGATCCAGGTGTGGTGATTTATCGAGCAGACATCACAAACAAGCATCTAATAAAATCACGCCTCCAATTTCAACGCATTTTCATCGCTCCTTTTTTTCTTCTCTCCATATAATTAGAATACAGCAGCACATGTGTTTTTTATCCTTTAAGGTTGGAACATAAGTGCGAATAACTAACCGGAGTTTGACCTTAAAATGGACCGTGCGAACGTAATTCTACGCTCGTCTCCCAATAAAGAGGCCACGTCGGGCACGCAAGTGAAAAATCGGGTTTCGTGGAAATACTATTCGCAACTTCAGCGGTTCCGAAGTGTCCAAGCACAAAGTTGAAAGCGAGTGTTCGCGGAGCGTGTCGATGAAAGTTCGGCGTCTAAAGCGCAACGTGATTATAGCAATCGTTTAATCGACGCGCTCCCTAAACTACCGCTCCAACTTTGCGTTTTACGAGTCTTGAGCTCCTTCATATACCCGTGCGCGGGCTTGTGAAATTATTATCGATCGTTCCTTTTTTTGTGTGTGTGTAATCCTGAGGTCGTTTTTTTTTTTGTTTTTTTTCTTGTAAATCGGTTTGAGTTTGTAAGGATGGTGGCATGGCCGGTTTTTTTCTTTCGTACATCTGTTTTAGTTTGTATGGATAGTGGAATGTCCGTTGCTGCTAGCGGTTTGACAGACGCCACAACCCGACGCTACGTTTTATCAAAAAACAAAAAACAAAAAAAAAACAAATCGCACTATATGGCCCCATGAACGCTACGACTCTACACTGCTCTCCCCGAGCTCCATTTATTGAAAGGAGTGGCTCGCGTCTGGTTCCAAGACGCGAACGGCGTTAGACAAAGGGCACGGCTCGAGCGAGCGATCCAAGGCTGCATGCACGTGGTCGTGGCGGCGTCGGCCCCCGCCGAATTTCACTCCCAGAAGGGGGCGTGGCCGTTCCGTCTCGAGAGAAGCAGACAGCCCACAGTCGGATCGCGGAACCCCGAAAACCAAAGCCCAAGCCCGAATAGGCGGGTCGACCGCGTATCACTCCGACGACTTGTGCCGCGGCAGACTTCGCTGGAAACAAAAGGTACGGGAAATGAGTTGAGGTTTTTGCTTCGTTTGTGATTGCTTACTTACTCACCTGTAATGTGTTAGTTGTTGTTGTTTATTTGGGGCGGGGGGGGGGGGGGGGGGGTCAACGTTTTGTTTTCCGAGTTTTGCTGTTGTCTCAGGTCCGGATCCGACTGTGTTTCACGTCCGCCTCGGTCTGTTCAACTCGCAGTGCCCTGATCCGGGTACTGCCCAGACGGCGTATACACCATTGCTGCACCTCTCTTTGAATGACGCGGGAGTGTTCGTGATGTTTGTGCGTTGTTTTAGTCGTCTTTAGTGAGCTACTTTGAAGAACGCAATCGGTTTTGTTTCGTGCCGGAGTGGTGCCAGCAGGAAGAGAATATCGTGTCGATCACGGAGCAAGCTCGTTTCAGGGTTGTGCCACTTGCGTTAATGAAACTTCGTTTTTTTTTCTATTTTATTTTTTTTTTAACGTGAGACGTTTTTTGGGTTAGTTACACCGGATTTTGTGAAGCCGCATTTCGTATAGCCGTGTCATGTGCCGTCGCATGGCGTCACAATGACGTTAATGACATGGCGCAACGTGATCTACACAGCAAAATAAGTTTCCCCGCTAAATTTAGCGGGAAAATTGGCGTCAAATGTCACCCGCTACACTTAGAGGGTAAATTAACGTCACGTAACGTGATGTCACGTGACCCTATACCAATCTAGTTTCTCCGCTAAATTTAGCGGAAAAATTGACGTCACGTGACCTTGTACAACGTGACCTATACAATAATTCAGTATCTCTAAATTTAGCGCGGAAAGCAACGTCACGTGACGTAAACACCAGTCTAGTTTATCCGCTTAATTTAGCGGGGAAATTAACGTTACGCCACCTACACACCAATTCAGTTTCCCCGCTATATTTAGCAGGGAAATCGACGTCAAGTGACCTAATCCCGTGATGCTAGAATGTTTCGGTTATGCAACACAACTGCTTAGCAATTTGCCATACATCTTTTTTCTTCTTCTGAGCATGCGAATAGGCCTTTTTCAAATATGCTCGCTGCTCCCCCCCCCCCCTCGCCCCCCCCCCCAAAAAAAAAAAGAAAAAGAAGAAAAAAAAGAACGCCGCAAATAACGAGGTTGAGAACACAATTCTCCGTAAAAATGCGATCTCAGAAGATAGCAGTTTCGCGTGAAGACGTTGTCTCTGTTTCGTAAATCGCTGCCACTTTTCTGCCGATGAAGGTGAATCTCTGTCCCCGTGCTCTGCAGGAAAGCAGACTCGCGGGCTTTGTTAATAGACAGCGCGGCTATATTAGTCGAGCAAATGCGGTAGTAAGAAATTTATTTCACTCGTTAGTGAAACTAACGAATACGCTAGTACGTTTCTGAAAGCAACTTACCGCGTCACCAGTAAACCCGTTACTTGTAACGCGTTACTTCCAACGCTGCTTTTTTGCTCCATGACTTTTAGGATGGGGCACCCGAAATTCGTAGGGGACACTGTAAGTTTTATTGGTTTTCCAATCAATACTACTTGCTAGCGTATTAAAACATTTGTTCTCGTTTAACGCTGAACTGGGGGCAATCACTCCAATGAAAACAAAATATAAAGAACAGCCAGATTTGTTTTTACCGCGTCTAAAAGCCATTTAAGACAGCAGTTGATTGTGTCTACTACGTCGCAGGGACTTACGTCGAGATCTGTCTCCAAGATACCATGGCATTCGAGCTAAGCAGCGATTGGTTTGTGAGGTAAGTCACAGCCGTATACCTTCGCGGAAGCTCTCACAACGTAGTCAGACGTGGAGCATTGCTGTAGGAACTGGTCTTCGCAGAGACGCGTCCTGCGGGGAGCCACTAGACCGTTATTACAGAGACCCTATATACACTCGTTTTCTCCTTAGGAACCGCTGTAAATAAAAGAATCACTACTTTCCCCCTCTATGTAGAGAATTACGACATACGTAGGTGCGTTTTAGATTAGATATACTTATCTTATCAAGACATGACACGTTTCAAACGCCAAAAACGTCGCTTTTTACTCCGGCAATCAAATCTTGTAAGAACTACATTTCGCGGCGTACACAAAATAAGCATTAAAAGAGGGGGTAGTGGTGTGGTTGATTTTAGTGTAGTTTTATCCCGTGAATATGAATATCAAGTTCGTTTTCCCGGAGGATGTAACTAAACGCTAGAAAACACGATAAAGCTCCGACCGGTCGTGACGTCATAAGAGGATATTTCGGCCGCTACGCGCGTGTCGGTCGAGCGCCGCGCGTGCAATCGGAAGCTTGCCAAATATATTACCTTCCCTCGCACTGACACCACTCGTGACGTCATTTTCTGCCCCTTTCTTAAAAATAGCGAGAGTGCGCGTGCATAGCTTTGATAGGTGCTGAAGATGCGCGTGAGCGGAAATTAAAAAAAAAAAAAAACCTCCTTTGTGACGTCACGCTTCAGGAATCAAGGAGGGCCTTCAGCGGTACTTTCAAAATGATTTTATGTAACCTCCACGCACCAAACTAAAAAAAAAAAAAATCAATATCCGAGGTATTGGAGGTCAAATGGGGACGATTTAAGTGTGTTTCCTCAGATATACAAACGATTCAACTTCCCTTTAAGAAACGCAGAATGTAACGAGCAGCTCATTATCGCTCATCGGCCATTGAGATGGCGGCATTGGTCGCTAGGAACACCAAAGAATCAATCACGAAAGGGGGAAGCATAATTAGCATCGCTCCGCGTTTTTTAGGCCGTCACTGATGGTGGTACCTTGAGTTACGGAAAATACTAGAACGGCGTTGGAGTTCTTCCCGTTGTACCTCTTCCAGTACGAGCTTCCTATGCCCTCGAGAAACACTTGTGCGTCTCGTAAACTTCAGGCATGCACGCGCAGTCAAAGCACGATGGAAGACAAGGAGCGTGTGCTGGAGGCAACCGGAACAAAAAGGCACGCACTTCTTGTAATTCACTATAGCCTCCTATATTATAACACGGCCTGGCAGACCGCCACGAGGAACGACCGCGAAAATGGAAAAAAAAAATGGAGCGGCAGACAACGGATGAGAGGAGAGCCACGTGACTGGCGCCCCGCTGCGGCGAGACGCCGAAACACACTTCTCCCGAGCGAACAAGTGCGTTTCGGGTCCTCGCCGCTGCAAAAGCTGTGCGCTGACGTCCAGGTTCCCCGAGAAATGGCTCTTTGATGCTCTTTGCTACCGGATCCTCGAGCTCCAAATCTGTGGCCGGGCACTCTATGGCTCCGCCGTCGAACTGCCAGGCTTTGTGAGTATAGAGGAGGCAATGCCTTCACACATATAAAGCACAGCGCCGAAAACGGCGCTCATGCAGCTCTGCACCCGACTTACCGCCGATGTGGCGTCGAGTGCATCGCTGCATCGGCGCTGCGTCAGTGAGCTTTGTGTCACCTCCGGCAATTAAACAGCACCGTAAAGTGGAAAAAATGCACTTTTTGCGCTATCTGATGTTCACGAGGTCACGTGACCCCCCTTGTCACTTGACCCCCCCCCCCCCCCCCCAGTACCCTTCCCTCCTCCTCCTCAAGAGCTGCGCTCTAATCCGGCGTTACAGGGAGTTGTAAACGGCTTTCATTTTTTTCTTCTGTAGACTTTGATACGTTCTTTAGCTGTTTAATATGTTTTATCGCACCGCCATCAACCCTCTCGCAAAAGTGGGGGCAGTCAGCTTGACGTCAGCGCGCTCTACGTCAAGTTTTGGGGTGTCGTATATGCAACAAGGAGTGTAAGAATATACCCTTTTTGTTTATAGAGTGCACATTATCGTTCACACCAGGCCCAACGGGACAACCAGCAACCATTGAACCAGAGGCCTAGATATTAACAAAACGGACATTTCCACCTCCACACATCATCTTTCACGCTCCGCTGTGCACAGTGGTGAGCAGCGACACAGCGCCAATACGACGCTGGCTAAACTGACAACTCGGCACGCGGCATGAGCGCCTCATGGACATCGATTTCAGAACCGATTCGGCGCTGAGCCGTATGTGTGAACAGGACCTGACAAACCACGGCTCATCTCTCGCGAAAAGGGCGCACGAACTTTTTCAGGTGCAAACTGATTGTTTCCTGTTGGCCCTTTCGGCCATATCTCGTCCACTTTTTCCACTTTATTATTTTTTTTGTCCCTCCTCTACCAATTGTAAGGTGGTAAAGCTCGTTCTCGACGGTTCACGCGGGTTCTCGCAGGTGCACGTCTGCGTTACCGTCCGGGTTCTGCCGCCTCCCTCCTAGCCTGCCCCCGTGACAACTCTCAATTAGCCTAATGCTAGTGATCGGAGCCACGCACCCCAAAGACAGGCGGGGCCCGAGACTGTACGCGAGATAATCGCAACTCGGAGCCTTTTCGAAACGTTCCCCCGATTGCTGGTTCTTCGAGAGCCACATTGATTGTTTTACGACGGAGTTTTTGGCACGCATGCACCGAGCGCTTTGTAAGCTTTCTGCATTTTTGCTTTCTGTATTATAATTCATTTTAACGCGGATTTTTTCGAAACATATCACACTGCTTTATGAAGTTTCCAATTTTTAATGAAAAGAAAAATTAACAGGGTCCAATTGAGAAAATGGAATCCTGCTTAGACAAAGCATCGCAAAGCTTAAACTCTACGGGAATGTGGCAGTGCTTGTGGCAATAAAATGCGAACCTTTGAGAACATGACTTTACCTATACCGAAAGATGAAGCAGAAAAAGAAAAAGATTTGTGAGCCGACGTCTGCCTAGGTCAATAAATTACATTCTAGGCAGATTTGGCTTTTTTGTTGAGTAAAACAAATTGTCAGCAAAAGAATAGAATATTGTTTCCGTCCCAGCTAAAATGTGCCCCCCCCCCCCCCCCCGCCCTCCCTTTGAAATCAGTATTACAGATGCCAAGAATGCCACTCCTTGGATGGGTAAATATTAGGCCTATGTGGATGTTGGCTCATAAGGAAAATTTGTTTTTCTGTTTTTATCCAGGTAACGCTTCATGTTCTTAAACTCCCTCATTCTGTTACCACCGTTAGATTATCAATCACGCAGAGTTTAATCGTGCTCCAATGGGTAGTCTGTTTTTTGCGGGTCGTAAAATAGGGTTTCATCTTCTAAATCAGACCCTGCATTATTTGAAGAAACGGAAAACAAAGGATATGTATAGACGTATAATTCGGATTAGTTAGTGTAGTCCAGTGTCTATGGTTATTACACCGCATTATGAGAACTACGTCGTCAATGACACAATGGAAATCGGGCAGGCTTAATTTCCTGGACACCTCGATCAAAAATGACTCTCTGTTAAAGGAGACCATCGGCAAAAAGATTACGGTTGATTTTTTTTTTTAATTGGTTCAACACTTTTGTAGATAGCGCTGAACTAGTAACCCAAATAATAGATCAAAACAATATTTTGTTTGTTATGTTATTCAATTTTAAAGTGTTGTCCTCACCGTCTAGTTTTTTTTTTTTTTTAATCCTAAAAGTTTTACCGGCGACACCACAAAAGTGGCGGGACGGATATGTAATTGGGCAATATAACTTGCACGCAACGTAATACAAGAAGTTTCATGGCATGAGATGAATACTGCGGAAGTTCAGCAGAACAAACGAAAAATGTGGGAGATACTGTGTTCCTTATACCTGGGTCACACTGCTTATACATCATACAAAAAACAGTCTGCTTACAAATTCGGACGCGAGTCGCCGCGAGATCCGTGCTTCGAATGCCTCATGGCATTTCGCTGCTTGCAGACTATCTTTTGTATCATGCATGAAAAGTGTGATCCTGGCTTTAGTCTACCTTCTCGACCTGCAGGTTTTACATGTGGAGTTTACACAACCGAAAAGTGCGGAGAAATCTGGTTGTTTGCTTTACCGTTACCGTCATTTTTGCCGTTTTCTCGGTAGTTATTTTGAATTTAGAGATGATGAATAGCATGTCGGGAAGAGCCTGGGTATTCCAGAAAGTGAAAATAGTTTCGCTATGCTGCCTGGAACACGACTCCGAATGATTTGTTTATACGGCGTCCTCAAATGTCGCTTCCCGATTTCCGTCTGATGATCAGGAGTGTTGTGCTGCTGCCTTCTGTCATTCTGGCTATGGCATGGCAGTTGAGGTGTGTGTGCGACAGACGCATGTGCTACTGCAAGTCGCTGACCAGCTTGAGAGCCCACGAAAGCTTCAACAAACCGGGAGCTGGAACGCCGCGTCAAAAGCGACACTCGTGTTCGCTCGCATTTTTCGCCTTGACGTCGTCTGTCGTCACTTCGAGACCAGTTTGGACGCGTGGCCGTTAAAGGGGCTATGCAACAATTTTTTTACTTTGCGCAAATACCGCTTAGAACGGATCCCTGACGTTAATGACCTATGAAACACGCCTTCGTTTTTCACCAGACGCATTAGAAGTCCCAGAAAAAAATTAAAAAACAACGAGCAGCGTTCACGCCCTCAACTCGCAGCCAGAACAAGCGGCCACGTGATCTGGAGCCGATTATATGCCGCCAATGTTGATCATAGCCACGCGCTGGGGTTGGCAAAGCACAGGACACGCGCTGAGTTCCAGACATTGTTATGGCTCGGCTATTGTCGTCGTTGCAGCGATTGGACACGGGCCACTACTCGAATGCTTCTCGAGCTATCAATTATCACGAGCCTAAATCGAGTGCCCACGCAATGCTCGGGTCCAATCTATGAACCGCATTCAAATATCGTCATACGGGTGTACTGCGATCCCCGCGTTACGTCATCGAATTTTGCAAGGGAGAGATTGAATGAAAATGATCGCTTTTGTCCTTGAAATTACACCGTAACAAAGGAGTTTCTTGGCCAGTGGCATTGCATGCGAGTATCCTTGAGTCCCACTAGTGCCAGTAAGCTCGTGTAAAGTGAAAAACATTCCAATTGAATATCGTTGCACAGCTCCTTTAAAGACCGACCGACCAGTTCGCGCTTTCCACTTTTCTCCCGCTTCCTCTTCTCCCGCCTCCTGTCATGTCCACCGCTGTCTGTTTCCTCCTCCCCCATGGTGAGGAGGATCTTCTGCCTTGCGGAATCTCGAGTCTGGTCGTCGACCTTTAAGCTGGGGTCACGCTGCTTACTTACCATACAATGAAACAGTCTGCAAATAGATTCGGACGCAAGTCGGCACGAGATCCGCGTGCTTCGAATGCCGCATGGCAACGAGTTCAAAGAGAAACAATTGGCATGCGGTATTCGAGTCACGCATATCTCGGTGACTGATATTTGCAGACTGTATTTTGTATGCTGTAGAAGCAGTGTGACCCCGCGGCTTTATAGACCAGCGCGCTGTTTAGAAACCAGCCCGCTTTCGCCCACACCAGGTGTGTTCACTGCGAGTTCGCAGAAATCATATTCGCGTGGAGCAAAGTGTGTCCACACGCCCCGCGCCAACAACAGCGCTACCGCAGCGCGCGTGGGGACGTCAGAGAGTTGAGTTCGCGTACGCGAAGTGAAACTGAGGAAGAGAAGAAGATGCGAGAGCGCAGGAACGTCACAACACTGAGCTCCGATTGGAAGGATTAGGGGGTAGATGTAAAGGCTGAATCTGCCTCCATGCATTGTGTCCCTCATACCGGAGCCAAGAGCGTCGTCTTATCTTCGCGTATTGTCTCGCCTTCAATCAATCGATACTTTATTTGAACACTGGACGAGGCGTTCGGTGTTCAAACAAGCTCGAGAGTTGTATAGGGGCAGGGACAGCCTTTGCGTCCATCCACTTATCCTTCCAATCAGAGCTTGGCGTCCTGACGTCCTGCTCGAATCTCCTCTTCTCGGTGCCTCTCCGGACGCTAACCACAGCAGTCGAATATCATACGTATTCGAAACACCACGGTCTGGGTGGCTAAAAAAAACAAAAAAAAACAAGAAAACTGCTTAAGTATTTTTTTTTTTTTTTATCCCGGAAGACGGCCGGTTCGGGGTGGTCAGTTGACCGATCCTGCGTGCTGTCGAGTCCGCAACAAGCCGCCGTCATAGTCGGTCACGCTCGCACACGCGCGACAGTCCCCGACCAACTCGACTAGAGTCCGGGCCGCCTGTTTGCGTAACGTCACCTGGCCGCTGCCGTTGCCCGTCTTGCGCCGGGGGCAAACACAGCTGTCCGACGAGAACGACCCTCCAGCCCGCGCCGCACTCTCCGCTCTGCTTTTCGGCTGCAGCTGCCGTGCTCCGATAAGAGACTGCGTTGCGCCTCGGAATACAAACTCGGCTTCTTTCCAAAGTAGGAGATACGAGCCTACAAACACAACATGTTCCGGCGCCCCCCCCCCCCCCCCCCCCCCCTCCCTTTCTCCGACCTGCGTCGAAAATATACTCCGTTCACCCTGTAAGCTGACAGTGCTGTGGAAGCTACGTCATCGTTGGACAAGTCACGCGTCCACCTTTCTCCACGTGATCGCGCTCTCGCCCATAAGTACGTACACAAAGCGGAGTCACGTGATAAATTCGAGGCTGTTCATTGGTCCGGAGCGAGTGCAGGTCCTACCGCACTGTTGCTTAGGAGCAAACGGAAGAAAAGTGTCTTCGCCGCTCGACAACGCGCAGTACGACTTTGTCGTGTCTTAAGGTTTGCGTTCGCACGTCGTCCAAACTTTTGCGGGGGGCTTTTTCTTTTTGTTATTTTTTCGTTTCCGTCGAGAGATTGTTTCGAGTCGGTCTTTGGGACTTGCTTGGCAGATGCTACGCTGGTGTTGTTTGATCTTGTTTTTGATTTCGCTCTTCTTCTTTTATTGCAACGTAAGATTTGTTTCTTTGTTGTTTGTGACTGCGTTCGGCGGATGGAAGGCGTCTTTATTGGTGCAGCTTGTTGGTTTTGGGGATTTGTTGGGTGAGTCGACGCGAGTGCTGTTTGCATTGGTGGAACTTGAATGTGTGATTCCGCCTATGGCTGCGAATCAGTTTCGAATAGGCAAAGGAAAATGGGCGAGAAACAATGACAGTTTGGAGAAATGTCGGTTTTGATTTATTTATTATTTGCTGCACGATGTGGCGCGGGAGATATGCAGTTCTGAATTGTTATTCCTCTTTTTTAGGTTCGAAGTCTCCTCTACTAAGCACTCTCAATGATTTCTTGCGCGTGAAACGAGTGTTTACGGTTAAATAGTGTACAAAAAGAACCAACTGAAGAGCAAACGCTGAGACTGAGTTAGACAGTATGTTTTTGTGATGCGTTTTGGAAGAGGATAAAATAACGTTATTTAATATTTCCTATGTTTAAGTAGATTCCGGCCGGCTACGCAGAAAACCGCTTAGATAGCGCGCTTAAAGGGGCTATGCAACAATTTTTTTACTTTGCGCAAATACCGCTTAGAACGGATCCCTGACGTTAATGACCTATGAAACACGCCTTCGTTTTTCACCCGACGCATTAGAAGTCCCAGAAAAAAATTAAAAAACAACGAGCAGCGTTCACGCCCTCAACTCGCAGCCAGAACAAGCGGCCACGTGATCTGGAGCCGATTATATGCCGCCAATGTTGATCATAGCCACGCGCTGGGGTTGGCAAAGCACAGGACACGCGCTGAGTTCCAGACATTGTTATGGCTCGGCTATTGTCGTCGTTGCAGCGATTGGACACGGGCCACTACCCGAATGCTTCTCGAGCTATCAATTATCACGAGCCTAAATCGAGTGCCCACGCAATGCTCGGGTTCAATCTATGAACCGCATTCAAATATCGTCATACGGGTGTACTGCGATCCCCGCGTTACGTCATCGAATTTTGCAAGGGAGAGATTGAATGAAAATGATCGCTTTTGTCCTTGAAATTACACCGCAACAAAGGAGTTTCTTGGCCAGTGACATTGCATGCGAGTATCCTTGAGTCCCACTAGTGCCAGTAAGCTCGTGTAAAGTGAAAAACATTCCAATTGAATATCGTTGCACAGCTCCTTTAACAGCAAGGGAATTTCAGATTGCAAATAACCTTTACTCAACATCGTGCGAAATAATCGCGTTCATCCATGCAACCCCTGATGAAAAACGCAGTATAACCTTTCACTATCGGGATTACGGAACTGGAAGCCTAACTGGAATTGTTTCTGGAAGCCTGAAATATAGACTGCAGACAAAGGAAGAATTTCTGAAAACTTAAAATTCGGATAGAGTGCAGATAGGTTTCCAGTTCCATAATCCAGATAGCGTAAAGTTACCCTGGGTTTTCCGGTATTATCGGTGCCATTCAACGACATTTTTAATCGGTCTGCCGCATCATCGTCTTGGAGCTTGCACGACTCACGCGTGTTGAATCCTGATAAGAAACGAATTTGGATTCCACCATTCATCCCAAGTTAACAAGCATCTGGGGAAGAATTAACCTCGGGAACCAAAAAAAACAAAAGTACAAAAACGACGATACCAAAAAGCACAACACACAAAGCTAACTTAAATGAAAGCCTGCAAAGGAATGTATACGGTCGAATCAAAATTACCGGCTCGAGATGACTTCCGCAATTTACGAACCGGTCCAGAGGACCTTCATGAAGTTCACGGTTTATTGCATGGTGTGTGATGTCTGTGGCACCCATTACTGTAGCGGAAGGCTAATTCACCCCCCTCCGCCCTTATTTTCATTTAGCTGGAAGCAGTTAAGCTCTCCGCCGCGACACTCCTGAAAAGGCCTCTTGAGGGCCATACGTATACCTCTTATCTTTAGTGTGCCTAGATTTCAGAGTTTGTCTAACTGCTCGATCGGGTCACGAGGTATATGGGCCTCGTTTTTGCAACACGAGCTGCGAGGATCGGACGAAAAGATTGGTGGTCTGCGAGCGTTTCAACCTCTCCGCCCGCTTTCCTCGTCTCTACGCGACCACGGAGCGCATGCGTGCTAGCGACCAGTTCGCCCAGGGAGGCGTCCGCCATTAAATTGCGAACTCTCTCCAATGATTTGAGTTGCTCCGTCTCTTAATAGAGGCTCTCTACTTATCTCGCTCTTCCCGGAGCCGTATATACAGCCGCAGCTGTAGTCGTAGCCATAGCCGACGGCTCGGTCCGTATAAAGGGGCCCTGCAACAACTTTTTGACTGGTTTTTAATTTGCACCGAACCTAAGCGCACTGAACGTAGTAACTTAATGAAACTTTTCTTTTCGCAAAATTCGCTTTATTTTAAAAGTTATAGGCAAATTAGAATTACAAAAACAAGCAAGAAATAACCTCCTTCATGACGTCGTAGGTCCTGGCTTGAGTGGCCGTGAACTAGAGGAGAGATAGTGAGCTCATCGAGCGCTCACGGCTGCCGCACTCCGTGTCGACGGCTCGAGAGGGCGCCACTAAAGCGTGTGTTGGATAGGCTGTATGGAGCGGGCGGCCAGGGCGGCTCGCATTGCATTTGCTGCGCGATTAAAGACTATTTCGGCATAACACTTCATTGGCCGCAAACGACAGCGAACACGGGGTAAAAATCAGTACAGAACGGGAGCCACTTCGCGCTGCCATACCGCCAAATGGCCTTTCTACGCTCCGAGACTTTTCTATGCTCGCCGTTCGTCGGCGCCGTCGGCGCCTCATCCCACTAGCCCTTTCTAATATGCGCCGCTTTTTCCGCCGCTTGGTGGCAGGTATGTCGACGGGTCATTTCTTGTTTCTGTACTTTATAATTCTGCATTTGTTTCTTTTCTGATCTAAAATACTGAACAAAACCTACTTTCATACATAATTGAAACGGTTCGCGACACTTATATTTTGTATCTCGACTAAAAAAAAAAAAAGCTTTTAGCGGCTCTGACCAGTAGTAAGCCCAGGACCAAAAACGTCACATTTTGCGCGCTTTCGGTACCGCGGGTCGCCCTCGTCGGTGGAGGAGGTTTCCGCGTCGTCCGGTTAAAATATGACGCACTGATATTTAGTTACTCTCTCCGTGCCCGCTGGCTTGCCCGAACCCCAAGAGACGTGGAAACCGCAAAAAAGGTAAACGCTTAAATATGATTGCAGGGCCCCTTTAATACTCAACATACGACGGATCAGATTACGAACGGGGAGGGGGGGGCTCAATTGGATTGTTGGTTGGCTTCGACTGGGGCTTGCGGACGCTTTGTTGGTGTCTTTTTCGGCCCAATTGCAACCGGAGAGGCAGTTGGGCAAATGTTTGATATCTTTTTTTGCTGTTGTTGTTTGGTCTACGGTTGACCCAGTGGATAATTTTGGTTGCAAAAATAAAATAAATAAAAATAAGGATAAATATCCACAGCTACTCGGTTCAAGGACGCAGTTGATTCAGTTCACCACGTCAACCAAATTTGCACCAGATCAACTATAAATGCTCCTCTTTCGTCATATTTTGGGCTATCCGTTGGAATTGTATTAACTTTCATCTACTGTTCTCATATTTG
This sequence comes from Ixodes persulcatus, assembly GCA_013358835.2. NCBI lineage: Eukaryota > Metazoa > Arthropoda > Arachnida > Ixodida > Ixodidae > Ixodes > Ixodes persulcatus. The sequence continues at coordinate 828,908 of JABSTQ010009236.1, forward strand.
ACACTTAAATTAGGCGCGAATATTTATTTTCTTACGTTCTGCACTGGGATGTACTAGATATTTGAACTTAATATTGTATGCATACGTCACTGCCATTAATTCATGCATTTCATTGTTAAAGCGGCGATTCAACGAGTTTTGTACTTTGCGAAAATACCGCTGCAATACCCCATATACGTCATTCAGTTTTGCGAGAGAAATACTGAAAGAAGGAGCTCGCTTTTGTCCTTGAAATTGCACCACAACAAAGGAGTTTCTTGGCATGTGGTGTTGCGTCCCAGTAAATTTTCGTCCCTCTATTGAGAGCAAGCTCGTGTAAAGTAAAAAAAAAAAAAGAAAACATTCAAGCGAATATTGTTGCATGGTCCTTTTTAAATGGAGTGTAGATTCCAGTGCAAAGTTTATTCCACATTAGAGTTCGTACCTTCTACATTTCTATACCCATTCCCTCCCAATCCCCCTTCCCTATCGACAGTTACATGTGCGCCTTGAGAGTCACCAACTTCGACGTCGATTTCTTTCTCATCGTATAAATAAATAAAAAAAATATTGCATATTACGATTACGCTTTATTGAATCTTTCATGTCTTCAGTGGCATCGAAGTGCATCTCGAGATAGTCTTCTGCCATAAAGGCAAACGACTATCTCGGGATGGCCTATCAGTGAAATCAATGCGGAAGAAAGAGTTAGTGTAACCTAATACAATATAATTAGCAATTTTTTTATTCATGCGAACCCTGTCACACCAAAACAAAAACAGCTTGATTTTTTAGGTATTTGAAAAGCTTAATTTGCTTTTTATTTCGCGTTCTGGTTTGTTTGCAATAGGATGTTACGTAGTTGACGAACAAAGTGAAAGGAAGAAAGACAGCTAAGTGCTCCAATTTTTTCTATAGAGCAAATGTTGTTTGCTCGTGTACAACCTGATGTAAATATTTCTTACGTGATAATTTTTTTTATTTGAGTACAAAACAAACTTACATAGAAAGAATGAAATGATAAACGAACGGTAAAATATATATATATATGTTATGGAGATTATTTTTGAAACAAAAGTTTGATTTAAGTCAACATAGTAAAACTGCTTTATTTTAATAGCGATATAAATCATCTTGATTTTTATTCTCCACCCTGGTTCTATTATTTCAAGTAAGACCTCGAAAAAAAGTCAAACTAAGTATTTTTAACTCACTAAAAAAGAAAAATGTTTTTACTCTAGTATGGCGGGTTGTTAATTAAAGTGCAGTTTACGTTTACAGTAATCTTTTTCTTTCGCATTGTTATCAGTGATCGGAGCAATTGATAAATAAAAATCTACCATGTTGAAAAATACATCTAGTGATAATTGAGTTAATATTTGCTAGCTTTAAGTATTTAAATAAAATTATCTGATCTAAAAAAAAAATAGGACGTGCTATCTATTGTGATATTATTGTCCGATGGCGCGTTCAAGCAGCTCCGCTTCTATATCTTGATATAGTTTATGAAACAACTAGTTTGTTTCACAAGCTCATCTTTTAAAACAGGAGAAGGGTGTATCCGTGTGTATATAAAGATTAGCTGCGAAGGAAATTATTTGCTGAGCTGGTGGCGGTGTCTGTGTATCTCAGTTATTATCTTTTATTGCTGTCTCGGGTTGAAGTAGAAGCCCTTCACCAACTTTCCGGTGTTTTGACTCTTTCTTTATGTAGAATCCGAACCGAAACTGCTCGAAAGTAAAACTTCGTCGAAGTTTTTTAAATGTTCGAAGATTCGCCGAGCCTGTCGTAACTCGAGGTTCGACGTACTGTACGTGTTCCGTTCACAAGGCTCAAGAGTAGGGATGTCACGGCGAACGGTTGCCAAACCCGGTGTTATGTTCGAAGCCGCTCGACCATCAGGTGCGACAAAACTTCGCCACGACATCTTTCCTTCTGAACGAACGGCCAATCTTCGATTTTTTTTTTTTTTTTTCAAAAATCGTCCCAACCGAACCTCAGGTTCGACTAAAGTCACTCTAGGTTCGAAAACAGTTCGCCGCGGAATCTCCACTCTTGAGCCTAGTGAACGATATACGTTTAGATAAATGTTTAAAAAAAGACAAAAAAAAAAAAAAAGAAGCCCGCCCGTCGCTTGAGTAGATTTCGAACGCGGCATGAACTGTGAGCGGCACCCCCTCCTACCTTTGTCTGTTTTTGGTTTTCTTTTTCCTCTCGTGCCTTCGTTGTAATTACAGTGTTTACAGTCGGAGGGGGGTCTCTGGGGCGGTGCCCGCTGATCGTTCTGTTACTTCGGGCGTGTCACGTGTTTAGCCCCAGGGGGGTTGTGACCCCCTCTCTTCTCGAGGGGGAGGTAACTATACGCGAACACACCTCGCTGATCCACATTTTTCCGCCGTATGGCATTTCGCCGAGTTTTTGAGAACGGGGAAGTAAGAATTGCGCCGAGACACGAGTGCAGTAAACGTGAGCACGAAGACGAGTTGTTTCGCAACGTTGCGGTCAAGTCCCGTGGTGTCACCGACAGCTTAAATGGACACTGACACCCTCGAAAATATTTTTTTTCAATATATTTTTCCAGGCGATTCAGTATGGTGTCAGAAGACTACCCAATCAATGTTTTGCTAGAGCGCCACATATATTTTTAATAAAGTAAAACAAAACGCAACTGCTCGCAACCGAAACCGAAACTGGACTGGGGAGGAAGGAATAATATAGAGGAGGAGAGAGTTGGCGGAAATCACGTGGCTGTGCAACGTTGTTTTTTTTTTTTTTCTTTTTTAGAGCGCATCTCTTAGGCGCCCGTCTCCGGCTTGAGTGGCGTCGGCGTCGGCGTAACCCCAAGGTTGAAGGATGAGGGCAGAAGGAGGAGGTGAAGGAGAAGGACGGGGAGGAGGAAGAGATTGAAGGATGAGGGAAGGAGGAGAAGAAGGAGGAGAAAGAGGAAGGGTATACCCTTCCCTCCTCCTCCTCAAGAGCTGCGCTCTAATTCGGCGTTACGGGGAGTTTAAACGGCTTTCACTTTTTTTTAAATTAACGTATTTGCAGCTTTCTGGAAGCTACAAAAATGGTTATCATTTTTTTTTATATTTACTATTGTGTATGTGCCATCGATGACCCGCGACTTTGATTATCTTTGGTTGTGTCTAAACCAAGAAAACGGCACGTGACCACGGAAAAAAAGAGTGATACAGATGGATTTTGCGAAAAAATTGCCCTATTTTGTGAACACTACAGCGGGTTCGACTATGTGCGGAGGTTGGGCCGCACATTAGACGCGACAAAATAAAACAAAACCCAAAACGTTTTTCGTCGGAGCAAAGTGCCGGCGCAAAAGGCAGACGTTTTTCTACTTCTGTTTTTCCTTTTTCATCCCGGGAAAAGCGCAGTTAGCGGTTGTCATTATTTCAACTTCTTTGTGAGTGGTTCTCTCGCCCCGTCTTCACCCTTTCCGGCCTCATCGAACACTGCCGCCTCTTCAGCCAAGCGACAGAGTCACCTCGCGGAAATGCGCAACGCGTAGACACTTAAAGGCTCTGTTTTACTCCTAAGCCTGGTTCAGACAGTTGCGTTTGACTGCGTTTGACTGCGTTGCGGCAGCGAGAAACCAGGACATTCCTCCTGCTCATAGCGCGTGCCAAGAGATTCCTTAAATTGGGTTCCACGCTTCATACGAAGCACAGATGTGCCGGTGACTGGCTTTCGGTTCTCGCCGCAACGCAGTCAAACGCACTCAACCGCAAGTGTCTGAACCGGCCTTTAGGTTGAGCGCAGAGAACGCAGCGTAGTGCAGAACGCGCGCGCCTTTCAATGTCCGGCGGTCTAGCGCACACCAGCTCGGAGCACGTGGAGCGAAAGCTCGCGCTGCAGAACCCAGGGATCCTGGGTTCAATCCCCACTCCTGCCCGTTTCGATCTGGATGAGCATCGTACCGGCGTGCGGTCGTGTATCACTTCTGCGTGATGCACGTTAAAGACCCCACTAGCGATTATACCGCACTGGCTAAGTTTCTCATCTACAGCTGGGAGACTCGTCGCCCGTTGAGGCTGACCAAGTTCTAGGCTGTATAAACATACACACAACCCAATTTTTTTTTTCAATGTCCGGCGAGCAGGAACTGGATATCTGCGACCAATAAGTATCTGTGTGCGTTGGACTACGCCGCTTCGGCTACACTCGACGTCGGACTATGACAGAGCCTTAACGGTGAACTGTTTAATGCCGAACGAGAGCCTCTGTCGTTGGTGCCGCTGCAGTAGCGGCGATAGCTTTCTTTGCGAAAGCGAGTCGCCGCCGGTAGACTCTGTCTGACCCGGACCACAGACGATGTTTCTACTGATCGACTTGCACTTTCCCGGGGGCCGTGAGCTCGTGATCCACGATCGAGTCTTTTGTCATGCGTTGCACGGAAGAAATTAAAAAGAAAAGCGGAACGCCTTCCGATACGACCTTGTGTTGTTTTGGATCACTCCTTTTGTTACCTTGTTTGATACTAACGGTGTTTTACACTTTATTCAGTTCCAAATTGTTTAGCCTTCTGCTCCCTTCCCTATTATTGTAATGGTCTCGCCTGTTCATCGGTATTTCTCTCCTGTCAGCTGAGAAAAAAGAGTAATAGAGCTCTTAAGGAGAAAGAGGAAGGGAATAAACATTAATCGCAGTCATTGTGCGTTGTCATCAATGTCTTCATAGTTAAATGTCAAAAAAAGTATCTTCAAAGTGACTAACTTATATGACGAAGTAACTGTAGCAGTAACGCGTTACTTTTATTTTTAAGTAGCTGTAACTTAAATACATATTTGACATACTATAGTTAGCTGTTACTAATTACTTTTTAAAAGTAACTTACCCAAGACTGGACAAAGCACGCGACCGAACGAGCCATTTTTTATTTTGTTGATTTCCTTTTTTCTCAGTTTGCTCTGTATAGACGACTGAAACGCAGTCAGCTGAGGCTACTCGGGCGCGTGCCATGAGGACTTTATCTGGTCGATGGCGTCGCAGCGTTCGCCGCGCCGCGTGCCCTTCCTCACATATATATCTCTTGCACAGTGCCCCGAACACGGCCCGCACTGATCCGTCCGCGACACTGCTTCCTTAGCCTGAAACCAGAGTCCTTGTCCCGTTTTATTATTTGATCGGTACCTGGACGTTTCCCGTTGCGTCAGGCGTTTGTTTCCAGGTTAAAGAATCACCTACCCTTGTCCTGTTTTCAATGACATAAGCTCCGATAAATACCGATATTTTATGCAGATTGGCGAGCTCGGTGTAATCATTCGAACCATGAGCTCGGCGTTCTGATGTCCCCGCACTCTCTCGCCTTCCTTTCTCCCTCATTTTCTCGGCCTATAAGGAGGAAACGAACCCACAAATGTGTTCACAATAGGGACCGAGCCAAGACGAGGATGGGTCCTCTAGAATCGCATTCCCCTCCGTGGCTGTCCATCCCGGAACTGACGGACGCGAAAGAGACGCGATCTCGGAGGGACACGACCCAGCTCCGACGGTTCGGAACCCGGAGGGGGAGTCCCGCGTGTCAAGCACGCATCGCTGCGGATCCGGGCCTCGATCCGTCGAGACTCGCGACTCTAACGCCGAGCTCCGAACCCGCGAGACAAATGGGAATATGATTGCGTCCAGAAGAGATCGGAAACGGGCCAGGGAAAGAGCGGGAGAGCGACGTTAAAGAGAGGCGCCATTGTGGAAAGAATGAGAGGGACAGGGGTAGAGCAGACAGAGTGAAGGAAGAAATGAGAGAACTGAGGAAGAGAAAGCGTGACATTTCCTACAGGCCAAGGCTGAGAAGGTTTGATTTTCTACGTCACCGAAAGAAGGCCAACGCGGTGCACGGATTGTTCACTTATGAAACGCTCTGCCGTTTCTTGAGCTGTCCGTGGCTACGTGGAGCGCAAGTTCGTCTGCTTCTTTCGCAGGGGTTGTGTTGACGTCAAAACGCCGTGCTCTGATCGGCCCTGATTGGGAGGATAGTGGGTAGACCTCAAAGCAGCTTGCTTCGAGGTCTACCCACTACCCTTCAATCAGAACCAATTAGAGCGCGGCATTCTTGCGTCACCACATCCCCTCCAAAAGAAGCGGACGTACTTGCGATCCCCATAGAGGACAATACAGACGAACCGGACTGTGTGTTGGATAGGCGGATAGGCGGCCTAGGCTGTTCATCCGTCGTCGCGATTGGCCAGCGCCGGCCCTCGCGCCTTCCGCGAGGAAGTGGAGGGGTACCTCCATTGAAGTGAGGTTTATGAATTCGGCGGTTAGTGTTGCCTATAGGAGCAAACAAAAGCGATGTGCGTTTGCGTCAGCGTAGCGTGATCCGCGCTGCTCCTTCGCGTCGTCACCATGCGCCAATCGAAGACAGCAGTTTGGACTCCGCGCACGCGCAACACGCAACGCTAACGCAAACGCAAACGCAAAGGCCTCGTGTTCGCTCGCATACGCAATACTAAAACTCAGTATTATCTTCTACGTCCATCTTTCGCTTTTGTACGATAGCGAGTGCTGCGGCAGCGTTTGGTTAAACCTCGCGTCTTCGTTGATTGAAACCCAGTCTCAGCCGAGCGGTGAAGCAGCGCACGTGTCCAGGGAGTGCCCGGCCCTACGTTGGCCGTCTTTCGCTGACGTCGAAAACTCGACGCTACGGCCTCGTTACTGACGTGTGTTTCATTTCATTTCATTTCATTTCACCTATTGTACCCTTATATCGCCCTCGGGGGGCGATATAAGGGTACACACAAAAAAAGTTTAGGTTAATTACGTGTAAAAAGCGGCAAGTGCGGCTCGAAACGTGTTGGGCTCTTCTATTGTTACAATGTTATCGGGGAGTGAATTCCAGTCGGTAATAGACAGCTGTAAAGGAAAGCGACAGTGCGCGAAAGAAAGAGGGAATCAAAGACGACACAAAAAAATCGTCGTAGAAAATTCCTGTTAAGAAAAATTCGTTTCTATTTATACTCCTTTTCACCTTACGACGTTTCGCAGAGGACGCACGAGCCATAGAAGCTAATCCAACGGAGCATCATAGGTCTTGGGGAGGACGCAGCGACAGTCACGTGATAACGTCCACAGCACTGGATTGGCTAGCGATGGCTCGTAGCGTCCTCCGCGCTTCGTCTTAAGGTGACCCGGGGTTTACAAGGCCAGGAAAAGAGAGAATACGATGACTTGGAAAGGGGACAGAAAATAAATAAAAAGAGAGGCAATGAAAGGGAGAGAGAGAGACTGGTTGCAAGACGGAACGGGGAGAAGAACGGGCCGTGATGTCCGAGAGGTGGAATTCGGACGTACACCACGGAATACGGGCCGATGGTTTCCTGTTCGTCGAGAGGCTGGCCAATACGTCAAGCTGGACACGGAGAGGAGAGTGGGGTAGATTGAAAACGCGCACGGAGGCCGATGGGATTGCGGTGAAGTCGATCGTGGCGAAGATGGAGTCGATTCGTTTTGATTCGCTCGTCTGCTCCCGTCGGATCTCCCTTCCGAGTGTCTTCGTGAGACGTTTTGTGGATTGAGTTTGGCTGGCTTCCTGGGTTGTTTCTTCGCGTCTTTCTTCTTTTGTGTGTGTGTGTGTTTTTTTTTTTTTGGGGGGGGGGGGGGGGGAGTCGTGGGGGGGGGGGGTCATTTGTGTTGATGTGGCTTTCGTTGTAGGTAGCTTTTCATCTGCGCTCATGTTCTCGGAGCTCGGATGGTGTCTAATATATCCGCCTTAATTTTTCGCGAACGGGGAGCACTTTCAAACCAAGTTAACGACACCATGTGGGCTTCCTTTGCGCTATAAAAGCTATAAATGACGCGAAATTTTTTTTTTTTTTTTTACATTTCCAGCAGTTTGACGTTATTTTAATTTGTCATTGAACTGCGGAAATCAAGTTTTGAGTGACAATACATTCCTAAGACAAAGTACCTTAAAATAAGGATTTTAATAGGCGAGCGGCTTTTGCTATCTTCCTTCTCGTTATAAATCTTGGCTTCACGGATAGAAGATGACGGTGATGAGATGAATGTGCGAGCATGGCACGACTTTGATTGCTCTCCGATCCTACTTTGCATAAAAGCATGCCCAGCCAAAACAAAAGCCGGAGGTTCGAAAAGACAGCTGATTGACTGCAGGCCGCTCACTCATTGACGAATCACGCAGATTTTATCTCCTGGAGACAGGCTCTACATAAATTCTGTGAAAAGTCTGTGCACCGCCTTAGGCACGACATTGGAACCCCTTCACAGATCATGCATTGGGAACGAACACGGGCTCTTCGATTTTGCTTCTGCACCGCTATACTCGTTCTAAAACTTGGGTTATCGTTCCATACTTCGTTTCACCCTAAGTCCATCAGCACCCGACGTAGAAGCTAAGAGGACAAAATCAGACAGCGTTAAAGCACACCGTCATACTATTAATCGTGTTTTTGTAGGCGCTCTTCCATCGCTGAACCAATCATAAACAGGAAAGGCCCAGTGACTCGCTCTTTTGAAGCTGCTTCATTGGGCCAATTAGCTCGTAGCACCGGCTGCGTGTGGACCTAAGCTGAAACGAAACGCAGTCCTCGTCACTGAAGATCGCAGCTACAAATGAAGTCGAAGGTCTTAGCTACAAATCTATAGGCCTGTTTGTTTTTTTTTTCGGACAGGGGGCGCGAGCGCGCCCGTAAGACTAATGTTCATATAGTCTGATACAAGCTAAGAAGGACAGGACGTAGCTCCTTCCCCAAAACCTTATCACCACTTCCAGGATATAACCTCGCACAACAAACTTGTCCGAGCGAAATTTTATGAGCACGCTTACTGTTCTTTCCTCGCGTCATAATATTCCGATTAAATATACTCATTAATATAATTCGCCAGAACATCAGGACTTGCCCAAGCCCAAACTCCGAGTGTCCCGTCGTAGTCTCTTCTTAGTTCTCCTCTTCTAACGCTCCACCACCTAGCGCCGTTCGCGTGCGGCTACCGCCCTGTCCACTGACACCCGCAGCCCCTCTGTTGCAACTGTCGCAGTAAGTGCTTCAGTAAAAGCGTTAAGTCTTGCATTTAGAAGACGAAACGTTGGAAAGGAGGTGCTGTTACTCCTGCACGCTTGGCGATTGCGGTATATAGAGCACCTTACGTGGGCGCTGCCATCTTGAAAAACGTTCGTTAGGACGTCAAACAAAAGACGCCCTCGCATTTGCTCGCGTGGGGATACCACTTCGTTTGAGCGGCACTTACCGCTGTCTTTCTTAGGTTGTATCAGAGTATAGATAAGAGCTTCCTACGAGTAGCGACATTCTTTAAACCGCCGGCTGCGTGACGATGCAGGTTTTAGAAAGCGAATGGCGGCGCACAGTGGGAGACTGAACTAAATGACGCCATTTTGTTCTAGCGTAATGTGCTTTGCCATTTGTATCCGTTGTCGTTACTGGTAAAATAAAGTATCGAGGGACTTTCCACGGTATAATCGAAGCTTGCGAAGAGTTTGGTATTATCACAGTGAGACTGAGCGCAGATACAGATTGCACGCGACTGCAGCGACAGCTTTCAACTGTTCAGTCCTGTTCAGTCATTGCGTCCAAGGACGCTCGGCGTCGAGCCCCCATTGCACAGTTGTCGTCGCCCGAGTCCCGAGACCGTGACCGCTGGGCGCGCGCTTAAAGGCCGACGTACAACCTTGGCTTTCTGCAACGAAGATAATCCTCTTAGTGCTCCCCTCTCCTAAGCTGCGAGGGGAGCCAAGTTGGGGTTAGGTAAAAAGTGGAGAGGATATAGGAAAGGAGGAGGCGGGCAAAAGTGTGGAGCGCCAAGTATACGTCGGCCTTTAAAGGCACGCTTCAAAGGCTCCGGTAGTGCGGTATACCTGAAACAGAGTAACGGTTCGCTAAAAGTCCCTATTAATCGTGTGGCTACCGGTTCGAGGACAAAGCCCGGCACGCGACATCCGAGACACGGATGTTGAGGTGACTCGCGCGTAGCGTGAAAAACGTAAGAAAACGGTGCTTTGAGAACCATCCCTTTAGTTTGAAACGTACAGTATAGGCGGTGTTAACTTGGGTGGACGATGTAGCGACGCCATACTTTACGGTTGCACGTTCCCTCTTCCAGATCTGCCAGCCGCCTGTGGAACGCGGCGTCCCTCATGGGTTCCGGCTCTAGTCCTGCCAACGCCAGGTGAGTCCGACGTTTCCCTCGTTTCTGATTGATTCCCGACGGTTCACAGTTTGTGACGTCACCCGCTCCTTATTTTGAACTGCCTGCACGGCGGTGCTCGCGCATGTTTTCGGCGCCTATTCACCCTGACGAAACATGCTGAGTTACTCGGCTGTGGAATCAAGCGCGGCGTCTCTTAAGGCGCAGATGAGAGATAAAGGTTGCGCAGAACGTAGACAAAATAACCTCGCGTAAATAAAATGACCTCCCAGTACACAAAAATAACCTCGTGTAGAAGGCGATGCCTTCGTTCAGCTTAAGTCCAGACGCAGCCAACAGTACGAGCTAATGGGATAGATCGTGCAGCGTAAAAAGCGCGAGTCACTGGGCCTTTTCTGCTTATAATTGGTTCAGCGACGATAGAACGCTTACAGAAACATGACGCGCGCCATGATGGTGCGTGTTTGACGCTGTCTGGTCGGTCCCATCAGCTCGGTAGCATCGGCTGCGTCTGGACTAAAGGTGAAGCGAAGTATAAAATTGTCTATGCGTAGAGCAAGTCGTCTGCTTCTTGCGTAGGAGCTCCGGTGACGTCAGAACGACGCCGAGCTCTGACTGGCTTCGGTTAAAAGGATAGATGGTAGACCTGAATGCTAGATGCCTCGAGGTCTACCCACTATTTTTTTTTTTCAATCAGCCAATAAGAGCTCGACGTTCTGACATCGTCGCAACCCCCGTGCAAGAAGCAGACGAACTTTCGCTTCGTATATTCGGCAGCAGACCATTCCATTTAGCGCTCTCTGGGCAGCACCATTTTGTTCGACCGCAGCGCCCTCTCCATACATCCGGGAAGTTCAGCGGGTTCGGCGGGGTAAAACGAGAGAGAGGGCACGCGGGAGGTTGCCGTTCTCCATCTTTGAGCTGTATCGGAGAGCTGTACGGAACATCGAACTCTCGCTCGCGGCTGCCGTTGTGAAGTGGTTCGCGTTCTTAGAATAGTTATGTCTACTCCAAAATCATTCTATAGCTCTCTGTTGTTCTATTTCTGTAAATGATCAACTAGCATATCTTTTTTCCGTTACTTAAATAGCAGTTGAGTCAGCCGGCAGTACTGCCCTCAACTACTGCGTGTATTGCGGCAGGAGAGCACGTTTTTATTTATTATTTCAGACTTCCACTCATGGTCGCTAAAGGCCTACACCAGTACGAACTTCGTATAGCAAAAAAAGGTACAGCAACCGGATTTACTTTTCGCCAGAGAAACCGGCCAATCTGACACAGTTTTTCCTATTTTTTTTATTTGCACGCAGGTAACAGCGCAATTGGACCCTGCTAGTCTTTTTATCTAGCATAGTATTACACGATAACTGGCATACCAAAATCTGCGCATCTGCGCTGAAAAGTTCCAAAATGACGCGATTTTAAACACAGTTTGCACGCCAGCCGGACGCTAGCTCGGCTGGAGCTAGCCGGACCCACTCGGCGGAGCAGACGACATGCGGGATGAGAGAGGGAGTGCATTTTTTTTCTCTTTTACCCTCTCTGCTATGACCCTAATGAAACGGTGTATAGAATCCAGTACATATTCCGCCTCCAGCGCGAGCATTCTCCGTTCCATAACATCCCCTCAAACGGCGCAGCCGGAGCTCAGAGAATAGCAACGCGCCCAAATTCTAGAGGCGATGATTCTAAACGGTCCGTCTACGGCGCCTGGAGATGTGTGTGGTGTGTTTAGCGTCCCATTCTGCCCACGTATCGAAAGTGGCCCCGAGGCGGCAACAAATGACGTCACAAAAGCCGGAGTGTCGCGATCCTGGCGGTTGGTCATAGAAATGCTGGCAGAAAGCACGAGCGAACGTGAACGTCGCTGTCGTCCCAGCGGAACAACTCCTGGCTGCCGAAGCTTCCGCGGACTAGTCAAGCTGAAGAGCGACGTGCAGAAGGATAGGCGTCTGCCACACCCACCACCGCTGTTGGGACGCCGCCAGGATCGCAACCGGCGACAGCGTGACACTTCTATGATGTCATCAGGCGGAAATTGAGGGACCACTTTTTTGGACGCGGTAAACACGCCGTTTGGAGGCGCGTTTCAGGTACGTTAGGTATTTGTTGACAAATCATAATTTTGTGACACAAATTTAACACGACCAAGTTCTGAGAATGTATACTTTGAAAATGAAGGTCAAATTTGGGGGTTTTTACGTGCCAAACCAACGACTGGCATCTGGCACGCCCCAGTGGAGGACTGAGGATTAATTTGGATCACCTGGGGATCTTTTGACGTGCAACCGAAAGCTCGGTTACACGGCGCCTTTTCCACAATAAGCCTCCGTCAGAATGCGGGCACCTCGGCCGGGATTCGAACCCGCCACATGGGGATCCGTAGGCCGGCGCTCTCACCTCGGAGCCACCGAGGCGGCTACTTTGAAGTTGAACTTTCCTCGGATAGTACCAGAAAAATACTTTAAAGCGGCCATGAAACGATTTTTCTACTTCTTCTTCCTTAGCTTTAATCCTCAACTCAAAGGCGAATTGAGAAATCGCGTCGTCGTGCCAGGCTTGGGCACCGGTGCGTTGACTCCAAGCTTCCACTGTGCTTTTTAAGCGCACCATAGAACTTGTCATTCGCAAGTGACGATAAGTTTCGTCAGGGCACTCATTGGCCACAAACGCGAATCCAATTATTCGTCGACGAATTGGTTGTTGACGAGGGCATACGTCCGAGTGACGCAGTTCTCGCGTCCAATGCGTGAGCTGGGGTCGGCTGACGCCATTGTGGCACCGCTGACGTGCTTTGGGCACCGCGGCTGTATCATAGTGAAAAGGCGGAGAGCTTTCGAAGGAAAGGAGGTATGATATAGTCCGCTATATTTTTCAATGTTCGTGCCGCAAATCTGACTTTTGACTTTCTAGCCTCTTTGTCTTGAACCACTAAACGATATGCAATTAGTAATGCCCCAATTTAATATCATTTATTACAGCCCAAAATTCGTTCCATGACCCCTTTAAATAAAGTACAATAACATATTCAGAGATTGTACTACAAGGGAACTACAAGTTTTCAAAACCTACTTGAAATAGTACTTTGAGTACAATGTAATTAAAGTCCCCTCTAGCTGCATATCCAAGCATCCTTATTTACATTATGATGCGATGATACTGACGTGAAATTATTTTAGGATTATTACCATGATAAATCATTTCATCACACTTAAAATCACTCCTACCATAGAGTACTTGATTATTTTAATATAGTGTACTGTTGCATCCAAACCTGACAGCGCTCCATGATATCCCAATGTGTATGGGCAATTGTATCGTTTAATGTTTCATCGCATGTACTGCGATTTTGATTATATAATGTTTGTGCCAACTGTATATTCTAAACTGATATGGTGACCTTCTTCTTTGCAAGAGAGTAACCCGTACTGCTAATGTGGGAGTCGCCGTCGTATTCCTATTGTTTTATCACTTCAAATGGAAAACTAAGAACGTAATTGGACAATCACTCAGCAATTGTCATTTTTCTGATTTGGCTAGCTTTTTATTTCCATTTAAATTCGACCTAATCGAAAAAAAAAACGCAGGGTGTCGGATGCCATCCTTCAGCTTGCTTCGTGATTCGCTCTTCGGCTTTTTTATTGGACGATGCTGAGATCTGATTGAGCGCGGAAGGATAATAGAATTCTGGGGACTTTCCATGCTCCGCGTTTTAAAAGATGTCCACGACTTTAACGAAGACGCGCAGTTGTTCGATTAAAAAAAGATGTTCGCACACTGCATCGTATTAATGCGCATCAAACAAGCATTCGCACAAATGCAATTTTAGTCAGTGACGGAGTGAGAGCGGCAGGGCGTGTCTTTTGAACGCACGTCCTTCAGCACGCGCTCCCTGCCTTCCGCCATGCTTTAGCTGCGGGCGCGTGCTCGAGGTGCACGAGACACCGAAGCATTGTCGAAGGTGGGAAGCTCGTGCTGTAGGCGGGACAACTGAGGCCGCTCTTACCTCGTCCGCCGTTCTTACCTTGTCAGTTTCTATAGTAGACATTCAGGGTAGCTTAAAAACAAAAGTACGGTAGTTTTCTTTCAGCTTGTGACCTGCAAAGAGAAAGCACAGAGCCATCAACTGACATCGAAACGTGTCTCCCGTCACTTTGCCTTCGAGGCGTCCATCCGCGACGTTGGCTTGGAGGTGGTAGCTCAGAAACGCCTTACTAAAAACAAGCATAAGGAGCCAAGCCAAGCCAAGCCGCGCGGTGGATTTAATTAAAAGAAACTCGTACGAGAGACAGCGGTTTCCGCAGCTGTATGAGCCAAGCTCCAAAACGCGGCACGCACACACGAAAACGAATACACGCGCTCAACGAACAGTTATACGAGATAGAATAATAAAACTATATACATAAGATAGGGACGATTTCCCGCGACTACGCCCTTCGAGGATCGCATGGCGGGACGCCCCGACCGACGCCAGCCAGCCCGCAAGCACCACCAGAACCGACATGTATCCCCCCGGATCACGTGATCCGGGACAGTTGGGGCAGATGCTCTCTCGCCAGCAGACACGGGACACCACCACCGGGCGTATAAACGGCCTCTTTGGTTGTCCGCGCCCGATCGCCGACGCCGTCGCCGACATCGTCGTACATTACGCATTATGCAATATGCACCACCCATCCTCCTCCCCCCCTCCTTCCTCCCGACGTGTCCCCATAACCGCAAACTCCGTAACCGACCCCCCCTCCTCCCTCTAGCCAAGAAGACGATCCGGCGTTGTATCGTCGGGATGAAACTGGGTACGGCAACATGAATTCTATACCGCGGCATTCGGCCGCCATATTTTTTCCCCTTTTGATGCCTCTCTTTCTATTCATGTATATAGATACGTTTGCTATATGTGCTTTGTATGTGCGTGCTCCAAGCGTCTGCCGTACTATAGCTTGCGTTTCCTTTCCTTTTTATAGGTTTGCCGCGTTATTATTATCATTCTGATGAGGTGGGTTCACGCAACCCGTGATTCAGAGCTCTGGGCTCTGTCGATTATGGAAAAGTCCAGGTGCATTTGGAGTTGCCCCTCTCGGATTGGTCTGTTTCAGGGGACCAATCGGGATCCGCACGCGTCGTGTGGTTTGGTTGACACCGAGGTTTTTGCTTGCTCGTGTGCACTGTTATGTGTGGGGTTTTGAATGCGTGCGTGTGTTTGTATATGTCAGCGGGAGTGCACGTACCTGTGTGCGCCTGTATGCATCTGTGTATGTTTGTGTCTGTTGTGTTGGCATAGGCGTGCATGCAGGTTTGTGCCCTCCCCTCCACGTGCATGTTTCCATGAGCTTTCTAGTAATTATATAAAGATCGTGATATCTAAGTTCTTTTGCGCTGATCTACCCGTGACTTAATAGACAATACACCCGTGTCTTCGGGTCTGTTTTATGATTTCTCGGCGGCGTTGGCTCCTTCCCTTGCTCGTTTTCATTGAGAAATAGTTGTTTTTTTCTCATTCGTAGCATACTTTTATATAAAAGTGCAGGAGAAGGCGAACCGCGGTACAAACTTGTCCCACTTTTTTCTACGCTTACCTTGTAAGTGGTCCGAGCTCGGACAAAGCATGAAACGAACATCTTCTTTTTCTGGTTTTAGTCTGGCATGCTGGCATTTGGTGCTGGTTTTAAGCAGTCAGCGAGACGTTATGACTTCGGGGGAAAACATTAAGATGTAGGGGGTTGCGACGTTTCGCTTTCCATATCCCTTCTTTGAAGTTCATTTCCTCTTCCTCTCTGTTCACGGAGAACCCAATTTGGTTCTTGAAGAACACCTGATGTTCTTCCCAAATCACTTTTTCTTTTTCCCGTTGTTCTTCTCTGCCCTTCCACTACTGCCCAGAAAAAGGGTATACTACTTGTTAAGTCACTGGCAGTTAGTTAAAAAATTGGAAGGCGTGCAAATCCCGTTGATCTCATTATCGTGCACAAGCCAATGAGGTTCCGGGATTCTCCGATAAGAACGTCGAAAAACAAACCCCACTGTAGCTATTCAACAAATGTTGTTCACTTTATTACAAAGATATCTTTAAGAATGCATAGAACTGGGGGATATTTGCCGCTGATTGCTTTCGATCGATCTATATATCACGCGCGCCGACCACACCAAACTCGAGAGTTTCGCATTTTCCCGGTGCAGCCAAAACAATATGCGAGTTTTGCACCACGATAGAGCAGGTTATACATGCAGACTACAGTACTCGGTTTTACCGAGCGCTGTAGTCTGCATCCGGAGTCGGCGTCCGGAGTCGGTCTTTTAGGCGTCCGGAGTCAAGCGTCCGGAGCCGGTCTTTTAAGCGTCACAGACCGAAACGACGCAAGTCTCGAAACGGGTCAGAAAGCTTACGCTTACGTAGTTTTCCCTATACAACAAAGAGCCTTTTTTTCCCTCTCCACCCCCGCAACTTTCAGCGCCCCCACTTACACCGCCTTCTTTTCTTTGCGTCTCATCTTTGCAACCTCTGCAGCCCATGAAACGTATCCGAGACGCGAGAAATTCTCACGAAACCCACAGATGGAGGCAACATTGAGCCAGCCGAATAGCCTGCCTGCTCTTGCAGTCGCTCAAAGCGCTTTTAATTGTTTGCGCGCTTTCTGGTTTCCACACTCGCGAACCGCTCCGTTTTCTCGGGAAGGAACGTGCGCGTCCGTATGGATACAACGGCCCAGCTAGCCGCCATGTCTGATTTACACCGATGAGCTCGAGTGCGGCTGTTACGCAGAACTCGGAGAGAAAGTGGGGGCCGACGCTGCGAACTTGTGTCGGTTTTGTATTTGGTTTAGTTTCTCTCACGTTTTTTACGTTCTTCCGCCGTGTTTATTGCGTTAATCTGTTCGCGCCGCTCGAGGCTCTTCTCTTTTGTTTCAAACGCCGCTGAGAGGGATAAGGGGAGAGGTAAGAGGGGGAAGGTTTGTGGAAACGGGAGAGAAGGCGTTAGAAAGGGCAAGCGGGAAAGGGTTCTCCGGTGTATAGTGTGATGCAAAGAGCATGCGCATGACGGAGCATGACTTCTCCACGCATGTGTGCGCAGATGCGTATGCGACTGACACCACGTGGCCGTAAATCAGGCCGCTTAGCCCCCCTGATCTGAATCATGCGCGGTTTAGAGGAAGCGAAATGCTATTCGGAAGCTGTTTTTTTCTAGTCTCGCCATATTTGTTCATTCGTTCTTCTTCGTACATTCCTTTCGTTTATCTCAAAACTTTCTTTGAACTCGCACTTATTTTTTTTTTTTTTTTTTTGCACACCGAAATGCGTACGGGTGATGCCCGTAACTCTGGTCGCCTTTTAATTGTTTTAGAGTAGAAACGATCCGGTGGAAAGAACCATTTCCGTCAGGGGACTGCGGGCCTCTCGCTCGCCGCACCTGTCGCGACCACCTATGCCGCGTCTAGCGAAGTTGTTTGCGAGGCTAACCGAATCACAGCCCCGACAGCCTGGTTCTAAAGAAACGCTTTGTTTAGCAGGAGCACTGGCGCATGGGAGACACTTGGAGTTTGAAAAGCTGCGCGTTCGGGCCCCTGCCTTTTTCTAGTGCCGTGCACAACTTGTGAGATGGGCTATATAACTAGAGCAAACTGTTTTGTTACTTCGGCAAGTTGCTTCTACCTCCTCCTGCTGCTGTCAGAGTCCTTAGCCGCTCAGATGGCGATATTTGACGTTCATCTATTCGTCATTCGTCGTTCATCGTCCTTCTTATCGGCTAATCTCGCAGACTCATTGGTCGCGAGCGATGATAAGACACTCGGCAGTGTCTTATCATCCCACGATTCATAAGTTGACACTGACCATAGCTGCTTCCTAAGCCAACCTCAAGACAAAGAACATACGCCGACCCGGAGGGTTGGATGATATCCTCTTTTTTTTTTTCTGCTCCTTTCTCACTCTCTCTCCCTCTCTTCCCATTTCTCGTTCGTTGATTTCTTACCCTCTCATCTATTTCAGCGTAGTGAGGTCGTAGCGTCTGCCCAACCATCTGCCGGTGAAACCTTTAAAGCTTCCTGTAACCTTCCCGCGCCATGGATCACGTTGAATTTATACGCCTGCCATGTTCGCGACGTTCCGGTTGTTCTTCCTTTAATTTATGTTCCTTATAATCGTTCGCTCGAGCGCCTTGGAGGCATAGTTTCGTAAAAAGAGAAATACCACTCATTGGAGTCCTTCAATTTTGCTTAACAAAAACTGTAGATGTCTGCGCAGTTGTGCGCGCGGAGACACATACACGCGCGCACACACACACACACTTCGACCCCCTCCCTCATCTCAAACATAAACCGAATCACCAGAAATACACAAATAGACGCGACATTCATTGGGAAAACTCTCTGCGTATAAAAATACTGGTCTAACCCTCATTCATCAGGAACCCGGGGTTGTCGGTGGTTCGTTGCCGTTCACACCGCGGTGGGTGCTAGGCTGTTGGAGATGGTGGAGAGAGAGCTCGCACTCCACCAGCCGTGGATCCCGGGTTTCAATCCCAACTCCTGCCCTTTTCGATCTGGATGAGAATCGTACCGGCGTGCGGTCGTGTTTTACTTTTTGCGTGATGCCATAGGTGATGCACGTTAATGACCCCACCCTAGCAGTAGTATGGCACTGGCTACGCTTCGCTTCAACAGCGGAGACTTCGGGCACCCCTTGGGGCCGACAAACTTCCCGCTGCTAAATATGCCCAGAATTACTTTTTTTATTTGGTAGTGTCGCCGGGACGAGGTAAAATGCTACGTTGTCGAGCTAAACCTCAACATTTTACGCACTTTAAGGGCGTCTACTATGCCGACACAACGCAGGAGACGGCAAACGAGCACACCAGGTTTCAATAAAACAGAACTGTGCACATAACAAAGGCGATCAATGCTCGTAAGCAGCACTCGAAAAATAACCGCCTGCTAGCGAAAAGTATAGGCCAACGTTTCTCCGAGCGACTTGTCCAACGCAATAAAGCGAGCAGACTCAAACTATGCTCCGTTTCATCTTAGGAAGGACCGCAGCGGACGGTACGAGCCATCACAGCCAATCCAGTGACGTGTGAGTGTCACGTGACATTCGGGACGAACACAGTGAGACGCGGCCTGGGGCTCGTAGTAACACGATACGTTCACAGCGCGATATTGGCTTCGATGGCTCGTAGCATCCGTTGCGCTCCATGATCGTAAGGTGGTTCGGAGTACAGTAATTGTCTCGGAAGTTCACAATGGCTGATAATAAAAAGTATTTTACCCCTAACTTCGTTGCGCTTGCTTTTCTTTTTTTTTTTTAATAGTTGGTGGTGTCATTTATATATATATATATATTTTTTTTTTTAAATTCTAATTTTATTGTGGATGCTTCGCGACTCCCCTAAACGACATACGGGGCCATTGTTGACCTCACGCAACTGTCACGATTGGCGACAGTTTCGTATAGGAGCAACGTGGTCTGCGTTGGCCCCCTTCGGGTGGGGAGAAAGAACGAGAGAGAGAGAGAGAGAGAGAATGAGTGAGAGGAGGCACAGCGGTACGTGTGTGTCCCTCCATTTCCCCCCCCCCCCCCCCCCCCCCCCCGATATTTCCACCTTCGAGTTGCTCCCCTCACCGCCGAAAGAGGGCGCCACCTCGCACGGAGGTCCCTCCTTTGTGTCGTGGCCCCGTGACGCGACCCAAAGAAGGACTGTCGTCACCTCGCATTTTGAACGCTCCACCGGTTTCCTGACGTCGCCGATTGTTGAGCCCAGTGCGTCCAAGTCTGTCACTTCCCGTTTTTTTATATATATATATTTTTTTTAGGGAGCGTTGTTACATTTATTGCGACTGTTGCTGTCGAGGGTTTGCGATTGCGAGTATCAGTTCCCCTATACTTCGTAAACCTTTTTGTCTCTTTATTTTTCTTTCTCTTTTTCATTTTATATGCACCGGTGGTTCGCAATGTTCCGGCTAATAATACCGACCTGGCGATAAAGGTACTACTGGAAGTTGAAGACGCGTTTCGTTCAAGATGGCGTCTATGGATCTGGGGGGTCTCTTCCGCGTTTGACAGGCTGGTCTCGATTGAATAAACTGCACGAATAAAAGAGCGAAATGACTACAAAAAACAAAAACAAAAACACATCAGATATTTAAAAGAAAATAAAAATAAAAGGTTAGGAAATGTTTCTGTCTCGCATTGACGTAGAGTTTGACGAAAGAGGCTCGTTGGTTACCCACCCATCCTGGCGAACGAGCTGGAGCGCGTGCGTGCTTCCAAGTCTTTTGAGGACAGCGTGCCATTGTTCGAAGTCTGGAGTGACTTAACAATCGGGGCGCTGTTCTTGTAAGGGGTATTTAGAGACTGCTCCGCAAGTGTATCATGTGTGCGTCAAGAAAAAAAAAAGTTTTTGATGTTTTTTTTTTGTTTGGGAGTTCTGCTATACTCTATTCACCCGTAAGCTGAGACTACAGCCAGAGCTACAAGCGCCAGCTAGTCCGCGCTTCTGGCTTTGAGACGTGTATTTCTAGGGCGAATGCTCGTTCTGCAGAAAAACTCCTCACAGCAGCGACCTCGAGCCCTCCTGCTTGTTGCATTCGCTGCAGTTTCAGCCGGCCTTCTCTTGTCTTACCTAGTGCCACTAAATAAGCTACGCTTGAGAGTAACGACACTTGACCATATTGTGTCCTAAAATCATGGCTTCCAGTTACCTGAAGCTTTGTCTGAAATCACAGGAAACGCTTTTCCGCCCTCCCCAAGCGTTTAAACAGTTCACGACAGAGCAAAGCAATATTACATGAGCTTCCCAACACCGAATCTAATGCTGAGGAAGTCGCACTTTTGAATCATGACGATCGGCAGTTGCGTCTGCTCTGCATACTAGCCAAAATGGCGGCACCCACAACAATGTCGGGGAACAGAGTGCCGATACTCTGAGCGCAGCTCATTTAGTGCTTCTAGGAGTGCCGAAACTCTGTAAGCGCAGCTCATTTAGTGGCTCTATAGTCTTACCGAGATGCCGAGCCACTGAAGCGGGCGTTGAGGAGCCTCCACAAAGGCCTACGCTTGGGAGAAGGACACAGAAGGACCTAAATTGGCAATAACCTGCCATGCTGTGGCAACGATGAAGTGAAGCGAGCGGCAAAAAGAGGAAACAAAAACTGTAGGTCGGTTATGGCGGCTCCCATGCACAGCTGCCTGAAAGCGTCTATACCCACGTTACTGGAGCAAGCTCAGTTTCACAGCTCGGCTTGCAACGTGGGCTCAGGGGCGGTCACGAGAACTAGCAGCGCTGCAGTCGAGTCTTACTTCCGGATTGTCTATCCCGCCAAGTTTGAATAGCAATACTTGAGCTTGGTCAAGTTGGTGATTCATACTAACACTTCACAGCGCAAGGAAAAAGACGCGCACACACAAATAAATTTCAAACACTCAAAGAAAGAACTCTCACACTGCGCTGACTCTCAACTTTGTGGTGTATTACACTTCATCTTCATAATCTTTTTTTTTTTTTTTTTGCTAATATACACATAGAAGTAAAAAAAAAAAAAAACAAGGAAGAAAATAAAAAATAAAAGGAAGTTCTCAACGCGGTGGTACCAGACAACGCGCGAGACAGGGAAGTAAGATCCGACTGCAGCGCCGCTAGTTCCCGTGACCGCCACCTCGGCCACTCGCCTCCGCAGGCGAGAATAGGGAGCTGCGAAACTGAGCTCACTCCAGTAACGTCGTTCTATACACCTTTTCCACAAGGGCGCAGTCATCTTGAATGTAGTCACTCCTGGCATGCGGTAGAACATCGTTTTGATCTTTCCAGGCCGCTGGAAGGTGTTTACGAAGAATGCTTGATTGTCACACATTCTTGTTTTGACTCACCCATATTTTGTCGCATATTGCAGGTTTAAAGGTTTTATTATTTCTTCGTCCCACATACCAGATACGGAACCCACGTGACTCTGAACGAGCGGAAACAGGGCGTCTTAGAACATTTGCGCGTATGCGCGTGCGTGTTATTTTTTTCTTTCCCCGCTTATTTTTGAGAGGCGTCATCAGGCCACTTTGGAAAACAATACATATTTATCTCGTTTGTGTCGCAGAGCGTAGAAAAACCGTATCCAGCCTCGAGCTTTTCGCTTTCACCGGTGCTTTGCGGCCGCACTAGAGCCCTTGCAAACGCCCATTGAGCAACACTGAGAGCCGACATATTTTGGGCACGTCTTCCTGCGCGAAGCGTTTGATTGGGTCCGAGTTCCCGCCGAGCGGAGACGCGTCGCTTATGTCGAATAGAAATGCACGCCAATAGGAGCCGATTGTCGACCCAGCGCTCGTGTCCAGTGAACGATCAAAGTGCGTGCCCGAAATAAAGGGACTTCGGAACAACTACCGGGCGGCGCACATTTGTTTTTTTTTAAAAATAGCCCATTCTGGTTCCGTTACATTCGGTCTGTGACGCGAAATATCACCGAATGAACGCAGAACTGGGATCCCGGTCGGGACGGGCCCTGACTCCGTTTAATACTTTTTTTTCCTTTTTTTTTGGTTTGTTTTATGCGCGTATTCATTTTTTAGTTTACGATGCCGCGGTCACACTTCGTACGAAAGACAGTCTTCCGACACTGTAGGCGGTCCCGTCACATTGCTTCCTTTTATGGCGGTCCCGTCACATTGGTCATAAAAAAAAATGTTTGCAGACATGTTGGTAGCACATATATATGCACAAAGCAGACACGCTTACAATATGCGTGAGACCTGTCCGCGGATACTCCTGTCGTAACGTCTGCAGCGAACAACGCGTATTTTGCGTGATGTACCGTGAGCAGCGTGATTGCGGCTTACGTCTCATCGCTGTATAAGTGGCACCCTCCTGAGGCCACCCGAACCTGAACTGAATCAAATGACCGCGCGAAGAACCGAGCGTCGACGTCTGCCGTTCCTTCTTCGTATGGACATTTATAAATGTCCCTATACGAGGCCTATATCTTGCACATTCGCAGCCTTTTACGGAAGTTTAAAAAATAAACGCGACTTTTGGACAGCAAAATACTGTATATAATGAATGGAAATAAAGCAGCCAAACCACCAAACAGCGGATTATGGTTGAATGCTCGTTTGCTCGCGGATTTGTCGTCTGCTGCGTAGAATAACGAATCCAGAAGTCATCTCCCGCGTATCGAAACAGAAGCAGAAGTTCGCGTTTCTGCGTATCCTCGTTAGTTTCGGTGGTCGGAGCAGTGCATACGCGGTAGGGCCCCTCGGGGTACGAAAAGCGGCAGAAGTTGGGGCCAAAGATAAACATCGAACATTTTTCAGCCGCGAGGTCCACGTCTGTTGCGAGGCACGGGCATGATATCGGCGACGGTCATTGTAGTCGACGCTTTTTTTCCCCTGGAGTTGGGATCTGCCGGTCGTGGTCGTTTCAGGTTACCCACATTGAGAGTCAGTCCGGATACGACAGATGCCGCACTCAAGTCGCGTAATCTCCGAGCGTATACCCAGAGGAAATATGCATGCCGCGCGACCTAGCAATTCTCTTTTTTTTTTTTTTTGTTCGCGAAAAAGGCGTTGGAGGTTTTTGTTTATATCTTTTTCGCACTAACTACGCACTAACTGTGTGGGCGTTCTCGTGACAACAACGGCAACACACAACTACGTGTTTTTTTGGTTTTTTTTTCATTTATCTGCGCTGCGGTATAGGCTGTAAAGCGCTTCTGTGTTCGACGGTCAAGCAATCACTACAAGACGACATTCAGCAGTGTCAGTACGCTCCTGTTATCAGACTTCTCTGTTCTCGCTGGCAAATCGAGTAGACGGACTGGGGTTGAGATGATCGCGGCTGTTTTCGCCAGCGCAAGGAAGAGATCTGACTTCTCAATTCCCAAGTCTTACGTATATTTTTTTTTTTGCGTTTTTGTGGTTTTGTTTTTATCTTTTTTTCTTTATTTTCGCAAATATAAATGCTACAGGCGCCCCACAATGTCAGTTTTTGTTTCGACGATAATAGATTTATGTAAACGTCGACTCATAAAACAAAAATCGTATTTTATTTTTTTTTTCTATTTCGATCCAGGTAGCTTCATGTTCGCAAACGTTCGTGTCATATCACAACCGCTAGCGTCACTTTCTAACGGAGTTGGCGCTTTCTGGAAAGATATTTTCGCGAGCCGAGAAACACGGTTGTTTTTTCTCACAAACAGCCGGCGTGTGTAGAGCCGCAAACACAGAAAACTGCGCCGTACCTCGGCCTTTTCCTAAAGCTTGATTGCTCCACCTAGCCAAGAAAAAAAAAAAAAAACGCAGAGACGCTGCACGTTTGCGGCGCCCTATGATTGGCCAAAAACGTGACCCCAGACCACATTGACACAGCGAGCTCGCGACTTGCGATTGGACAACGAGGCAGACCGTAGCCCCTATACCTCGTTTCACCATAACGTTTATCGGCTCCCATACGTACATCGCACCCCCTAAAAACACAGTGCGGTCTCCGCAATCACATCCACGACTTCGGCTTATTTTTTTAATTTTTTTCTTCTAGAGGCATCGCCCGAGAGCGCATCTCCCGCCCCGAGTGGCTTTTCAAATGACGCTATCACGACTTAACCCGGGACTTACACGGCGGCGTACCATTGGCTCACGGAACTCGAAACGCAGGGGAGGAAGAAGACAGAAACACAAAGCGTGCGTCTGCTTAATAGCCACGCAGCAGCCATTCGTTTTCTGTTTTAAGCGCGCATGCGGCGGAACGAAGGCCACCACAAGGACAGAAACAGGAACAGAGAGGAACGGGCGGCGGCGAAGAAAACAGGGCCCCGCGCAAGGGGCGCACGATCGGAAACGTGCTCCGGGGGAGGCAACAATCGGCGAAACAATCACACGCGCGTACATATATGCTGTAGTCCGCTTCGCCTCTAAGCTGACAGCGGACAGGAAGCTACGCGCTCGCCAGACCAATCAGCCGCCTCCCTTTTATCACGTGACCCCAGTCTGAGCGTGGGTGTGGACGGGAGCCTGATCACGTGGCCAAGGATGGGCGTGTGATTGGTCCAAGGAGCTCGTAGCGCCCACCGCGCTGTCAGCTTACGGGTGAACGGTGTCCACATTCGGTTCTGTTGTAGCGTTGCAAGCAGCGAAGGCTGTGACCCCAACCAGCGAATCAAAGCGAGGGAATAAGACACGTGACTACGTGTCGTTCGGGTGTGCACTCCTCCTGGGAAGAGTAACGTCTTCTCCGATTGGGACAACGGGTCCCCTAGCATTTCTCTGTTTGCCGAGTTACGGCGACGCGGAGGATAGACACCCGCACACGCCCATGAGAAATGGTTGAGGTGAGAGGGGGAGTGAGGGGGAGGAGAAGAGGGGAGGGAGGGGCAATGTGCATGCACATGTCGACCCGAGAAACGTGATGTGTAAGCGGTCGCGTACCCCGTAATTTTCGCCTCCTCTTATACGGAACCATTATAGTAGTACCTCTCTTTTCTCTCTCTCTCTCTTATCCTTCCCCGTCTCTTTTCGGAGTAGGAATAAAACAACGAGATGTGTGTGTGTGTGTGTGTGACTATTGGGAAACTGGCGAGAGTCATTCCGAAGCTGTCTCGTTTTTATTATTTTTCTGTACTTTTATTTTGTATATCTTTTTTTTTTTACGTCTTTATTTAGTTTCTATTCCGGCGTTAGTCCCGGGTTTTCGCTCTATGATTCTCGTTTTTCCTTCGATTTACGTATTTGATTTTCTTATTTGATTTTTTTATGTTTGTATCTCGAAAGGTATCTATTGCTCGTGCCGCTGTACATGCAGCGCCTGCCGTTCGTGCCTGTGTTTTCAACCTTACACACTCCGTCCACCTCTAAGCTGACAGTGCGGTTGGAGTTACGTCCTCGCAGGACCAATCAGACGCCTCCCTTTCATCACCTGGCCCCGTTCCCTGCTCGTGAGTAGGGGTGGAAGCGTGACCACGTGGCTAAAGAAAAGTGCATGACTGGTCCAGCGAGCACTAAAGCTTCCGCCGCACTGACAGTTCACGGGCGAACAGAGCATAAAGCTACCTGCCTCCCTCCCAGCTTTTCTCTTTCTCCCTCTCTGCCCGCCGACAAACACAATGCACCTATTTGTCCGAGACCATATGAACGCGGTATACTAAATCATCGCTATCCGCGGAACAATTACGTACCCCACGCAGCGTGTACCGCGGAGCTAGCCGCGCGGTTAGCGAACCTATTGAACTTCCGTGCGTTATCTCTCCGCAATTTGCCTTGATACGTCACGATCGGGAAATCGGCCATCTGCGGTGGACGTCGGCACGGCACAAACCGACTGGACTCGTTCAGACCGCGACTATCCTTTCCGCAACTAAGTATCCCGCCTCGTATTCAAAGATTCGTATTCGCCTATTGAGCAACTACGAGACCTGCGACGTCCAACGGAAGTGTGTTGTTGGTATGTTTAGCCAGCGGGGTTTGCCTCGAGGGCAGAGTTTTCGTGTCTCGCTGTAGAAAGGTAATTTGGTCAGTGCTATGGTCCTGGACAAATTAAGAAATGCAGTTCACAATTCTTGCTTCGTAATTCGCCGTTCTTATCGTCTAGTACCGCAATCTCGTTGGCTGGGCGCTAGTCACAAGATGCGGAGACAACTTAAGGAACGCCTCGCGATACTCTGAGTTTCCGGACACCTGCGTTCACGGCGCTCTTCGTCAGATAGTTCAATGCGTACCATGTGTACACTGGACAATAGACCCATTCCGGAATTCAGTGCCATCTGGTGACTCAAATGGCAGTTTAACTTTTACCGTACTAATGGCGGCGATGAATCTGTGGTCTGCAGTACTGTATGGGGCACCGTTACTTTCGCAAGTCAACGGTACAAGAGAATGCGCACGTCACTGACCAGTTCTTTTTAAATCTCTTCAGTGTGGCTGCGCGAAAAAGATGCAACCAGTCAGAACGAAGCGCCAGCCCACGTAGACGCCTTGATAGGAGTTCTATACATCAAGGCGCTTTGCAATCGAGGGTGTGCTACTAACAGATGGACTGGGCCCGAGTTAGAAGTGAACACTTACGCAGCTCTTGCATCCGATTCCTGCTTCACGTCGCGCTAACATCTAGAATGTATATGGCATCGAATCATCTGCTTAGGAGCATCTTCAACTTCTTCTTTCATCACTAAACAGAAGGCCGCCATTAGTATAGCACATATGCCATTTTTCAGATGATGATAATGATCAAAGTTGCCGGTCTGAATTCCGGAAAGGGTCTATTGTTCCTAGAATTAAACGATACCACCACTAATCGGGCTAATAAACCTGGCGATCTTCCAGAGCCTCCCATACTCGCGAGCTCCTCTCCCCCTTAGTGAGCTCAGGTGGTCGAGGTTCTCCTCGCCTACCCCTCTGATCACGTGACCTCCCGTTGACCAATCAGCGTTGAGGAGCTCACTCCTCCTCTCCCACCCATCAATAAATCAATGTCGAGCATCGCGGCCACGTTTCTATCTTGGCCTCTTGAAATGTCTAACACCTAGCCAAAGAACGCTTCACGTTAAAAACAGCGAGAGATACTCTGGCACCAAGCGGCAACTGTCCATGTTTTGTTACTAGTGTGCTCGAGACCTGCGGGATAGCGCAGAGAAAGATGCCAAGGCCACGAAGTGTATTCTGCATTTCCTGAAGCCGCATCAATCATAGAAAAAAATAGATGATTGCTGCAGGCATGACAGAAGTACCTGCGCCTCAGGCATGTTCAAATCATGTTTGCTTCATACATTCTTCGAATATGTCTGCATACAGTTTTTGTGTGGCCAGTGTGACCGTCATACGAGGAAGAAACACGCCTCGGTCAGTGCCTGAAGAGTGTCTTCGCAGTTTAAGGATTCACCCACGAACTTGTTCCTTTTAAATAACAACGTAATTAGTCTCTCCAGCAATCTGTCTACGAGTTTTCTTTCTTTCATTCTACGTGCAAGGTGTTATGTCTTCTGAGTCTATTTTTCAATTCCCACTGCCTCCTCTACCACCCCGAGTAATGAAAAGAGCAATTACCCCAGGACTGACCTCTCTGTATTTCCTTTTCCAATTTCTCCTTCTCTCTCTCTCTCTCTGACAAGCATACGCCCCTGAGTGTGTTTCTTAGAGTAGCGACAACTTCGCCAGGCACCGAGGCATGTGACGGTGCGAGTCCAGGGAAGATGATGACGGTGTGAGTGTACAACAAGAAGTATGAAGTTGGGTCGCAAATGAACTTTTGCGGATGGGCATTGATTAGTCGACGCTTCCATTTGAAACCCAGAATTCGCGCATCTCTACCTCGAGGGAGCTTTCCTTGGTGAACGTCTGAATATGTGATGCTTACGTGGATAACGACGACTTTGGTTGTTCCAAATGGAGTGACTGTGCAAAATCTAGCAAAACTAAATGGCGTATTAGGGAGAAGGAAATGTGAAAGACGACACCGTAAACTCTTACCTGAAACGTGGTTTGTCATACCTAATGAACGCTGATACTTGGTATCGTGGTGCCAGGGCTAGGCAGAGATACTCCAAGAAGTATTCGGGAGTACAAACACTGAGATTCATATATTTTAAGGTCAAAATACAGGTACTAAGATACATCTGTCTTTTATGCAACGGGATATCCATGAGATACTTCTGAACAAACGTCGAAAAAGTATTCTGGAATACAGATACAGATACCTACAGAAATACATTTGTTCCCAAACGGTGATACGTGGGGAGGGTGTAGTTCGTGGCGAGTGGCGAATGCAAATTGAAATTTATGCTTGTGCTCCTCTTTTTGTGTCATTTTATGCATTTCCACTTAACTCATACTAATGCCACTAAAGTGAAAAAACAACAACAAAAAAAAAACATGTCTCGTCTGGTGAATCATATAGTTGATGAACGCTAAAGACTGCGTGCCATGTTTGATAAAAGGCGTTTGCACGAAATGAACCCTGTTTTGCCATGAGGGCACATCTCAAACTGTCGTCTTATGTGCTTCTGAGTAACCCATAATGTGAGGAGATTCGACGACGGAGCCGTTTACCTTATCTCCCCTCAACTCCTTTATACCGTTCGCTATGCTAAATTGCAAAAAACGTGATAGGAGATTGTTTTGTTATTTTTGCAAGTAACCTTCTTTAAACCACGTGTTTTTCTTTATGTTGGTGATTGTGATGAATTATATTATAAGGCGGGCTCATGTTATAAATGCTGAAAAAAAAACTTGCACCAAACCCATGTTTTTATCTTCTAATTTATCGCAGAAACGGCGACAAATGTATCGATATACCCAAGTCTGGCAAAGTATCGCGATACAAGCGATACATTGTAAATGTATTTCACAACTGAGATACAAATGCATTTATCAAACGTATCTCGATACAGAGATACAGATACTTGAAAGTATCGCTGAGATGCTACAGCGATACATTTCTGTCGCGATACAGCCCAGCCCTACGTGGTGCGCATCAGCAGTGTGCATTAAG
This sequence comes from Ixodes persulcatus, assembly GCA_013358835.2. NCBI lineage: Eukaryota > Metazoa > Arthropoda > Arachnida > Ixodida > Ixodidae > Ixodes > Ixodes persulcatus. The sequence goes on from JABSTQ010009236.1 coordinate 858,474, forward strand.
CTTCGGTGGAATCAATGATTTAGTGTTTTATTTTATGTTTGCGAAGTCATTATGGTCAGCTCAAGAAACGCAGGACGTGGCGTTTTATGTTAACGCTACTTCGTGATACGTTTTTTCGGAGTTCCTACCAGTCGCGTGGACACCGCGCGCGTCGCAGCTACCAGATAACGTCCTCTCCTAGCTTTGGTTGCAAGCTGCGCCACCAGATGGCTCCTCGATATGAGGCTAAGGGCAGCCTGTCGCCCGGGCCCTGTTTTCTCTGCTTCTCTATGGGAGACAGGCAATTGTTTTAAAAATCTTTTCCTGTGTGCGCCACGTCATGTAGAACACATTTGCGCTACGCGTGTTGATTAGACACTGCTTTGTTATTGTCCCTAGTTCCGTGCCTCAACGGCAGCAATACCAGCTTTATGAACGCGTTGAAATGGAGAGATCTCTGGCTCGGTGTTGAAGCCAGCGTCCTTCAAAGTCAGAGCAGACACTCCGAGCTGAAAGAGCGCGTGCCCGGGTGCCACGGGAACAAGCAGAGGCTATGAATCGAGAAACCTTTAAGCTGAAACGTTCTTTGACTAGTTGGTCCGGATTTTGTGAAGCCGCAATTCGTGAAGCCGTGGCCTGTGACGTCCCATAATGCAACGCGCGCAGTGTTGCATTATGGGACATTGGGACGTCACCGGCCTACACACCAATTCAGTTTCTTCGCTAAATTTAGCGGGGAAGTTGTATTGGTGTATAGGTCTCGTGACATCGGGTCACGTGACGTCAACTTCTCCCCTAAATTTAGCGACAAAATTAACGTCCCGTGACGTACACGACAATTCAGTTTCCCTGCTAAATGTAGCGGGGAAATCGACGTCACGTGACGTGATGTCACGCGGACTTTCCGGCAGTAAAGTTTGTCCTCTTCATTTAGCGGGAAAGTGAAAGTCACGTGACCTACACACCAATTCGATTTTCCCGCTAAATTTAGAGGGGAAATCAACGACACGCGACCTGATGTCACGTGATGCTCGCATGTTTCACGTATGCAACACCATTGCCCCGCAATTCGCCATACAATTTTTGTTTTGTTTGTCTCCTTTTCTCCTCAACTGCGCCGTCCGGACGGCGGTGAGGCTGTCGGCTGAGGCTACTCTGGCGCGTACCAATAGGACTTTATCTGGTCGATCGCATCACAGCGTTCGCCGTGATGTGTGTCCACACCTATATATATCATACACCTCGATCGGCTAATGCTGCCATATCTTTGGCTGCGGAACGAAAAGGAGGTGCCCGGAACTCGCCACAGCCTGCGCTTCCAAAGCTTTATATATAGTGACTCCACGAGGCTTAGCTGGACGTCTGTATGCAGTCTTCAAAAAGACATTGCGCCCTATTCGGTCGTGTGTGCTGAGGTCACGTGACAAGAGCGCATGCGCTCCGAGGGCCAGGAAACAATCGCGTTTATTACTCGAGGTCAGTTTGCGGACGCTGTGGAGGTTTTTATGGCCTCTTTCCTTTTCTGTGTCGCTGTTTTTCCGTCCGGGAGTCCAGAACGTGAATATGTGTCCTCCAAACAACCCAAAATAAGAAATAAATTATGCTAAACAAAAAGAGAAAGCGGAAAGAGGGGACGGGTAAGGACCGAAACCGCTTTTACGGTATACTCTTCCGTCGAAATAATATTTTTACGACTGCGGATGTCATCGTCGCCACTGCGCGGTCCTGGTTTTCATCGATCTGGGTTGTGTTTGTTAGGAAGACGTTTTCATTCTCCGCAACGTTTTCATTTGCGTCAAAACGCACGTATGCACTTCCGTTAAAGGGATACTCCGGCGTTATCTTCACAGTCGTCTGTTTGCCTGAAAATTTGCTAAACACACCAACAAACATCGCTCAATTGCTAACTCAGATATTGGGCCGAAATATTTTTTTTTTTTTCTCGCGAAGTCATTGAATTTACAATTTGGTCCTTACTGTGTTTCTCAAAGTGAAAGTATCTACTGGCAACATTAAAAAAAGCGACGTAAGCGACAGGGGTTTACTCTTTGGACTATAGACTTTGTTCCCAACTGATTACAAGCAGCTTCATGATATGAAATGAATGCTTCGAAAGCTCGCTTCAGCACCTGCGCAGCAGCACGAAACAGATGCTCGCCATAGTCCGTTTTTAGGCAGCCCGCTCGACCTGCAAGCCTGCCTTCCCCTGACGCCACGGCGATTAAAAACGCGAGTATATTTGAATTTCGATTTTGGCATCATTTTCACTGGCTGATTTCACAATACCTATTTTGACTTTCGCCATACTATAAATAGCATACCCGAAATGGTAAACACTGGTGATTCCGAAAAGATCGCCGGAGCACCCCTTGAACGAATGACTCGTCTGCGTGTCCGCTCTGACGTATACATTAGGGCAACGAGAACTTAAGAAAGGTAGGGTGCGGCCTATTATAATCGCGCTTCTTGCTTCGCGATTCGTTCTTACGGCGTTCTTACCTTGTGATGCCGCAATCTCATCGGCTTTGGAGGGATAATGAGATGCATGAAACTCGCTACACTCCGAGTTTGTTAATTTGGCAGTGACCACAGTAGTGTGAGAACAGTGGTTCGAATCGATCAATCTAATTACTCGATTCTACGCTGCTAAAGAGAACCGGTTGTCATGGCCTTTCTCCTGCACAATGAAGGCCATGGATGACGCTGCAATATTCGATTCGAACTTCTATCGGTATATCCCCGTGCGCGCAGAAACGGAGGGAAAGGAGGAGACGAGAGAGCCCGCGGGGGGCCGTCAGAACGCCGAACCCTGGTTCGAACGATTAGTGGGTAGACCTAAAGCTAGGCTGTCTTTGTCTTCACCGCACTCGCCGAACGCTTCCGAATGTGAAAGCCGAACGCCAGACGCCGCCGTTCCGCGTTTTACGTGTTTGACGAGCGCAGTGGAGACAAAGGGCAGCCAGGCACGTAGCCAGGATTTTGTTTCGGGGGGGGGGGGGGGGGGGGGGCCCGCCCATGACAAAATGCTGTATGAGGGGGGGAGGGGGGAGAGGAGGTCCCAGCAAAATGGAAAGACTTCGGGGGGGGGGGGGGGGCCGGGCCCCATGGGACCCCCCCCCCCCCCCCCTGGATACGTGTCTGAGGGCAGTCAGCTTTAGATCTACCCACTAATCCCTCCAACCAGAGCTGGACCTTCTGACGTCCCCCCGCGCGCCCTCGGCTCCTCCTCTCCCTCAGTTTCTGCCCGTGTAGGGCTTTGGGACGCGTTCTCGTCTGCCGAATAGCAGACGATGCGCGCATCATTGTCGACAGATCAGTGACTCTACACTCTTTGCGCTTTGGAGATATATATATACGCGCTGGACAAAGCTACGCACGCATGCGTACTCAGATGGCGCGTCTGCGTCGTGCGAAACCGCGTTTGCGAACACACGTTTATAACGCGCGCGTTTGTGGGTGCGCGCATTGCGCTGCGCCGCCATCTTTATGCGTGCGAAGCATGCATTCCGAGAGCAGCCAGCGAAGTTGGTTTCGCTTTTTCTTTTTGTGTCTCTGGATTGCGTTCCGTTTGATTTTTATGCGGTTTCCGAGGAGCGTTAATAATCCCGCTGCGGGTATTGCCGAGTTTTATTTGACGAATTGCATATACGTGTGCGTCTTTCTCCGCCATAAAAACGCGGTTCGTGCGGATCGTCAACTTGGCATGCACGCGGCTCGTCTAGACTTTGTTCGAAGATTTAATGTACCCTGGGTTTATGATCACGCACTCCCGCCGGGCAGCTCTTAAAAAAAAATAAGCGAACGAACAAAGCAAAGAAAGAATAAAACACGAGACAATAGAGAGTTTTAAAGTGAGGGGCCCCAACGCCTACGGGGGGCCCCCAGCAGCTACTCTAAAGCTTTCTAATAGAGTTTTAGAACAGGAGGCACCAAAGCTTTAGAATACAGGGCCCCGAAAGGGGCACTTATTCTAATATTCTCGGATAGAAAGCTTTAGAATAGGGTGCCCTAAAGCTTTGGGTCCAAAGACCAGTTTAAGACATTGCGCAGCGGAGGCGCAATGTTGTTTTTCTTTTGCTATTTATTTTTATACGTTTTTTTTGCGAAATTTAGATAGAAGCCAGAAACGACGATTTTGTGTTTTTCCGGGTAATAAAACGACTAAAGAACGGCGAGCTTTTTTTATATTTATATTTTCGTCACAATTTAGTTTGGGCTTTGTATTTGCCACCATGCCGTTTGTCCAACGTTTCCCATTGCGGCTTTTGAACAAAGGCGTTTTCCACCGGCGTCGGCTGTTTTCGGTCTGAGACCTCGGTGGTTCTTCAGCTCGCATTGGACCGTATTAGCGGGAACCAGGTGCTTGGTCGTAATGGGCAATAAAAGGCCTGCCACTCCGACGATATGTACGCGCCATTTAAGGTCGGCAATTAAAAGAGAGAGGGAGGGAGGGGGACGTACGTACACCTCGAAGAGATGCGCTTGGGCCAACACGGCGCAGTCGTTTGGCGGTTGCCATTACTTTGTCGTCACGTGCGACGGCATTCTCCAGCTCTCGCCGCTTTTAGGAACGCGCACTGCGATTCAAATATCGATGGTGTAGACTGCGCGGCAGTTTTGGAATGAAGTGACTTTAGTGCGCCGTTTCTCTTCCGAGTTGAAACGTGGCGCCGCCAGTGCGCAAATGGCCCTTAAACATTTCCGGTTCTCAATTGGACGGCGGATTATCTAGCATGTGCGGGATCAAATCTACGCGCTCTCTTCGGGGAATGGACGCTTATAGCGCTGTAAGATGTAACTCACTCTTATAGTGAAAGAGTTGAGTGTGCAAAGTTAGGATATATACGAGCACCGGAAGTGTGTCGGGTTAGTCGATAGATGGTGCCACTGAGTTGGAGGCCAAACAAAAAAAAAAAAATGGGCGAATATTGCGCAGTGTTTCTAGCTGTTCGATCGGGGTGGAGGTTTATGGGCAGAGTTTGCAATACGAGCATTCGACGAGGGGATCGAAAGCATTTGAAAGTTATAAGCGTTACAAGCTCCAGTGGTTCGAAAGGAACGTGTTCCTCTTACATTTCAAAAGATAGGAACGTGGCGTTACTTTAATGTTACTCTTGCCGATCTTAATGAAATATTGCATTGGATAATCCGCGGATAAAATAAAACGAGCGAGTAAAAATATCCACTTCGAAATACGTGTCGTGTCGCCACGATCACATATGTTCCAGTTCTTTGTTTTCGATGATTTCAAGGCAGGCACGTAGCCAGGATTTTGTTTCGAGGGGGGCCCGCCCATGACCAAATGCTGTATGAGGGGGAGGGGGGAGAGGAGGTCCCAGCAAAATGGAACATTTCGGGGGGGGGGGGGGGGGCCCGGGCCCCATGGGCCCCCCCCCCCCCCTGGATACGTGCCTGTTTCAAGGACACCACTCTCTCTCTTGCACTACACCCTACCGTCTATTTTACTAAACAATCCTCGTCAGTTTTGGAGCATTGTTAATGGTAAATCATCTCTAGAAATTAACCTTGTGAGTAGTTCTGGTGATGAAATATTGAATAGTGAGTGTGCCAATATTCTTAACACTGTATTTTCCGATGCTTTCACTGTATCTACACCCATCGTTCAGACCCCCCTCGTACCAACATCAAATGTTTTCCCAATGGATCCTATTTTCATAAACTTTGATGGTATAGTAAGCATTATAGAAACCCTTAAAATGTCCTCTTCATGTGGTATAGATGATATCAACAACAAACTTCTAACCAACACCAAGATCTCATCAGCGCTTTTCCTGACTAAAATTTTTCAGCAGTCTCTGGAGACTGGTGTGGTACCCTCCGACTGGAAAATTGGAAAGGTCATTCCAGTCCACAAATCTGAAAGTAAAACGTCTCCACTCAACTACAGACCAATCTCACTCACTTGCATTTCCTGCAAAATTCTCGAGCACATCATCTACAAGCATCTTATCAGTTTCCTGGATTCCTGCGATTACTTCAACCACGTACAGCACGGCTTCCGCAAGCAACTTTCATGTGAGACCCAGCTGCTGTTTCTTACTAACGACCTTTTTCAGAACCTCGACTCCGGCTTTCCTACTAATGCTGTCTTCCTTGATTTCGCCAAGGCTTTTGACAAGGTCCCTCACAATCGCCTTCTGTTCAAACTCTCTTCCTTAAAATTAGATCCTCTCGTTCTGAAATGGATCGAATCTTTTCTTAGCTACCGTTCTCAATTTGTTGTCGCTAACGAAACTCCCTCCTCCTTAGCTCCAGTCTCCTCCGGCGTCCCGCAAGGCTCTGTACTTGGCCCTTTACTCTTTCTAATCTATATTAATTACCTCCCACTTCAACTTTCTTCTTCAATCCGCCTTTTTGCGGATGATTGCGTTGTATATAGACTAATAAAATCTCCTGACGACAACCTGCTACTCCAGAGCAACATTAACAAAATTGCCGACTGGTGCCGTACTTGGCAAATGTCCCTAAATATTAATAAATGCATGCATGTATGTTTCACGCGCTCGTCCTCCCCCCACGTAACAACATTAACACTAAATAACACCGTCCTCCAGGCCACTACCGAATATAAATATCTTGGTGCTTATTTAACTAATAATTTATCCTGGAATGCTCATGTTAATAAGATTATATCCTCAGCTAATCGCTCTCTTGGTTACATTCGGCGTAATTTCAAGACGGCTCCTTCTAACCTCAAAAGACTTCTCTATATTACTCTTGTTCGCCCTAAACTAGAATACGCCTCGTCCATCTGGCATCCCCACCATTCATTTCTCACCAATGCAATAGAGGCAGTCCAAAATCGCGCAGCTCGTTTCATTCTTTCCGATTACTCCCGTTTTTCCAGTGTCACTGAAATGAAATCTCAATTAACCCTCCCTGACCTTTCTCTGCGCCGCGAAATTTCCAGACTTTCCCTCCTGCATAAAGTATACTACTCTCCCTCTTTAAATCAGTCTCTCCTTAGCCCACCCAACTATATTTCTTCAAGACTGGACCACACATGCAAGATTGCCCGACCCAAGACCACATCTACAGCCCACCAGCATTCACTTCTACCCGAAACTATTGTGGACTGGAATGGCCTTCCCGATAACATCGTCACCATCACAGATAACACCAAGTTTCGCCTCGCACTAAACCACCACTCCCCTCTGTAATGCCCCTCGGGGCCCTGAGGGTATTTGTAAATAAAAGAAATAAAAAAATCACAAATTACACATTCAATAATAAAAAAGAAATATGTACTGAATTCGGGTAAAAATGCAGATACACACACACACACACACACACACACACACACACACACACACAAAGAAAGAGGAAGGCCGTTCCTCCTGCCGTTTCCCCGAAAACGTAACAAGTTCCCCTTACAGTTCAGTCGATGCAAGACGGAACGTACAACACTGATCATCAGTTGCAAAGTTTGCTTGACTGTAAAATACACGGTGGATGCTTGGGGTCATCCCATTCGGAGTTGATAGTGTGACATTATTTTCGTTTCCGTGGATGCAAGCAAAATGGATTCGTTTCAAGACCTCATAGTGAGTGAGTGTAGCTGACCAGAGCGACGATTCTGGTCCCGCACCCCACCAATACTCTGTTTTACAAGAGGCACTTTTAGCGAACCTTTACCGTGTTCCGCGTACCGGAGCCTTTGAAGCATATGCTTTTAAGCGTGCGCCCGGGTGATACCATGACCGCGGGGCGCGCGCTTAAAAGCATGCTTCAAAGACATCCGCTAGTGCGGTACGCGGAATACGGTAACGGTTTGCTCAAAGTTCCCATTGCGACGCGCCGCAGCGAACGTATGCAAGCTATCCCAGCCGATCCAGCGCCGTGAACGTGTCATTTGACTATCCTATACCTGTACGCTGCAGCACCACTCCTGAAGTCGACGTGACTCTTACACGGAAATGGATTTGTTTTGACGACTCCTGGTGCCCTCTGCCATTCATCGTAAGGTCAAAGGGAGTGTATAGATGAAGTGGCTCTTAGGAAGGCGCATTTCAGCTGCAGCCTCTCTTCAAATACTAACCAAGATATATTGACGTATGTTTTGCTCGAAATGTGATAGGTCGGAAGGCGTACTAATTGCAAGCAACATATAACAGCACGTCTATTGTTTTCTTTTTTTTTTTTCTTTTTACAAGGTGCACAAGTTTTTGTTTGTTTTCATCGTTTCCGCCTCATTTTAGTGTACGATACCCTAATTCCGGCTTTGTTAACCGTAAAAATAAACTACGTATCGCCGGACGTCCCCCATTCTCCGTTCAAACACAGCGCTATTAGCCCCGTGCGCGACCGAAAGCGTCGCTGTGGTCGGCCTTCCATGATTGGCCGAACGCTGACTATGACGTCGGAAAGGGGATTTATCATCGACGGAAATAAGAGGAATGAAATAACTTTAATTTTGACGGTGTGTGCAGTGTTCCTTTGAGAGCGCAATGATTTCAAGCTTCCACCATGCTAATAACAAACACCATCGAACTTGTTGTTTGCAAGGTAATGACGTCACAAGGGGGAACCACAGGAGGGCGCCACCAAAACTTCTCGCCGCTAATAGCAGCAGTCGAATCCAGATGCTCAAAGTTTGGAAAGTAAGCGTTGCCTCGATCAAAAGTGATAACTGATTTTCTGAAAATTGGAATGGGCAAATGGGGCTCAATTTTCACCATTCTTCCGTAACTGGCACTATAGGCCCGTAGCTCTCAAGTTTTGAGCAGCGCTCCAGGCGAGTTTCAAACATGCATCAATAGGCCAGTAGCTCTCAAGTTTTGAGCAGCGCTCCAGGCGAGCAAAATATAATATTTGGCTCGCGTTTCGAACATGGGTCAATACGCTTCCCCACTACAGTTTTTTCTCCTCCGTTCCATTCTAAGTGTCATCGTAGCAGAGGCTACAAGAGCGAGCTCCGAGCTTTCAGTGTCCCTGCCAAGCACGCGCGCTCGTGCAGTGCAAGCATCTTTCAGGGGAACATGCTTTGGCATGTAGCTTCGGCTTCGCTATCAAGTAAAGTGAAACATACGGGCTCACGGAAGCCATGAAAGAAAGCAATAAAATAATAAATCTGAAAGGAATGTTTAAATGGGACGCTGAGGCCGCGAGCTGAATATTCTTTTTTTATTTTAGTTCTTTTTTTATACGTTTTGTTTATCGCGCGTCTACAGATGCTGACAGACGCTTGTATTCGAACGCTGCACGTGCAAAATCGAACGTTACAGCGCCTCCTGGTGTGCTGCCAGAATAACATGGTCGCGTTTTGCGGACGCGATCGCGCCCCCTGCCCGGGGTAACGGGTCTATACGCTTCCCACTAAGTTTTTTCTACGTCTTCCTTCCAAGTGAGAGCGTAGGCAGAGGCTACAGAGCGAGCGGCGAGTTTCAGCGTCCGCCAAGCACGCGGGCTCGTTCAGTGCTGCAACCGTTCAGGAGGACGCGCTTTGCGAGTGCTTTGGCTTCGCTGTTCACGTAAAGGGAAATAGACGTCCTCGCGGAAGCTGTGAAAGAAAGCAAGATGAAAAGGAATTTTAATGGGACGCTGCGCCCAGTGCAAGCTGCATAATTCGTTCTTTTGTTTTTTTACTTTTTTTAGTCGTTTGTTACCGCACATCTTCAGATGCTGACAGCTCTTGTATTCGAACGGCCTGCAAAATCGCCCGTTACAGCGCCGCCTGGTAGTGCTGCCAGCATAACATGGTCGCGTTTGCGACGCGATCGCCCCCCTTCCCGGGGTAAACGGTCTAGACGCTTCCCCACTTAAGTTTTTCTACTGCATTCCATTCTAAGTGAGAGCGTAGCAGAGGCTACAAGAGCGAGCGGCGAGCTTTCAGCGTCCCTGCCAAGCACGCGGGCTCGTGCAGTGCGAGCACCGTTCAGGAGGACGCGCTTTTGCGAGTGGCTTTGGCTTCGCTGTCACGTAAAGTGAAATATACGTCCTCGCGGAAGCTGTGAAAGAAAGCAAAGATGAAAGGAATGTTTAATGGGACGCTGCGGCCGCAAGCTGCATAATTCTGTTCTTTTGTTTTTTTACTTTTTTTAGTCGTTTTGTTACCGCACATCTACAGATGCTGACAGCTGCTTGTATTCGAACGTGGCACGTGCAAAATCGAACGTTACAGCGCCACACGGATGATGCAGCCAGCATAACCTGGTCGCGTCTTGCGTGAATCTTCAGGACGCGCTCGCGCCCCTTGCCCCAGAGCAACGCGTCTATTTAGCTCCGTGCTTACTCGAGAGCTCTCACAGTCCTCAATTTCCGATTGTAAAAAATTTCAGGAAATCACTTTAAACTTTTTAATGAGATAGTGGTTCGTTCCGAAACGTTGACACCAGGGCCGGCTTGCTAGAACCAGCGTCTCAGCTGAGACTGGGTGAAAGAAAGCACTGCCAAAGCCAGCGCACGAGCTGAGCGGGACTCAAGCTGCGTCTCAAGACGCTCGCGCGCCCCAGCCTTTGCAGTGCTTTCTTTAACCCAGTCTCAGCTGAGACGCTGTTCTAGCAAGGCGGCCCTGGTTCGGACCGCTTGCACTACATATGGATGGAGAATGAGCGTTCTGCGACGCGCTAATTATATTTTGCGTAAAAGGAAAAAAACAAACTCCAGGTTTTTGGGGAACACTTTGTGCGTGTCGTTATAGTCACTGACAAATTTATGAAACGCAGTGCGTGGCCAGCCACGAGTACCTTATATTCGCGCCACAGTCAATGACCTTGCGGCGTTCGTTAGGCGATCTATCTCAGAGCAAGAAGCGCGGGACCAGAATTGGCCAAGCGCTCACTATGGCGTCTTGCAACTAAGACTGCTCAATAAAACGTCCTTGTTTTGCCCATCTCCAGTGCGATGAATTCTACAGGGTCCGATCGAGAAAGGTAAACCCGGAGTTTTAGCTCGCGTAAATAATCTACACACTTCCCAGAAATCTGAAACTTCCGTGAGGAAGTTACCCTAGAGGTGGTTTATGAAATGCATAAATTTAAAGGCATTCTGGATCAAGAGATACAAAAGAAAAACAAAAATTATTTATAAGCCGACGCCCAACTAAGCCTAATTTGTATCGTAGCGATATTTGGGCATGTGTGCGCGAGTAGCATTTATTTCAATAAAATAATTTGTCAGTAAAAAAGAAAACGGTATTGCCTTTCTAACTGACAAGTTATTTTATCCTCGAAATAAATGCTACATGCGCCCGCAAGCTCGAATATCGGTATGATGAAAATTAGGCTGAGGTGGACGTCGGCTCATATATAATTTTAGTTGTTCTTTTGTATTTTTTGATCCGGGAAACGTAACGTGCTCTAAAGGGCTGTTTATACTCCGCCGTTGAGCGCAGTGAACGCAGCGTAGCGCAGAACACGCGCCTTTCATTGGCCGGCAACCAAGAACTCGATATCTGCGACCAACCAGTATCTGTGCGCGCTGCGCTAAACCACGCCCGTCGACGTTACGTTGGAGTATAAACGTACCTTAAATTTCGCATTTTATTACCACCGCTAGGATAACTTTCTCACGGGAGTTTCAGCTTTATGCGAAATGTAGTTTATTTATGCGGGCTAAAAAGCCGTTTTACATTTCTCGGTCGGACTAGAGTGCCTCAATGTCCTTCTGTTTAGGGTGATGCCATCGTTTGTAGTACCCGATGCCGACAGCACGCGCTCACAGGGAAAATACAAAAAAATCGCAGGAAACAAAATGTCGCCGTAGCACAGTCAGCGCCACGAGCGCGTGCAGGAACACGCTCTTTCACGCGCTTGAGAACAAAAAATAAAAATAAGCGTTCGGAACAAAATGGCCAGATGTCATCACCCCAAGCAAAGCGCACATGAAGGCACCCTAGTCGGACACTTGGTGATTGGAGGAATGTCAGACATTCGACGTCTACGGTGTTGGTTTAAGGACGCGATGTCTGCGAGCTTCCACCGTGTATGTTTTCATTTTCTTATTTTTTACATACACCGTCGAAATTGTTTTTGGCAATTAATCGGTAATCCTGGTTGTAACTCCAGAGATAGGAACCAGAAGTGGGGAGCCATCATTAAGAGAATCCTTCACTTTCAAAAAGAAAAAAAATCGCGACATCCCTGTCATCTATTCTGAATCATGTAATCGCGACAATTCGTTCATGCTCACTGGCGATAAGCTGCGACACAAGACTCCCCCCTCCCCTCTCCCCCTTCTTTCTCTCACTGTTCCCGTCATGTCGGTGGAGAGCGTATTATTCGACGCGCGGGTCGAACATGTCGCATCACTGCGCACTCCAGCGAATCCGGCCTCCCTTATAGAACGTTTTCCCTCCTCAATTCTTTACTTTAGTTTTTTTATTTAAAGGCTAGTTCTTTGAGGGCCTTTTTTTTTCTAAATATCGCTTCCTCTTCATTTCTTTTATGATCTCGTTCCCGTACAACACATGTTGCGGTTGCGTGTGTGCAACATTGTGCTCTATGATGCCTACTTCAATGAATAGACTGACGTGAAGGGCAGACGAAAAAAAAACTAATAATGAGAGGGATGAAAGAAAAAAAAAAGATACGTGTGCCCACTCATGCGAAATTGCCAAACACGAATCTTGGTGAACATGTCGAAAGAAAGAGGAACTGAGAGAAAGAATGAGAGTTAGATATATACATATATAAAGAGAGAGAGAGAGTGAGAAAGAGGGCTGGAAAGCGGCCATTTTGACGGTTGATCGCATTTTAGGTTTCAGGACTCTGAAGAGAGCAAGTTGTGAGTCTGTTCGTTTCAACGTTTCAACCTTGTCTCATTTATGTTTGGGGGACTAGGGAATGGAAATGGTTTAGGGGGGGGGGGGGGTGAACAGAATAAAACATAAACAAAATAAAAGGTAGGTGAAGACGGAAAAAACAAAATTCTGCAATGGGATTTCGGAAATCGAATAAAACGCTTCGTGAAACGCGACAGATATTTCTGTTTCTTTCTTCTTTCTTGAGGGCTGAGGTCGGCGATGCACGAGGTGCTTCCAAATCTGATGCCGGTGGTTTTTCCCTCTTGGACACAAAACGAGTCTCCTTCTGGGCTTTTGAGTTCGATGTTTGCGGACGGCTGGTTTGAGACGGGGTGCTGTAGGCCAGACGCGTTCTCGCTCTCTCTCTTTTTTAAAATTTTTTTTTATGTGCGTATGTTTCTGCAATGTGGCGTGGGAGTTTAGACCGCTCTCCTTTTCGACCTTCGTAAGAATCCGGGGTTCCTTGACCCGTTATCGTTACACATAGGGTCTATTTTTTAGTCGTTCCAGATATTTTGTGATTTAATGCAACTTGCGTTAAGTCGCATTCAGACTGCTAATGCATTATACAAAAGACCATCTGCAGACCCTGTCCGAGGCGTTCCTTGTATGACGGTCCTCTTACAATGGTCGCACGAAAAATGTCTTGAGACATGACCGAAGCATGCATATTGTCAGGAATGAAGGCGTCGAGACGATGAACAGTGAACTAAAAGCGAAGGTTTAATCGGCGAACTTGTGGCCAAACAAAACAAAAGACGAGCGTCGAGACAACAGAAAAGCGTGCTGCGATTTGGTGGCGTAACATAAAGCGAGAGCGAGACTGACTCGACAAGGTCGCGGGCCGCTCCTAATCTAGTGTGCGTCCTCATCCCGAAAATTCGGCAAAGAAGGTTCGAGCATCGAGCGTTTGGGGTGAGAATGAACAGGCACTTTCGAGAACTAGAAACTAGGGAGAAATGATAAAATTTACGCCCGAGTAAGAATACACGGGAGTCTTCTAGAACTCCGTAACCCAGCGTTGCTTTGTTCGGCCCTGCGCGCGGCAATATGTAGGAAGAAAACGCGATTCGATGATGCTTCAGGCGTGTCCGCAGAGAATTCTGTCATCATGTGTGCAGGGAAATTTCCTGTCTTTTGTGCGATGGAAGAGAGCAGCTGTTGGGCTCTTTTATCTTTGCTGTCAAGTGGCTGTCCGTGACAGCCACTGAAAAAGGGGCAAAATTGGTTAATTAGTTTGTTACCTAAATAGTTTTCATCAACTTTTTAGTCTTATTTTCGGGGGTATACGAAGAATGGACGCTCATCCTTGATGCGGTGGGTCCGTGCTGTAGATTTGGCACGGCTGCAAACCGAAACCAAACGGGCAAAGAGCGACTCTATATATTCGCGGGCGGCTTTACTCGGGGAGCGGTCGAAGCGAGGCCCCTGTATACAGGGGCCTTAGGTCGAAGGGGGCGAAGGCATCGACATCTCCGGCGCTCTTTGCCGCTCAGTTGTCCACCGTCGGAAGCCAGCATTTTGAGCGAAAGTGTCGGTTGGTAAACGCAACGCCTTCGGTAGTTATTCTGCGAAGAAAGACTTTGTTATCTAGATTTGTTTTCGAGCGCAGCTTGGCAGTACGCTATGAATAATTCTAATGATGCTTCAAGCACGAAAAAGAATTCTATCGTGCTTTTCGGTACCGTGTCCCCCTCTCGGAATTTCTTTTCTTCCCAGCCTATTTTCTGGTAAACGTTCCTTCTTCAGAAAGGTGCAAAACGAAGTTGGATACAAGTGTCGCTTTGACAGTGACAAACAACCGCGCGCCCTTTTCACGAAGACCCACCCCGCAGACGCACATGAAAGTGGAAGAAATCGACTCGAATCGTGTTCTTTCTTAGTCGCAGTTAGTAGGAACCATCCCCCAAAATTTCCCGAAGTTTCGAGTCGTGTCTGCGGTCTCGTCGTGCTTTTGTACTTTTCTTAGATCCCGGCTCTATTGATCTCGATACATTTCTCAAGAGTGCGTCACAGCCCGTAAACGGCGTTGAAACCGCATTCACGCTCCGCTGAGTCGTTTTACTGCACACTAGTTTTGTACCCCAGTATTTTATTACTGGGTTACAATTATTATTTTCGTTTCCTCCGTCTCCTTCGCGGCATCGCAGCACGGCCTTTGTCAGAGAGCGCGCGCACGTTGCCAGACCGCGCAGGCCTCACAAAGCCGACAAGCTCGACTGGCAACCTTGACTCGCGCTTGCGCGCTCACACACACACTACAGACTTACATGTTTCCTCCCTCGGTGGTCCAATGGCGGCTCCCTACGCGGTCCCATTGGAACTCAAGATGGCGTGAAATCGCTTGTGAACCGCAGCCCCCGATGCATGCATACAACGTGAACCCTACTTTTTCGACCTGAAAGCCCACATTTTTTTTTTCTTTTTCTGTCGTACGCGTTCGTACGCGCTGCTCATGTGATGAGAGGGGACACGCAGAACGTAGCCGCTGCTGCTTCGGCGACAGTTTCGATTCGTTGCGCAAGCGCAGTATGAGGTCAGGTTGGCGATCTCCAATCAACAATGCGCAGGCGAGAACAATCCACAGCAGGGCCGGGGAACGCGATGTCGCTCCATGGAATGGGGACACGGGCTCTGGCGACGTTTGTTGCGGCCGCGCTCGACTGGACGTCAAAGATACGTCGAAGTGGGGACGAAAGGACGACGATCACCAAGATGAAGTTTCACGAGGGGATGGGGAGAGGATAAAGGGAGAGCCGTAGGGAAGGCTCTAACTTGCCTAATCCCTAATCCCATAGCCCTATGGATTAGAGGGATGTCGGAGCGCTGCGGCCGGTGAGTTTAATAGACCGCCGTCTTTGAATGGCCGGCTGCGTGTTGTTGTGCTGGATGTAATGAAGTGCTTGCCTCGTGGCAATAGAGCGGACACTCTTTTTTTTCTTTCTTTTCTTCTCGTGGTAAGGTGTCGATTCAATTAAACTCGTACGGTTTACAATCGATGAGGGGAGGAAGCATTGGTTGCATTTTCTGGGGAGGGCTGTTAACGCTGAGCGATTGAGTTCATATGGCCAAAGCAACGACACACTGACTTTTTTTTTTTTTTTGGGGGGGGGGGGCACAATTTTGCCTGTTGTTTTTGTTGCTTTTCATGCATAAAAACAGTGCTGTACTACATGATGACTTTTTTGTCTGGTGTCGTTTAACAAAAGCGCAGTCCTTTTCTACGCTGAATGAAAAGGACTGCATTACTTACGCTTAAGTGTTCCCATAAGAAATTGTCGGAACAAAAGGACACGTTTAACAGACGGCCTCGCGCGCGGTGAATGATGTAGGGTGTAGTTTACAGATGCGCTTCTGGGCACAACTATAAATTGAATGGCCATCAATTGGCCGTGTTTGATATCGGTTTGTGTTAGAAGTAGACATATGCTTTACTAGGGTGCTTTGAAACGTTGGTAGGTGGCGCTTGTTTCTATGGACTACAATACTTTTACTTTAGTTGACTACGCTGTCTCACAAGACGCAAATGACCCTCGCTTTCCCTTTGTAAAGTGGACAACGAGATGAACAACCATAGCCTCCTCTATACTGACAAAGCCTGTCAGATCGCCACGAGACGCGGCCGCCGAAAGTGCAAAGGTACAGCGGCAGACAACGGATGAGAGGAGAGTCATGTAACGGGCGCCCCGCTGCGGCGAGACGCCGAAACACACTTCTCCCGAACGATGGAATGTCCGCTCGTGCTCCTCGCGTTCCTGCGCTACCGCTTCTTTTCTCGTCGCGTTTGAAAACCATGTTTGGGGTCCTCGCCGCTGCAAACGCTGTGCGCTGAATACCAGGTTCCCCGAGAAATGCTCTGAGCTAACAGATCCTCGCCCTCCAAATCTGCGACCGGGACACTCGATAGCTCCGTCGTCGAACTGCCAGGCTTTGTGAGTATAGAGGTGGCTACGGAACAACCTAAGATGAAGAATTGGGAGAGTTGGCTATTTATACTCATATCAGCCTCAAATTCATCTTAGTCTCAGCCAAAAATTATAAAGGCTGAGAGCATTGTGAAGCCGGACGAAAAATGTGTTTGAAAACCTTTCCGAGAAAGTCTTGTTTTACAAAGCAGCAAAAAGAAAAACGGTTTATGTACAAACCGCGCAAAAAAAAAAATAAGACCAAATAGGACACTGAGTTAATAATCAGCGCTTAGTGAGCGGCCCCTTTTTACTGGTGTGCGCGTTTCAGTGTGAATTGTTCTTGAGCGCTGTAAAATATACACATGAACAAGAGTGTATGAACAAAGAAGCTCTTGAATTTGCCACTGCCCTTCCGAGCGCTGTCTAGCTTATTTTTTCATTTCTTATAAAACACAGAATGAAAAATATATTGTTCATGCAGTGCATCTATAGACCCTTTTGCTGCTTACAAAAGCATGAGCCGCTGCTTGCGTCCTAAGCAACTTCCGGTCACTCCTTCTTTGCAAGCCTGTCGAGCTTGCTTATGTCACCAATGCTAGGAAGCATAAATGCTACATGAACAACAAAGTTGGGGATTTAACGAGGGCCTTCGGCTGTACAATTAACGTCTTGAAGGAGGCAAGTTGGTTTACAAGAATATTCTAGAACTTTTAACAGACCTCGCGCTTCTTCGTTCTTTTAGCGTTCACCTGAAGAATTAGTGGTTAAACGTTTCATCGACATTTCAAGCAGCTGTGTTAAGGCGGGCTTTGTTCATTCTTTTTATGAACCGGAATTTCTCTGGGACGTCAAAGACTGGAGCCCCGCCTGGTGGCCTTTGCCATGAATGGCGGCGAGGTGTTTTGGTGTCGCCCCCTTTTGGTTCCCTCTCGTGGCGTCATTAGCTTGCGAATATCAAGTTCGATGGAGTTCATAATGAGCAAGGTGAAAGCTTGAAATCATTGCGCTTTGATACCAACACTGCCAACACCGTCAAAATTGAAATTTGTACATTCCTCTCATTTCCGTCGGTGAGAGATCCTTTGCTGAGGTCATAGTCAGCATTCGGCCAATCGTGGATGGCCGATCACAGCGGCGCTTTCGATCGCTCACGTCGCCAATAGAGCAACGTTACTAGATCAGCTCAGTTGACAAGCTCCGCATTAGCCGCGCTTCTTAATTATAGCCGGCCCCCTCCGTTCGCGCGAGCGTGGTAGCGCTGTCGTCGCAGCCCGCCCCGTCCGCAAGGTCGGCCAAGCTCGGGGCAAGCTCGGGACGCTGGCTTTTCGTTCCGAAATCAGGTGGTCGGCGGCCTTTGCGCACTTCTTTTTAAGAAATGGACTCTGCAAGTATATTCGACTGCAGTCATGATTGTAATTATACACGCTAACGATTTCTTCGATTTTTACTCTATAATTAATCGGATAGCTGCATGGGTGCCTAGCTTTGCGTCGGGCTTCCAAGTGAGATTCTCGGAAGCCAGACGCGGGGGATATATGTTATAGTTGATGTCTCTCATATTCGTGTATGACCAGCGTCCAGAAACCGGGGCTCGCGTGCGCTGTCAGCACCGTATGCAGTTCTCGATAAAAGCTCCCACTTGTCTCAAGAAAACAAACAATATGCGTGTTCTGCCTTTTATTTGTAACCACAACAAATCTTCGGCAAGGGTAAAACTGCAGATGAATACTGTGCAACGTTTATTTCTTTTTGAATGGAAAAAATCGCGAGCAGAATGCAAAACACCAAGACTGAAAATTCCTGTAGTTGGCGATCACAGGACCCGAGCTTCCTCGTCTGCTACTGGCACCATCTCCGTCATCTCTCGATTGATGTATCTTGCGTAGAAGGGCATTTGCGTTACAACGAAGAGGCATTGCAGTTTTCAAAAGTGGTCTTTGCACCCCAGCCTTCCGATGTCGCATTCTCAGGCTAGCTAAAATGTCTTTATTTTGGCTTGAAATAGCTCCCAGAAACGTCACAAGATCAATAAAACAACATTATATTTATGGACAACTACAATGTTAAGAAAATAGTTGTTAACATAAAGCGAATTTAAATTAACGCGCGCTTATAAACACGTCAACAAGCATGTTGATGTCAGGCACATGCTTCATGCATACGCTTACACAAAGGAACTCGTTTCACATAGTGAATGAGGCTGTCTCACAATTCGAGCACTGTTGCCGCGAAGCTGTAGCAGGCACACTAAAATAACGGTTCTAATATCTATCGTACGTTCACACGTAAATCTCAAAATATACACACGAATCCGCGCTGATCAGCTGATCGGAAGTGATGTCTTGAAATTCATACTTATACACGTCCTCGAAATGACACGCACACGCAAGGGAGCGAGGTTGTCACGCACGTAAAGAAAACACGAGAGGAATAACTCAGTTGTTTTCACCAGCAGCAGGCCTTGACGTAGCCGAATACAAATACAAAAACAGCTCGATTCTTACAAATGACGAAGACGTCTTCAAATTGTCATTCTTTTCCTAATGCGGCTTTGGTATGTATGCAGCAGTTTACGCTTGAACTTCTTACACGGACACAGAACACCAGAAGAAGGAAGTTCACGGGATTTTAGTCCGCAATCGACCAGAACAAAACGGTTCATGTGCCGGAAACTACGAACGATAGACGCAGCCATTTTTCCGAGCTGCTTGCCTTGGTGACGAATGTCGGAAAACAGC
The DNA here is from genome assembly GCA_013358835.2 of Ixodes persulcatus. Lineage (NCBI taxonomy): Eukaryota > Metazoa > Arthropoda > Arachnida > Ixodida > Ixodidae > Ixodes > Ixodes persulcatus. Next base: position 877,862 of record JABSTQ010009236.1, read on the forward strand.
CAAAACTAAGAAGGCCCGGCGGACGTAAATTTAGCTCAAAAGTCCCAGGAAGTTTTGTCTCAATCCGGAAATTATCACACTGGCAACAGTCCTTAGAGATACAATTGTACGAACCCACACAAAAACGATGTTTCACGGCGTATCCAGTCAGACCGAACGGGTCGGGCGGGCTTAGACACGAGCGCCGCTACGCGGCAGTAAATGGCAGCGCGTCGCTTCTTTCTCCGAGCTTGTCAACTTCTCCGATCCAGTAACGTTGCCAATAGAGGGACCCATTTCGAAAATGTGCCCTAGAGCAACTAAATGAGCTGCGCTTAGAGTATCGGCCAACGTTACTAAAACACTCAGTTGGGAAACTGCCATAGAGACTGCCCTGAAAAAGTGTCCCCGATCTGTCCTCGCGAACCGAGCTAATGGCGAACACGACGCCGCCATTTCTCCCGCAGCGGCCACTCGAGGAACCGCACGTTACTTCCATTTTGAATATAATCGGCCAGAACAGATACAGTGGAAGAGGTTACAGAGGTGCCACCACCTTCTCCCCAGCGGACGCGCCGCGTCTTAATAACCGAAGTTAAAATGCACCTAGGTCGGGACGTGCTACCTGAAAGCGCCGCTGAGGCATGGTCGTATAAAAACAATATTAAATATGCCGCAAAACCTTGCAAACTAAAGATTTTAAAAACATCACGCGCCCTTCATTTTGTACTAATCTCTAATAAATATCATACAAAAAAAGTATTTTTCGTTTGTTTTTACGCAAAAACATGCTTTATAAAAGCTCAAGGTGACCACAGTACAGACAAATGATAAAGAGTGGCGCTGTTATCGCATTTAGCTCGGTCTCGGTGGACGCCAGCGGCCCAGGTTTCGACGGCGAGTTTCCCAACTGAGTATTCTAGTAACGTTGGTATCGGCACTTCGTTCCTCGACAATGGTGTGGGTGCCGCCATTTTGTGCGTGTGCAGAGTAGACGCAACTGCCGATCGTCATGATTCAAAAGTGCGACCTCCTCAGCATTAGATTCGGTGTTAGGGAGGTCATGTAATATTGCTTTGCTCTGCCGCGAACTGTCTAAACATTTCTGGAGGACGGAAAAGCGTTTCCTGTGATTTCAGATAAAGCTTCAGATAAGTGGCAACCATGATTTTAAGCCACAATATGACCAAGTGTCGTTACTCTGAAGCGTAGCTTATTTCATGGCACAAGTGGGCCCTCTGCGGGAAGCGGTCGAATCTCTGTAGGTTGGGGGACGCAAAAGACACTGCCACTATTGTAACCCTAGAACCTCCACCAACGCCACTTCATTCCTGCAGCTTATGTTTAGAATATCACGTTATGTTGTGCCGCCTGTTCCGCCATTGTGCAGTGCTTCAGACATTTTAACACTACGCGCGGGACTTTCGAAAGCGGTCTATTCTTGAAAGTAGATAGTGAGATAATGAGCTTCCCAGCACATGCAGAGATGCTCGTGGACGAGAAGCCGTAAAGAATTAAAAAAATCTACGCGTTTTATTTTTGATCGATTATACTTAGAGCCACCAAATAAGGTATGCTCAGAGTACCGGCACTCCATTCGCCAATTGTCTTATGGGCGCCGCCATTTTGGTGCTTAGTGAAGAGCGGGAGCAAATGGGGATTGTTCCGATTAAAAATATTACTTGATAAGCTGGATACGAGCTGTGCATGGGGCCGGGCCAACCCAAAAAGCCCGGGCCCGGGCCGGGTAGCACGGATTGTTTCCGCTCTCGGACCGGGTCCGGGCCGTGTGGCACGGGATATTTCTGGGCCCGGGCCGTGCTCGGGCAATGGTGTAGACAACATGCTTGGGTGTTGTCACTTTCCTCGGTCGCGCTCACTTTTTTTTTTTTTTTTTTAGCTCTTCTGGGGGACGGAAAGGTGACGGTTTCCTGTGATTTCAGATAAAGCTGAGATAACTAGCAACAATGATCTTGAGCACCGAGGTGGCTGCAGTGTCATTTTCTGAAGTGTGGCTTAGGTGCTCTAGTTCTATACTCCGACCGAGAGATGGATGTGATAGGGGTTGAGATTGTACAAGTATATTTCGGCTCGGATCCGACAAACGCGCAACGTGTCAGCTGTTTGACATGCCAGCTTTAACGAAGCTTCTTCTCGCGTGTCTCATTCTCATCGGCTGCTGAGTGATAATAATAAAATATTCGGGACTCGTAACGTCCCGAGTTTACCGCATTCGCTCGAGTATTAGCCGCGCTGTTTATGAACAAAGCCTCCGGGTCTCCTTTCCCGCGGAGCACGGAGACAGAGAATCACCTTGATCGGCAGAAAAATGGCTGCGATTTACGGGACAGAGGTAACATCTTCACGCGAAAGTGTTATCTGCTCAGATCGCCCCTTTACGTAGAATTCTGTTCTCGACATCGTTATTTACGGCGTTTTTTGTGCAGAACGCGATGATTGTCTGTGTGTCTGTTCCGCAGGAAAATAGAGGCAAGGGCCTTGTTTAAAAGTAGTGCGGCTATTACTTGAGCGAATACGGTATTTTGTTGTAAGCATGGAGGTGCACTCGCGGTCAACTTTCTGTGGCAATCCGAAGAGGGGAGGAAAGCGCGTGTACGGCGGTTGGTGCACCCTCTCCCCTATTGCATGCATTGACTGCATTGCCACAGAAAGCTGACCGCGAGTATAGGAAGCTTCTCGCTGTGGCATGACGCCACCATAGCTGAAGCGAGAAGTGTGGAGGGACACATTCCCAACGATGACCAAAACCACAGTCGTTTTGGAGACCCTCGGGTGCCCGAACAACGGAGCGACAAACATTAACACAATAAGCACCGCCCTGCTTACGCCGTCAGTGTCACAATAATCAATCATCGATGTGAAAAATAAAAATAAAAAGTTGTTTTTGATAAATGCGAGAAAATTCGGGAATAGTGAATGTAAAAAAAAGTTCGAAGAAAGTGTGGAGTCAAAGATAGGAGCAGTCTGGGGTGTTTCACAGGCAGAGTCAGATCCGGGTCATAAAGCCGGTCGGTTTTATTTTGGGGGGTTATCATGAAGAGTTTTATAGTGTTTGCGAAAACGCAAAAGAAAGGAAAAGAAACAGCGGAAAAGAAATCCGCGAATCCAACAGCAACAGGACGTTTGGAAGCCGTCATAACTCAGTTAAGAACCGAGAGTCCAGAAGAAGCTTTAAACGAGTAATGTTTACGAACTTAGAGGGCGCGCTCGATCGTGCCTGCTCTAGTAAGAAAATAATAATAACAACGATAAAAATATATTGGCTGGTATGTAGCCTACGACGAACTTTTATCTTCTGCTGCTTTATTTCATCCTCGGACGAATAACAAGTCGGTTTAATAGACGGCACCATTTTTTTTTTCTCTAAGCAAACTAAACGTAAGACTCGCCGAAAACGCGACAAGGAGAGAGAAGAAAATAATATTTCGCGAAGCACGAACACGAAGATGCGCAAAGAGGGAAAGAGAAAGAAACTATGAGCGTGTATGTGTGTGTGTGTGTGTGCGTGTTTGCGTGTGTGTTTGTTTGTGTCTGCCCGTGTGCGTGTATGTGTGCGTGTGAGAGAGAAAGAAAGAGAGAGTGAGAAAGAGAAAGAGAGAGAGGGAGGTTGGGGTTGAGAAAGAGACGGTTGTATCCGGGTCGGCCATTTACAACGGTTGTGTGCGCGACCCAGACGAACGTACAGAGGCTTTAAGAGCAAACAACGCACTGAAAAAAAAAAGCTATAAAACAGAAAACCTTATTTTACGACTCCAGCCATACAACGCGCAGAAGACGAAGCAGATCTCGTGTCTCGTACATCCGTCGGTTTTCACGAAGGGCTTAGTTGAGACGGGGAGCGTCCGATACTTTACGAATGAAGGCGGCTCAATCTAAGGGTGTAAAAAAATAAAGCGAGACCCGGTCCACTGACTTGGGAGTCTAATCTAAAGCACGGTCTCAAGTGAAAATCTCAATCTTTAACGACGTCGGTACGAAATGAAAGAGCGGTATTACTCTTTTACTATGCGGTGGGCGAATGTCCGGCGTTTGGAGTGACGATCGATACCTGGCTTGGTAACTGCCTGGAGAGGGTTCTCAAACACGCGTAGGTCGGTGCCAGTGTACAGCTACTGAATGACCCCCAGATTGTGAATGGACACGGTCACCCTAAGATCCCTGAATGAAAAAGTAGCGACATTTCGCTTTTTCTTCGGCGCGATCGCTCTTCTATTTTTTAAAGCGGAGCTGTTAAAGGCTAGTTTCCCCAGTATCGTGTCCGCCAGCAAACAAATGATGACACCAAACTTTGGACAGCTACCGCCATCCATGAGCGACGGCGGCAACCAGAGAACCAGCTTGCCGGTTTTCTGGTTGCCGCCATCGCTCATAGATGGCGGCAACCATTTCAGACTTTCCACTCTGGCTTGCCGACTTACGGCGGGCCGTTACTTCATTCCCACAATAGTACAGCTTCGCAGGTCTTCCTTCTTCACCAGAATGGGAAAGGCTGAGAGTTGTTTTGTTGTTGTTTTCTGTTTTCTTGCAGTGGCCATTACTATGATTGTTCCAGGATAGTAGGGGGTAATTATATAGACTCGGTTTATTCGCAAGTCAGAGTCCCACGCTACGATCGGGTGCAAACAATCCAACAGCGCTAAGAGCGTATCATCGTGGCACTATAGTCGTCTCCCTTCGCTAGCTATAACTGGCGCAACCAATTACACACAGTGAATACGCCGTCATCCTGCGCTTTTAACACAAAATGTGTATTAGCAGCCGATTTCGTAAAGTTTTGTGACATTTGACTATAACAGTCGGCTGTAACGGCCGGCTGTTACGGAAAACCGACATCGAAAAGCTTTACGCCAATTAAAAAAAAAACAAGCAAACCCCTTTAATTTTACGGCAGGATTTGAAGCCACCACCTCGAGAATGTGAGAATGTGGGCGCGACCGCGAAGCGCGGTCACGCGCTTCGCGGCCTTTCCTATCATGCCGCGCCATCTCACGGCGTTGGTCAGAAGCGGGAGCACATCTTCGGTAGGCGGTGCCGTTCGGACGGCCCTTCTATTCTTCCCTTGAAGGCCTCTCACGCATTATGCACTTACCAGTGTTTGTCAGCATGACAAAACTGGTGTAAGGTTTTTAGTATGATCGGTTTAATGTGTGACGATATATATATATATATATATATATATATATATATATATATATATTACGGTCGAAGCCAAGTGTACGCCGAACGCTAACGCACCTTTCCTGCCCAATCCGTGCCCAGAGGGCGTGCCCGCCCTAAGAATGGTGGATTCGGATATTCGGCGGGGCAGCTACTTGATAGCACGCACTTTTAAAAAAAAAGTATCTATTAGCGTTGATTCACTCGATAGTATACAGTTGTTACCGACATAAGCAGCGGAGACTGATCGCCCTGCAGCCCTTTCGAAAGTATAAAATTGCGCAATTTACCTAAGGATGCAATACCTATTTACGTTATCTATTCATGTTATTTGCGTACAATAACTTAGTTTTTTTTTTTCCTTCCGGTTTTATACTCCTTGTAAAATTACGTACGCTTCAGCAGCGATAGGTTATTTTATAATACGTATTTCTTTTGTGTTTTCGCAATTAAAAAAAAACCAAAAAACTGTACAGTTGTAATTGGATCGAGGTAGAAGATAAAATCACTCGATCCGTTCCCCGCTCGCGCAGTCTGCTAGTTGTCGCAGCAACCCGTGCAATACTTACTACCTTCGGAATGGACGCGGCTCTGTTGAACGGAGATAGAATGGGACATTAAGCATTCCCCGGTCCGCTTACCGTCGTTAACCCTAGTCTTCTTCTCCCCTCGGCGTACGAGAGAGGCTCGTAGCTCTCTTCGCGTCGACGTTCGCGAGTTTACAACGCCATTTCCAAGGTTTAAGGACGACGGTCCGACAGCGGGGGGAACATGCGTCTTCGTTTCCATTGGTCCGTAATCAACATTCGGTCGCCAATTAAACGTGTCGCTGAGGCGAGGCTCTTTTATGGCGTCGGCACGGGACGGACGGACGGACCGGCAATTAGCGGTGACGCTAACGCTAATATTTAGGTTCTAGCACAAGCATTATCGTGAAGGCTGGTTCACGAATGTGTGTTTGAATGCAAACGAGGGCAGTTTTAAAGCACGAAATGCTTTTCGTCGGAACCACTTCAATCCCAAAGTGTTGTCTGTCCATTCGTCCGTCCGTCCGCGCATTTCCAGCTAAATTTAGCCGGAAACCTAAACTACTGTTTAGGTCACGTGATGTCAATTGACGTGAAGCGACCTGACGTCACCTAACCTGACATAACGTTACCTGGTGACGCGTGGCCTACGCGCGAATTTGGTTCCCCCGCTAAATTTAACTGGAAATTGATGTCGTATGACCTCACGTGACGTGATATAAACCCGAATTCAGTTTCCCCGCTAAAGTTAGCGAAAACATTGACCTAACTTGACGTTGCGACCCCTACCAATTCTGAATTTGGCGAAGAAATCGATGCCACGCGACCTAAGCACCTTCAGTTTCCCCGCTAAATTTACCGGGGAAATCGACATCCCGTGACCTGACGACACGTGACACAACAATAACATTTTCCCATTAAATCTAGCACGAAAATGACGTCCCGAGATCTATACACCCACTTATTTTCTCCGCTAAATTTCCCCGCTGAATTGGGAAAATAGAGAAAAATAAAGTTTTTTCTTCACTCCCCGAGACGACGGTCTAATGCCTTCCAAATGATTTTAAACAGTCGCGTGTTAAATATTTCACTTAATTCTTTATTGAACTTCGGAGATAAAAGTTACTTACGATGTTTTAACTACTTGGCATCGGTTGCGACAAAATAACTGTCTGGCACACTGGCATCATCTACTAAAGGGCTGTCCAAAAAGGGCACAGGAGATGCCGCAAACGTCAAGAAAAACGCGTACGCTTCGTGAAGTGCGGAAGTTGCGGTGGGCGCGTACATTTCCAGCTTTCAGTGAAAGCCGAGCAAAACATCATGGCTTTCCTTCTCGCCTCCTCGATGTCGTACCCTCCCCTTTATTATTTTTTTGTGTGTGTTTCGGGAGACTGGAAATTGACAGCAAACAGTGGAGGCCTCGATGACCGCCCTCAGATCGCGTGTGAGTGACTGTCCGGACCCAGGTGATGAGCACGCTCTAAGATTCTTGCGAAAGAAGACCGAAACCAGAGAACGAAATTCCACTTCCGGTACAGCAACTGCCGTGACGGCGGAAGAGGCACCCTGTTTTGGAACAGGCCTTAACAGGTAGCCTTGGTACACTCGATCATCGTCATCAGCATCATATTTTTATTTCTGTTCCCATAAACAACAATTGTCTCTAATGATGCACAACCTATCAGAATGGAAAACGTGCCGAAGGAAACAAAATTTACATCCTAATCTGGGTTTAACAAGACTGACGGTTTTGAGCTATTTACGATATCGAATGTACGCTCAGCCTATGAGACCGTCGCCGTCGCGCTTGGCACTGTCAAGGCTATTTCGAAGAAACAATAAAAAAATGACGCTTAAAAAAAATAATAAAAGGACATATACGCAGATAAAGAGCGTTTCAGAGACACTCGATAGATGGCGCCAGTGTGCTCTCTCGTCGTGAGCGGTGACGATCGGTTGCAACACACTCGCTGACACTCAAACGCAAATTTGTTGAACCAGCCTCGGAGCCGCGGTCACAAAGACGCTTTACACACGCGCCAGACTACGGCCGCCATTGCCGACCTTCTCTTGTCTTTCCGAGACACCGAGCCCCTGAAGCGGGCGTTGATGAGCCTGCACAAAGGACAATGCTGGGCAGAAGGACACAGGAGAATCTAAAATGGCAGTAACCTGGCGTGCTATGGTAATGATGAATTGAAAAAAAAAAAAAAAAAACGGAATAAAAGGAAACAACAACGAAAGGTAGGTTATAGCGGCGCCAGTGGCGTACCAACTTGTTTTTGAGTGGGGAGGGGGGGGGCAAACCAGACCCCCCCCCTCCCAGGCCAGGGGGGGGGGCAAACCAGGCCCCCCCCCCTCCCAGGCCAGGGGGGGGGGGGCAGCGCCCCCCTTGTCCCCCCGGTTGGTACGCCCATGAGCGGCGCCCATATGCCCAGCTGCTGCAAAGCGTCCTTACTCCGTTTCGCCTTACGCTGTACCGCAGAAAAGGCTAGAAGCGCGAGCTCATAGCGTTGACCGAACTTCTGCCGCTGAGATGTGCCCCGGAGCAAACTACCTGAGCCTTGTTTCTTCCTTTCACTGTCCTCTCGCATTAATAATAAAAAATAAAAATAAAAGCTGTCGGCAGACATGATCGAAGCACCTATGAAGCAAGCGTGCTTCGAGCATGCTGAGGCGGGTCCGCAGATAATTCAGTCACTCCGTCTGCTGCGTGCACCGTGTCCTTTGTATGACGTGCAGGAGTGGTGTGACTGCGGTTTAATGCCGTTCACGCCAGATTGGAATTCGTCCGGAAGTGTATCGAAAACGCACCTCGTTTTCATCAGTTATCGCTATCAGAATCCCTTTCCCAATTTTTGTACTGTTTTAATGAGAAAGCATTAACTGTCCCACTGAGCGAAGCCGGCGTTGTCTGTAACCGTCTGTAGCAGCGAAACGGCAGTTAAATTCCCATCGGACATAAGCACAGCAATGCAGATGCTTTGTCACGCAAGCCGGCGGGGCGCTCAAAGTCAAAACGGACGCGCCCCAGAAAAAAGAAAAAAAAGAAAAAAAAAAAACAGCAACGCAGATGCATTGTGACGGGTTCGCCGCGCCTGCGCATTGGGGGAGCTTAATGTCACAGCCGCAGTGCCGTCTGCGATAGGAAGACGTGGCGCTCTGCCTGTAGGGTTGCGCTCCGTGTAGAAATGCTTTCGCATTCCTACACGTAACCAGTTTTAAGTGTCCTGTAATATTTTTCTTCCAGCGCAATGTGAGATCGCGGTTGCCTAAAATGTTTCGTTCTCAGTTTACTCTTCATCCGCTTCCAGCTTGGCAGTCGCGGTAACAAAAGAGAGCTTTAACCCGCACTTACACTTCTCGTGCGTTATGCAAAAGGCACGCTGTTCGTTGCAGACACGATGAGGGAATGGTCTCATTTAAATATTCAGCGCCATCTGGTGACTGAAAAAGCAGTTCGCATTCTACAAGCTAATGCTGGTCATGGAACTATTTCAGGGGAACCGTCCCCTTCGCGCGTCAATGGCAGATGAGAATTGGTTCTTCGATCGCCTCAGAACAAACCGATCTCACCGATCGTTCGATGCATGCCTGACGCTGCCATAACGTTGACCATAGCCTCCTCTATACTCACAAAACCTGGCAGTTCGACGACGGAGCCATTGAGTGCCCGGTCGCAGATTTGGAACGCGAGGATCTGGTAGCACAGAGCATCAAAGAGCCATTCCTCGGAGAACCTGGACGTCAGCGCACAGCTTTTGCGGCTGCGAGGACCCAAAACACACTTGTTCGCTCGGGAGAAGTGTGTTTTGGGCGTCTCGCCGCAGCGGGGCGCCAGTCACGTGGCTCTCCTCTCGTGATTGCCTGAAGCTGAGCAGGTTGGTTATTCATGCTTGTGGGAATTGCCAGCTGAACGAAGGAAGAAATATACAGGACAGAGAGAGACAAGGAACAAACACATGCACCAGCGGAGTGCATGTGTTTGTTCCTTCTCTCTCTCTGTCCTGTATATTTCTTCCTTCGTTCAGCTGGCAATTCCCACAAGCTCTCCTCTCATTCGTTGTTCGCCACTCCACCTTTTCTATTCGCAACTTTCACGACCTATAGGGGTCGCGACGGCGGCTATCAAAATGGCTGTCATCTGGATGATCGCCCTTGAACATTAGTATGAGGCGGGGTATGCAACGCGTGAGTAATTCTAGTTTTGCTTTATGGGAGCAGCACTGGAGCCTTACGTTATTTTTTCACGTAAGGAAGGTGTAGGCAAGCACCTTTATTGTGAAGCCGATCATCCAGGAGCTAGACAGCGCGATTCTCACACCGCGGTACCACCGTCGCTGAAAGTTGCGAATTTTGGCGGCCGCTTCTCGTGGCGATCTGCCAGGCTTTGCGCTGACATCACCATATTTCTGCACGAGATAGCTCGTTCTACGCACGCTCAAATCTTCAACTGGGTTCAAGCACGCGCACAAAGACATATGTTACCTCGGCGCATTGTGGAAGGGGCGGCGTAGCAAAACTGACTGGTGAGATCAGTCTTCGATGACGCGAACATGAGGACTGACCATTACGAAGCAGTGACCCATAATGAAATATTGACAAGGGTGGAAAGTTTGGCTTGCTGGTGATTAATAATATTCAATAAGCGCAACGAGACCTGGGAAAGGAAGGTGGACAGAGACAGCACTATGTCTCTGGGACATAAGGCTGTGTCTATGCCTATCCTCCTTCCCTGTGTCTCGTTGCGCTTTTTAAATATTTTAAATTATCGATTAAATTTCCGCCATCAGAAGTCTTTAGAGCAAAACGTGTGCCGAGAGATCGATTGAACCACGCTCCAAAATAAACGCTTACGCAGCCGTCGTATCTAATCCGTGCCTCGTGTTGTTCCTGACGTCTCGGAAGTATACTGGCCTTTTATTTCATCCGCTTTGTAGTATTTTCAACTTGTTCCTTCATCAGACTCTATTAGTTAGGCACAGATGCCACACAATGAGATGATGATGGTGATCAGACTTGCCGGAGTGAATTTCCGAAAAAAAGCATGCTTAAGGCGTGCTGCATGCTTCAAACATGCTTAAGGCGTGCTGCGGGGACGCTTTAAGCATGTTTGAAGCATGGTTGCCTGATGTACACTTTGAACATGCCTGCAGACAGTTTTTTTGTAGAACCACAGCCTCTTCTATACTCACCAAAGCCTGGCAGTTCGACGACGGAGCCATAGAGTGCCCGGTCGCAGATTTGGAGCGCGAGGATCTGGTAGCACGGAGCATCAAAGAGCCATTTCTCGGGGAAGATGGACGTCAGCGCTCAGCTTTTGCAGCGGCGAGGACCCAAAACACACTTGTTCGTTCGGGAGAACTGTGTTTCGGCGTCTCGCCGCAGCGGGGCGCCACTCACGTGATTCTCTTCTCATGCGTTGTCTGCCGCTCCCCTTTTTTTCTTTCGGCGGTCGCTTCTCGTGGCGATCTGCCAGGCTTTGTCAGTATATAAGTAGTTGGCTATGGTAGAACCAATGTGACAAGACCGCCGTACGAGAAAGAAGCACACCTTAGGCAGTGTCTGCATATATTGTATTTCGTAACGTGAACGCGCCTTTAGTGAATCGTTCGGATACCTCCGACAATCATGCCCGATAACGATTGAATGCATTCGCAATGGCTTCGGCGGGGTATCGGGTATCGTTATCGGAGTCATCGCAACGATCTACTAAAACTCCCGAGATAAAGTTTTCGTATTGGGCCCGTGTTGCTAATCAGATACGAGTTACACTTCTAAGCAAACAACTTTGATGGGCTTGCAGCTGCACGTGCTTGCTCGCACGAGTAATGCAGTACTCGAGCTTGAATAAATAAACGCCTGCAAACCCGTCTTCTATTCTGTCTTTTTTCTTCTTTTTATTCCCCCGTTTTAAAACCACACACACAAAAAAAAATAAAAACACGGAAGACATGCTCCCATACTCGCCTCGAAATTAATTAACAGAAAAAAAAAAAAAAAAAACGCGAAAGACCCGTCGGACACATCAGTCGTCATTGAGAAGCGCCGTCGGTTTACGTTCGTCGGGCCCCGCAGAGCCGCGCCCACGGGCCACAATCTCGAGAGTGTCGAAATGTCCCGCCTCCGACCGGGCCTGACAGCTGGGACGGCTCCTCGACATTTGACGCGCTCGTTTGAACGTAATGAGAAACCGCATTTACGGCGAGAGAGAGAGCCGAGCAATCGACGCCGCCACAACACGCCATCGCCACAAGCTGCATTCCGTTTCACCTAACGATGGACCAGGGAGGACACTACGAGTCGTCCATCTATTGCCGAGTGACCTCCGGCGTGGAACGCAGCGACATGCGGGCGCGTATTCACGTGATACGTTTACGGCTTTCGACTAGCTATAGGATCGCTCGTAGCCTCTGCTGCGCTCCATCGGAGGGTGCACCGGAGTGTAGCAAACATGAAACCGACAACAACAGCAACACACAGAAAAACAAGACGTAAGAAATAAATGCAGATGTTAACAGAAAGGAGCCTATCCTACCGGCGACCGACAACGAGTGTTCGCCAGCCAAAAAACCTAACGGCGACAGAAGCGCTTGAGCGCGCGCGCGCCAACGCACTTCTTTTAAACGTCAGGGCGGGGAACAGATCCAAAACCCCAATTTAGAAGCGTGTCATCTTTGTGCGCTGCGGTTAGAAAACAACCTGTCTGTCTGACGAGCAACAGCAAACACAGCCGAAATCAAAAGAAGAAGAAAAAAAGATACCGAGAAACCGAGGTCTTTCTTTCTTTTTCTTGTTTTTTTTCTTCCTTTCGATTCCGAAAACCTTTTTTTACTCCTGGAAGTGAGCGAGAAAAATGGGAGATTGGGCGGGCACGCACTCGCCAAAATGCGGAGTCAATTTCATGCCGGTGGTCTTTGCGGCCCGCCGCTGTCGGTCTAGTTCGCCGGGCGACAGCGAGATGGCGCCACACCCTGCCCAGTTCGCTCTAGGATTGCTTTGAATACGATATGGGCGCTTTTAAAGCGATGGCTGTACATAGGAACCCGGCACGTACCTCGTTTGCTTTGTGTTGATGTTGGCCCCACCGTTGTAAGACCATGCGCCAGATTGTTAGCAATGAAACGCGGCTGTTGGTTTGACGTCATAGCTCGTCTGACCAATGACTTTGCGCCGTTGGTCAGACACACACACCCTCACGCCAGTGTGTGAACCAACCTTTAAGGCGATTCACACCCTTGCATGAGTCTGACCGCGCGCAACTGCAACGTCTCGCGACGTTAATCCTCTAACGGGTTGCCATGGCAACAGCTGCGTGGGCTCTAACAAAACGGGGTAAAAACCGGAGCACTTCAGACGCCACACTAGAAGTTTTGATAACAGTTTCTTTTTTTTTTAATCTAAAAGTAAATGAGAAAAAGAAATATGTGGTGGCCTATTCGTACTAACAGTCTCGAGCGGTTTGCGTCTGACGAGGGCCGTGTCACGTGAGATCAATTTGATTATTTTTATTTTTTATAAAATCCGGCACTTGTTTTTTACTTTCTTTTTGATGCGCCATAGTTCCGAATGTTCGCACGGCTGTCCTTGCGTATACCGTTTGACTCTCCCTTTCGTTTCTCTGTGTTTTTAGTGAACACGTTTTGCTCAAAGTGTCGCGGTATTTCGTCAAGTGTTGGAGGCTGCTGGTGCGACCTCGCCTCGCTTGTCGACGACCAATTTTACTCGACCTTCCACTTTTAATTTTGTCGCCATCATTTCAGCGGTCAAAACAGAAAGGTGTCAGGTAAACTTGTGAGGTGAGGACCTTCGGTACTACAGATATTGGAATGCGGAAATAAAACAGACACGCAAAGATATTTATGTCTAGTCTATATGCTCCGTGTCAAAAGTTTTGTGCAGCGCCGTGAGAGGTACAAATGTGACGCGCGTGACCTTGAAAGCCGGTTCACACATCAAGCGTAACACTAAATCTATGCCAGGAGCAGCGCTCATACCGCGCTGCCTTCAACGCAACTTAGCACTAGAGCTGTTGCAGCGCTGTATCACTAATATAGCTCTGTTATATATCACTGTTATATCCAGCGCTTATTAATAGGGAGTTTTAGTAGATCGTTTTCAAAGGCCCGCTACCGCTACGGGCGCGCGCTTCAGAGCAGGCATCGAAGTGGCAGTGCGAGCTCCCGCTACAAACAGCGTGGCCCGAAAACACGATATACTAAAACTCTCTAATAACACTAAGGTAGCGCTGTGGTGTATGTGTGAACGGGCCTTTACTAGTGCATCCTCCTGGTGCGAGAGCTCGTGAAAATAATTAGCACTGGTTCTCACGCGCACTCCAGAAGGAGCAAAACAGAAATCGGTGTCCTTTCAGATACGACGCGAGTGTGTTTCCATGAGTACAGTGTTCCACGAGATATGTTTCCGCAAAGTGCAATGAACTCTAATGAAAGGGAAGGCAACGGGGAAACAAGTTTTTAACGGAAGACCAGAGCCTGGATCTTCTGCAATGCAGAAAATCTTCGCCTCGTTTCCCCCTCTCCGACGGTGCAAGTACGGCGCCTGGAGTGCGCCTCCGACTGGTGTGTTTAGCGTCCTATGCCACCTATGCATTGAAAATGGTCCCAAAGTGGCAACAAATTACGTCACAAAAGCCGGAGTGCCATGCTCTCGGATGGCGCGATCCTTGGGTGCCGAAGTCCCGTAAAAAGGCACGAGAGGACGCGAGTGTCGCTGTCGTCGCGGCGTCTCAACACCTGGCTGCCGAAGCGTCCGCGGCCTATCGAGCTGGAGAGCTTCCTGCAGCAGAACAGGCGTCTGCCACGTATACCACAGCTACTCTGACACGGGCAGGATCGCGGCCGGCGACGACATGACACTTTTATGACGTCATCAGGTGGACATCGAGGGACCACTTTTGATGACGCTGTAGACACACCCACCAGTCAGAGAGGCACCGTATACACGAACTCATCTCTGTGACGTCACGGCGCGGTGGTGGCGCGTCGGTCGCACTTCCGGTCTGGGGCTGTGGGCAGAAGTCCCCATGCCAGACGTGTATTCCTGCGTTGTTTTGAAAGAAACCAAACAAAAACCTGCCTTCTCGTCAAAACGCCGCGACTGGGGCCGTACCAAAAGTGTCGAGAAAGGTTTGAAGGTCAGTTTTCACGTGCTCGGATCGTCCGAGAATTTGGATATGTGCCGTGAAAAGGGAAAAGCAGACGCCGTCGGACAACGATTGCTTGGGCGGGAAGCACTTTGGGTTGAATTCACGGATACTTGTGGTCATCAGATTTATTTGTTTTGTTCCAACATGAACGCCAGAAAACCGTCAAGTTGTGCGGACCACCTGCGGACTACGTTCAGTGCGTCTTCAAGTTCAAACGGCCACCTGATTGTTCGAACTGTCGTCTGCTCTTTCAAACGTTTCTGCTTGTCGTCTGCTCTCTTAGACGACGCCGGTCCGTAGACCAAATGTTGGCCCGGTACTTGCGATAAGAAGTAAGTGCAGGCCTCAAAAGACTTAAATTTGAAGGTTGGTAAGCAGGCTCGATGTAAACAGTAGATACAAGGAGATGTTGATCATTGCTACCAGGGGCCATCACCGACTTGTTATGCCTAATTCAGTTGGTCCGATTCAGCTTGCGATTGTCAGTATCGACGTCGACCATCTCAGCTACGGTTCACGCTTTTGCAGCCCGAGCGGCGTCGCGACTGAAAATTCCGAGCGAAATCTCATCATGCGAATCAGGCTTTAGCGTACATTCTGAGGCGTCCACGCGGAATGAATCGCCACATGTCAGATTATTCACGCGAAGTTTTGCGGTGTAACGAGTCTCGGTAATTTCTCTGACGCCGGTCAAGTAGTCAGACATCGCCAGGAAGACGTAGAACCAACAATTTGAACGCGAAAAAGGGCAGGGGGACTCACACTGACGCCGACAACATCGCATTTCAATGGTGTGTTTATGGGCGACGGCGAGCTTCTTGCCCACACCCCCATGGCGCATGCGCGGCGCCGGTGGCGTCCGCTAGGGGCGCACCGGGCGCTCCGGTTTGTTTGTAAACATGAGTTGGTGTATAGTGCAAGCGTAGCGAAGGAAGAAGAGGAGGTACGCAGGAAGAGGTCCGCCAAAATCCCCTTAAATAACGAGGCCTTAATGCCGAGTTTCTGACGCTAAAGAATGCCGAATCCGGGAACATACGGGACTCGAGTGCCGCGTCAGTGTTCGGCCTAGACTCGTATTCAGTCAACCAGGACACGAATCTCAGCCGAACCGTGACGCACCGTTCGTGTCCAATCAGTGCCTAAGCTTGACGTCACTGCGATGACGTCAGAGTGCCAGTGCACGGGCTCGGATTTCACTAGGTGGCATTCGTCGAACATGTGCCCCGCGTTGGCCTTCTGTAGGCGACGTCCAAAACGCAGCACTACGGCTAATTATGATGATGATGATGAAGGTGTATGAGCAGCCACGCTGCTCGTTTGTACAAGAGACAACATGTTGGCTGCAAACAGTCTCTTGTATGACCAATATCGTACAAGACAAGTGCACACCTCTCGCAGTGTGTGCCGACTGTCTTTTGGATGATGCGTTAGTAGTGCGACCGCGGCTAGGTCAAGGCTTATTCCCACGCTCTCAATCGGGGAGGAGGAAAGATTTGTGAGGAGAGCATGGAGAGGAACCCTCAGGCGGGAAAACAATTTAGGGGAGCCGAGGCGGGATTGGCAGTGGAAACCGAAAAGTATACGTTAAACTTCGAGACACGCGCAAGAAAACTGGGGGTCTACGTCAGAAACAAGCATACAAATCGAACATTTCTCGTTTAACCAAACGGGACCATTCGCCTCCCAGAAAAGGCAAATTATCCGCGCTTGCTTTGATTTTTATTTTAAAATTCATTTTAACAGCGTGCCAGTTCGAAGAAACAGAAAAAACACGAAGAAACCCGAATCCCATTTACGGTTGTTGGCCCCAGGCGCTGCCTTCTCTGTGATTGACACCTCTTTCCTGTAGCGCCTCTTCTCCTCAAGTTGGTCCGTCCCCTTCCGAACTTCCACCACCTAACATTCGAAGCTGCCCGCTTAAAATGTTTCGAGACGAAGAACCAAAACAAAAAAAGTACTCTGTCCGGTCTTCGGTAGCCGCCAAAGCAACGGGAGCGAGTTCCTGATTGCCAGTTGATCGACATCTGGTCGAGCCATCGCCATGATTTTTGGAGGATGCGGTCTTTCGCTACCGATGCGGTCGGGAGCTCTTGTCTTTCAGCGTCGGTGTTTTTGGTCGGCCCCCCCGCGCTTAATTGGGGAATCTGTTTTCCCGTCGATGAGTGGCGTCTCTCGAAACCGCCGCTGTCAGAAGTCGATCTCGGTGCGGTGTACCTGTTCTAATTTTGTTACACGACAGGCATTGCCCGTCAAGCTGGTGCCGCGCATTTTCAGTCTTTAAACAACAACAAACACAACAAAATCTCTCGCTCTCTTTTTTTTCTCTCTCTATCTTCATATATATACTTAATTAGAGTGAATAGCGTTCCGAATCTTTAAAAAGATAAAAATATATAAATCATCGCCAGAATAGGCTTCTTTTTGGACGGTCCCATTTTCAGCGTCCTCGGGTACGGCGTGTTTTTGCACGCTTTCCGAATCAATGAACATACCCGTTCTGAGCTTGGAATATCACACACTTTACTGTGATTTTTAAAACATCAGAAGGGTGTACTATCTGTTTTGCGTCGTTGTTTTGTCGTGTTTTGAAAGAGGAGCGCCTCGTGTCATCCGGGACTGTCCACCGGCGAGACGAGCCACTTGTTCAATTTACTCGTTATCGCGTGAAAGCGCAATTGGTACCGGGATCCCAGGTGCGGGTATACACGTGGCTTGCAGGTAATGTTATCATGTCATACTGGCGGTTTTGCTACTTGATGTTGCCGAGAAAAAAACACGCTCGATGGTGCGAAATGTGTGCTGCTGAAGGCAACCGCTTAGCAGCGACCATTCCAATGGCCGCCGATGCGACGTCGATCCAATTAAGTGCCATGTATGCGTCAAAACACGACACTGTCTACGTTGATTGTGTTGCAAGGCGTCGTGCGCGATACCTTTATCGGTTTTGCTGAAAATTTTAGGCACAGGTGTAAAATTATTACGACGTTTACATTGGTATTTAACATTTATATAAATGACTTATATAAATTGTCTCTAAATTCCCAGTTATACCAATATACGGACGACACTGGAATGGTGTTGGCCCATGGAAATACGAAGATGCAGTTTACATTTTTCAAAGTGATATAAACAAATTATACCTGTTTTCACCTTAAGAACCGAAGTAAAACAAGTCCGGCTCCTCGCGGAACGTTACTAATTTCCCCCTTTATGTGGATAATGAAGACATATGTAGGTGAATTTTAGATTAGATATATGTTATCTTATCAAGATGTACACGTTCCAAACGTCAAAGGCATCGCTTTTCCCTCTGACAACCGAATCTCGTGAGAACTATTTCGCGCCGCGTAGGAACAATGCGCAAAACGTACTTTTTCCTTGAGGTGAAAACAGGTATAGTAGACTGGTTCTCCTGGAATTTTGTATTTGTGAACAAAACCAAGACCAACTTAAGTGCTTCCCGACACATCAAAAAAAGAGTGAACCTTATATGTCCTGTCTATCTGCATTCCACCGACTGTAATTCTTGCGACTGGTCTCCGCTCGCATATGCGACCGAAACAACATACTGTAAACGAATAAATTTTCGCGAGGACCTAATTTTCGCGAATTTCGCGAATCGCCTACAGTTCGCGAAAAATACGTCCCGCGAACCATTCGGGCAATATGTGAAGGATACGGAAGCTACACTCGATTCGCGAAAAGTAGAACCCTCGAATACTTTCAAAATTTCAGCTTTGGCCCGATTCGCGAAAATTCGAGCCCGTGTAAATTAAGTCGTTTACAGTATTTAGGAATAATGGTTGACGAATGCCTAACATGGGGTGCACATGTCGAAAATCTAGTAAAGCGCCTACGAATGGTCTTAGCGTATATGTACAAACTAAAATATCTCTATAATATTTTACTGAGGAAAAGAGTGTACGAAACATCAGGAGTCTCCCTCTTGCGTTATGGAATCACTGTGTACGGAACCTGTTCTGCCCACCGGAAGAAAAAAAAATTAATTAGACTAATATATAGAATTGCAGATAGTATTGCCTATGGCTCAAAATTTGAAACTCTTTATAATGGTAAAAAATTATCCTCTCTACAAATATTGCAGGTAGTGGAATTAAGGGAATCTGTTGCTTTAATGAACTATTATTATACTAACGATTTCAAGTATAGAGTCCATAGACAAAAACATCTGAGACATTCTGAAACCTTTTCCATTCCTATGGTATACACAAATTACGGGAGGCGTTTAAGAAAATTTTATATTCCATTCTACTTTTATAACTTCCGGAAGAATTGTACGACATGCCGTCTCTGAAAGACACGAAACAGAAATTAAAGGAGTGGTGCTGTCGTCATGTTTAGGTGTATACATACTGGTCCTTCATTTGCTGTCCACTTTGCCTGTGTTAACAATGTATAGCCTGTTCTTAGCAAAAATGTTTGTGTCACCATTGTTTTAATTATTTTGAGCACTCTGTTGGGTTGCCACGGTCCCGCACACAAGCGCTCGCGCGCTTACGCGGGCCTTCGATCAAACTTATGTACAAGAATTGCTCAATAAACGATTTATTATTATTGGTTAAAATTGCGCACAAATAGTACAGAGGAGAAAGAAGAGGCAAGCTCAATTTTAACCATGATCCTGCTCTCCTTTGTTCCTTTCTATTTGTGCGCAATTTTAACCAGGATCAATGATAAAAAAATTACTCGCCCAACTAACCACCTCACGACGTTTACAAAATTATTTCGAAGAGAGCCCCAAAAGCCTCGATGTCTTTCGGAGCTCTCTTCGTAGAGATAAACCTAAGAAGTTTAAAGTTATCATGCGTTAACGAACTCAACCTTAGTTGTCGATAGATATGACACTTAAAAGGGCTTCGAACAGGAGTTTTAGTTTCATATGTGTCTAAAATATATTTGCCTCTTCTGTGTGCCCCCCCCCCCCCCCTTGCTGTATCTTCTGTCTTTTGCGCTGTTGTTTCGTACGAGGCACTAGTCTCTAGTAGATTACAAAGGAAGCAGCTGGTTTGATTCATGACGCATTATTCTGAAGACTGGCATCCCAAAGAAGCGAATCTTGGATGGCGTAGCCCGAGGGTCAATGTGGGTCACGTCGAATCTTTAACGTGCAACCCAAACCCTTGGGCAACGACTCCTACACCGCAATTCCCGCAGCGGCCACTCGATGGAACCGCACGTTACTTCCATTTTGAATATAATCGGCCAGAACAGATACAGTGGAAGAGGTTACAGGGGTGCCACCCCCAGCGGACGCGCCGCGTTTTAATAACCGAAGTTAAAATGCACCTAGGTCGGGACGTGCTACCTGAAAGCGCCGCTGAGGCATGGTCGTATAAAAACAATATAAATATGCCGCAAAACCTTGCAAACTAAAGATTTTAAAAGCATCACGCGCCCTTCATTTTGTACTAATCTCTAATAAATATCATACAAAAAAAGTATTTTTTGTTTGTTTTTACGCAAAAACATGCTTTATAAAAGCTCAAGGTGACCACAGTACAGACAAATGATAAAGAGTGGCGCTGTTATCGTATTTAGCTCGGTCTCGGTGGACGCCAGCGGCCCAGGTTTCGACGTCGAGTTTCCCAACTGAGTATTCTAGTAACGTTGGCATAAAGTGTGCCGTGACGTTGCGGCTTTAGTCGGCCATTATCTGTTCCGATAGCAGAGAACTATCACAAAAACATCCTACGAACTAGAAAAAAAAAAAACGCGCGCACACACTTATAAATTGATATGAGAGCTTACGATGTACTGTATGCAGATCGCGTAACACATTATTGTACCCTAATGTAAATTGTGTATCTATTTATTTATTTTAACCCCGAAGGCCCTTCCGTGCGCTACATAAGAGGAACGTGATACTAAGATTGGTAAACTAAACCAGGGAACACATTGAATTGTCTTGGGAGGCGTTGCGCGCGGTGCTGGTTTGGGTAACAAATGGGCACTCTCGAGTGAATGAACACTAAAGCATGCTGCCCGCCTGCCACACTGCCCATGCATATCACACGGCGGTCGGTGCAAACATGATAACATAATTATCTGCAGATACGCCTCTGGGATGTTCCATGGACGGTTGCTTCGTACTTTTGTATTCTTCGAACACGTCTGTCGACATGTTTGTTTTTACGATAGATGTGATAGCACTGTCATGCAAAGAAGAAATCATGCTTCAGACAGGTCACCCGCATACTGTTCTTTGTGCGATGTATTATCAGTGTGAGCGCGGCTTAATGGTTCCCATGTGCTAAGGAACCAACGGCACCACTAACGCGGCAGCCAATGTATCCCTTAGATCTTCTCGGGTATTAAGGGGAAAAAAAAAAGAAGAAAAAAAAAGAAGGGATTTCGCCATCTTACAAGTTTGCCCTATTGATTACAGTATAGTCAAACAGGGTTTTCGTCAAAATCGGTATACGCTCAGAAAAAGCGGGTGAAAAAAGATAAACCGCTCCACATTCTTGATTGATTTCATCGCTTTCCATTTTCTTTTTTTCCTTCCCGCCTCTTTCACTGTCATCTTTTGGGGAGCCTTATTTATTTTTATTTTTTTCTTACTCTTCTCTTTTTACGGTGGCCACTTTACGGCGCCGTATCATTCCGAACCGAAAGCCTGGCAAATCCAGCTGTGTCGACGACGGCTTGAGCGCCGTTTTTTTTGCTCTATCACGGAGTGAGCGTGCCCTTCTCTCCCCCCTTCCCTATTTCCCTCGTATTCTTCCTGTCCTCCTTTCCCGTTCATTGTTTTCTTCCCCCAAAGTACAACTCGCTGGCTCCGTTTATTTGCGCGGCTCTAGGTACTCGCCATCTCTTACTCGTTCGGAGACGTTACGTGTATAAGTCGTAGCGCTTATTTTACGAGGGACTTTGACGGGGCGGAGGCCGTTCTACCGAGCTGTTTCACTCGACAGCGAGAGAGAACAGCGCCCTTTTAGCGCGCCAGCGCTGGGGGCTTCTACTACTACGCCGAACTGCTGCTTTTATGGCGCTCTTTTCTCTTTTTTTTTTTTTCCTCTTGGCGGCCCGCTCTTTTGGCTCCTAATGGCGTGTTCGATTCCCCGCGCGCACCTCTGGTTTCTTGCGCTGCGGCCGGCGACACTGGGTATCTCTTGAAGCAGCGGTCGCACTGTTCATACACCATACAGTGGATACGGTGTTGGCTGCCAACGTGATGGCCGAATTATTTGCGTACTCTTCTCATCCATGTACAGAGCATGTTACTTCTTACACATGTGTGCTTACAATGTGTCTCAAGACATTGTTTTGTATGACCAATGTGACGTCATAAAAAGAAAGAACACACGTAGCGGCGCCTGTAGGCTGTCTTTCGTATGAAATGTTCTAAGCCAAGGTTAGCCTTCTGACACTATATTATACAACCGACGGTCAGCAGACATTGTCTGAGGCAGTGGCGTACCAACTTGTTTTGAGGTGGGGGGGGGGGGGCAAACCAGACCTTCCCCCCCCCCCTCAAAGCCGGGGGGCTGTGCCCTTGGTATCCTTTGGCCGCTGCCAGCCAGTGTTTGCCCTGCCCAGTGGCGGCTGTTTTAGGGGGGGAGGGCAAAACACATGCCTTGCCCCCCCCTCTGAGAGCTGGGGGAGGGGGGGGCAAGCGCCCCCTTCCTCCCTCCCCCCGGTTGGTACGCCCATGGTCTAAGGCGTCATAAAAGAAAGCTTTCTACAGACATGATTGAAGCATACCTATGTATGGAGCGAACTAGGATGCCTTGAGCGAACATGCTCGAACTTGCTTCAAGCATGTCCGCAGATAGTTCTTTCATCGTGTCTACACCCTGTCTTCTTTATAAAGTATGGAGTAGCTTTACGGCCACTTCAAGGCGCATTGCACACTTGCGGCTCGGAACAGTCGCGCGACCGTCTGGCGGCTAGGGGACTCTGCCAAGCAGTTCCTTGTACTGGTTCTTTCTCCTCTTCTATCTCTTTTTGTACCGAGAGAAACAAATAAAATAAAAAAATAATTGAACTGAATTGAATTGAGGTGACTAGCGACCACCCATGTTCCCACCGCATGATCGGCAAGTCGCGGCCGCCATGTCGCGTATCAAAAGCTCTCGGGAACCACCGTCGATTTCGTGCTTCCCATGAAAGCACGGGCTTGCGTTTTGCTGGTTTACCTTCATTGCTGTCGCACCCCTACACATTCGCGGCTGTCGCTGTAAGAAAAAAACACTGGTGTTTTGGCCTGGGTCCTTTGGAACCGTAGAAGGAAAGCACAATCTCTGCGCCAACGTTACTGCACGCACTCATTCGAGCTTGCTTGGAAGAGCAAGTACCTGTCGACCCAAACGGGGCGCTGATTGAATGCCAGGCAATGTCCTCGTTATGAACAGATGGGTCCCCCTTTATAGCTTAATAGCACTAACGAGAGTCGTTGGCGTCGACTCCTGGACCTACCGATCACCCATGGGACACCAAATGAAATCACATTCCCTTGACAGTAAGGAATTATATTAGCACTTCTAAGCCCTAGCTTCACGCATGAAATCCAGAAGCGTCCGTAGAGTTATATGCTTTGCCTGGGATTAGAGACCCGTCCCTCCTTCGAAGACCCCATTCTTGAGGGAGTTCATCCGTCTTGTCTCGAGAAAATTGCAGCCCCATAGTAACTGCAGTATTTAGAACCTAACCTCTTGCGATGTGCACGAGCATGCATGTTGAACTCAAGGGGCATTGGTGGCCGAGTCGGGACCACGGTCGGGACGCAGCTCCGAGCAACCGGAGCGATTGCTCGTGCTGCCGATCTCGGAGATCACGGGCTCAATTCCCACTCCTGACCGTTCGAATCTGAATGAGCATCGTACCTTCGTGTGGTGGTGTAATCACGACTTCGTGATGCACGTTGAAACTCCCGGGCTAGCGGTCACACGGCACTGGTTAAATTTCTCATCTACAGTGGAGACACCAGACGCCCATTGGTGCTGACCAATTTCCCCTGTTGTCTATACTTCGTTTCACCTTAAGTCCGCTTGTAAACAACGCTACAAGGTGATGGGACTAACCAAACAGCGTCAAAAGCGCGCATCTCTGGGCCTTCCCTGAACATGATTGGTTTAGCGGTGATAGATCACGTACAGAAGCATGACGAACACTATGCTGGTGTGTTTTGATGATCTTTAATTGGTTCCACCAAATAGCATCAAACGGGAAAGGTGCATATCGGGCAAACGGGGAGATGCCCGAACATTCGCCTGCGGGAGCACCGTAATTCGTTAGCAGGAACCGCGTGCTCGCATTTTACATATTCCTGTCATGACTGCGCGTGTATAGAAAGTACCGTCGTGTTGTATAAACAGACCAAAAAGCTCGTGATATTGTAAAGGCTCACACAATAAAAAAGAGGGCTCAACCTGGTTGAGTCAGGATTCCTTGTCTTTGGCAGACAGTGAGGGAGAATTGTTAGATCCGGGAATATCGCCTATGGAATTAGCATAACTGATAGCACTCTATTCTGTGATGTGCAAGCGCCATTTCATCATGATTAAAGAGTCGCGTGTTTTTAATGTTTTTTCGCTGTTTATCAAGAATAAACCCCAGTTGTTAGTCAGCGCTTGCACCGTCCACTTCTTTCCTCCGTCCGTGTAACATACGCGCTGTTTCAAGATGAACCCATACCAACTACATACTAGTTATCCTGTTTCTTATCTATGAACATGCGCACAACAGAATTGTGTTAATTCACGTCTACTGCTCATTCGATCTGCACTAGACGTGACGCCCACTGCACAGCTCGCTCCGCTCTCGAAAACGCGTGGGATCCCAGATCGAAACGCAGTCACTCTTCTTCACTGCAACCCTGGAGTCACACCATAGGGAAGTACTGTGCCAACGTTCTCCCGCGGATGGTTTAAGAGCGATCGTTTAGAGCTAGTCTCGGTACACCCACCTCTGCTCGTAGCGAGAGTATTTTTTTTTTCCTCCGAGCTTCCCCCTCCCGTCTAGATCCCTGCGGAAATCCGCATTAGCCGGGGATAAATCAAACATCGGCGCGGCTGTTTGCCGGCGTCTCTCTTGTCTTTTCTCTGTGTGTGAGTTTTGCTAGGAAACGAAAAAGATGGCGTTCCCACTGTCGGGACACATACACCGGTTGTGTGTGGCGCGAGCTTTCCTCGGGAGCGTTTTTTATCGGCCATTCGGCGCGGGCAGCGCACACGTCGGATCCGTCTTTTGTTGCACTCGGCTGCCTCGCTTTTACGAGCTCATCGAAAGATTGTGTGGACCTGCAGTGTGCCAGCGGTCTTCGGCGTTAAAGTGCCTGTTTTCGATTTGCCCTTCGGTTTCTCCCTCTTCCTTGCTTCCTCTCGCATCTTTGTAGCACTCTGCACCCCGCGCCATCTTCTCCTGTGTCCCTTTTCTTTTTTTCCGCCTACCTTCCCACTGTGTTTTCATTTTTGTTTTAATACTTTCGCCAACCTTTGCCGGTTTTACAGTCGCATCGCGGAGCTGGCAAGGTTGTAAAGAAGCTTTCGGGACTATTCTACCCGTACAATGGTTTTTAAATGTCTTTTTATTTCTGCACAATTGAAACCTTTTTGTTTTGAGGAGGATTTTTAGTGTAACGCTGCGCCTGTGGGGACTCCCAACGGACCCGTAATATTAGAATTGTGTGCGCGGGTCTTCAAACACGGAAGATTCTTCCAAGACAGATACTTTCGTAAAGGGGTCTCCAGACAAACAGGCGTCAAGCATCTGCTACGCAAGCACCTGTTCTTTTGAGCGACTTAGATGAATGACTATTTTTGGGCCGTAGTTAGTTGTTCCCAAACGCTTTATAGTGTCTAAGACTTTTGGAAAATTGTCACTTGCTCCTTGAAGCTTCTCCTAGGATTCCCGTGTTTTCTAGCTTTATTTTCTTTTTATGCGTTCGCATTAGTACCCACGTGACAGGGAAAAGCCGACGGCGTCCGTCTGTGGACAAAACAGTGGAAAGGAAAGCGCGCCGCGTAGAGAGGAGGAGAGTAGTGACGTCACAGGGCGGAAACCAATGGGCGCGTGGCGCAGCGAGGCGAGAGGGAGGCGACGTCATGGGGCCGAAACCAATCGGCGCCTGCATACTAGGGCGAGTCTGAACTTGCAAGTGTGCGGAGCGCGTATGCCTTGGATTGTGCTACAAAGTGGAGTGTGAACCAAGTATTAGGGCTGGGCCAAGTACCGTATTTACTCGAGTAATAGACGCACTATTTATGAAGAAAACCTGAGGGTTCTCTTTTCCGCGGAGCACGCAGATTGCCAATCACCGCGATCGACAGCATGATTCCAGCTGTTTACAGGACAGAGAAAATGTCTTCGTGCGAAGATGCCATCTGTGAGGATCGCATTTGTATGGAGAATCGTGTTCTCGGTCTGGTTATTCGATGTTATTTATGCGCAACGTAATGATTGGCTGTATATGCATTCTGTGGGAAAGTAGGCGCAAGGGCCTTGTTCATAAATAGTGCGGCTATTACTCGAGTAAATACGGTAGGCGGCATAAGAAGACGGATTGTAAACGAAGGAGACGGGAAACACAAGATGTAATGTGTCCTACAAAAAAAAAAAAAGATACACAGCATTCGTCACCAAACACCATTCCAAAAGAGATTTCCAAAAGGAACCTCCAAAGCCGGACAAAATTAAAGATCCATTGGTGAATCCTCAGAGAATGCGTTAGCATGGCCATTGGGAAACGCCACACACGTCTCTTTTAGGTAAACGCTAACACTGACGCCGTAACGAAGCCACAAAGAGGAAGCAAAAGAGAAAGTCAAAACACAAATGTAGAGGGGTCAGCATTAGCGTTTCCCTAGAGGGGACCTGTGTGGCGTTTTCCAAAGGGTCATGATAACGCATTCCTTTAGGATCCACCAATGAATCTTCCTTTAATTTTCTTTTCAAATTTGGATTGACTCTTTTCGAGAAGTATCTTTTCCACAGTTTGGTGTTTCTTGTGTCTATTTTTGATCGCCACAAGACCTCGGTATTTATCGCGGCTTATGATGTAAG
The DNA here is from genome assembly GCA_013358835.2 of Ixodes persulcatus. Classification (NCBI taxonomy): domain Eukaryota; kingdom Metazoa; phylum Arthropoda; class Arachnida; order Ixodida; family Ixodidae; genus Ixodes; species Ixodes persulcatus. The sequence goes on from JABSTQ010009236.1 coordinate 904,742, forward strand.
GGGAATGTATACGTGGGTAATAATTCTAGAAAACGTCAGCCCGATACCGATAACTAGAAGAAAGGGGAAAAGGGCTTCCAGAGAACGAGGTCTCGCGGACAGTTCAGTATGGACCGTGTTCTGGGTGAGCACAGCGTAATGCCGTAGATGCAGCAGTCTTCGCGTGACGCTTGAGTTTTTATATGAAATTGCGTTTACAGTGTCCCCATAGTGTGAGACCTTGTGTGTGCCTCCGTAAACATCTCGATGGCGTGCCCGCTCATTGGGTGAAACATGGGGGAGGAGGAGGGCACATGTGGCGAGACAAAGGGCGCCGTGACTGTTGAAACATGTTGCAACATGCCTGTTGACGTCAGTGCGAACCGGCTGCGCGCTTAGATAGCAGGCGCTGTGGCGAGATCTGGAGGAGGCTACTGAACACGTAACAGCTGCGCGCAGAAGGAGCGCAAAGTAGCCTGTAATATTGAACATCTATGAAAAAATTACGCGCCATTAATCGCCACCATTTGATATAATCATTAATCGATCTATCAGTTGCGTAAAAATTTAGAAGTAAGATTTAAGAAACATGTTGTAAGACAGGAACATTCTTTTTCGAATATTTTCTTACTATGTCATCAGTGGCGGAGTGTACGGCCTCGTTTAAAACAGCGCTGTGGCGCGCGCAAAAGAAGAAATGCGCGCAAGCAATTTTAAAAATGGAATGTTTTTTTTTTATTATTTGTTTTATGGGCGCCGCCATGTTTGTTTATGCTGACGCCATCACACAGTAGGCGGCTGCGCTTTTTGCGAGACACCCTTTCATTTAGAAACCTTCGCACATATCCCAGTGCAAGAACGTCAGAATTGCATAGTCACGAAGACCCAAGAACAACTCCTATGCCAAGAGTGAAGTCCTTGTCATTAATATTGTTTCCCATTTTTATCGCTCGGGGCTAGGATTTCAGCAACGAGGCAGAGGGCCTTAAAGCGATAAACTGGCAGCTGAAAGTGACCCCATATACTGGCCGCCGCCATGTTGCACATTTGTGACCACTAGACACCTGCCCTTATAGGTTTACCTAGATTTTAACGAAGTACCGCGCACAAATAATTGCTTATTGAACTTTAATAACAGTGCCGACGAGATAAGTTATGTATCGTTCCTTTTAAGTCCAAAATGTGCTTTTTTCGACAAAAACTCGGGCAGCTTCGCAATGCCTCCGCAAGATGCCGTCAGCCGCGGTGCTTTATTTTAGGTTTTTATCGGAGCTAGACACTGATCTCTGGAGCTAACAGCACTGAAAAAAAGTTTATCATGTTTTTTTTTTTTGTTTTGTTGTTTTACAGCGATCACGATACCAATCCGGCTCATTTTTGCTTAAAGCCTCAAGATTTGGTACGGTCACATGTCTTGTGGTCAAAATTGTACAACATGGCGGCAGCCAAGTGGGGGTCACTTTCGCCTGGTGAACGGGATACCAGTTCGTCGCTCTAAACCCCTCTACCTCGTTGGATTTCAGACACATGTCTATATTCACTCTGGATGACGATGATAGGAATGCTAAAAAGCTTTATTATAAAATACAAGTGCTGCCTGCTATACTTTGTCTCCTCCTATAGGCCGAAGCCACGGGCCGCCATGTCCAATCGCTTTCCACGCTAAACTATGACAGGTTAACATTGATTAGGGGTGGACGAGTAATGCTCCGAATTAAAAAGTGTGCATATTTCTATTAGCCCCGTGCGCGACCGAAAGCGTCGCTGTGGTCGGCCTTCCACGATTGGCCGAACGCTGACTATGACGTCGGAAAGGGGATTTATCATCGACGGAAATAAGAGGAATGAAAGAACTTTAATCTTGACGGTGTTGGCAGTGTTCCTTCGAGAGCGCAATGATTTCAAGCTTCCACCATGCTAATAACAAACACCATCGAACTTGCTGTTTGCAAGGTAATGACGTCACAAGGGGGAACCACAGGAGGGCGCCACCAAAACATCTCGCCGCTAATAGCTTCGACACTGCCAAGAGCCCGTATGTCGGGGCTTTCTTGGCGATGTAAAATTGTTGAGTCACTCAGTGCTACTAGATTCAAACCACTTTCCGCCCATCTCCGTTAGAGATCCGAGACGCGGGCACCGATACGTGCATCGAAGCAATATACCATGAAATTTCCAAGTGGCTCGTTATTGGATCTGGCAGTCCTATTAGCGATGCGCGCGACCAAAAGCGTCGCTGCGGTCGGCTTTCCACGATTGGCAGGACCATGGGCATATGAGCATTGTCAGATTGTCAACTTTGACGGTGTTAGTTCCGGTTGCGATGGTTCCTAGCTTCCACTGTGCTTTTTAAACACACCATCGAATTCGTCGTCGCACCTGGTGGTAAGTAGCCAGGGTAACAACTGGTGACGTCACGGCGAGGCAAATCCCAGTCGTGGCGTCACGGATGGAAACCATTAGAGGGCGCCACCGAAATATCTCGCTGTGTGCGCGACTGCTGAGCGCGTGCTGATGGCGAGCTTCCACAGTTCTTTTGTAACGTGCATTCCGCACCCTCAAGATTGCCGGTCTTAGCAGCCTATTAATGTGGGCTCGTTCTGAGCATGCGCTCTAGACAGCACCCACAAATATGGCGCCCAGTGAATACTGCTTATTAGCCCCGTGCGCGACCGAAAGCGTCGTTGTGGTCGGCCTTCCACGATTGGCCGAACGCTGACTATGGCGTCGGAAAGGGGATTTATCATCGACGGAAATAAGAAAGAACTTTAATTTTGACGGTGTTGGCAGTGTTCCTTTGAGAGCGCAATGATTTCAAGCTTCCACCATGCTATTTACAAACACCATCGAACTCGTTGTTTGCAAGGTAATGACGTCACAAGGGGGAACCACAGGAGGGCGCCACCAAAACATCTCGCCGCTAATAGCTTTCGCGTTTAGGCAATCGTAGGTTGAGACAAAGTTTAGAATCGAGAAATGCGCCCCAATTATGCATCGTTTCGGCCTTAGTTCAGACGCAGCCGACGATACCAGGTAAAAGAACAAATCAAGCAGCGTCGAAAGCACAAGTCGCTTCACTTTTCCTGTTTATGACTGGCTGAGTGTTCATAATAACACATACAAACTCAGACAGCGCCTTTGACAATGCCTGATTCGTCTCACCAGCTCGTAGCGTCGGCTGCGGCTGGACTTAAGGCGAAACCAAGTATGCGGAGGGCAAGTTCGTCTGCTTCTTGCACATGGTGTTTCGATGATGTCAGAACGCCAAGCTCTTATTTTGTGACCGAGAAAGAAATAGTGTTCAGACCTTGAGGCACCTAGCATCAAGGTCTACCCACTATCCTTTCGATCCAAGCCAATCAGAGCTCGTCTTCATTCTAACGTCACCGCAACTCCCGCGCAAGAAGCAGACGCGGCTAGCTTGCTCTCCGCGTATAGCTTTCATTCGGTGCTTACCGTCCGTTATCTTCAGCTTACTACCATAACAAAAACACGTACATAGATTTGGTATGGGGAAAACTCTCTACGTCATTTTCGACCGCCCAGGTAAACTCCCTGACCCATTTTCCAATGAAAAGGCGTCTCCATTCAAGCCGGAGGTTTTCAAAGGAAGAATTACGACTTGCGGTGGCCGTGTGTACACACACGCGGCCAAACGTAATTGCCACCTCTCGCCTTTCAGTTCGTCTCTTAAAGTTTCTCTTTTGTACTATCGAGCTTTCGACGTTTTTTTTTTTTTCTTCGTGCTTTTTATTACTGTTCTTGGGTTGTTGGTGCTGATCTTGACACTATCTTTTGTGGCGCATAAACGGTAATATACGTATTCCTCAAAGGCGGCATCCATAACGCGGGACGATAATCGCCATTGCCGCGTGTACGGCTCGTAATCCAAGGTACACAAAGCTGAGATTAAAATAATGTGGTTTGCGTCTGTGACGCTGGCGACACCGAAAGACGAAACGCAGAACCGAGAAATGAACAATAGTGTCAGTACGGAATATAGAAAATAAACTAAAAAAGAAACACCCACTATCTTAAACGGCCTTCTTATTTATATTATTCCTTAGGACCGCAGCTGGAAATGGACGCGCTTCGGCACTGGCGGTCTTTTGTGTAATCTCAAAAAGTCGGGAACTCGCGCGTAAATACTCGAATCCTTCTGTCAAAATGGCCCGGCGAAGTAATTTACGTGTATGTTGGTGTGTTTCGTTTGAATTTTTTTCTTTAACGGTTGGACATTCTGTAAATCAAAGCGAACCCCTGGTTCGCAACACTCCAAGATATACAGGCTTCGGAGGGCAAGAAAAAAAAAAAAAAAACTAGAAGCCCCAGCCGAAAGTGTCCCTGTCTTTTCTTAGAGCGGAGTTCCCTCCCTCGAACGGAGCCCGGCCGCCCGTCCGACGGCTCCCACAAAATATTACCTTTATCTCAAACCGCTTCTCTTTGCCAAGAAAGAAACCGCAACGTTCTTTCTTATATTTTTTTTAGTAGAGGACAAGCCTTTGGCTTCACTTTTAAATCAGTCGCTTTCAATCTCTCCTTTTCGTTATTAATAATAACGCGGTTGGAATAAGTGCGTCTCACCTCGAACCTCAACTGCCGTCTTCTCCGCTTAAAGTCGACGCACTTATTCGAAGCCAGTGATCAGAATAATGGGGAGTTTTAGAATAGCGTACCTTACGACTTTTGCGAACGCCGAGAAATAGAGTCGTGGCGACGACGCTGTTTCTTCGAGTACGCAAAGCTTTTTGGGTACGGCGTTAAAAAAAAAAAAAAATAGAACCCCAGCCGAAAGTGTCCCTGTCTTTTCTTAGAGCGGAGTTCCCTCCCTCGAACGGACGCCGCCCCGTCCGACGGCTCCCCACAAAATATTACCTTTATCTCAAACCGCTTCCTCTTTTGCCAAGAAAGAAACCGCAACGTTCTTTTTCTTATATTTTTTTTAGTAGAGACAGCCTTTGGCTTCACTTTTAAATCAGTCGCTTTCAATCTCTCCTTTTCGTTATTAATAATAACGCGGTTGGAATAAGTGCGTCTCACCTCGAACCTCAACTGCCGTCTTCTCCGCTTAAAGTCAACGCACTTATTCGAAGCCAGTGATCAGAATAATGGGGAGTTTTAGAATAGCGTACCTTACGACTTTTGCGAACGCCGAGAAACAGAGTCGTGGCGACGACGCTGTTTCTTGGAGTACGCAAAGCTTTTTGGGTACGGCGTTAAAAAAAAAAAAAAAAAAAAAAAATAGAACCCCAGCCGAAAGTGTCCCTGTCTTTTCTTAGAGCGGAGTTCCCTCCCTCGAACGGACGCCGCCCCGTCCGACGGCTCCCCACAAAATATTACCTTTATCTCAAACCGCTTCCTCTTTTGCCAAGAAAGAAACCGCAACGTTCTTTTTCTTATATTTTTTTTAGTAGAGACAGCCTTTGGCTTCACTTTTAAATCAGTCGCTTTCAATCTCTCTTTTCGTTATTAATAATAACGCGGTTGGAATAAGTGCGTCTCACCTCGAACCTCAACTGCCGTCTTCTCCGCTTAAAGTCAACGCACTTATTCGAAGCCAGTAATCGGAATAATGGGGAGTTTTAGAATAGCGTACCTTACGACTTTTGCGAACGCCGAGAAATAGAGTCGTGGCGACGACGCTGTTTCTTCGAGTACGCAAAGCTTTTTGGGTACGGCGTTAAAAAAAAAAAAAAATAGAACCCCAGCCGAAAGTGTCCCTGTCTTTTCTTAGAGCGGAGTTCCCTCCCTCGAACGGACGCCGCCCCGTCCGACGGCTCCCCACAAAATATTACCTTTATCTCAAACCGCTTCCTCTTTTGCCAAGAAAGAAACCGCAACGTTCTTTTTCTTATATTTTTTTTTAGTAGAGACAGCCTTTGGCTTCACTTTTAAATCAGTCGCTTTCAATCTCTCTTTTTCGTTATTAATAATAACGCGGTTGGAATAAGTGCGTCTCACCTCGAACCTCAACTGCCGTCTTCTCCGCTTAAAGTCGACGCACTTATTCGAAGCCAGTAATCGGAATAATGGGGAGTTTTAGAATAGCGTACCTTACGACTTTTGCGAACGCCGAGAAACAGAGTCGTGGCGACGACGCTGTTTCTTCGAGTACGCAAAGCTTTTTGGGTACGGCGTTAAAAAAAAAAAAAAATAGAACCCCAGCCGAAAGTGTCCCTGTCTTTTCTTAGAGCGGAGTTCCCTCCCTCGAACGGACGCCGCCCCGTCCGACGGCTCCCCACAAAATATTACCTTTATCTCAAACCGCTTCCTCTTTTGCCAAGAAAGAAACCGCAACGTTCTTTTTCTTATATTTTTTTTAGTAGAGACAGCCTTTGGCTTCACTTTTAAATCAGTCGCTTTCAATCTCTCTTTTTCGTTATTAATAATAACGCGGTTGGAATAAGTGCGTCTCACCTCGAACCTCAACTGCCGTCTTCTCCGCTTAAAGTCGACGCACTTATTCGAAGCCAGTAATCGGAATAATGGGGAGTTTTAGAATAGCGTACCTTACGACTTTTGCGAACGCCGAGAAACAGAGTCGTGGCGACGACGCTGTTTCTTGGAGTACGCAAAGCTTTTTGGGTACGGTGTTAAAAAAAAAACAAAAAACTCGATAATGGAGAGTTTTAGGGAATTGTTTTTGCACACTCGGTGCGGTATGATTGGCCCTCCGGTAACTTGGTCAAACGGTGTGACTTGGTCAAACGGTGTGACTTGGTCAAACGGTGTGACTTGGTCAAACGGTGTGACTTGGTCAAACGGTGTGACTTGGTCAAACGGTGTGACTTGGTCAAACGGTGCGACTTGGTCAAACGGTGTGACTTGGTCAAACGGTGTGACTTGGTCAAACGGTGTGACTTGGTCAAACGGTGTGACTTGGTCAAACGGTGTGACTTGGTCAAACGGTGTGACTTGGTCAAACGGTGTGACTTGGTCAAACGGTGTGACTTGGTCAAACGGTGTGACTTGGTCAAACGGTGTGACTTGGTCAAACGGTGTGACTTGGTCAAACGGTGTGACTTGGTCAAACGGTGTGACTTGGTCAAACGGTGTGACTTGGTCAAACGGTGTGACTTGGTCAAACGGTGTGACTTGGTCAAACGGTGTGACTTGGTCAAACGGTGTGACTTGGTCAAACGGTGTGACTTGGTCAAACGGTGTGACTTGGTCAAACGGTGTGACTTGGTCAAACGGTGTGACTTGGTCAAACGGTGTGACTTGGTCAAACGGTGTGACTTGGTCAAACGGTGTGACTTGGTCAAACGGTGTGACTTGGTCAAACGGTGTGACTTGGTCAAACGGTGTGACTTGGTCAAACGGTGTGACTTGGTCAAACGGTGTGACTTGGTCAAACGGTGTGACTTGGTCAAACGGTGTGACTTGGTCAAACGGTGTGACTTGGTCAAACGGTGTGACTTGGTCAAACGGTGTGACTTGGTCAAACGGTGTGACTTGGTCAAACGGTGTGACTTGGTCAAACGGTGTGACTTGGTCAAACGGTGTGACTTGGTCAAACGGTGTGACTTGGTCAAACGGTGTGACTTGGTCAAACGGTGTGACTTGGTCAAACGGTGTGACTTGGTCAAACGGTGTGACTTGGTCAAACGGTGTGACTTGGTCAAACGGTGTGACTTGGTCAAACGGTGTGACTTGGTCAAACGGTGTGACTTGGTCAAACGGTGTGACTTGGTCAAACGGTGTGACTTGGTCAAACGGTGTGACTTGGTCAAACGGTGTGACTTGGTCAAACGGTGTGACTTGGTCAAACGGTGTGACTTGGTCAAACGGTGTGACTTGGTCAAACGGTGTGACTTGGTCAAACGGTGTGACTTGGTCAAACGGTGTGACTTGGTCAAACGGTGTGACTTGGTCAAACGGTGTGACTTGGTCAAACGGTGTGACTTGGTCAAACGGTGTGACTTGGTCAAACGGTGTGACTTGGTCAAACGGTGTGACTTGGTCAAACGGTGTGACTTGGTCAAACGGTGTGACTTGGTCAAACGGTGTGACTTGGTCAAACGGTGTGACTTGGTCAAACGGTGTGACTTGGTCAAACGTAATTGCCACCTCTCGCCTTTCAGTTCGTCTCTTAAAGTTTCTCTTTTGTACTATCGAGCTTTCGACGTTTTTTTTTTTCTTCTTCTTCTTTTTTATTACTGTTCTTTTGTTGTTGCTATCTTTGACACTATCTTTTGTGCGCATAACCGTAATATACGTATTCCTCAAAGGCGCCTCCATAACTCGGACGATATCGCATTTGCCGCGTGTACGGCTCGTAATCCAAGGTACACAAAGCTGAGATTAAATATATGTGGGTTTGCGTCTGTGACGCTCGACACCGAAAGACGAAACGCAGACCGAGAGAATCGAATAATGTGCAGTACGGAATATAAAAATAAACATAAAAAAAAAGAAACACCCACTATCTTAAACGGCCTTCTTATTTATATATATTCTTTGGACCGCAGCTGGAAATGGACGCGCTTCGGCACTGCGGTCTTTTGTGTAATCTCAAAAAGTCGGGAACTCGCGCGATAAATACTCGCATCCTTCTGTCAAAATGCCCGGCGAAGTATTTACGTGTATGTTGGTGTGTTTCTTTTTCTTTTTTTCTTTAACGGTTGACATTCGTAAATCAAGCGAACCCCTGGTTCGCACACTCCAAGATATACAGGCTCGGAGGGCAAGAAAAAAAAAAAAAAATAGAACCCCAGCCGAAAGTGTCCCTGTCTTTTCTTAGAGCGGAGTTCCCTCCCTCGAACGGACGCCGCCCCGTCCGACGGCTCCCCACAAAATATTACCTTTATCTCAAACCGCTTCCTCTTTTGCCAAGAAAGAAACCGCAACGTTCTTTTTCTTATATTTTTTTTTAGTAGAGACAGCCTTTGGCTTCACTTTTAAATCAGTCGCTTTCAATCTCTCCTTTTCGTTATTAATAATAACGCGGTTGGAATAAGTGCGTCTCACCTCGAACCTCAACTGCCGTCTTCTCCGCTTAAAGTCAACGCACTTATTCGAAGCCAGTGATCAGAATAATGGGGAGTTTTAGAATAGCGTACCTTACGACTTTTGCGAACGCCGAGAAATAGAGTCGTGGCGACGACGCTGTTTCTTCGAGTACGCAAAGCTTTTTGGGTACGGCGTTAAAAAAAAAAAAAAAAAAACTCGATAATGGAGAGTTTTAGGGAATTGTTTTTGCACACTCGGTGCGGTATGATTGGCCCTCCGGTGACTTGGTCAAACGGTGTGACTTGGTCAAACGGTGTGACTTGGTCAAACGGTGTGACTTGGTCAAACGGTGTGACTTGGTCAAACGGTGTGACTTGGTTAAACGGTGTGACTTGGTCAAACGGTGTGACTTGGTCAAACGGTGTGACTTGGTCAAACGGTGTGACTTGGTCAAACGGTGTGACTTGGTCAAACGGTGTGACTTGGTCAAACGGTGTGACTTGGTCAAACGGTGTGACTTGGTCAAACGGTGTGACTTGGTCAAACGGTGTGACTTGGTCAACCTGATTACCTGAACCACAGACGCAATCCGTTCGAGCGTTTGTGTGCTCGCTGTTGTGAATTTATGTGTCCGGCTGGGGCTCGTGACATTAAGCGAGGCGTCATTATAGTCGGTGTTACTATAATTGAAGTTACACTAGCCGACCTTTACCGCGTACTTATCCGGAAACAAGATGAATTGAAAAGGACGCTTCGGAGCATATCTATCTGCTACGCGCCTTGAAATAGATAGCGGAAGGCAGCGGCGGCGGCGGCACATGTCCCCTGCTTTTGTTAATGTTATTCACATTACTCTTAGTCCTGGGGAGTTTAAGGTTTAGAAACACACTTGGCGGAGGAAACGTCCCATACTCTCTCTCTCTCTCTTTCTTTTTTTTCGTCTCTGTACTTTCTTGTATATCTTCGATACTCTGCAGATCGTTTTGGAACGCCCCTGCGGGTGCAATATTTACGTAGAGGCCTTCTGCTTCTCCGTTTTATTCTTTGTGTGCGTCTGCGTGTGTGTGTCTGTATGTGTGTGCGCTTCGTGAATTTTCGAAGCTTTTAAGTCTGTCCCGAGGCATGAGGAATGGGGACGGGAAACATAGAATACAGCGGACAAGGTTAAGTCGCCCGGAGGCAAAAAAACCAACAAAAAAACAACAACAACAAGAAAGTAGATGGACGAGGCAAGTCTGCGAAGTCTACGACGGATCTTAGCAATGTCATGTTTCTCTCTGAAAGGATGGAACCTTCACCGCTGCCACGCCTAAACGATAGTGATCGAAGGATGAACGTGGTTTTGTTGGTGTCAATTAGCGGCATGTCGTGAGTTCTGACTCGCCAATCCGGAGCATTGTTTTGTTTTTGATTTAGATCTTGTTAGATTTCGCGGGGTCTTTCGCAGAGCTTCAGCGTGCTTGTCGCTTGGGGTGCGTCGTGGAATCCACTAGCGATATCTTAATGCGGGAACCTTCGCTTCTGGGTGATTTGAAGAGGTCTTGACATTAACGTTAAAGTGTGGGTATTGCATTGAAATATCGCGCCGGATGATCCGTAGATACCACATCAAGCGAGAGAGTGAAAATATCCGCGTCGAAGTACGTGTCGTGTGTCTACGATCGCTTTTGTTCCACTTCTCTGTTTTCGACTATCTCTAGGACCCTTCTCCATCCCTCAAAGTTAGAAGTTGAAATAGTCCACAATAGGGAATTGTAGTAGACCGTTTCCGCAGCCCGCTAAGCACCCGGATAGCGCTCCGTAATCCGCCACAAGATCTTGAACTATGCAGAGAAGGCTGGCGGCGCGCATGCGCAGCTGCGGCGTTTTCTTCTGGGATACCGTAGCGGAGGAGAAAAACGATCTACTACAACTCCCTATTAAAAAAAAGCCTAAACGCTTTCGGGTGAAAGACATACAGACAAAAAAAAAATACAAGGAACGCCGCTTCTTCTGTCGTTTTTTTGCAAATGTAACGAGTTCCGGTTCCGGTTCCTCAAATGCGAGATGGAATAGCAGCGTTTCTTCGTTCCTCCCGAAACGAACACGTTCATGGAACGTCCCTCCTTGTTACGCATTTCCGTATACAACGCGTTCCGATACGCATTTTAGCTGAATGGATGGATGCGTGCACACAGTTGAACCTTTTGAATTGGGCTGCATCTAGCGCCACCTAGCCAGTGTTTCTGCGTGAGCGAACCGATGCCCTCAGAACAGTTTGTGCCCTGCTCCTGTGGCAGCTTCGTGTCTCCTTCGAAATATTAGGCGTAGCGCATGCGTCCTCAAGTTACTCGGATTTTCTCACCTGGGGCATACGCACTGGAAAGGTGTTTGGAACATGAAGAATGTGCCGCAATTTTCGGACTCTGCGGAACGGAAGTTCGTCTGCTTCTTTTACATGGTTTTAAGGTGACGTCAGAACGCCTAGCTCTGATTGACTCCAATTGGAAGGAGAGTGGGTAGACCTCGAGGCAACTAGCCATGCCACCAGCATCGTCGTCTACCCACTATCCTTCTAATGAGAGCCAGTGAGAACTTGGCGTTCTGACGTCACCTGAACACCCCGCAAGATGCGGACGAACTTTCGTTCCGCATATGCATGTTTCTCTCGGCCAAGGGCCGCTAAAGCGTCCGCAAAACGCAACCATGGAAGAGGCGTTGTAGCCTCAGCCATTTCCCGGGAGACGCGACCATTTAATTCTGTCACACAAGCGGCATTCTAGTGTCTCATCATCCATGCCTCGCCGCATCTGTTCCCGCGCGTTAACATGAGCATGTGAAATAACTAAACAAATCCTTGACAACCAAAAAATAGTACAACTTGGGCCTCCAGCGTCTTACCAAAACGTTATATACATTTTTTTAAACCTTTTATTTTTATTTTACACATTTATATTATTGCAGGCTACCCTTGGGAAATAGGCTAAACTTGTAAGGCCACCTAAACATACTCGACTTTCTTGTCGGGAGACGAGAGTGGGCTGGGACGTCAGAATGCCGAGCTCTGATTGGACCGATTAGTGGGTAGACCTGAAGCTAGCAGACTTTGTCTCCCCCGCACTCGTCGAACGCGTTCGAATGTTCAACGTTGCCGTCCGGCGTTAAGGCCCGTTCACACTCTTGCGACCTCTTAAACCTGGGTTCCTTAAAACTTCTTAAACCAGAGGACACGCTGACATTGTGGCGCCATCTATGCGGTGACCCTGGAACTGCATTTCACAAGAGCGAAGGTCTTGCGGGATTTCCGAGGTCAAATGTGCGTAATGCCCATAGAAAGGCTCGTTTATAACATTGACAAAAGTTTTTCGAGCCAAGAAAAAAAAGGATAATGCGCGAGATAAATAAAAAAATATGCCGGACCGCCGAGTTTACACTGCTACCCAATAGATGGCGCTAGTGTGTCCTCTGGTTTAAGAAGTTTTAAGGAACCCAGATTTAAGAGGTCGCAAGAGTGTGAACGGGCCTTGAGGCTCTCGCTTTCGGAAGCGTCACTAAACAGAAATACTCGTCAGGCTTTGCCATTCAAGTTCAAGGTCAAGTTCATTATCCTCAAGGACATTCCTCGTGTTGTGTATTATATGAGGGGGAGTGCGAGAAAACAGAAAGTCTGAAAAACGTTTTGCAGTACAGTAAGAAAGTTCACATATATACATCGACAAAATTTAGGCAGGCGGAACAAAGTTAGACATAGTCATTGGTTGGTCTAGTAAAAGCAAATAAACGAGGCAAACAGTGAATGGGAGGAAATCACGGAAGTAGAGTTGAGCATTTTTCGCAAATACAGATTCCTGGAAGACAATTTTAACATGTAGAGCAATGTTCACACCTACATATGAACTATATTAAACAGGCAAACAAAACAAAAAAAAAACATTGAGATTGATACCAATTAATAAAGACTAAAAGAACAAAGAAACTGGAGAATAAAAATCACAAAAAGCAGAGTTAAGCATTTCTCGCGAAATTCAGAAGGATCGCATTCGGGAGCAACTTCGTCACTAAGAGAATTCGAGTTTGTCATAAAGACTGTGTGAGAACTTGAATTTATTAGTGCGTCCGAATATTGGTTAGGCCGCACTAATAAATCATAATGAAATATCGTTAAAAAAATCGTATAGTCCGCGCCGCGCAAAATGTCGACTTTTAGACAGGGAACTATACTGTACACCAATCCGCTGTTTACAAACAAGCTCGAGGTTTCCCATACCAGGCATGGGCACTGCGCTCGCGCTGAAACAAGATTCGCGCGAGGCCAAGTGTTCACGCATGCGCAGTGCGGATAGTATCGCCATCTCATTGGCGATACATCAGAGAGTTAAGTTCATATGTAGTCCTGAAAGTGCGATGGTGTAAATCAAGGACCGAGGCAAATGATGGGCAAATGAAACAGGCTGAACAAAACGCCCAAACGTTTCCTTCTTTTTTCTTTCGTTATAAGTTTGGTTTTGTATCCACCTCGTCCTGGCCTCAATGTTTGTCGGAGGGAGCGACGTCATCGGATACGAGCTTAACCGGACAAAAGAAGGTATTGCACAAAACAGGCGCGTGGGGGTTTACACACCCGAGGCTTCGCGCCCGTTCAGGGAGACTCGCGCGCTGTCGCCGCGCCCTTTTGTGCGAATCCGCGCAAGGCGAGCAAATATTTTCCCGATCTGTTTCAGTCTCGGAGGCTTATAAAACTTTGCGCAAACTTTAAAAAAAGAAGAAAAAAAAAACACATACACTGTCTAGAAAGAAAAATCGAACACCTTCCTTTCCGGCAAACAAGCGCGCGGAATAATACAGCGGAAGAGGGATTCAAAATACAACACGGAACGGCTCGACGTGAGAATTCGTCTAAAGCCGATATATGACCTGCCCGTGTATTGCTCCCCGCCGCCCTAAGCGCCTTACCGTCGTCGCTCAACGCTGTACGAAACAGAACCGAACGCGAAAAACCAGATGAATATAATCTTTTTTTTGTTCCCCTCGGATGTATGCTGTTTGTGATCATTTGTCGACTGTCCCCGCGTATCCTGACACCTCTGGGTTTCCATAGACGTTCGATCAGCACAAAAAGTCTGTCAGTCAAGTCGGCGCAGCGACCTTTTTTTTTTTCATATCTCCCCGCTTTCGGTTCGTGTCCGCGTTAGGGTGTGTGTGTGTTGCGTGTGTCTGTGTTGCATGCGCGTATGAGTTCATGTAGACGTGTGCGGATACGTATGTGCGTGCGCGCAGTCGATCGCCCGTGTGCGCGTCTCTGCATGTGCGAGTGTGCACGTGCGCGCACGCGTTTTTTGCGTTCGTGCTTTTCGTGACCTCTCGCAGTCGTGTTTTTATTGGCGCGGCGGTCCTGAATCTGCCCGTGTGTGTTTGCATGGAAGCGAGATTGTTTGCGTCCTTACGTCCGCCAACACGCTCGTGTGCGTGCGTGCTATCGCACAGGTGGCTATCCGTCCATGTTTTAAGTGGGTACACTTAATATGTTCGCACTCAAACACTGTATAGCAGGAAACAAGCGATTGCCGTTTTTTTTTTTTCTTGTAATTGAAGGGTGTCACTAAGATTACTAATGGGGTGTAAAGTGACCCTTCAGTGCACTCGTGTAAATGTATATTTGTAACCCACATTAAGGGCAGGTTTAAGCCTGTAAAGGGAAACTGAAACTGTTCTGTATTTGAGGAAAAACACTCAAATAGTCTTCATTTGGCCTCCTGAATCACGTATATCGAGATTGTTATTTTTTTTCCTTTCAATTTGGGGCACATAAGCCACAGAAAATCCCTTTCAAAGTACTGACGAAGGGCCTCGTCCCCGGAGCGTGACGTGAGAAAAGGAGTTTAGGGAATCTCCGCTCTCGTGCATCTTCAGCGCCTATCAAAGCTGTGCACGCGCACTCTCGTCATTTTTAAAAAAGGGAAGAAAAAGACGTCGCGATGGGTGCCAGTGCGGGAGAATATACCTGGCAAGCTTGCAATCGCACGCGCTGCCCACATGATATTCAGATTCACGGGATACAAATACTCTCAGATCCAGCTCTAACTCAGTTGTCTGAAGAACCTCCTCACCTTCCCTTGAAACACTTATGTTTGTTACGATAAAGCCTAAAAAAAAAAAGCGAGAGGGAATTTTTTTATTTAAATGCTTAGACCGTACGTATCAGTGTGTGTGTGTATGTGCTAACAACTAAAGTAAAAAAAAATAACAAATATAGATGCACGTAAACGGGTGCGAGTCCTTGAGGCACAGTTATGGGCCTCAAATCCCCACAATATATTCACGGTCTGAAAAAAAGTGCATTCTTCGTCATTCGGCACGGTAGTGCACAGTATATTATGCACGGTAATGCACACATGCACGGTAGTGCACACATGCACAACAGTGCATGTGTGCACTAGCTCGCCTACGCCCTCACACTCTTTTCACGGAGTGTGTGCACCAGCTCGCCTGAGCACTCCGTCTTTTCACGGTAGTGCACGCAGGATATTAAAGAGTTTTAGGGAACCGTTTTAGGGAATGTTAGGGAATCGAATACGGTACGGTGAGCCCTCAGGTACGCACTGCGCATATGGGAGTCTTCTGTGGTAGCGCATGCGCACCTGGTATCCTAGGGGCCATCGTACCGTATCGAATTTTGCGAAAAACGTTTTCCTAAGACTCTCTATTATGCTTTTGCACAGCTCATTGTAGTCAATATATACGTCAGCGAACGTCCACGCTTTCTCAACTACGTTGCCTAATACACTAGCGCGAAATGATAGTCTGCAACTATGACGGTAGAAGGTCCGCCCACAAATTTCCGCAGAACGACGGTCTGCTCAAACGGAGTATTTTCCCGCCGTCACACAGTGGAAAACCGCGAACGATCAGGTGTTATAACCACAATGAGTTGATTTGAAATTAACACGATATATTCTGGAGAATTGTCCCATTGACGATGTCTTCCAGCTGCCACCGGGCAGTCGTTCCAGAAGAGGGCAACAGGCATATTACCACTTTTGCGTGTAGGAAGGTCCCTTATGTTTAGCTCTTCTCTTGATCTTATGGTACAACAAACTAGAGATAGAAAGTTGCTTACCGTCACTCAGCACCATTCGTTGTCCGTGTATAATTGAGGAAAATTTGACGTTGTCGGGGAAAATAATACAGGGGCGAGCAGAGTCAAGCTAATAGCGAGCAAAACTGCGTAACATTAACCTACGACAGCCTCGTTTTTCGCATGCGTGTTTTAGAGAAGGAAGTTAAAAAGAACCCGTAGAACATCATTGGCGTTAATTGCATTGAACTGTAAACAACCCTTTAGATGAAACTGTGAACGCTGCAGTAAATGACAAATGATGAAAGAAATCAGCCTTGTAGCCTATAGTATTTTCCTGTGCGTTCATGTTCCCCTGACGGCAGCAAATGAGCAAAAACAAAAACGAAGAAAATAAAGGGGGGGGGGGGGGGGGGGAGGCTGCATCAGGCATACGGTATTTTCTTTATAGATTTTTTTTCTATAGGTAAGCGAACAATGAGCTTACACGATTTGTAGCCTCTTAAGTCCCTCATTCCGGTGGCACCTCTTTTCTTCGGGAACGCACAAACACACATGCATACAGACAGGCCATAGGCCTCTAGGAGTATTCCTTCTAGCTTTGGGCCCCTGAAAATTAAAAATAAATAAAAAACCATCGAATATAAACCAAAAAAAAAAAAAAAAACTTCACGAAGTTGTAGCAGAGAACGTGACACGTCACGGCGTAAATGCTCTCACTCCAAAACGTTAAGTCGTATAAATGCTTCTCCGCACAGGGTATGGACTGGGCATTGAAATCCTACCGTTTTCCCGAAAAAATACATCGGTGGGTGGGGGATCCCCGATCTCGCACCCTGCTCCTCCGTTCAACTGTCTTCTTCTTTTCTACTCGTTGAAGCATGGCCTCCCTTCCCCCTCTGTCATCCTCCCTCCGATTCAGAAACTGGCCCTTAAGCGCTTTATAACAACACAACGTACCGCCCCAAATGCCTTTTCTTTTTGTCATTCATTTTCGTTTTTTCTTTGCCCCGGTGGTTTTCGGCGCCGTCACTGAAATCTCGACGTGAAAATATGTTCCCTCTTTTCCAAGGTGCGCTTATTTTAGTTTTGGGAGGAGGAAAGGAGAGGTTATGCCTTCTGTTCGGTTGTGCCAACCATATCCCTTTTTTTTTGTGTTTGTAAGCCTGCCCTCCCCCCCCCCCCCTCCCCTCCCTCCAACGTCCTAAAAAAAAAAAAGAAGTGTATAAGGATCGGAAATGTCGTCCTGACAATGGTTTCAAAGTGAGACATGGGAAACCGGAGGCGGTGGCCAGATCCAAGACATAAATGCGTTTTGGGGAAGACACGTCCGACGCGCGTGGGGAATATTTATTTTCAAACATATATATATATATATGTTGCAGGTGCTACTGCATATAATCTGTACTCCCGTATTTTTACTTTAAGGTTTTTTTGTTTTTTTTTGCAGCTAATTGTTTGCATTGAGTAATCTTCAAATACCCACGGCAACTTTGGAGGAAGATGATATTCATCTCTTCTCTAATGTTCTGGCCCTTTATCTTCGACAATGCTATGCGATTTTGCTCTATGCATGTTTAGACAGCTCGAAGTTCATTGTTTAGTCCCAATCGGCGGCTGGTTTCTTCGCCGCAGATGGGGAATTCAGCCAGTGTAGTACCTCTGCTAGCCCAGGGTATTTAACATGTATCACGCTGTGGTGATTACACGACCGCACGCCGCACAGATCCAGATCCGAACCGGCGGAGATTGAACCCAGAATCTCTCTAGTGGCTGCAGCGGGCGCTTTATCTCCACGTGCTCCGGGCAGCGCGCTCTAAACTCCCTTCGTCGAACGTCGAAATTCATCGATCCCTTTGGTATTGATCATAAATTTCCCCTTTAATTTTTCTGCGACCGTGTCGTGAAACATATTACGGCGATGTCTCCTTAATATGGACACCTTAGTTCTCTCCCAAATGCATACATAATGTGAGAATTGTCCATAAGAACGAGACAAAAATGCATGTGCTTACCTAGTTCGTACCCCGATAAGTGTTTTCAATACAGCGGGGTGTTAATTTTAACGGGGTCCGTATTAACAAAACTACATGAATGTGCAACGTGCCCCCAAAAAATTCATGATTTTTTTTTTTATCGTCAAAATAAATTACGGATCGCCGAACGCTCATTCTCCGCCCAAATGTAGCGCTATGGTCCGAACCGGATGCCAAATTTGCAGACCTAACCGTTATCTTATTTAAAAGTTGTAAGCGATTTTTTTTCAAAATTTCGATGGGAAAATGGGGTCCATTTTTGACTGTTTTTGGTAACTGGGGACATAGAGCTTTATGTATTGGAGAGTTCTGTCGGCCGCCATTTTCCCATGAAATAATTAAGAAAATTTCTTCTGACTGTTGAATAAAATAACGGTCAGTGCTGAAACTTGTTGGGTCGCTCTTCAATAATCGCCGCCCGATTTCTCTGTGCTTCGTTCGTCTCCCAAAGAGTGACACAACACAACGAGAAGGCAGCGAAAGGGTTTAGTGTACCTCCCGGTTGCCCGTCCTCGAGAGCCGGCAGTCTGGGCCCGCCGACCCTGGTGTCGCCCGTCGTTCAGAGCTCGCAGTCGGAGTCCGTGTCCAGGCCTGCGGATCGACCTTCCCACGCCAGCCCTGCGTAGGCTAGCTGTCCCGGGCTATCATAGCCAATATTTAAAGGCGTTTTCTTTTTCTTTTATTCGGCAGTGCATTAAAGCAAGCTTGCTTTGTATTCGCCAACGCGGTTCGATTTTCAGCCAGACTGCCTCCTGATAGACAGTTTTCTCCTACCAATTGCTTAAGTTTCCTATTTTGCAATCCCTTAACTTTTTTCACAAAAGAGGCTCCAAAAGAGGGAGTGTAAAGTTCCCTCTACTCCGAAAGAAATAAAAGAACGCCGAAGAAAAAATGATAACAAAAATGAAAATGGAGAAGAAATAAAACCTGCCCGGGGCAGCAAACATAAAAAACTAAATTTGCGTTTTCATTTTTTTTTTGTTGCTTTTTGTTGTGGGAAGGGGCCGGCCGAACTTGTTCGGAGGTTTCGCGCAAGTTTTCTCGCTCTTTTTTTTTTTTATGATAACGTAAACGGAAAACTACGTGCGGTGTTTTTGTTGTTTGTATTATTTTTGAGCAGGACTAAACGCTTCCTTTTTTTAGCGGTCGGGTATTAAGCGCAGTATTTATTCGAAAATGCCGGCGGCTCAGAATAAAGAAGAAAACAACTAAAAATGGGGAGAAGGGAGTCGGAGGCGTTTTTCTGTCACTGCGCGCAGTCCCATTGTAGCGCCGCGCGACGTGTCGAATGTTATTGCGGACCCGGGATTTTTGTGCTTCCGAAGAAAAGCTACTCGGGGACATTAAACAAACATTAAGGCTCGCGCACGACATTGAAGAGCAGACCGCCGCCGCCGCCGCCGTCTGTCGCTCCGAGACGCTTTTTTGTACCCCTCCTAAAAAGGTGCGGCGTGTTTATAGAGATCAGGGATTGCGCGTTGTCATGCTAATATCTGGTCACCGGCCCTGTTTGTACCTCTGTTGTCAAAATCCGATTTCTTTTTTTTTTTTTTTGCTGTCTGTGTCTGCGTATTTGAGGGAGAATGAAATCGGAGCCGAAACCGCGTCGCTATAAAGGTGCGTTTAAGAGGGAAAAGTCTGCGTGCGATTACGAAATCGGAAGCGACTGTCGGACGTCTTTCTTTTTTTTTTTGTTGTTATTCTTGTCACCTTTGGAAGTTCTGTATTTTGTATGTGGCTTATAGTTATTAAAGGCTTAAACCCGCGGTAACGGTGCTATTACATCGTACAAAAGACTGTCTGCAGAAATTGTCTAACGCGTGTTTCTTCCTCGTATGATTGTCCTATAACATTGGTCATACAAAAACTCTCTACACACGTGTTCATAAATGATTATGTTGCGTGTATGTTTATACAGCCTTGAAGTTAGTCTGTCTTCTACGAGCGACTTGTCTCTCAGCTGTAGATGAGCAATCTAGCCGGTGCGGTACAACCGCTAGCCTGGGGTCTTTAACGTGCATCACGCAGTACAGCGATACGCGACCTCACGCCGTGGTACGATGCTCGTCCAGATCGAAACGGGCAGGGGTGGGGATTGAAACCCAGGATCCCCGGGTTCTGCAGCGGGAACTTCCGTTCCTAGCGCTCCGAGCTGAGGTGCGCTACTAACACACCCGTCCACCGTTCGAAGCACACGTATACGTATAAAAACAAAGCGTGTCTCGAACATGTGGGATTCATGTTGGCAGATAATTCTCTCATCATGTCCGCAGAGAGCAGCGTGTTCTTTGTACGAGGTACGAGCAGTGAGACGGCGGATTGAGAAAGGGAGAGGGGGGGGGGGGGGGAGGGGCGTTTCGTATCCCGGGCATATTACTATCGCTGCGGAGTCAACGAGAATGTGGCATTTTTTGATAAGAACGCCAAAGAACGAGTCGCGATCAAAAACAATTTCAGCTTTTCTGCGACCCGCTTGGTCTCGACTACACTACAGTTCGTTCGGGAACACGTTTGTTTATACTGCTATTGTCGACGTGCGCGACCAGGAGCGTCGTTGTGGTGGCAGTTCCCGATGACCAATTGCTCACTGTGACGTCTTCATCTGGATTAGATTTTTCTTTCGTCGAGGAAAATCCGCGCAATCTCAGTGTCAACTGTGACAATGCGATGGCTCAAAGCTTCCTTCGCTATGTTTACAGATATCGTAGATGACGACTCATGACGTCACGGGGAGAAACATTTGGTCTTGACGTCACGAACGGAAACCACGAGAGGGCGCCACCTTGGTGCTAATGTGGCGACTGACGGATTAAGAAATACAAGGAAATAGATTCAAGTTTCTTGCTCCGTGATTTGTTTTTCGGAGTTTTAACGCGGCAGCGTTCAGGAGCTCCTGTGGCAGAAAAGCCGATGTCGGTGGCGTGACGAAAAAATTCCGATTTGTCGATAGGGTTATGACGTCACAGCCGCGGGAATTTTAAACAACCTACAACGTTCACATTAAACGAGTCGTCACGCGTGGAATGAAAGTGATTAAAAACATGACATGTAATGCGAATTAAAGGTTGCCGCATGTCGCACATGACTTCACTTTATAAAGTAATTAATTTGCCTTAAAGGCAAGTTTGAAGACTTTTAGGCGGGATTTGAGTCCGCGACCCTCCGGTACTGATTACGCTACGTTCGCCGCGCTTTCAGCTCACTGGCAAGAAGAGCACGAGAAGCGAATGAGAAGGCGATGCAAACGGAGCTCGATAACGCTATAGCGTTCCACCCTTAAAGGCGAAGCTTAAGTGCCCTTCCACGTTTTATTGGATGATATCGCCATATCACTGAATGCGCGGCGATAATGGGGAGTTTTAGTAGATCGTTCCGTTACCTCCGATAACGACATCCCGCACTCCGCCGCCGCCGTTGCGTACGCATCGCATCGTTATGGGGTGTCGGGTATCGTGTATCTGGCATCAGAGAGTTTTAGTGGATCGAAACGATGTACTGAAACTCTCTAAAAAGATTCTCGGGACTCACCGAACTCCGTGTTTCTTAAGTTTGCCTTGACTATAGTCGTAATTAACGTAGCGATGCAAGCCCAGTGGAACTCAAAGCAGAAAATTACCCTTTACGTATGACTCAGATTCTAGTATTATCATTTCTCCTCTTTAAATTCAAGGTCCTTCTCAGGAGCGAATGTCACTTTTGCTCCATTTATCACAGTTCAAGGTTCATTTCTTCTTTCAGTACCGTTTCAAAAAGTTTAAATCGAATATGTGACTGTGACAATGTTTCAAAATCGAAGTTAGCTCCCAACCATTAAGTCTGCCTACGATTGATGATCTAAAATATAAAAATAATAAAAAAAAATAACGCGCATATGGCGAAATTCGCGAGGTTCGGCTCAATTGGCGTATATAACATTCATGAACTCATCTTGGAATGGGATTGCTATGCGCCGGTGCTCCTTTTTTCTGCCAGAACGATTACACGGAGCTTTTCTGGGCGGTGCCGTACTAATGGCTCGGACGTGAACGGCATATCTTCGCAGATCGGTTGTAACGCGCTTGCGAGACGAGATCGGATTAACTTTGTAAAAAGCGGAAAGAAAGAAATATGAATAAAAGAAAGTTCGGCTCTCAGGAATTCAAGCCGTGCAGCTTCAGCGATTTCTCGGTGACACGGGATTACTCGCCCAAATTGAATCATTTTTCACGCCCTAATGAAGAAAGAATATCGACGGAAACCGCACTACATTTTGCTCCTTCTCTTTCTCTCTCTCTCTCTCTTTCGTTCTCTTAGTGTGGGATATTTTTCTCGTAGCTTAATTTTTCAAGGATTATCATTAAAAAAAAATAACATGCAAAGCTTTCCAATCAAATTATTGTCGACGAAATCGAAGAGTAACAACAAACGAAAGGAAAATGAAACGTAATTAGGAGAGGGGGTATAAAGTGTTTTTTTTTCTTTTCATACCGGGATTTAGGGATACTTCGCCATTCTTGTAGTTACCGCACTACACTCTGTTTAACTTTAGGGAGTTTTAGGGAAGCGTTTTCGCACATCCGATACGGTATACGATAGGCCCTCCGGTTCGAAGTGCGCATGCGCTACCGCAGAAGACACTCACATGCGCAGTTTCTTATCGGACGGCCCATCGTATACCGTATCGGATGTGAAACAACGGTTCCATAAAACTCCCTTTCAAGTCTGACCGCAACCGACGTCTCGATCGATGGAGCCGATCAGGCAACGCCAAAAGTGCCTATACTGTCGAGACCGGTTATAACGAATTCAACGGGAATCGGAAATCACTTCGCTGTACCCGCTATTTCGTTATAACCGACTTCGGTTATAACGAAGTGCAAAAGGTTATGGGAAATCGTGATAGCTTCGCTGTAGCCGCTATTAACTTATAACCGACTTCGTTATAACCGATATTGGCAGTAGTCACGTCGCTCAGCGTGTCTGCTATCAGCGACTGAACCGATCCCGCACATTCGATTCGCCGCCATCCTGCACTTTTCTTATGGGCGTCATACGTTTAGCAGGTGATAGGAAGCCCAGGAGGGCAACGAGGGCCTCGATGATGCACCTCTGGCACCGCTTGTATTATGGTGTCGGCTTCGATCGAACTTGGAGTGAAACCGGGTGTTGTACCAGGCGTGCTTCGTACCATGTAGACGGGTTTCTAGTAAGCCGAGGTTTTAGAAAGAACCGGCAAGCGTATCTACCTCGCTCTAACTTTTAACTTGGACGTGGAAGGTTGCGCACTCCCGCGTGTGGTGATTCAATTCAACCCAGGAGGTCAGCCCGTCAACGAGCAGCCTTGTCTTTGGCACATTTCAAGTGCTTTCACAAAACTTCGTTGCACTAATGTCAGCATTATTTTTTTTAGTACAGAAGGAAATCTTGGTGATATCAATATTTTAACCATATCACTCAAATGCGAGCCTTTCACAAGCCCCCCTCTTGCAACGTTTCTTCCATACATCTCAGACCAAATGTTACGGACCCTCCAAAGCTTCTGACTTCCTCACAGCGCTAGTAAAATCGTCTCTTAATGAAAAACGAAAAAAATTGTTTTTGTCTGTAAAAGTAATGCGCTAAAAAACTGAGGGAGAGGAGGAGACGAGAGGGGACCTCAGAATGCCGAACTGTGGTTGGATGAATTAGTGGGTAGATTTAAAGCTAGCAGCCTTTGTCTTCACTGCACACGTCGGACGCGTTAGAACGCGTAACCACAGAGGTAATATAATGTACGCTAGAGTTTCAACTGGCGCTAGGGTCCATGCGACTTCCGGCGTGCAGCTTGCAGCAGACAGAAACCAGGCTACTTTTGCGGTGCTCCTGCGCATTCCTTTGGGAAAACGCGCGTGCATTTTGACTCTTCTCTAAAAGATAACATGCATCACTTTTCTTATTTCGGTCGTACCGAACTATGTATGTACCCTTATTAACATTGTCGAAATGTAATTTCTGTAGCAACAGTTTTTTTTTTTTTTTTCACCAGTTAACGATGCGAAATTTCGCTATTCTTCAGGCCCAAATCTTTGTTCTATAACGGGTGTGCAAAATTAGCGAAGGTTCTAGGCAAAATAACAATAGAAACAAATGTAGAGTGTGTTCGAAGTCCGCCAACATTCCGGTGGCGCTTATATATTGCAAATGTGCCCGTCCTGTCACTATATGAAAATGACCTCATCGAGGTTCTTTACGAGCGGTTAGAAACAGTCAAAACGTAAAGTACAAAGTGCGTGGGCTATGAAAGGTGTTTTTTTTTTATTATATTTTATACCGGGCAGCTTTAATCGGGCACTTCTTCTCTGGCGTATCCCTACTTTCAAAGATTTCGAGCGTCCGGGTGATGTTTTGAACGCAGAACAAGCATCTTCGCACATATTCGTGAGCAGAAAGAATAAAGCGCTATTATTTATTGCAAGTCGGACTATATTACGTGGCCTTCAATTTGTTTTGATCGTCTACAGAGGCAGCTAGCGTTAGGTCTACCGACTAATCTTTCCAATCAGAGCTCGGCGCGTATTAAAAGAGTCGGTATAAGGGGACGTAGGGGAAAAAATTAAGTTATTGCGCTCTTTGACAGAGAACTAAAACTTAAATGACACAGTTATAAGTGGCTGTACACACAACCAACCGTATCGGCCACCATAACAAAATAAAATTTTCAATGACGCTAGTGATCTTTGGTAATTGTACCGTTTGTTTAAACGCGTCTTCTTTTGTCAAAGGCGTTTGACGCCCAATGGAAAACGAGATCATAACGTTAGCTTGCCTTTGCGTAGTCTCTGCTGCTTGTTGACTTGAAGCAGCTATTTATTTATTGATTTTTATTTATTCGGATATTTTTGAGGCACAATAATTAAAGGAAGCAATTAGTACAACAATAAAAAACACCGGAAAATACTATGCACATACATTAGATGCCAACGGAATGTAACACTTAAGAAAAACATGATCTGCAATCAATTTATAATGTAAACACGAAGATGCATGGTTTCACCCACAGTCGGTACACGTTAAGGAGGAGTTGCGCGAGACATCGGTTCGACCGCATACGGGATGCCAACTTCGTGTTGACGGTTGGCTCTAGGGGAAGCGTAAGGACAAGGCGTGATAACCCTGGAGTGTAGTGGGTCGTTGATGTTATAATATTTGTAAAATAAGCTAGCTCTACAAGTGTATACCGGTAGAAAAGTAACGCGATTACATTATTAAAAATATTGGTACTGTCGAGACCGGTTATAACGAAGTCAACAAGAATTGGAAATCACTTCGCTATATCCAGCTATTTCGTTATAACCGACTTTGGATATAACGAAGTGCAAAAGAGGATGGGAACTCACTTCGCTATATCCGCTATACTTCGCTACAACCGATTTCCGTTCTAACGACGTGCAAAAGGGAATGAGAAATCGTGATCGCTTCGCTGTAGCCGCTATTTCGTTATAACCGACTTCGTTATAACCGGTCACGACAGTAGCAGATTTTATGAGCAACGCCCCATAATACATAGAATGTGGTAATTAAGGAGGGATAGTTTAAGTTTGTTTAGACGGTATGAGGGGCACGTAGCGT
The DNA here is from genome assembly GCA_013358835.2 of Ixodes persulcatus. Lineage (NCBI taxonomy): Eukaryota > Metazoa > Arthropoda > Arachnida > Ixodida > Ixodidae > Ixodes > Ixodes persulcatus. Next base: position 930,350 of record JABSTQ010009236.1, read on the forward strand.
TAAGCGTTGGGTACTCTGCTGCAGGTGAAGAAAAGCACAAGCTTCTCCCACGAAACCTCCACTTTTTTCCACTTTGGCGAGCGAATGCAGGAGAGAAAACCAGAGAGGATGCGAGTCCACTTGTTTCCCCTCCAGCGTAGCTCTGCTCAAGATGAAAGAGTGGAGAGTTTTGCCGGACGAACTTGTTCCGATTTCCTTCACCTGCGAGAGAATACAGTCATAGTACCACCGTGACGTCACGTGACCCGCCGCCACGTGACGTGCCTTACTCATTGACAAGGTCTCGCGTGACTGACTCGCTGACGCCGTTTCACGTGACATCACGTGCTACGGAGCAATCCCTGGAAGCACGGCCGCCCACGGTCGGACAAACCTCTGAGAGTAGGGGCTTTTGTTATAAAGTATTTCACGCTTTAAAACCAACGCAAAAGAAAATAACTGTCCGGAACTCGACCAGATGCGCATTTCAACGTCACTCCGCGATATTATGTCCGTTTTTCTCCAAAAACGGAGCCCGTTTCTCCGGTCTCCGACATCTTACCTCAGAATCGGCTTTCGACGCTCGGTTTTCACCCCCTCCTTCCTCTCCCCGTCCATTTTTTTTTCTTCTTCTTCATCCGCAATTATCGTATCGGTTACCCAACGGAGCGCGAAACGTCGTCGTCGAGGATTTCGGAAGAGACCCGCTGTCGTGACAAATGTTCCGCGACAAGTTATCCAATTCCCAACATTCGTTTTCGCGCCTCGGGGGACCCTCTGCCTGCCGCGGCCACACCGCACGCGCTATAACTCCGTTTGGGGATGAACCGCGTGGGACGCTACTCGTCATCCGAACCAATGAAATGTAGCGTGAGTGTCACGTGGTCGTAGGCAGGGCCGTAGCGACGCGAGGGCGGCTAATCACGCGATACATTCGCAGTGCTGCATTGGCTGGCGATGGCACTTAGCGACCGTTGCGGTCCATCGTGTGATGACACGGAGTTTGTCTTCAAGCGACCGCCGCCGCCGCCCCTTGGCGCGTTTCGGCTTCTGAAATCCGGGGAATTAGCGACGACGACGAGGATGACGCGACACGGAGAGAGTCGGAGAATGTACGTGTGCGGAGACCGGAGAGAAATAAAGACGCCTGCGAAGATAGAGCCAGAGACAAAAGGTTCCAATGGAGAGAATGATTGGGAGCTCGCTTTTGAGGGAATTACGAAGTACGAGAGAAAGTGACAAACAGAAAGGGACTGAGAGAGGGGGGGAGGGGGTGGGGGGCTTAAATAACGCAATGAACGTGTGCCCGGTTTCGAAAGATTTGCGTTCGTTATCGTTTTTATTTGGGGAAGGAAAGAAGGGGCGGGGAGGAGGGGGAGGGGGGGGGGGAGAGAAGAAGTAAGGATTCACGAGAGGGACAGGCGCATTGTGGGTGATAAAGATGGACTTTGGCGAAAGATCCGAAGAATTACAGTGGTTTCTGCACCACTTCCCCGAATCTTTCATCGTCCAATCCCGATTTCTCAAGCGTATTGCTCCTGTCTTCTTTTTTTTTTTTTTGGTCCTGGATATTGTTTGAAATGGTTCATTGAGTTCTATAATGTAATGTGTTGTGTGTTCTATATCCGACGTAGTACTTATTTTTGTCAACTATTTCTTTCTGACTTTCACTGTGTGTGTGTGTGTGTGTGTATGTCTGTGCGTGTGTGTGTGCGCGTGCGTGCGTGCGTGCGTCCGTGCCTGTGTGTGTGTGTGTGAAAGAAAAAATATAGAGAGAAAAATAATGACCTGTTATGGCCATAGTAGCTAGCACTCAATAAAACAAATTCTTTCCTCGTAGCATTTATTGAAATTTTAAAGAAAAACGGAGTTTAAAATTATATATATATATATATATATATATATATATCACGTAGTGATTTTTTTTAATCGGTTTCGTATAACTTTATCCACAGGAACGTACGCCCTCTTTTACAAAGAAAGCGCAACTTGTTACTAGAACTTCAAAAATATTAATATTTTAATATTTTTGAAGTATTAGTTCAGAGTAGTAATAAATATTAACCACTCTGAACGGATGCGTGATGTTTCACCGCAGTGTGTGGGTCGCTGATATGTCCAAAGGCGCGCATCTGTTTTCAGTACCTCCAGGTTTCTGGACCTTATGCAAGGTGAACGTGAACGAATTATGAACGAATTGTACTTGCAAGGTGAACGAATTGTACTTGCAAGGTGAACGAATTGTACTTGCAATAACCCCTCTGTTTTCAATGTAATAAAAAAAAAACACAAAAAAACATTGACTGCAGCGTTTTTTTTTTAATCTGACTTTGTTAAGAGTAACACGCGAATGATGGCCGCTACGGACTGAGCGGTAGCGCCACCTAGCATGCAGCAAATAAAATACTGCGTATGTCCGGTGATGCGGAAGGCACTCTGTCCCTCACCACGATAGGTGTTTCCGGAGGTGCCCAATATGTGGCGCTGCTGGCGTCACGTAGCGGCGACGCTTCCCCTCTTACAGCTAAGCGAGTCCTTTATAGTCCCACGCGCTCTTTGTCTGCCTTGCTTCGGAGAGCCCAGTGAAAGCAAAACCGTCTTTTCTGCAGTGGGGCGGATCGACAGCTACCTGACAACTGCAGCTTCGGAGAAGCTACCAGGGTCTACCTCAGTTTCCAGACCCGGTGTGTATTCGAACGTCCAACTCCCGTAGCGCCTCTCTTGTTATACACGCGGACGAGGAGCGAACGCTACACACGCACGCTACCTCATCGGTCAGGTTCCGCAGGGGATCTAAGGGAGGGGGGGGGGGGGTGTCATGTGACGTCACGTGGCACTGACGCCCCACCTCGACGTCACACCACGTTAGGACGTACAATCGTGACGTTGTTGCACATGATACCATTACGTTACGTGCTGCCATGACGTCACGTGACAGCATTATGTCACATGACACCATGACGTGGCATGTGTGATATCATTATACAATACGCCACGTGAAACCAGAAAGTCACAAGCCACTGTGATTTCACGTGAGAAACCTCCATAACGTTACGTTATGGAGGCGTCATGGTGCCTCCGTAACGTGACACTCACGTCAAGGGATACCACGATGTTAGGTGACATCGTGAAGAGATAATGTAATGTCACGGCAACACTCTGTCGTTATGGCGAGTGATGCCATGACGTCACGTGCCATCATGAGGTGTCACGTCCCGTGATACCGTATCATGTGGGGTCACGGTTACTGGGAAGAGCGATTGTGTGCGGTCTGCGTGCAGCGCGGCTTGCGGCGCCTCAGTTGTCGCCGCAGTTCATTCGTAGGTCATGGCGAGGAAGCACGATTTCTTTTACAGGGATCGCTGTTACGGGCTCTTTCCACCGCTGGAAAGGACGTCCGTTGTTGATGTAGTAGTAGCAGTAGTTGTTGTAGCAGTTGTCGTTGTTGATGTTGTAGTTGACTATGTATCGCATCCGTCGTCGATGTTTCCAAATCCTCGAAGCAAATCGCCCGCCGCCCTCTGAAATCAAACCCGGGTCCACTGCGTGAGTCGGGCGCGTTACCCCTAAGCCACACCACACCATTTTTGTTTCTTCTTTTTTTTTTTATCGTGAGCCCCGCCACGGCGCTAATAACCCGCCCTAAACATAGGGTTTTTGTAGTAGTACCTAATGTCTGCTGCACGCGCACTCTAGAAAAGAAAAAAATGCGGTGGCTTAGCTCGGCTATGCCAGCATATACGAAGCGTGAGCTTATGCGCACAAAATGAGAGGCGTTATCAAGCGGCTCCGGTACAGTGTCAGACTTGGCTACTGCGCAACGGAGTCGCACAGCTGGGCACGCGGCGGCGCCAGTGCGTCTGCCGCGGCTATGACGTCACTCCTCTGGAATGCGCAGACCGGCGAGGCGGGCGCGGCGGCGGCGGAGCGTGCGGTGGCGGCGGCTCCGGCGCGCCAGCTGTGCACCGTGTGACGTCACTGCTCCTCGCGCATGCGCAGCACGGAGCACGGCTCATTATGCGAGCCACGCGAAACTGCTCAACCTCGGCCAGCGTAGCCCACGCTACAAAAAGAAAGTAGTAACCTATATAAAAGTGTCGTTTTAGCCCTGTCAATGACAAGGGCCATAGCCTCCTATATACTGATAAAGCCAGGCAGATCGGCACGAGAAGCGGACGCCGAAATGAAAAGGGTGGAGCGGCAGACAACGGATGAGAGGACAGCCACGTGACTGGCGCCCCGCTGCGGCGAGACGCCGAAACACACTCCTCCCGAGCGAAGAAGTGTGTTTCGGGTCCTGGCCGCTGCAAAAGCTGTGCGCTGACGTCCAGGTTCCCCCAGAAATGGCTCTTTGATGCTCTGTGCTACCAGATCCTGGCGCTCCAAATCTGCGACCGGGCACTCTATGGCTCCGTCGTCGAACTGCCAGGCTTCGTGAGTATTGGCGAAGTGACCGATCGAAAGCGTCGCGGTGGTCGGCCCTCCACAATTGGCCGTATGCTGACTTTGACGTCAGCAAAGGATTCCTCATTGACGGAAATAAGAGTAATTTAATAACTTCGATTTTGACGGTGTTGGCATTATTATTTTAAAAGCGCAATGATTTCCAGCTTCCACCAAGCTAATTACAAACACCATCGAACTTGTTGTTCACAGGGTAATGACGTCACGAGAGGTAACCATAGGAGGGCGCCAGTTAAACATTTCGCCGCTAATAGAGGAGGCTATGCAAGAGCCCGTGCTGGGAGAGGCGCTTTCACGCGCTCCGGATCAAGAAAGAAACAAAAGCGCTCGGAACAAAACGAAACAAAACAAAAGCGTTCGGAACAGAATAGATGTTTATTTTGTTCTTGACGCATTTGTTCACGCACCCCGCGGTGCGGGAACACGATGTTGATTTCAAACGACTTCACTCTGATTTGTCGCAGATATCGCTCTGAAGGTACATTACTCCAACGTAACGTCGTCGGGCGCCGCGTAGCGCAGCGCGCGCAGGTACTTATTGGTTGCAGATATCGAGTTCCTGGTTGCCGGCCAATAAAAGGCGCGCGTTCTGCGCTACGCTGCGTTCAGTGCGCTCAACGTCGGAGTATAAACAGCCCTTAACTGTAGTGCGGACTGACACAAAACTGCTCGTCAAAAAAAAAAAAAAGAAAAAAAAAAGGTTTAGCTGGTTGCAAGTTAGCGTGCCTTTCATCCCGCGGTACTGGTAAAGGTTCCTTCAAACCCCAAAAAGCCGACTTTGTTTTTCTCTTGTTGTTTCTCTTTGTTTTCGGTTTACAGCATAGGCGTTTGTCGTTCTAGAGAGACAACAATGGCACGCAGATAAACGAGCACGCGCTCGAAGGCTAACTCGTCGATTCGTGCGAAAACGCCCTGGAAATTATACCCACGCCAGCTCGGACCTCTCGTTTGGATTCGGCGTTGCGCCTAGCGTCTGAACCACACAAACTTCGTCTCACTTTAGGTTCGACTGCAAACCCACGCTGCGATCCACGGTAGCCAATCAAGAAGCGTCAAACCTGCATCCCTCGAGCGCTCTTGGTTTTTGAGCGTTTGGTATCCACCGGCTAAAGCGATCGAGCACAGTGAAGGCGTTCCGAACCCTCGCCGTCTCTGTGCGTATATATAATACGGAGCGCAAGCTCGTCTGCTTCCTTTTGCGGAGTTGTGGTGACGTCAGAACCCCGAGCTCCGATTGAAGGATAGTGGGTAGACCTCAAGACAGCATGCCTTGAGGTCTACCCACTATCCTTCAATCGGAGCCAATCAGAGCTCGGTGTCTTTCTGACGTCACCACAACCTCTTCAAAAGAAGCAGACGAACTTGCGCTCCGCACTGCTTTAGGCGGAGCGAAATACAAACCCACAAGGACAACGAGTGGTGTCCTGACCACGCACTTTTGGTGTCGCTTGATTGTCTCCACGTAATCGTAATGCCCGAGTCCCACTAGGGCGACAAACAAAAACAAAGTGACAGCGACAAGCCTCCAACAGATGGAGCATGCTCGCGATGGTACCTTTGAACAGGCGTTTAGTCGTTCGGTGCTCGTGAAGTAAGCACGAGTGATTGCAGGCCTGCCAAAGACACCCTCGCGTGCATGTTGCTCGTGTTTGAGCATAGCCTCCTTTATTCTACAAAGCCTGTCAAATCGCGAAAGGCTCTGGTTTGAGGCTCGTCGCTGTCGTTTGTTCCCGTTTGTCGCTCTAGTGGGACTCGGTCATAACGTCAGCCGCGATCGGCATTCAAGTGAAACGGCGAGTTAGAGGCTCTGACTGACACTCTGGCGGGATACGCTAAAGGGCGGGCCAAAGTCAATATTTTATCGGCCATAGCTGCGAGCTGCGCGCCTGTAAACGCAAGACGCAACGCAAGGTGCGCACCAGCCACAGAGAGTGGTATACCTTGCACTTCACTCGAACGTGCACCGGAATTTTTCTTACTCTGCTGCGAAACTGGTTCGAAATTCTTAGTGACAAAGGTGCATTGTTCGGTACTCTACTAAAACTTCAGGATTTTTCCATATTAATACTAAATATAGAAAATCCAGTTTCAGCTGGGCATACTTCGAATTCCATTGAGCATTCCTAGACTCTGGCTAGTAAGACACAGCTAAGCAAACCATTCTTTTTTTTAACACATCTTTTCTTTTTTTTTTTAGGGATGGGCTAGAAGAGGCGAAGATATATAATTAGTTACCGGCAGCAATTAAAACTGAACGCGAGTGCTCTGTCACTCCCTCGGGTAGGCCTCACTCCCTTTTTTGCTTTTCTTCTTCACTCTTTCAGTCGTTTTTTTTTTTTCTTCCAATGAAAAATCGCCGCGTAGATGGTCAGTACCTCGTCGACCAAGAACCAGAACACAAACTAAACGCAAAGCCGAGACGGAGAGAAAAAGAAAACAAACAAACAATAAGAACACTGCACTACAGACTGGGCGAGAGTTCGTTTTGGAAGCTAGCGACTCTTAGTGGCTTCGCTCTGAAACAATGAACGACGAAGTAAATCACCCGTATTGGAGAAAGGGGCGGGTGCGAAGGGCCATGCATCATGGCGGCGTTCGATCCCACTTCTTCCAAGTCGGTGCGTCCACCGGTGCGCGGCAGAGGTACGGCACGGCGTTCCTTTTGTTGTTTCGAAGAGGTGGCCGATCGTCTGTGGCTCCGCCTGCTTGGAAAAGGTTTCTCCTAACTCTCGTAATCAAGGAGGGGCTCGGCACGGACGCATCTGCCTGGTAATGTTCGTCGCGTACGTTTCGGTCGCGGACAAAATGAACTTTGGGAGGCAGATATGGTAAAGATATTTGGGACGTCGAATTGGCAGCGTTGCCACGTTGAAAACAGCAAAACGTTAGCTGACATAACGTAACCTGAGACAGGGAAGGCAGAAACAGGGTGCGGCGTCTGCTCGCTGTGTCTTCAAGTTGTACTCATCGCTAACTCGGACGTGTGCGAACACGTTCGCCATTGAGTTTAGCAGGTTTGTTTGTCTCATTTCTACAGGAAAACAAAAACAAAAAAAACAAAAAACTACGCCTTGAAATTTTGTTTAAGGCAAAAGCCACTACATCAACCCACATATGGTGGAAATTTGAGCTTTCTATGTATAGGCGTGAATTATTCCGGCTCGTTTTACAGCGTAAGTAACATTGTGGCTACTCTATAGAAGCACGAAATAGAAGCAGGTGGCGAGACTCGGTGTGTCTCCCAGCGTAATTTTAGCGCTGTTTATTTTCTGGGGATGTTTATTTTGACATACGTGTCAATCCAGGCAGGTTTAAAAATAGAAAAGTGGAAAGGGGGGGGGGGGCAGTTCAGAATGACATGTTTGTGAACGTGTTCAAAACTCTGCTACTGTGATATCCAGGGAGTTGAACCAGTCATTATTCCGGTTCGGTTCGGGTTCGGGTTCAGTAGCTTTGCCTTTCGTTCCGGTCCGGTCCCGTTTCAATTATGCATTCTGAACGACTGAGTTCAAGCGACTGAATTCAGATAGAAAAATACTGTAAAGGGAGGACGAAAAAATGACAAAAAAGGAGATAAAAAAATACTGTTTTTGAAAAATGCACACATACACACACAAAAAAAAAAAAAGATTTCTTCAAACAGCGTCCAGGGCGCCGGGCTGTTCTGGGCGATTGGCGTTACAGTGACCGTCAACTCAGTGGCGTGGTCGCGGCTTCGCCTCTTGGCGTCTCCAGAATTTGCCACCGCGGAACCAATGTCGACAGTTGTTTTTACTTTGATGTTTATGTTTCATCCTTCTTTCCTTAAGGAATATTGATTACTCACGACAAAACACGCACGCACACGCACACACACACAGACATAAAAAATAGGTTTTTAGTCTCTTGCCGTACTCAGATATACCCCATTTTACCTTACGATGTACAGCGATCGATACTACGAGCTACCCGCCCTAACACATAGCTTGTAGCTTGCCACCTGACTTCGCGCTTTCCGCGTTTCAAAACGGAAGGACACGTAGCACCCTCCAAGGTACGAATTGGCTTCGGTCGCTAGTAGTGTGGTCCATTGCACGGTGAAGCTTGATATAGGAGCGCACGCTTCCACGTCGACTCGTCGACGCCAAGTCGTGCTGGACATAGACGTTAATATATTTATTTGTTTCATTATTATTAAGCTGTCTCTAAGTCGCTGCCGTTGGTTTAATCAAAACTGCGCTGTTGACGTTACCGTAGCGAATATTTAATGACTTCGCGCCGCCACCTGCGAAAAGGCGCGGCTGACATTTTATTACGCCGATCCGTTTTTTAATGAACCAGTAACGGCCACATGAGAACACGGTTCCGTTTCTTTTCGGGTTAAATATAAAATGCTTCATTTCGGTCACGATTTTGTTCCAGTTCGGTCCAAAATAACTGTTTTGCTCCGGTCTTCAATTCGGCTTCGGTTCGATACCCCGGTTATATCCGATATGGCATAAATGCATTTGAGCTACGTCTTCAAGGTACTTGAAGCATTTTATATGTCGTACTTAACTAACAATAAATAATTTACTTTTAGATTACATTTGAACGCTAAACATTTGGTAGTTTCAGTACTTCAGCGCATAATCAAATACAAACTGTGGACAATCTTCTTTGAAACCTGAATCATACGCCAAGAGCATGAACCTTGCCGCGGATAGACCGCAATAAATATTTAAAAAAAAGAATATATGAACAAACAAAATACAGGGTAAGGGTGGAAGTATTTTATTTCTATTTCAATATATCACGTTTCTGTGTCCAAAGAGACGTCGCATGTGGTCGCAGTTAAGCTCGAGCTGACCATACATCCCGAAAATGAATTCAAAACACTTTGCGTTCAAGGGCGTAATTGCATTTGTAAATAAATACATGTTGTCTATTTAGTGTATGTATTTTTATACATTTTTGCAAGTATTTTCCCCATCTTCGTCGGAGAGTATGGAGCACGCCAACCTTACCTTGGAACCTATCAACCTGCCTACACTATGGTGCCTGGAACACGTCTTCGACCGGTGCGTTTAGCGTCCTATCCCGCCTATATATCAAAAGTGGTCCCAAAGTGGCAACAAATGACGTCACAGAAGCCGGAGTGTCATGCTGTTCCCTGTCGCGATCCTGGCGGTTGGTCGTAGAAATGCTGGCGAAAAGCGCGAGCGAACGCGAGTGTCGCTGTCGTCACGGCGTCCCAGGCGTCCCAACTTTCGGCTGCTGTAGCTTCCGTGGACTGTCCCAGTGGAGAGCGACCTGCAGCAGGACAGGCGTCTGCCATAGATACCACAACTGTTGAGACGCCGCCAGGATCGCAACCGGCGAGAGCATGACACTTGTATGACGTCATCAGGCGGAAATTCAGGGACCACTTTTTTGCGCGCGGTGAACACACCAGTCGGAGACGCGTTCCAGGCACCATACCTACACCCTGTTGTCCGATGACAGCCAACGCTGCAATCCCATGGAGGAAATGGAGCAGCGCTAAAGGTTTGAAAGCAAACATTTAAAACGAATCTCTCTGGATGAAAAAATAATAAATAAAGGACGACAACCCACCAAAGTCTAAAAATATAGGGATCCTACTTTTCGAGGCTGCCTCGGCTCTTCCGCAGGGATGACTATGGCGATTGTCGTTGAGGCAATCGTCATAGTTTCCTGGTGTCTTTTGAATCTGCCAGCATTCAATGAAAACTAAATGCCAGGGGTTAGTCTCTACGTCGATAATGCTGGTGTTGTTCAAAGCGGTCCGGTGTCCTCTGACATCGTAGTGCTCAGCGACTGCGCTGCACCTCTGCTCAAATTTGCGAATGTCGTTTATGTGTTGGTGTATTCTTTCATTGAAGTTCTTTGTTTTGCCAATGTAGGTGGCTGGGCGACCCGCGCGAGGAATCTAATAACCACGGCTTGCGTTTTTTTGTTTGTTTTTTCCGCGGGCGATTTTTTTGGATGGGGTGTGAGCCGTCTAAGCGTAGACATCAGCTTGTGGGCCACGTTGATGCCTTATTTGGCTATCACGCGTGCCAGCACCTTGCTTGTTCATTTGGTCAAGGGTACGCAGAAGCGCGAGGTTGAGCGGGGCTACTTACATATCTGTGGCTGCTGGTGTCGGTAATCTTGAGCTCGACGACAGGCAACGCGGTGGATGAAGGCGCTCATGTGCCCGTTTTGTAGCGTGAGCTACACTGGCCGAGGTTGAGCAGTTTTGCGTGGCTCGCATAATGAGCCGTGCTCCGTGCTGCGCATGCGAGAGGAGTAGTGACATCACACGGCGCACAGCTGGCGCACCGGAGCCGCCGCCGCCGCGCCCGCCTCGCCGGTCTGCGCATTTTAGAGGAGTGACGTCATAGCCGCGGCAGACGCACTGGCGCCGCCGCGTGCCTAGCTGTGCGCCTCCGTTGCGCAGTAGCCAAGTCTGACGCTGCACCGGAGCCGCTTGATAGCGCCTCTCATTTTGTGCGCATAACCTCACGCTACGTATATCCTGGCATAGCCGAGCTAAGCCACCGCATTTTTTTTTTTAGATCACCACATACGGTTTGTTATTCTGTTCTTCTGTCCGTTTGACAAGAGCATATAGTCCTCGCCCTACACAACATTGTCCCTACCACCGATGCTTAGGGACAGGCCTGGTGATTAGAGCCAAACTGAAAATATTGTCAGGTATACGTGGGTTTCCTCTACACAGAAAACTCTAACTCTTCATGTTATGTTCTCACGTGCACGTGGAGAAAAAGTAAGGTATCGTTCTTTGTACGTTCCACCTTGAATAAGACGCCGGTTCGATGCAGTTGGGGTGCGAGAGAACTCTGTCCACTCCGAACTTTTGAAGGATGCAGAAGCAGTTATCTCCATACTGCAAAAACACCTTGGGCGTTGTGAAGAATGACTGCAGGGCCTCTTCCTCAATGGCTTCTATGCACCATTCCCGGGTTGGCCGTGGTGACGGATGTGAATGCGCCCATTGCGGTTTCACACTGGCTGGCTTAAAGTACTCCCCCTTGACGCTAAAATAGGTGCTTCTGGGGCAGAACTCAAGAAAGCTCCACGGCTTTTCCACCCTTAGGTCGGCCCTGTCGTTCGGTTCTTTGTCTTTTTGCGAGGGCCTTTCCGGCAGTGGCGACTGCCAGGGAAACCGTCACACTCGCGAAAAAGTGACACGACGTCGAATGACACTTTACTCTCCCCACATGCTCACCTTCAATTTCGATATATCTCTCTTCACGAAGTCGCTGGAGTTGCTCAATTAACTCCACAAAGCCAAAGAGATCGAAAAATACTACTCCTCAACGGCAATCGCCACCTTCACCCCTAAAGAAGAAGTGAGTGGGGGGGAATCTAGGTTGAACATTTACACGGTTGTTTTAAAAGATCACGATAGTGACCAATTGGCGTCTGATTGGTGGGGACAATTGCCTCCACCAATCAGACGCCAACACCTTACATCCGTGACCTTTTAAGGCGTACATGTAAATGCGCAACCTAGCCCTCTAGGGCTCGAAAAGTATACGGTCCCTATATTATTAGGACTTGCTTGGTCCTCGTCCTCAGTGCACTCGTCGTCTTTTTGCGTTTGGTATCATCGGCTAAACAAATGACGCATAGTGAATACTCCAAGATGCTTCGATCTCTTTTTTTTTTTGTCAGCGATTGGTTTAGCCGTTGATAGCAAACGCACGAAAGTGCGAGCGCCGCGATGATGCTCCTATAGCGCTGTTCGATCAGCTTCATCGCATCGTAGCGTCGGCTATACAGTCGGATTTAATGGGAAACCAACTATAGTCACTGAACTCGACGACCTTGGCCGTTAGGAAGTCGTTATGTATAAACCTGCCGACGATGGAAGCTCGAAGTTCCGAGATCCCAGCACGCCCAGTTTAATTAGCGAAAACAAACAAATACACGATAAAATCACATTAGCACTCCAGTCATCGCACCTTGTTCCTGACCACCTTCGGCATCGCGGGAAACCCCCCCTCCCCCCTCCCCCCTTCCTCGAACGTTGTTTCAGAACCATTCGGAGCCAGTTTTCTTCGCTGCATATCACGATTTCGAGAAAACGCAAGCCGCGTGCGCGCTCTTTTAGGAGAGAGCACACACCCGTTTCGTTTTGCTCGGGGACGCAGAGTCGTCGGTCCTTTTTGGTGCACCGGAAACGACACGAAAGAAAACATCAGCAGCGTAAAAAAGAAGTACAGGTGAGACCGAGGCAGCGTCTTCTGATCCGAGAAGTAAGGTGGGCCACTCCCGGAGTGTAACCCCACCCCCTTTTCAATTTCAACTCTGCCGCAGTCCGGCAGCGCGTTTCTCGCTTTGAGTCGGTCTGTCTGCATGCCTCCGTTTGATTGACTCACTGCTCCCTGACGTTTCTTCGGAAGGTTTGGGAAAGTCTCGCTTTCTGTTTTCAGCTGTCGGTGTTTCTTTTTCCTATTCTTTTTTTTTATTTTCTGTTTAGGATGAGGCGGGTGTGGGTGTGTGATTTTGAATCTTTTACCTCTCTGTCCTGTACTTTCCTGTACTCCCCGCTTGTATCGCATGTTACGTTTAAAAGCTTTCTCATTTTAATAATGATGGGGTATCGCGATCCAGGAAGGGAAAGTAGAAATACTGGTATCGTTAATCGATATCTTACGAAGTTGCATCAAACAGTTCCATGACTGATTTTGTAGCGTAAAAATAGAGTGATTTGCACACAGCAGTTGAAGGGAGGGGCCTTCGCGTCCTATGATGCCAAAGGGCGTCCTTCTGTGAACAGTTAAAGCTGAATTACACGAATTTCTCTTCTTTTTTTTTTACCACATACACAAGAACAATGCCGTTATCACCTTAGACTTAGACTCGCACCTTAGCTTGTGTGAGAGCGAACATCAAATACCTGTCGAACTCGGCGAATCTAAAACCCGGACTTTTAAAATGATTCAGCATGGCTTATGTCAAAAACTTGGAGGACTCTTAAGCTTCGCCTTAAAGAATGGAACGCGATAGCGTTATCAGGCACCGTTCGCAAGCCGTGCAATCGTGTGTGCGTGGCCTAGGCAGTAGCGTTACGTGTCACGTGACGTCACGTGTCTCGTGTGACGTCACACGTGTGACGTGATACGTCAGCTTTCTGGGTTGTTTGAAATTTCCGCTCGGAGGTCATGTGGCGTAACGTCGCACGTGGCTGTGACGTCATGACCCTATCGACCAATCAGGATTTTCCGGTTTCACCGACGCCGACGCCTGAGTTTCTGCGGCACGAGCTGCTTAACGCTTTTGCGTTAAAAGCAGTGAATTGTGCGAAGTTGTTTGAGTGGCACTCTGGCCTCAAAAATGGCGGAATCACCATGCTGCCCTATTTTTGTTTTTACGCTATACAAACTCAGTTTTGAAACTTTTGATTGCGCCTCGTATATACTAGTTATTAAATTTGAATTAAATAAAGAAAAGTAAACTCAACAGAAACCTTAAGCGCGGTCTCAGAATGATACCTGAAATTTCTCTTGGAGGTCTCAGAATGATGGCTGACATATTTTATGGCATGTTCATGGCCATTTCTAGGTTTTCATAAAGTTTGTTTTTTAGTTAATTCGAACAGCGTTTGGCCAAGTGCACCGCAAGTAAGATAAGATGCTTTAAGGCCCGTTCACACATCTCCGACTCCTTAGGACGTGTGTCTCTTAAAAACCTCTTAAATCTTTTAAGACTAGAGAACACACTGGCACGCTCGCGCCATTTATGCGGTGACCCTAGAGCTGTATTTCAGTAAAGCAAAGTTTACGCGGTATTTGCGAGATAAAATATACGTACTACCTATGAGAAATAGTCGTTTATAAGATTGACAGAGGTTTTTCACGCCAAAATACAAAGCATGATGCGTGAAAAAAAAAAAAAAAATACTGAACCGCCAAGTTTTTTACGGCTACCCGAGATGTGATGTCAGCGTTTTCTCTCGTCGTATGATATTTTAAGAAGTTTCAAGGTACACGGTCCTAAGCAGTCGCAGGTGTGTGAATGGGTCTTTAGTTGTGTGGTAGCAGAATATACATCTGCTGGAGCTCGCTTATTCAGATTAATTAATACGTGCTTACCAACTTTACTCGAAGGTAACATATTTACTACATTTTTCGCATCCGTTGTTCGCTCACAAACTTTTAACTTACTTTGTTCGTATTTTCAGATTTGGGGTCATTTCTGGATTACGACAGTATTTCGCGATGACTCGTTCTAAAAATGACGAGGCATAACGCTGGAATTGCGTGGCCTCACAACGGGAGCTTTCATCTCGTCATGTCGAGGCAGTTTAACTGGAGTAGAAATTGCTTCAGACTATACCCTACCCGTTGACGAAAGCGCGGAATGCCAAGTGTCCGAATCCGTCTTGACTCTCTGGGAAATCGTCTCAATCCATCGCGTTCAAGCGTCCTCTATACACTTCGTTCACCCCTAAGCCACGAAGTGTATAGAGGTACGCGCCCGGCGAGCGCGTACCTCCCCCACGACACTGGCAGCTTGCCACCCCCCCCCCCTTTTCCTCTCAGTTTGCTTCCGTTTCTATTAACTAATCTTCTATTTATGTTCTCATTTCAAACCGCATTAATGTGCTCTTGTACCCTTTCATGCGGGAAGAGATGCCCTCTCGTCCACGTTAGATAGTGTCAGGTCACAGGGAGGTTGAACTTGAATCTTGCTCTCGCAAAACTCAGTCCTACGTTTCTGATGGTTATACGTTTTCAACTGTCTTCCAAAAGGTTACCTCTATTTCACTGCGCCTCTTTCCCTTCGTTCCGTTTCTGTTCTCTTGACGCGGAGCTCCGCCGTTGAGTGAGTAAAATCACAAAATTCCCTAGCAGGGATGTTTAAAGCTGAGTGTCTGTTCTCTTCCCTTCATGCTGCGTGGTATTGCCAGAGCCAGCAAGAACTAAGAGAGCAAGGAAAAAAACAATTTCCTCGTCTTACGTAATTTTACCCGAAGTCGTGGCCATGCGGCAGTCATCATGCTTGTATCCCCCCCCAGCCCCCTCCACCCCCACCCCCCCTCTCACCCCTCTACCCTTAACCCAACCTTCTAGGCACAGTACCAAAAGGGATCGAGCCATATCAAACCTTGAATCAGTATTCTAACGAAGCGCCAGTGCATCCCAAAGTTCTGCAGTATTGGGCGCAACTTTTCGAAGAAAAAAGGAAAGAAAAAAGCTGCTGCTTCTAATCGTTATGCCTAATCGACTCATTGTTGTACTATTCTCCTCGTATAAATGTTGTTGTTGAGGCGTACTTCACACTGCAAAAAGGCCGAGCCATTGTTTGGTCGACCACAACCGCGCCGGCTTTTTCTTTGGTCGGACTCGTGCAGACTGCTGCAGCATGAGTGACTTTGACCCTCCGAGAAGCGTCTTGATTCGCACACGCGCACAATGAGCGCGCCTTTAAGGAGGCGGTGGATTCGTGCAGCTCGTGATGTGATTTTAAGAAGTTGCGCAACGTCGAACGCCGAGTTTCTGCGGTTTGGTTCCGCTCATGCAAGCACACGCGCCGAGACGGTTTGCGCTGGATTTCGAAGAACAATAGAAAATGGAGGACACGTGTCAATTTTCCTTTTTTCCTTTTCTGCGTGCGCGACGTGCGGTCGTGGGTAAAGAGGGCCAGGTTATTGTTTCGCCTACGTTTATTAAACGTTTTATCTCCTCAAACGCACCGCGCGTGGTTTCTAGGCTGGTACTGGCAGCTGTTTTCTCCTCTTGATTACGTTTATGCTGTCGTTCTCCTCGTTGTGTTATCTGTCATCCTCGGCTGAGATTTGGCGTGTCTGTCAGTTTACGTTATATTGAGTCACGCACCTACGTAACGACCTATTTTACGCAGAAAAATCTCCTGTTTTATTCTTCAATAATCAAACGGCACTCTCAGGAATTAAAAAAAAAGAGTGTGTTTTTGCGCTTAGTAAAGTGAGTGTGTGACCTTGAAATTTGCTTAAGGATTCACCGAGCCTAAATAAGAAAGGACAGAGTAGCCAATCAAGCGACATGGGAGGTTGGAATGATAGGGAAATAAAAGCAGGCGAGAGCGTTTAGCATTTGAACACATGCACAAAGTATGCCCCCAAATAGCCAGACCTAAAGTCTCTTGGTACTTATTTTACAAGCAACAAAAACCAATACAAATGACAAAGCAGATTCCGCTGGAACAAAATGGCGGCATTCAGTTCAGTCTTCTTCTGTGCGCCACCATTCGTTTGCTAAAACCTGCACCGTCACGCAGTCGGCGCTTTAAAGAATGTTGCTTCTTCTAGGAAGCTCTTATCTAGGTACTTTAGCCTGACCCTCTGGCGCACGCCGTTCTTCGCCTTTCCACTGTAGATACTGCGAGGCATACATGTACGTAACGCGTTACAAGTAACGAGTTACTTGTACCTAGTTACTATTTTCGGTAACGAGTAACGTATTTAGTTACTTTTTTAGAAAAGGAACGAGTAACGGTATTTAGTTACTTTGAAGGCCAAGTAACGAGTAACGGTATCTCGTTACTTTTGAGGAGTAACGTCTACAACAACACTTAAACGGCCTTGTTTTTATTCTAACCTGAGTATGCGTCTATTGTGACAAAGGGAGATGGGCAACCCGAAAAACAACTAACCAGTATGACAGTACAGCAACGTATATCGCTGAACACGTCAGTCGAACGGTTCGACTGATGTGTCCAGCGATAAACGTTGCTGTACTGAACTCTACAGCTGGGAATGTCCTTCACCCAGCGAGCACAATCAGGTTTGTTGGTTGAACCTTCTAGAAACGGGTACGGACCGAATGTAAACCCGGAAGTTGCAAACACGGGAAGGCACATAACCCATTACCCGCTGTCCTCAATGAAGGCGCAGTTCTCGAAGATTCACCAGCTCTTCCTGATGCACAACTCTGCCGTTCCTTCGAGCGCGTCGGTAGAACGACTCTTCAGCGTCGCCGGAGATGTATTTTCAAGGAA
The DNA here is from genome assembly GCA_013358835.2 of Ixodes persulcatus. Lineage (NCBI taxonomy): Eukaryota > Metazoa > Arthropoda > Arachnida > Ixodida > Ixodidae > Ixodes > Ixodes persulcatus. Next base: position 947,765 of record JABSTQ010009236.1, read on the forward strand.
GCGGGGAAACATAACTGATGAAAACTTCTACAGGCAGCTGCTGCTGAAGGGCAATGACTACTAAAAAGAAAACAATAAACCATGAAACAAAAACAGTTGCGTATTCGGTCGCCAAAGTAACGTGAAAAGTAACTCGTTACTTTTGAGGTAACTCACGCGTTCCTTTTGAGAATCGGTAACGAGTAACGTATTTAGTTACTTTTTGAGCGAGTAACGAGTAACGGTATTTAGTTACTTTTTTTGGGTAACGTGTACATGTCTGCGTGCGAGGCTTACAGGTGTCTTCCAGACCGGAATGCATATCCGTCGAGATTCGAGGATGCCTTATCTGCGACACAATGTAGCGAGATAAATCGGCGGCTACTTTATTAAAACAATATAATTAAAATGATACAACAATTAAAACAACGTGATCTCCAGCCAATACCACACCGGTTAAAAGCCTTCTGACGTCTCTACATGGCGATACAAGGAGACGCCAGGCTCTTTAAATCGACCGGAAAATTCGGTTTCTTAACCTATCGCGCTACGACTTTGTGCAGCGTTGCCCACAGATGGTGCTTTTTTTTGTCAAATTTGCAAAGAGCGAACTTACCTGAGGAAAGAGTAAAGAAAGAAAAAGGCTTAGGTCCTATGGAAACGCAGCGACGCCACCGGTCTGCAAACAACACGGCGCCGTTTCGCACGGGAGACAAGAGATGGCGCAAGCGGTCGCGACGCCAACTGCCGCCAACGAACGAGCATACGACGCCGAGAGCCGGCGTCTTTTCTTTAGAAGACGATGTTTTCGAATCAAAAGCGGCGCGAGCTTTTTTCATATCAGTTGTTGTTTTGTATCTGCGACTGTCGCCCCCTGCGGAACGCGCGCCGCTTTTGAGTAGAAAAGATCGCCTGCTAAAGAAAAGACGCCGGCTCTCGGCGCCGTATGCTCGTTCGTTGGCGGCGTTCGTTGCGCCATCTCTTGTTTCCCATGCGAAACGGCGCCGTGTTGTTTGAAGACCGGTGGCGTCGCTGCGTTTCCATAGGAGCTAAGCCTTTTTCTTTCTTTTCTTTTTCCTCAGGTAAGTTCGCTCTTTGCAAATTCTACAAAAAAAAAATGCACCATCTGTGGGCAACGCTGCACAAAGTCGTAGCGCGATAGGTTAAGAAACCGAATTTTCCGGTCGATTTAAAGAGCCTGGCGTCTCCTTGTATCACCCTGTACTTCACCTATTGAGGACAATTATTGGGCAGGAGTGCTGCGTCAACGTTGGGCAGGGACTGACGTGCTCTCACTGACTGAACCATTTTCAGTCGAACATTGATGTGGACGTCCTGTGACAATGACAGTGGCGCCACGGTGCGGCTCCTGCTAGAAGCATTTCACATACACCACGGCCGGACTACAGGCCCAGCCATCCTGTATAGCAGCCAACCTTTCTAATAAATGTCAGCTTACCCGAGCACAGCGCTTGCACAAGACCCGGTAATAGACCCCTTTCGAAGTCACGTGCCGATTATTAGAAGTTCGGAGCCACCTTAAATGGCGGAAAAACTGATATAGTGGAACGTGCGAATCGTTCCATAAGATATCGAACTTTGGAGCGCGGCCAACTCTAGGAGCCGACGAGTCAATCAGACAGCGTCGAAAGTGCAGCATCACTTCGCTCATCATATTTTCGTGTGGGTTTGTTTTTGCCTTCTAATCCAACCAAACGCATAAAGTGTGCCGTAAGGTTGCGGTTTAGTTCACCATTGTGCAGGGTTTCCACAGCTGCCAACAGAGGGAAGTCTTTCGAAATGGGTCTAATGAAGAACACAGATCCCATCCATGAGCTGTCGAGAAGCACCGCGATCATCTCAATCCCAGTACGACGATTCGATCAGCCAGCGAGCCAAGAGCAATCTGAAAACAAGAGGAACGAGAAATACTTGTCACGTAGATTTGATCAATTACCGGCACTGATAAATACCGTCCCCTAGTCATTTCCGAAACCGTCAAGCACACACACACACACAAAAAAAAGACGCTTCGTAGAGGAATCTTTTCGCGCATATATGCGAAAAACATGGTGATACATGCTGCCGCCGTTGCCGCTCACAACTGCGGGAGAGTCGATTGAACCCTAGCTCCGAGAAACTCTTGCGGGTCAATTCGAATGACGCAAAATGCATCCGGGGAAACGCTGGACGTGGGTAGGTTTCGAAAGGCCAAGGTGCCAAACCTTTACTCCCGAGCGAGATGGAGGAACACGGGCGCAGGAAGGCGCAGACGCATAAGAAGACGTCAGAGCGGGCGGTGCCTCACTACGCGGCGTAACACGGACTCTACCACTGATGGCGCTGCCAACCAGCGATTAGTAGGAGACGGATAACATCCAGCACTACAACTTTCCATCTATGGAGTTACTCGAACCAACACCTCCCAGATAGCAATGCCATATGGTGCTAAGCGTTCGGTGTCATTTATAAGAGGAGAAGGCGCTCTTGCCCAATTTGTGATTCGCGGTGGTCCTCAGTGAGTGGCGTATACACACACAATCCAGCATTGCTGTCATGCCGCATCTAAACGGTGTGACTCCAGCTCGCAAAAACGGTGTCGACTCTCCGATGACTCCGCGAGCCGACTTGAACGCAAACTCGAGCAGATGAAGACGGCGACGAAGACGGAGCGAAGTCTTTCCTTCCGAAGAAGCAAGGAACACAGAGACGCCAACGAGAACTTACAAAAAGAGAGAGGAGGGGAAAGTTAAGGAGAGAGGGTGTGCCTGCTGTAAACCTAGGGGAGGGAGAAAGGAAGGGAAAGAGAGGGGTGGCCTCAACGTGATCCGTCTTGACCGCGCGGATCTCCAGCTGCGCTATTCACAGGGATCTTGGGGTGGGGGGCTTCCCCACTGCGAACAGATTCCTCGCCGACCACCGCGCCCCGCCGTGGGTAGTCGGGCGTAAGTAGTCGTCGATTCTGCCAGCCGCCGCTGTTTGCAGTCTCCAGGCAGAGCGCCGGAAGCGGGTTTCGTTTTCTGGTGTGGTCGTCCGTCGACGACGACTGTTGGGGGCTGACAGCCGCTGTTTGTTTGAGGGGGCCGAGAAGAACTACGCCGACTTCCGTCTTCTCGGAGAGAGCGATCGGGGGGTTTACCTTGAGTCTGGGCGCAGTTGTCCCGTACACTCGTTATTCAACCCCTCAGTCCGTGGCGTGCTCAAACGGGTGAGCTGTGTTGCTCAAGATTTGTCTGATATATATATATATATATATATATATATATATATATATATATATATATATATATATATATATATATATATATATATGAGGGCGCAACTTTTCTTGTGTTTCATTGGCAGCAATGTGCGGGTATTCCTTCATTGCATCCCTGCACTTCGACTCTAAATTCCAGCTAGTCTAGACTCACACGCGTTGTAGTTTGTGAGAATACTAATAATGGACTGGTTTTACGGGTGTTGTAGTTTATGAGAATATTAAGAAAACTCTTAGGCCTATACACCAACTCATGTTTACAAACAAACCGGAGCGCCCGGAGCGCCCCTAGCGAACGCCACCGGCGCTGCGCATGCGCGATGGGGGTGTGGGCAAGAAACTCGCCGTCGCCCATAAACATACCATTGAAATGCGATGTTGTCGGCGTCAGTGTGAGTCCCCCTGCCCTTTTTCGCGTTCGAATTGTTGGTTCTACGTCTTCCAGGCGATGTCTGACTATCTTGAGCGGCGTCAGCGAAATTACCGAGGCTCGTTACACCGCAAAACTTCGCGTGAATAATGTGACATGTGGCGATTCATTCCGCGTGGACGCCGCAGAATGTACGCTAAAGCCTGATTCGCATGATGAGATTTCTCGGAATTTTCAGTCGCGACGCCGCTCGGGCTGCAAAGGCGTGAACCGTAGCTGAGATGGTCGACGTCGATACTGAAATTCGCAAGCAGAATCGGACCAACTGAATTAGGCATAACAAGTCGGTGAGGGTCACTGGTAACAATGATCAACATCTCCTTGTATCTACTGTTTTCATCGAGCCTGCTTACCAACCTTCAAATTTAAGTCTCTTGAGGTCTGCACTTCTTATCGCAAGTGCCGGGAAAACATTTGGTCTACGGACCGGCGTCGTCTTAGAGAGCAGACGACAGTTCGAACAATCAGGCGGCCGTTTGAACTTGAAGACGCACTGAACGTAGTCCGCAGATGGTCCACACAACTTGACGGTTTTCTGGCGTTCATGTTGGAACAACACAAATAAATCTGATGACCACAAGTATCCGTGAATTCAACCCAAAAGGCTTCCCGCCCAAGCAATCGTTGTCCGACGGCGTCTGCTTTTCCCTTTTCACGGCACATATCCAGATTCTCGGACGAACCGAGCACGTGAAAACTGAGCTTCAAACCTTTCTCGACACTTTTGGTACGGCCCCAGGCGCGGCGTTTTGACGAGAAGGCAGGTTTTTGTCTGGTTCCTTTCAAAACAACGCAGGAATACATGTCTGGCATGGGGACTTCTGCCCACAGCCCCAGACCGGAAGTGCGACCGACGCGCCACCACCGCGCCGTGACGTCACAGAGATGAGTTCGTGTATAACATGTAGCTCTAAAAGGCCTATAACATGGAGCGCTAAAATGTACTCCAAGTTTCAAAACAAACTAGGCCAACATTCTACTCTATAACATGTAGTAGATAATGCGCCATACCTGTGCGAACGCTTTCCACTGTGATGTGGAGTTCAAGTTAAGGACTTTATTATCTAAATTGTAAACTATCGGAAGTTTCAAATAGATATAGAAAAATGCGCGATATGCCTTAACAATTTTTCTCCGAGCTTACTTTGAGTCTAGGTAATTTGAGCTATTGACTCGAAATTAATAGTGAGAGATGGGCTAGTTAGTACATCGTTCCTTTTGACAAAAGGGCCGCGAGTCAAGGACACAATGTAAGAGACACAACACAAGCCCTACTTTCAACTGACTTTCAACTGGCAATAGTCTGTATTATTTCTATAAACAGATAGCGGAAAGTAGCGTTTGTGCTATGTCTCTTAAATTATGTCCTCGTCTTGTGGCGCTTTTGTCCAAAGGATTCCGTAATTAAAACGCTCAATTCATGACTTTCCCAAATGGAATGTTATCTTTTTCTTTTTTTTAAATAATGAAGACAGTTTTTTTCTTTTTTGCCGTGTTTAATGGGTAGCAATGGTCGGGCATTCCCTACCTCTAGTCTTGTAGTTTGACTCTAAATTCCCCATAGTACAGACTCACAGGTGTTGGAGTTTATGATAATATTAAAGTAAAATATTCCAGGCTACTAATATATGCGGTACGCAATACGTAATACCTGTGAAATTGCTTGCACTGCAAGGGGCTCTTTTTCACCGAGGAAATTTGAAACAAAATTAGAAAGTGTCTACTTTTAGGAGATTAGGGCTTCATTATTAACAGGGCTAGATTTTATTTCATTTTCATTATTCGTTTTTCTTATGTCGAGAAGATATTACAGAGATGAGTGTGGTATATAATACACATAAAAGTAACAACAGTGAAGAGGCATAAGTGAAAAATACCTACAAAATATAAATTAAATAATTAGTCTTTGCATTTTTCAAACTAGCAGTAGTAGTTGCGACAATGGCTATGGAAAGCCAGTTCTAATCAATGGAGGTTTTGGGCAAGAAAGAGCCATTATTAGGCAGACGTGCTGCAACGGGGAATCTTAACAATACTTACTCTGTTGCAGGTTAAAAATAGTAGGAGAAGCTCCTCCCAAAAAGCCCTCCAATGCTGGAGCGGAGACGAGTAAAACTTGTTTACTGTCTATTCAAATCATTACGAATGATTCAAGTTCAAATCATTACGAATGTTAAATAGGAAGGAGTCCTGCTCAGATTTAAATCACTGCGAATTACTGTAAACGACTGAATGTTCGCGAATTTCGCGAATCACCTACAATTCGCGAAAAATACGTCCCGCGAACAATTCGGGCAATATGTGAACGCTAAGAGTTGAATTTTTCAAGAGAATTCTTGTGATGCGACTGAAATTCAATAAACCCCACAGCAAGGGTCCCGCGATTTGCTGTAAAGCTTTTCCAGCGCAAAAAGTTGCATTACGAACTTCAGAAACAATATTTTTTTATTGTTATATTTCATATATATATATATATATATATATATATATTTTCCGCGTTGGGCAGCCTTTTTACGACTCTATATTTCAGCTTACAAAAACATGCAGTGAGCACATTGCTACGTACCAGCGAGCACGGAGTATATTTTTCCAGAAGTCTTGCGCCGTTCACTCTGCGCAGAGATTTTGAACCTTGTTTTTAGAACACATTTCGGGGGGAACAACAATTTCGTAAACAACGTCGTCCTCCGCCGTGCTATCTCAAATAGAAATATGAAGTTTGAAACCACCGCCTCCTGTTTCAACCCCCACCACTGTCCAATATGCGCTCTAACGGGCGACTTTTTTATGTAAATTGTAAGTTTAGGTTTGTGTTTTTATATCTCTATTCAAGACCTCGGCCTACCGTGCATATTAAGTATCGCCCCTACGTGAAATGAGATCGGCTGCCTGGACGGACACGACTGTCCTGCGGAGAAGCATCCGCCAAAAAACGAAGGGGGAGAGCGGAGCACAGCGGGAAAGCCCAACTCGGCGGGCTGTCAAATTGAAACAGCCACACCCCGAAGCCTGCATTGAAGACCGGAGAAAGGGGAAGGGGGGGGGGGGGGGGGGGTTGCGTGGCACCGGTGGACACGACGTATCAGAGCGGATGCGGACTCGCGGGGGCCCATCTGTTTGGACGGCACAAATTGGATGGAAGACGCCTCCGGTTTAGTGTACCCGCGTGCTCGTCGCCAAAGTGGATTTTTGAGGCTTGATTGCATCGCAGGAGAAGGGGGACCGCGAAAACCTGGTTTTGCGGTTGGTTTGCCACGTGCACTTCCCGCGTTCCTTTTTTTTTTTCTATCCCGTTGTCGTTTTTTTTGGGGACGTGCTTTTGGGTGGTATGGGGCATGCGGTTGAAGGTGTTGGTGTGTCGCGCTTCTCTATAAAAGCGACGCTGTTTGGCAGGGTAAGTCGGAGGGGGGGGGGGGGGGGGTTGCTAACAAAAATGCGGTGGTGGTGGTTCCGTGTTTGGTTGAGTTCACTTTGGAGAGTGGGATCTTCCCTTTTTTTTCTTTTCTTCTAGAACGTAACACGATCTTTGTGTTCTTGCGTGGCTTTTTACTTTATCGCGTAGTCCCGATTTTGGCGCCCAACGGGGGGGGGGGGGGGGGGCAACTTAAAAAGTGGTTTGTGTTTCAGGCGTTGGCGGGGTGGTAAACAACCTTATTCCTGGGTTTATCTCTGGGAGCGGTCGTAAAAGGCTGGGGTTTCTTTCTAGATTCGTGGTCCTATTGTTTTTTTGTATTCTGCCTGACGCCTGACGTATGGCGGACGGTCGCCCTCTCTTTCCTTAGCTGCATGAAATCAAACTGCTTTAAAAAAAGAGTATAAGAAGCGCGTGCTTTCTCTTTCCGGCAGACCAGGCAGGCAGGCAGGTAATCGCTACAAACTGCAGAAAGCTTCCAGAAAATCACGAAGCTCGGCATAAGATAATAATAGAAAGGTGCAATCTACGGATAATGAGAGTGAGGTTACACTTCTTTCTTGTCGAGGCGCACAACGAATTTATCAGTAATTTTGATTTTATTTTGAACCTCGTCAGTACACCAAATTGTTTCTATTTTTTTATTTTAATGTAGCAGATTCGCTGCCTTTGTGTTAAATCAAAAGCTAAACGCGCAGACATTTTTGTCTGCGTTGTGTATGAGAACCTTTTCTATGGTATTGTAGAACCCACTGGAATTAAACTTGTTTAAAGATTTAGCTATTTTGTTTTATTGAGGCGTAACGCTCTTTGTTTCCTGGGCTCAGTACGACAAAGTGAACTATGCGGTGCAATAAATAGAAGGGTTGGCTCTAAAACCAGCCCCAGAAATCGTGCGCTCGCACATTGGAAGAACATATTTTCGCCAAAGGTGTATTAGAGCGGCGCGTGATACCTAAGGAAATTTTACGGCTAGGTTCGTTCCCGTAACAAATGACACCACGACGGGACCTAATGCAGACGACCTATAGACCCTCTTCGCTCACTCTCATGCCCAGCCACCATGCAGGCATATATCCGTTACGGGCGACGAAAAAATAATAACACACATCTCAACCTTCAAATAGTAAACAAATAGAGGGGGAGACATAACCAGGATGGGTGACGGTTAAGCTTAAACCCCAAAATGTACTCTATTGGTGTGGCGACGACAAAACAATGTTTTCGCACATACCGGAAGTGGCGATATTGCAAAATGGCGGCGCCCATGTGAAAAAGGTCTATTCACTACGAAAATCGCGATCGGTTGGGTGTCGCGAATCAGATTGAATATAATATGCAAGTAATCTAACTTCTATCCCAAATGAAAAATTTATGAGGACTTTTGTATTTTGAAACAAGAATAAATAAGCGGCAAACGCGATTGAGCAAACCCGCCACAGACGCGTCGTTAACGTGTGGCGCCACTTCTCGAAAGAAGTTCCAAAGACGATTCTTAGTGGTGAACGGTCGTTCGTGTTGGAACCCGTCGTTGCAGTTGCCAAGGATATTATTATTATTTTGCCAAGAAAAGAATTTTCATAGAAAAGTATCAGCCACCACTAACTTTTACCATTAATGGAAATGCAAACTCCCCATCCGCTGGCGCTGATTTTTTTTTTTTTCTCGTTTCACAGCCATTTGTTCTATTTGCGCCAGATATAATTATACCTCGTAGTAAACAATCAACAGTACTGCTTATGTTCTTAGTCTATTTTCTGGCGCAGTACCCGCGCCTGATTATGTGCTTGTATTATTTTTTTTTTTAACTTATAAACAATGGACTTCATCTAAGACTAAAATTGACGCAACTAATTCATAGCTAAGCTTTGTGAACGGCTTTAACGCCATAAGTTTTTGAAGTAATTCTTGGTATATTTGTGTTTTTCGACGGCGGTTAATGTTCACCATAGAACCGACTTCGGCAATACGTTTTTTTCCGGGTCCTTTGAGAGCGTCGTGACCTGACTCCGTGATGTGCAATAATAAACGACAGAGGGAACATTTTTTATTTGAATTAGCGTTGAACTCACGTACCTATTCTTACAACTCATTACAGAATGCCATCACCGCTCTGGGCTAATTTGTAAAATGTAGATAGTCATTTATTCAGCCAGAACATGAATCGATGAGGAGGTGGGTACAACTGGACCCTTTCAATAGGGCGGCAGCTTCCTCCCCTTAGATAGACGCTTTGATTCCAAATGCAAATGCCCAACCATATGCAGATGTAATAAACGGCTCTTAATTGTTGGAAGTTTCACGCAAACCACCAACAAAGCTGCAGCATAAACAACACTAAAGCAAGTTGTATGACTAAGATTGACTCATTGAACTTGGTGTTGTTGTTTTTCAGCCAAGCCCGTCCCCCGAAGCGATCATCGCTGATGTCCCTGAGTCCCAGCAACGGCAGCCCTCTCGGAATGATGAGCAAGAAGGGGCGCATCGACGACTACCCCGGTTACGAGAACGGTCACCTGGCCGGTACGTCTTTGCTGTCACTCAAAAAGCTCGTCGACAGAAGTGCGTTTGAGTAGAGCGTTTATTCGCTTACGACGAGTAGAGAGTTTAGGTTTAGGAGAGGGAGCCACTCAAACCACGGCGAGCGTTTGCAATTTAATGGCGGACTCTTCCTGCGCAGACTGGGCGCTCGTACGCACGAGCGCACGAGGAACCAGTTGTTCGTGCACGAAAGAACTAGGAACCAGCGTTTCCTAGTTGTTTCGCGCAACCTTTTTCACGAAGGGTTCGAAACAATTCTGAAAATGTTGTGAGCAACCATTTCTCGCAGATAGTGCATAGATTTGATCTTGCAAATAAAAAAAACAAAACTTTCCGTCTGGTTATACTATTGAGAGCGTGCGACATAGAGGGGGGGCGCCGCTCTGTCTAGGGAGCTGGTCAGCTGCGCCACCAACGACAGCGTCCGCGTTGTGTCGCATTGTGAAGCGCTACCCACATAATGCACCCGCAGCGTCTTGGCAGCGTCTGAGCCTTCCAGCGGCCATGTATCTCGATTTTGGCTCCGGAGTAAAGGTTTGGCACTTGACGCTTGAAAATCTACCCGAGTCCAACGTTGCTCCCCGGATGTGTTTTCCGTCGTTCGACCTGCGGCAGTTTCTCGGAGTTCGGGCTCGATCGTGTGTCGCGCGGTCGTAAGCGGCAACGACTCTTAACACACCACCACGGTTTTCGTTTATCTGCGCTGGAATATGCCTCTACGAAGCGTTTGTGTGCCTCACATGGTGCGGAAATCATCATGGTATAAAACTGGTCAGTGCCAGTAATTTCTAAAATATACGTGGGAAGTCTGCTTAGCTCCTCTTATTATCAGATTGCTCTTCGCTCGCCGACAGATGGAGTTAACGTATTGGGGTTTATATCTTCGCGGCGGTTTTCGCCGGCGGCATGGAGGGGCTCTGTTTTCGCAATTTCCACGTCTCGTGTAAAAAAAGTTGGCATCGAGTGTGGTCCCGAACGTTTTGTATAGCGCTGTGCTCAGGTGAGTTGACATTGAATGAAAACAAAAGTTCGGTTCATAGAGTTATTATAATGTACGCTTGAGGTTCAAGTGGCGCTAGTGTGCTGTCGCAAATTGAAGCAGACAGCGACCAGTCGAACGTTACTTCCGGTAATGCATTTCTATGGGAAATAGTGGGTGCACTTTCTCGCAGCGCTGGATTATAAGAGCACATATCACGAATAATTCGTACGCACTAGGTACCTTGGAACATTTCTCAGTCAGCCAGACGAAGTAATTGATCGGTTACGGTGTTTTATTTTATTTTTTTTTCAATTTAATTGCGTTAATAACGGTGCAATAACGGCTTCGTACATGTGTTTATGTGCACTGTCGGACACTGTTAGCGCGAACACGACGTCGGCGCTTTCCAGCATGACGGGTATAGGTGCAAAACGAACGTAGGACATCTGTAGAACCATATAGACGGCAAGAATTACGCAGTAACACTGGACCAGTAACTCCCCGTTCATGTACGATCAAAATAAATTGAAGGCCACGTAATATAGTCTGATTTTCAATAAGCAAACACTGCTTTGTTCTTTCTGCTCTGTGCGTTCAAACGTTCTACGTTAAAAACATCACCCGCAGGCTCAAAATATTTGAAAACAAGTGCTTGATGAAAGTTGCCCGGCATAGAAAATAATAAAAAGAGACACACTTCATAGCCCACGTACTTTATTCTTTACGTTTTTAATGTTTTTAACCGCTCGCGAAGATACACGACATGGTCATTTTCACATAGTGACAGGACTAGCAAATTAGGAATATATAAGCGTTACTGGAATGCTGTCAAACATTGAACACACTCTACATTCTTTTTGATTGTTATTTTGCTTAGAATCCTGGCTTGGTTTTACATACCTGCTGTGGAACACAGATCTGGGCCTGAAATATAGCGAAATTAAACATCATTCACTGATGAAAAAAAAGCGCTAACTAAAGCAATTGAACATTTATAATATTAATTATGGTACATACTACTCGGCACGACCTAAATAACAAAAGTGTTCCATGTTATAGGGATGCACAGGAGCATCACAAAAGTAGACTGGTTGTTGTCTGATTCAATTTGCGTCACGAAAGTCGCATAGACACTATACTGCCACTTGAACCTTTGGCGTTCAATATAATAACTCTATGGTCCTGTCTCCACAGGATATCCATGCCAATCTGGCCTGGTTCAATGCAAAATGCTTCTAGTGGGAACCGCACCGTGGCACCACTGTCTTGCCGCACGCTTAGAATAGACAGAACAAAAGTATTTTAGGGCTATCCGATAGATGGCGCTAGTCTGCCAGTGCGTTATCTCCTGGTAGGCGGTCGCAACTCAGTTGACTACACTCAAACGCAAATGTGTGTCCTTAACCGTATACTCTTCTAAGCTTCTATAACCTATAGTTCCTCTCCTGCATTTATCTCACCCTGTGTACCTTGCGTCTCCGCTTGCCCCTTGTCGGGGAAGCTCATCTCAGCTGGTATCCATTGCGTCTCGATGTCTCAAATTACATCTGTCCCAACCAGTGTACCGGAGCTTTTGCCCTGTGAAGTCATACATCTTACTTCACCTTATGCCCCTTACTACTCTGCAGGCACGTATCCAGGGGGGGGGGGGGGGGGGCCCATGGGGCCCGGCCCCCCCCCCCCCCCCCCGAAATTTTCCATTTTGCTGGGACCTCCTCTCCCCCCTCCCCCTCATACAGCCTTTTGTCATGGGCGGGCCCCCCCCCCCCCCCCCCCCCCCCCCCCGAAACAAAATCCTGGCTACGTGCCTGCTACTCTGGTATATGCACCTTACTTCAAAACTTCCGAGAATTTTTTTTTTCTTTTTCTCTTACCCAAAATGCTAAGGTTCAACAATTTTGTTTGCTATATATTTAGTGGCGCAATTCACTGAGTAGGTCCTCAGTAGAACCTCAAACTTGTAATTCCTTCTTCTTTTTTTTTTTTTACAAATGCAAAATGAAACGGTGGGCTCCCTATCTTTAAGTTACAGCGAACGTTATTACCTATGAAATTATGATACAATAAAAATGAAACCTTTTTTCTATGGAGTCTTGCGGCCACTCTAATAATACTTTCTGGATAACTACAAGAAATTAAAGAACCTTAATTTTGGCTGATGTTTAAACAGGGGGGACACTACTTCAAATAAATTCATGCCCACCCGCACTAGGAAAAAAACAAACAAACAAATATTTGTATTTTTCGCACGGGATAGACATTAAAAAAGATTAACGACTTCGACGAATCTTATCTAAAATCAAAGCAGTATATTTCACTCATGCAGCCGTCGACGTTGCATCTAGGACAGATTTGCTCCCTCACAGCTACGCGAGACTATCACACGCAATCTAAAAGCCGCAAGAAAAGAGAGGCCGTATTGCAACAAAACAGCGACGAGGACACAGGGCAGAAAAACAAAGCAAATCACGCCAAAGACTCAAAGCGAATCGTAAACTCAGATCGCTCCGCGCCGCTTCAGCAAACTCGTGGGTGTCGAGCTTGTCTAGAAGCCCGCTTTAAGACGAAGTCTGCAGAACGCCTCGCAAACACCCATCTCAAGCTCCTATCTACAATCCGCTTCAACCTTAGGACGGGGTGCAGTGGACGCAACGAGTTCATCCCAGTCAATCCAGCGTCACAAAATCCTCACGTGACCACGTGCCCCACGCTTCGCTACGCCCAAGCTCACGTGCCGCCTAAGCGGTATTGGGTAGACTTGGCATTGGACCGCTCCTAGCGCTCAGAGCGGTCCATCGAAACGGGACAATGGATAGTCCGTTTTCGCCCCACTATACGCGTCACATAAATATCCCTAGTTCCCAGTTTATACCTCCTCTCGGGGAGTACAAAAAAAAAAAAACGTGCACGCATGCCCGTTGGTGGTGTTGCAATTGAAATTCAAATCGAGAAGTTTTGCATTTCTAGCACTTTATCCTCGACAGGCTGTGATGCCTAGACGAAACAAAGAGCGCGGAGGAGGATGGCTGGACAGGACGGAAGAGTAGACTGGCAAAGAAAACTGCACGCTCTGTATACTTCGCTTCAACTTAGGATGGACTGCAGCGGATGCCACGAGCTATGGGAGACAACCCTATATATGCCGTGTGAGAGTGTACTGAGTGCCCCGCGACGCGTGCGGGGGGCACTCAGTCACGTGACAGACGTCCCAGAGCTGGATTGGCTGGGATTGACTGGTAGCGTCCACTGGGGTGCGTCCTAAGGTGAAACGAAGTGCATACATGCGCGCGGGAAAGCGGACAAAAATGGGAGGGGAGAAAACGACTGTCTTTTATTGTTATTCGCTCGTCAAACTGTGTAAGTTGTTCGCCGTTCGGAGTACTTTCGCAGCGTTTTCCGCCGCGATTTTTATTGGTTCGAAGGGGGTGGTTGGACCGATACCGGAGACTATATAGTTTTACGATTATTCCGCCCTTTTATTAACCGTAGCTGGGACAGTAAACGCCGGCGGCAGAAGAACAGACATCGATGATAAAACGCTTGCGGGCGCTCGACGGACGAAACAACGCCGAAAAAAGTGAAAACAGCGTTTTCCTTCTAGCGGCACGCGGTCGTGGGGAAATCGAGAAATTTGAATTCTTTGGAAGAAAAAAAAAATCGATGTATCCAACGCAACGATAACAAACGAACGAAAAACGCGCGAACAAGTGGAAGACCTGTATGTTTTGCCATCGTCAAATCTTGTACATTGGTTCCTCAGATTTTGTATTAATTCTTGGTGTTCTCTCTAGTTCTCCCTCTCTCTCCTTTTTTGTCTTTTATCTTTCCTATTTCGCGCTTCGCGCATCGGTGCCTATAGTTTGCGCACGTAAAGGGGCTCTCACTTGGACACGCCTCTTGCAGGCTCAGTTTCAGTTTGACGCGCGTCGTGCCGTTTTATTGACTAGAGTGAAGATTTTACCACGCTCCTGGCTGTCCTGTGTTATCTCTCGATGTTTTTGTATTTTCTTTGAGTAGTAGAGTTAACGGGTAAAAGTTAGAGAAAAAATACCAAATCCGAATAAAAAAAAGGAAAGTGGCTTATCTGAGCTACGTTGCACAGTAATACTAATTCATTCAGAAAAAAAATGGGGACATTAAATGGCTGGGCAGCGAAGAGGTTGGTCTGCTTTCAGGGAATCACGACACCGGTTCACGTTGTAGATGAGTAATTTAGCCAGTGCAACGAGGCTGCTTGCTAGCTTGGCGTACTTAACCTTCATTATTCGGGGGTGATTACACGATAGCACGCCGATACAGTACACGTTTCCAGATTGAAACGGGTAGGCGCGGGAACGATGCAATTGTGTCTCGTAACAATGGAAATTGGACCTCGATGCTGGGTTTGCTGGCGCACGTGAAGCTTGAGATGGCCTTTGCTTTTAAGTGCGTCTTAGTCTCTGCGCACGTGCGTGTGTGTTTGTATCAGTGTATGTATGTGTGTGGGCATGCGTGCGCACCTGCTTATGCACCTGCTTATACACCCTTGTGTGTAAGCAAGTGTTTGAATGGTTTGGATGTGTGTGTTTGAACGCCTCTATTTCTTACATATTGTGGTACTTAGGGCACAGGTAGAGAGAGGAAGAACAGGGCAGAAAGAGCGTACTCTTCTGTCCTGTTTTTCTTCTCTTTACCTTGTGCGCTAAATACCTCAATATGTTAGACTACCACATAGTCCAAATGTCAACTTTACTCAATTTCTTACGGTCACAGCCGTTCTCCGCTAATTTTAATGCGGAAATTTCTCCGTTAAACATGACGTAAGGTGACGTTGAATCTCTGACTTCACGTCACGCAATGACGTCGCATTGTGATGTCACGGTACGTGGTACCATTCGGTCACGTGACACCGTTATGTCACGTGACAATGTGAATCCAAATGACGTCGCGGTTATTGTGTGTGCGATTGTCTGCAGCGGAGTGTGCAGCGCCTATAGGCTGTCGCCGAAGTTTGTTTCCAGCACACGTCAGGGAACCGGGATTTTTTGTTTCTAAACACGAGACAAATTTACGTCGTCTCAACATGAAGACGGCGCACTGGATAGGGAAAAACCGTGAACTTGCTCGGTCATTTAGGGGCCTGTCCACTTCAGCGAACGCAGATCGATTCCCCAAACGGGAAACACATTCCAACCGAGTTGCGAAGTGAGTACGAAGCACAGAGAGAGAGAGAGAGGGGGAGAGGGAAAGAGAGGGCGCGAGCACTCTACTCCGTCGACGCATGCAATATTTATGCCTCCGGACCCAGTCTTAAGATAAAGGGAAGCCGGCATACGGAAGGGTATTTTGAGTTAGGGAAACTGGAGGAGAAAAAAAAAAGGGAGCAATCCAAAGAAGGCACTAGGAATGACAACAAGAGTAAGTAGAAGGAGAAAAAAAAAGAAAGAACGGACTGCGGGATGAACAAAAGGAATGATGGAGGGTGGCTGATGGGACGAGAGTGTGGAAGTAGGGAAGTTTTTTGGGGGAGGAAGCTTTCCCTTCTCTTAGGGACGAAGAGACTACGAATGAACTGCAAAAAAACAAACACCCCGAGTGATAATATGGTTGGGGACTCGCTTCCCCAAGTGCGTGCGGGGAGAGTAGAAAATGTAGGGAAACGTGGGGAAAGGGGGACTATGCTGTGGTGTGGGGGACAGGGGAGGGATGGGGGAATAACGGTGCCTACTTTCCTTCCCTATCTTCTTCCTCCTTTCCTTTTTTCCTCATCCTCGTGCCGATATTCAGTTTCTACGAAATTTACTCGCGAAGCGGGCCCGGGATTCAGAAGAAGGCTTTCTGACAGAGACTGACGACGATCGGAAACCGGAACGCAACGGACGCCACTTTCTTCCTTTATATATTTTTCTTTCTCTTTCTGTTTATCTACGTATATGCCTGTTTTATTGTTACTGCCTATTTGTGTTTGTAGCACGCCAAAGTTGCTAGCGTGTGTGGGGACGGCTGGGTGGATATGTGGTTTGGGTCGGCGACTGCGCGTCGATTCCACGCTTTGGGAAAGAGAGTTGGAGATATGCATGCATGCGCGCCGGCATCATCTGAGGTTCACAAACGTGTCCGGAGCTATTTTTTAGTTATTACTTTATGTTTATACTGAATGTATGTTTTATGTATGCCTGTAGGAAAACATATTTGGCGAAGCATAAAGAATCGAGGTATTGTGCATAGAAACTTGGCTGAATGTTTGGTCATTCTGCCAAGCGCGTTTAAATTCGGTAGCTTTATAAGGTGGGTGGGCACTTAGCTGGTGTGGTGCATAGGGCAGGATGACCCTTAATCTTCAGTGCATGGGGTGGGTTGTACTCTTAGTTCAAGTTGTGGTTAGGGCAGCTTCTTGTATGGAAACAGATTAAGTCACACCATTGTCACTTTGTGACGCTTCGCGTGATTCCCTGCAGTACCACCCGGATGCAAAGCCTTCGCGCTGAATTTCCTTGGTCACAACGAGAAGGAAGCGCGCTTTCTTGCCCCGTCCACTCCTCCTCGTTCCGCACACTCTTTCTACACCACCTGTTTCTGCTCCTCTCTTTCTTGAACTCCCCCCCCCCCCCCTCTCCGCTCCATGCGCTTTCTCAAGCCACCTGCTTTTGCTCCTCCCGTAGCTCAGTCACCAGCGCCCTCGGCTTCCCCGCCGATAACCGGGGTTCAATCCCTATCACCAGTAGCTGTTTCTTTTTTTTTTTTTTTTTTAATATAGTTTAGCGGTTACGGACTGACCAACCTTCACATTTCTGGCTTACGCGGCTCCTGAGGTTGGTTGGCCCTTTAAAGCTACCGCTTTAAAAATAATAATTGACTCGAGCGCTATTCTTGGTTTTAATATGGGGATAAAAGACCTCTTATGAACTCATTGTTTTTAACGATGAAATTTGAAGCTTAGCTCTATTTCATTGCATTTTGAAACGGCTTGTGTTTTCTTTTAGTGACACGTTTAAACGATTCGATTTAGCGGTTTCTCAGCTTGTTTCTCAGATTGCTCAGCTTGCATTGCAAGAGCGCAGTATATTAGGCAGGCAGCAGAATACATTTTAACATTAACATTTGACAGAACTCTTTCTGGTTGGGCGAACAATACACAAAGAAAACCTTCTGATTAAGCCCTGACTCTCTGAGACCCAACTTTTCGAGGCCCACTCGGCCTGAAAAAGTCGAGTTCCGGACAAGTTTTAATTTTGTTTATTTATAGAAACTGTAATTTGGTCGCAGTCACAAGTTTTGTAGTTCGTTGAAGAAACTGGGTAAACTTGCGCACTGAATATAGCGTGCAAGATCACACATCAAGCGTAACATTCGTTTATTTGTTACAAGTTCACGAAAGATAGACGAAAAAGGGGGGGGGGGGGGGAAGGGGAGGAGAGCAACTCAATCATGTATTCTAGATGAACATTACACTGAATTACAGAAACACGCTTTGAGCTCGACGTTTATTTTTGTATAACAAAGAATGATAAGGACTGTCCAAGTTTATTGTAAGCGAAGAAACGTTAGTGTTTAACGCTGCTTTTCACGCAATTAGACCAATAGACCGATCTTACCAAGCGTTTGGCGCATGCGTGAAGCCGCATTAATTTTAGTTCACAGGAGGGAGGCGAAAGTGCTCGAGACGTCCATTGCTCTGCAAGCCCAGAGCTCCAGCGAGGTTGTGGCACGTGCATAAAGACTGCCCTCCGCGCATTGCGACAGCGGTGGCGTACCCAAACCGGCTGGTGAAATCGGTCTATTCACTTCAGTTATTGTCACGCAACACCCAACGTCCACCAGTCACGCAAAGGTGAAAACTTGCGTAAGAGCGATTCGATCGAACGAGTTGCTAATGCCACCAACGTATACAACGGCGCGATGTTCTGGCTCAAAAGCGCGGCGTAGGGAAACGCGCGACATTTACGCCACACGTTTCCCCATCTCGCGCTTTTGCGCCGTCCTTCGGAAAGATGGCGAGAAACAAAAAAAGGAGAATCGTGTTTCCACGAGGAGGAGAAAGAGGAACCGCCATAAGCGAACAAGCGAGGAAGCTATCATTCCGCAAAGTCCGCATGCCCCAGCGCCCCCGGTGCAAACCCCCCGTCTCGCCGCTTTGCCCTCCCTGCTTCCCCCCGTTGGCGGCTGCATTTTGATCGAGTTCGAACCCAACAAAGTCTGCCACCGAGAGCGCCTGGCTTCCCTCTTCACCCGAACGCGTAGCGAGCAACCCTCTCTTTCGAGTTGAAAAGATAAGCCGCGACAGAATCCCCCTTCTCGGAGTAAAAGGGGGGCAAAAGAACGCTCGCTTTAAGTTCACCTTCCACGCTCCTTTTTACCTTACGATAGAGCGCCGTGGAAGCCACGAGCCATCGCATCCAATCAAGCGCCGCGGAACGATTCACGTGACTTCGCGGTTCCCACGTCGCTGCGCCTTCCCCAAGGTCACGTGACACATTCACACATTATTAGATTGGCTCCGATGGCTCGTAGCGTTCCCTACGGCTCGTCGTAAGATGAAACGTAGTAGCTAGAACCCCCGGACGGCAGCGAGACTGAGCAGGACTCTTGGGTTCGGGCCACGCGGGTCCCTTCCCTACCACCCTTTCTTCCCCTTCCCGACCCACGGCTTTTCGGGAAAAGGGGAGCCGGCGAGCAATCCGTCAAAACCGTCCCGCCGGTTCTTGTTTACCCTGGATCCCTTTAACAGCTCGTGTCTTTTTCGTGCGTGTGCGTTATTATTGTTGCGTTTTTGGCTTTCTCCTCTTCCTTTCTCGAGCTCGCTTTTATTTTTTTCTCTCGATTTTGTTTTCCCTCAAGTCTCGGGATGAAGGAGGGTGGGAATGAGGGGCACCCCTTCGTGCGCAATATGGAAATGGCGTCTTTGTCTCTCTGGCGTAGGTTGTAGAAACACGGATTTGGAGAGCCGTCGGTGGCGGCCGTCGGTGGCGGCGGATAGACACGCGACTATATAGTCACGGACCAAGCACGCAGGAATGGGAGGAGCTGAAGCGGGTGGTGGAAGAAAGCGCTCGGAGCGGAGAGAGGGGGAAGGGGAAAGAAGGAGAGGAGCAGAAGCAGGTGGTGTTAGAAGAGGTCTGCATCCAATGAGATTCCGGCATTGTCGATAAGTACGCCGAAGAAACCTAATCATGAAGCAAGAAACGCGAGCTCGATAAGTCCTGTCCTGCGGTCCTAAGCTACCAACTACTACGAGTCTTCATACATTGTGTAGTTTTAGTGCCCTGAAGTAGCCTTTCTAAATGTACGTACTGTCTTCTCTTTCTCTGCAGAGAAGCCTGCCCGAGTATACTTTCTTCTACGTCACTTTAAGTAGGAGCCAATTACAGTGATGTACTTATAGAAGCTAACGACTGACTAAATAATTGTTCTAATCTTTTTTTTTTTAGAATTTAAAGGGTGTATAAGTTTCCGCTGTCTAAACATCCACACAAATGTACTCCTATAATCAGGGTAGTGTAAAAAAACTTTCGTTCAAACGAGAATGGTGACTGTTCGGTTACAATCGGTCAGCGTAAAGATAGAATAACATTTTAAATTTAATCCTCCGTAGCTGCGTCTTCGAAGCCTGGCCTACTTTGGCGTTCAACAATATTTAGAGTCCAAAGAAAACTTGGAACACCAAGAAAACTGGCTAATGCAATAAGGGAAACCGTCGAGCGTCAGTTCGAATTTCACTCGACTCTTTCAAAGTTCGTGACTCGCGAGCGCCGACCGCGGAAACGCGAACGATCGCGACAGGAATATCTCCGGAGAACAAAAACAATAAAACACACACACACGCGCGTGCTGCCGCGCACGCACAAGCCCCCCACACATACATGCACACACGCATATACACATACACACTCACACATACACATCTACACAGACACGCGCACTCATACACCGCACACACGCACGCCCAAAACGCAGAGTCCAAGCATTTGCTACAAACGCCCTCAGAAACAAAATTACTACAAAAAAATGGGAGCTACACATTTAAAAACAAGATATCCTGAACGTCAGATCCCACACCAAGTAAAAGCAGTACTGGATGCGAGCAACTCCGACAGATAAACGTATATATATATATATATACTACCGGTAGCAGCACCGCGACCATAACGTGAGTGCTTTGCCAGCCCCGTCGGCGCATGCGCGGAAGAGCTGACCCTTTCCTCCACCTTTTCGATCAGTATTAGAGGAGAATTTTGCTCCGGGAAAGGCTCTATAACTTTGGGAGCAAAAGAAAGGAACTCGGGAAGAAACCTAATTTGCGTGGGCGGCAGGAAAGTAGCGTAGGCGACCTGGCTTCTGGTCCCTTCTGATCGCGTATGCGTCCGTGGCAGCCCCGCCACGCTAATTCCATCTGCCGGTCCAGTTTCTTTCCTCGGCGGGAGGAAGGGTTTCTGACTTTGGGTCATCTTTTGTTACTTTTCGACTCTCGGCTAAGTCCCGACAATATTGCGTTAGCGCACTCAGGCAGCTTGGTTTGTTTTTTTCCTCTCTGGACTTTTTCTGCATTACCTCGATTTTACTTTTCATACTCAACGTTATTTGCAAATTGTATTTTTTTTTTTAAGCGAGGACGGCGGAGATGCGTTTCTAAGAAACGCGTTGTGCAGCATTGTTCTTTTTTTTTTTTTTTTTTTTCTTGACGGGCATTGTGCCGTTTTTCCTTTTGGACCTGTTCTCGCTCCAATAAGTTTTGTGGCATATTTGTTTTTTTGCTCGGAGAGCGTTCTTCTTTCTCTCCTAGCTTTGTTCGGATTTAGAGACGATTATTAGCTCGAGATCGAGGGGATTGAGAAAGGATTGCTCTCTTGCGCTTTCGCCGTGCCCTACCTAATCCGTTTTAGGCATCTTTACGCGTGTTTTTTTAATTTTTTTATTCTTTATTGAGCCCGAAGTGCGCGCGGTAAGACAGAAGTGGCCACGTTTTTTTCGTATCTATTTTTTTTTATTTGAAGGGAAAATACTGAAATTAAAGAAACAAAATGTAGAATTTAAAAAAGCTGATTTTTTTTTTTTTTTTGAAGAGAGACCGAATATTTTGAAAGTGGTCCCAGTAATGCATTTTCATCTCGTGCATATGCGAGAGAACCATTCAAGATAAAAAAAAAAAAAAGTTGAATGAACGACGAAAATAATATAAGTCCAATCTAAGCAACAGCCGGAAGTAGTGCAGGCTATTACGAGGGCCGCAGCTTCAGGGTATCTGAAGAGCTCGTGCGCTCGAAAAAAAAAAAAAAAAAAAGAAAACAGGTTAGACCGCATGCCGAGAAGGCAAGCTAAATGCGAGAGATCATGTGAGCTACTTTGCTTTGCCAGGGGACTGAAAACAAATACCTTTTTTGCGTCTGGGGTCGCGCCTGATGTGGACGCTTGAATGACTTTTTTAAGATGGTAGTTTTCGATTAACATTATTTGCGCTGCATGGTCATTGACTGCATTCTTAATATTGTATAGTTTTTAATTAAAGTAACTCTAATTGCAATCGTTTGTCCTTTTTTTTCGCGTGACGTGTACAAAATTAACGACAACAGGTGATCCTTTTACGACCGGAGTGTGCCTCCAGCTATGCTAAAGGCACGGTGCCCGCTTGAAAGGGTACTCCGGTGATTTCTTCATAATCCCTGATGTGCCTTAAAATTTGCTAAGCACAACCAACAAACATCGCTGAAATAGTATCCAAAATATTAGGTAATTTGTTTTTCGAGGTTATTGAATTTGCAATTGTGATCGGTCCCCACCGTGATTTTCTAACCGGAAGTCTCTATTGGCAACAACAAAAAAGTGACGCCAGTGGAAGGCATGGGTTTACTTTTAGAGCGCAGATTTTAGGCGCCCGCTTCCGGGCTCAGCGGCGTCGGCGTAACCGCGCATGTTGCATTATGGGACGTCAAAGTTTACCCGCTAAATTTAGCGGGGAAGCCGATTTGGTGTTGAGGTCACGTGACGACAACAACATTTCAGTTTCCCCGCTAAATTTAGTGGGGGAATCGACGGTACGTGACCTCAACACCAATTGAGTTTCCCCGCTAAATGAGAGGCGTGCAGGAGAGGAGGACGGGAGGGTACCGAGGGGGAGGAGGGGCATAGCCTGTCCTCCGTACGCTCCACTCCTCCTCTAGAGCTGCGCTCTAATTCGGCACTACGAAGAATTGTAAACGGCTTCCATTTTTGGACTAGATTTTGTTTTCAACTGATTACAAGCAGTTCCATGGTAACAAACAAATGCTTCGGAAGCTCTCTCCAGTACCCGCGCACCAGCGCGGAACAAATGCTTAGCATTATTCATTGTTTAGACCGCTTGCTCGACTGGCAAGCCTGCCTTCCACTGAAGTCACGGCACTAAAAATTGGGGGTACGAGTATACTTGAATGGATTGTGCAACAATTTTATTCGCCGATTTCACAATAAGTATTAAAAATTTCACGAAACTAACTAGCATACCGGAAAGGGTAAACGCTGGGGATTAAGAAAATATGGTAAGTTGGGGTACCTAAAAAAATCGCCGGAGTTCCCCTTTAAAGGGACACTGACACGGTGTTTCTGCTCGCCAAAGTTTTTATTTGTACGTGACATATGAGAGCCCAGCTACCCAGAAAACAATTCGAGGCTCGGAATTCGTTTTCATTCCGCCCGAAAACCGCCGATCGAGAACTGGCCGGTTTAAGTCGCGCTCACTCTCCTCGCCGTGGTCACGTGCCGTTTTTGTATGGTTTAGACATAACCACCAAATATAATCAAAGTCGTGGGTCATCGAAGGAACACACGCAGTAATAAATATAGAAAAAAAATATGCTACCCCATTTTCCGGCTTCTAAAAAGCTGCAAATACGTTGATTAAAAAAAGAAGCGGCACAGCCACGTGACTTCTGCCAACTTTCTCCTCTTCTATAGATCTTTTTTGCAAGTGCGTCGCCATCTTGAATTGTCGTCACTTCCAGTATGGGCGAAAACATTGTTTTGCCTTTGCCACGCCAATAGAAGGCATTTAGAAGAAAAGCGTAACCGTCACCCATTTTCGTTTTCTCTCCCTCTATTTTTTTACATTTTCCAGGTTGAAACGTTTTAATATTTTTTCGTCACCCATACCGGATGCCTACTTGGCGGTCGGGGGCGAGAGTAAGCGGAAAAGGTCCATATCTCTTCTTCCTCCCCAGTCCAGTTTCGGTTTCGGTTTTGAACAGTTGCGTTTTTTTTTTTTATTAAAGATGTAAGTTACATTGTAGCAAAATATCGATTGGGTAGTCTTCTGAAACCATAATGAATCGCCTGGCAAAAAATAAAAAATAAATTTTGGGTGTGTCGAACACGTCAATTACACAACGGGAGAACGGTGTTTCTAACCCACTCCTGGACGGCTGTCTTCTCCCGATGCAGCGGAGCATGCGGACAAGCCCCACGGCAGCGCTCTCCTGCCCAACGGCTTCAGTCCCCAGCAGGCGGCGGCCGCGGCGGCGGCACACCTCAACGCCACGCTCCCGTTCCTGGCCCTCGGGGCCCACCACCCGGGCGCACATCCGGGCAGTCTCCTGGGCGCCGCCATGGGACTTCCGCTTCCGGGCACCACGCCGCACCATACCCTGTCGTCGCCGGCCTCCAGGGGAGCCGGAGAACTCGGCAAGGCCACCGCCGCACCGCAGATGGACCCACAGACGGCTCTCAGGTGGGTGCCTGACTAGCCAGTGTGTGCGCACGAAAAGACTTGTGAATGCGTAGCCGAAACTCGCAAATAGGGCTATAGCCAGCGTCATCTAGCGTGTGTTTCGAGAACACAAACAGCCTTACGGACAAGTAGGAGGGTCCAGGACAAGCGCGATCCTGTCTTGCTCACTTTTTCTGCTGCAGTCGATGAGAGCTTAGAAAACGTGGGCGTGGCTTATTTGTTCACGCTCATTTGTTCACAACGAATGCTGCAATCTCATTGGCTACAGAACAATAATGTAATATGCCCTGCATTTCTTAAACTGTCAGTGCCTGTAATTAGAACGCCAATGATCTTAGTATTTTGCTCTGCGTGGCCTCTACTTACCATTTCTGAGATAAGGAACTTCGGACCTTTTAGATGGAGGTGCCTCTATGCAGCCGGGTGCAGCCATGTTCTGGAAGAGATTTATTTATTTACTTATGTGCGAATATGTGCATTCTTCAGTCACAAGAGACATGTAAGCAGCGTGAAAACAACTTCAAAATCAACCCAACCGTCCAACAGACGACAGTGCCTTGACAATGCAGAGCATGGGGCTCCTGTGCTCGAATGATTCGAGATCATTGGTGCAAAATAAAGTATCTCACAAACGAAACATTAGAGAAACGTATGTAGGAGACAGGTCAAGTAAAAAGGGTGTCCAAAGCATAAAATACAACCTTCGGCCTCCAGGGGACTAATCGCAAGGAACTGTGAAGATAACAATTTCACTGAAAGCAAATTGCAAGAAGCTATTTAGGCAAAATAAGTTCGTAACTTTCACGAGCTGGCGGCTTGCTCCGGTATTATGTTCCATTCACAGAACGTTTTTTGGGAAATATGAATGCTTAAAGACGTCTATTCTACTACAATATTCCTCAGGGAGACCGTAACAAAAACGCGTCGTGAGTAGGATTTCGTGTTTTCGGGATTTATTATTCTGAATTCGCGAGCGTTTATTTTCTTTCACAGATTCAACGCATTTTCTGGGTCAATTTTTACTGTCGGACAGAAATATTGGCATTTATCGGGACTATGGGTGGGCAGTACCTCAAATACGAGTATTTGCAATACTAAAATATTTCCAGAAATTTGTATTTTATATTTAATTACATATTGGTGAATGTATTTGTCAATTCATAATGCATAATTTATTTGTGATGGAGGAGCATATCCACAAGACAACGCAGGTTCGTCAAAGCCTTCAAGGGCTTGTGTGACTAAACCGAGGTTGCAGAGATATCAAAATAATTATCACAAAAGAAGAAGGAAAAGGAAAAACATGAACAATTGTGAACTTAACCAGAATTAGCAATAGTTCCAGTTGAAGCTTGGGCTTCCAAATCACGAAAAAAATATAAAATTCAATAAAAATAAAAAGAAAGTCAGGTTATGTCACTAAAAAAATCACAGAATCGTTCCTTGAAGAGTTGCACGATGCAGGGTACGTCCAGGTGAAGATTGAGATTCTCAGTGCATGAGAACAGTCACAAAATGAGTCATGAAAACAAAACAGAACAAATATGACGCAGAATTTTGACACAAGCAAAATTGTATTCAATAGTTATAATTTTGTATATAAAATACACGTTATTCAAATACTGACCGAAATACAACTTCGGGCCCTGCTTTTCGCAATCAAATTAGATTGCGTACTGTTGCTGACGGGACTCATATGCAAACAGAATGAAACTTGCTGCGCTTTGCGAATAACAAACCTGGGAGAGAAAAAAAAAAAAGGAGAGCAGAACAAGGAATGAAAGGATGAGAACAATTCTTTACTTCTTGGTTGAGTGAATTGACTTCTTAAATACGTCGCATTAATGCCGCGTTTTCCGACAGATCTTGATCCATCAGGTGAGCATTCGAAATTCTTCTCACGTGAAATTAATTATGTTTCCTCATATGGCACGCGCGTATCAAGTTACGACGAGCCCATGTTATCTTTCGAGCTGCAGCATTCATTTTAAGCTCTTTTTTTCGAATACGCTATAAACTCCATAGATTTTGACGAGGTCGTTTTTTTCTTTACCTGCGTTTAGTTTAGGCATAATTTGCCAGTTATGAGAAAAATGAAAAAAAATATTTGATATATTTGATACCCCCGATGTGTATTTGAATTTGCATTTGTAATTACTTTTTTGTCGTATTTGAATTTGTAATTAAATACTTTTTGACGAAGTATTTTTATTTTACATTTTTGCAAGCTTTTTGATGGGATTTGTTATAATAATAATAATAATAATAATAATAATAATAATAATAATAATAATAATATTATTATTATTATTATTATTATTATTATTATTATTATTATTATTATTATTATTATTATTATTATTATTATTATTATTATTTTTATTATTATTTCTGTGTTTAAAAACAACCATGAAGTCTTCCCTTTGGTGCACAAAGGGGTGATTAAAAAATGCAAATAGGACACGGGTCTCGTATTCCTCAACCTCCAGTGAACCCATGCGTGTAACCAGGTTTCTTGAAAAACGTCCCGCTAGTCATGAGAGAAGGAAACCACAGGAAGGTCAGGTTCCTAAAGAAAGAGTCAGCCCCCGGGAGAGTTCCGAACGGACTGTGTTCCGAGTCAACAAAAACACAAAGTTCCAGATAAAGATTGTTTTTTTTTTGTGTATGTGTGAATACTGGATTTCGCTTATCCGGGGGCAGCACCATGCAATTCGAACTTTTTCGATCTTTCCCGATTGGGATAAACACGGCTCGAGGGAGCTAATGTTTGGGGTTTATAAGTAAAGACGAGACAAACGGAACCCTAGCCGTCACTGACGTTTTCCACGACGCATACTATAATCTTATTAGTGTCGTTCCCTACCCAATTGCCAAAATGGTGAAGCAGCTGTGGAAGAAGAGGCGCGTTCTCGTCCCTTCAAAGGGAACGCACTTGAGCTGCTTGAGCTCCGAACTTTCAGGAGTGGAGAGTGGAAAAAAGGAGAAAATATAGGAAAGGTGGGAAGGGGACAGATGTCAAAATCAGGAAGCCTACGAACTTTGCCAATTCCTCCTCGGTAGAGAGCCGCGGCGCCGAATTATGTGCGCTACCTATTGAGGGCCAACGCGAAGCAGACGGACACGACTGCCACACTGGAGGCCAGGGTGAAAAATAAAAATCGAGATAATTAAATCGTGGTTTAGATCATGTTTCAAATCGTGATTGGGGTCACACGAGTTTTACTGCGATGATTTAAATCAAACCTTTCCCTCATAAATAATTCTTAAAATATATTTTACTTATACTCCGCGCTCACTAAAATCGTGCAGTACAGTCAAAGCTTTGTGAGAGAGAGTGTGTATCCCTACCTGTTCAAGAGGAGGGAAAGGAGGAAAGGGGGAATCCCAGCCCTCCCTCTTGTTCTTCCTTTCCCTCCTCTCGAACAGGTTGGCATACGCTTCTTCCCCTGTAGCTTTGGCTGTAGTGCACTATATTAGTGAGACGGAGTATAGTTTGCCTCTCATTTGATGCTTCCTATGTACATTTTTTTTTTACCAACACCAAATAATGATCAGGCGACAAAGATTATAGCGGATTGAGCAGGAGGGAAACAAAGTGCTCTTCTTAGCAAATTGGAACTCTGAGCTTTCTTTCCAGATTCCACTTCGTTCGTGAGTTACGTGGTGGTGGTGATTTATAAAAAAGCAGATCATAATCCGAAAGAAACAAAAACAAGAAAAGTAATGTTTGCGAGCAAATAAAAACGTAAAAAATGCTATTAAATATTTCTTTACTTATTAAAAAATACCAAGCTGTTTTTCTTCTCATGTGGCAGGATTTACATCCCTAATAATGTTGAGTTAAGTGTACTTGAAATTCACATTAATTATTTCTTCCGCTTTGTTTTTAGCAAGCACACCCCGAAGGACTCTAACAATATAACGCTGCGCAACGGGTCAGCTATCGAAACGTCCACAACATCTGTTTGTGAGTTGTTTTCGGATAATTTCAGTTCATGCTTTTGCAATGTCAACACCCCTTTACCTGTGACATGTGGCATTACTTTTGATGACTATTTACCGTTTACTAGATTTAGAGTTCACGAAGTGCTTTTAGCAATTGGAAGGCTGAATTCTAAACGGTCCACAGGTTCAGCTGGTATAAACCAACTTTATTGTAAAAGGATGTGGCGAATGCCACATCTTTTTACAATAAAGAACAGGAGTGTCCTTTTCAAGAACACTCCTGTTCTTGAAAAAGTGTTCAACTTGACTATACAGAGTGGTATCTTTCCAGATAATTTGGAAATATTCGATAGTCGTCCCGATTTTTAAGTCAGGTAACTCTTGTGACGTTAGTAATTATCGTCCTTTTTCTCTTCTCAATGCCTTTTCAAAGGTGTTTGAGGAGATGGGATACAATCGTTTGTGTAATTATTTTAAAAGAAAGTTTGTACTTGTTCAGCACGGTTTCGTTACAGGTAGATCCATCGAGAAAAATCTGTCCACATTTTAAAATTTTGCTGTGCCAATTATTCAGTGTCAGGGTCAAGTAGACACAATATATCTGGATATGTCTAACACCTTCGATAAAGTCAATCATGAGTTGTTATTGCTGAAATTCAAAGACTATATGGACTCAGTCCTGAGTACAATACCAGGTTTAAGAGTTATCTTCATAAAAGGCAGAACTGTGTAAGGGTATCGGGCTTCTTGTCTCCTCCATTTATTTCTAAGTCAGAAGTTCCTCAGGGCTTGAACCTTGGACCTTTGTTGTTTCTTGTTTTTATAAATGATTTGGTGTCATCCGTAAAACACTCTCAAGTACTTATTTTCGCAGATGACGTGAAGTTGTTTCGGCAGGTCACCTCAATCACGGACTGTACTTTGCTCCAGGACGATCTTCGTTCGGTGCTAGAATGGGGCAGATCTAACACTCTTTTTTTAAATACCCGCAAAACAAAAGTCATGTCGCTGTCGAGAACGCGTCGCAAATTATCCTATGTATATGTTCTGGAAAATGAAACGATATGTCGGACCACGCAGATGCGAGACCTAGGTGTTCTTGGGGACGACCATTTTTTTTCCTTTCTCATGTAAACGCCATTATCAGCCAGTCATTACGTGCGCTGGGAATAATGTCTCGCTTGACTAAATCATTTAGCACTCATCACTGTCTTTTGAGATTATACAGTACCCATGTGCATTCGAAACTAGAATTTGCATCGGTCGTGTGGAACTCCGTCTCTATAACAGCAAGTGAAAGTATAGAACATGTACAAAGGCGATTTTTGCGCCTCATATTTTACAGATATTTTGGAAGAAAGTGTTTTTATAAATATAATTCGATTTTAGCAAAATTAACATTGGGCACCTTATGTAAAAGAAGGTCTTTTCGGAATGTTCAGTTTTTACATAGGCTAATTCATAATGGAATAGAAAGCCCTACTCTTCTCGTCTCACCTCTGTTCATTTTCGCATTCCACTTAAAAAAAACTCTAGAAATCCAAGAGTATTTTACCCAGACCTCATTCGAAACGCATCACCGATTTCGCGTATTCAACATGTTTTAAACACGCAATTCACTGACGTCGATATTTTTAGTATAAACCTGTCTTTTGGAGAACGAGAATATTTATGCATGTGTTTTTAATTGGTATATAGGCATGTTTGTGTGCTTGCATATTTTTCAGACATTTACAAGTTACTAAAAAAAAGTAATTAAGTTAAGTTACTGAGTATTAACCTCAAAAGTGATTTGAGTAGAGTAGAAATCACTCAAATGAAAAGTAATTGGGAAAATTACTAATTACCTTTAAAAAGGTGCGAATTACTTTTGTAGCTAATTTGAAGTTACTTTTATGTTTTTTATGGTAAAAAGAAAGTACATAGGTTTTGATCCGTTAGCAAGATTGTGCTAGCCAAATATGGATCGGATTGTTTTCTTCAAAGAAATGCTTTAATAGCTGGTTCGCTTCTGCGTGCCTAATTGTTTTGTACATTCTTGTTTGTTTGGTCAATGATGTAGAGCAAATGTGTCATTTCTACATTGAGGATTAGCACTGTCTAAGCTTGATTTTTAGACAGTGTTTCATTGTTTACAGTGTTGCATAAAGTACATCTAAAAAGTACTTGAAGCAATGGACAAAGTAAATTGGAGGTTATGTACTTCAAGTAAAGTAGAAAGTACACCGGGTACAATGTACTTGAAGTAACGTACTATAAATACATTATATTTCAAGGTAGAGTACCAGTACTTTTAACAGAATCTTTCATGATGCCCTTTCATTCCCTATGCAGTGTTTTGTAACTGGTACGCATTGCTTCAGAGGTAATCGGAGGTGCATGTTTTTTACGGAAATGGCAGCAAATATCGTATAAAGTCAAGTCGCCACAGAGTAGTTGTTTTACTCTCGCTGACGAGCTATTTGACACAATCAACTAATAAGCCACTTATTTGTGTCGGTCTTACAGCTGCCATTACTTCACTCAAAGAAATGACCAGATGATGTCTTGAAAGAGCACGTTTTCACACGACGATACGCCTTTTTTTTTTTTTTTTCTAATTCGGGGAATGTACATTGAAGTCGGGATGTTTATTTCCTCGGAAAGTACAAGTACTATCGGAAACAAAATGAGCGTGAACGCGCCTCCGCGTGTCGCCGCTACCCGAGGCGCCGCCCTGCGGCGCCGTTTTGAAGTTTTGCGCATGCGTGTAAAAATCCTGTCGCTCTTCTCGCTTTGACTGTTAACCCCCGTCTGTCGTCTGCTATGCGCGCGCTGGCGGCCGCTCGTGCTGTCGTCTGCTATGCGACTCCTGTGTGCGCTGGCGGCCGCTCGTGTTGTCGTCTGCCGCACAACATCGCGTGCTCCGGCGGCACGGTGTCCGGCGGACACCCGCGCTTCCTACGCGAATTGTGTTTGCCCTGGACAGCTTTAATTGTGTTGATTTGCACGAAAGTCTTCAGTGGAACACAATGCTTTTATTCTTTGAACACGTGGCCCTAACACGCGAAAACATCTATTATGCCATCGGCCATGGGCTCGACAGGCTTATTAGTAGTGCTCATACTGTGTCCTTTCTGGGCACAAGAAACTCGGAAACTGTAAACAGAAACGGAACGGAAACTCGGAAACACAGGGACAGCTCAACTACGTCGGCTCGTTCGTCGTCAGGAACTCGAGCCATTTTTCACTCAACTGAATCTTTTCCAGGCTCCCCGTAGTTGAACGCTGAGCTTTGCAGATATTTTGTCTTGAATCTATTTGCATGTTATCGCTGTGTCTCGACCCGATGAAAGAAGCCAGCTACTTATCACGTATCAAATGTTGGCATTGCGTTATCGCATAGGAAACTCCTGAATCATGTTAAGTCGTTTGCCTGAGTTGTGACGGAAATACACGAGTCGCATAGCAGACGACAGCGCGAGCGGCCGCCAGCGCGCGCATAGCAGACGACAGACGGGGGTTAACAGTCAAAGCGAGAAGAGCGACAGGATTTTTACACGCATGCGCAAAACTTCGAAACGGCGCCGCAGAGCGGCGCCTCGGGTAGCGGCGACACGCGGAGGCGCGTTCACGCTCATATTGTTTCCGATAGTACATGCCCAGAGAATGTACTTCCAGTAAAGTACAAGGTTTCTAAGTTGTAGTACTTTAAGTATGTACTTAGAGTACTTCCCAACACTGCTTGTTTATTTTTTTTTTATAGAAACGTTGGGGGAATTACTAAGGTTTCTCAAACGATCTTCGAATCTTTGAATATCTGCATATTCTATGTTTGGGGTGAAAGGCAACGCAAAAAGGTCTCCTATGTATAGAAAGAGTTATATACGTAAAGGCAATTATATACGTATGCTTTGCCCTTTAGCACGCGATTCTTTGAGTACAGCACAAACTACGGGAGCACCAGATGAGCTTCAGAGCAGGTGCTGCATTTTGTTGCCTCCTTTGAGCGAGGAGCAGTGTGTTTACCTCCTGTAGTGGGCGAGAGTTTCTGCGTTGGGGAGAAGCTGGAACCAGCCCTTTATTCGAATTGGTCAGTCTCCTTGAGCTTCGGGACACAAAGAAACGCCAGTCTTCGGCGCTAATCCTGCAGTTTCTCTGCCTCTCTTGCGTCGCGCCTGTTCGCTCCCCGCGCTTCGTAGCAGCGTTGTTGCAGATGGGGGGCTCAGGAAAAGTTTGGTGGGTTTCGGACCCCCCAACCCATTTTATTCCCCCCCCCCCCTTTCCTACGCCACATGCTTCCCCCTCTTTGCAAATATCAGCTGATCTTCCAAGATCTTATCTCTTTTGTTCAGGAACGTTTGTTGATAGGCAAAACAACCACTAAAATTCGAAAGTAATTTGTAATTTGAGTAGAAGTTACTCAGAAAAAAAATATTTAAAGTAAACTAGTAATTACCGAAATAAAAATGTAATTGAAAGTTACCAAACTAAGAAAAGTAGTTAAACTACAGTAACTTCAGTAGACTAGTTGAACTACGTACAAGTCTGATATTTTTACACAACTCTCTATTTTGTGTGTATTTCAAGTGCGTGTGCTTAACCCAGTAGGCTTTCGAGCTGATTGTTAGCACAAGAGAAAAAAAAACATTGATTGATTGATTGATTCATTGATTGATTGATTGATAATCTGATTAATTGGTCAATCAATCTGCTGCGTTTAAACATGTACATCTAGTGATGAATAACAACCTTTTTAGCTAAAGAAATTTAAATTTAAAAAACCTGATTAAAGTCTAATTAATCTGATTTATTTTATTTTTTATATCATGATGTTTTGGCTACTTTGGCTGTGGTGCAAGTGTATTCGGCTTAGGAAAAGTTTGTCGAGAAGGTGGACATATCAACCGACCTCTGAATGGCCGGTGCCTCTGAATGGCCGGTATCACCATCGAAATCATAAATTGTCAATAAATATGGCACGTCCCATGTACATATCCCGATCTCTACTTTGCACAACCTTCTGAGTTGCATTGTCGAGAGAATTTCTCATTTTTGTTCTAATTCGGGTATTCAGTTATTAATGCGTCTTAAGAAAGGGCAACGATATCAGCGTTGTATTATCTGAAGCAGGTCAATCGTAAAGCTTTCTGCCTCCGACTGATAAAATAAAAAACTCATACCCCATTAAGAGGCTTGTTAAGGCTTAAAAACAGAAGCACGTGATTTCGGGACCAGTCTACCCGTTCAGGCTCGTGATGCGTTTATGTGCCAAATCAAACAAAAGGTCTAGCCTATTAGGTATTGCAGCATCCGTTGTTTTGATCTTAATGAGCTTCCGTTGCTGAACGATTGAGTTGCTGAAACTTTCCAGGCACTTCTGATAGCTTCGTCGAAGAGATAAAACGCAGTCGATCCCGACACCACTTAGGAACACGCGCGCTCCAAGCGGCGGCCAAATCCCAAATTGAATCTAGAACAAACAGCCGACATCTGCGCCAGATACGGACGTCGAAGACGACTTCATCTGTCAACCCTGAGATAGAGAAACAAAAAATGACAGAGAAGGTGCACTTTCGCACTGTGCGTTTCATTTAACGATGGACCGCAACGCAGGCTACGAGCCGTCCTAGCCAATCCAATGGCATGTGCGTCACGTGACCTGTCACGGGACTACGCCGGGTACGTAGTCCCGTGACGCGGACTCACACCGTTGCGATTGGCTGCGGATGGTCCGTAACGTCCAGTGGATTCCAGCGTAAGGCGACACGTATAGTACCTACATCTGCGTAACTTACCTGGGCGCTGCACGGGGTTCCGAGAGAGAGAGACGAGACATTTCCATTAGGAGCTTTTCCCGCTTGGCGTAAGCGGCGCTGCGGGCGCCGTCGCTTCTTCGTCGATGCATCTATAACGGAAATAGAATAGAGCGCAGCGCGGCCTAAAAAACTCGGCTCACTCCTATAAGCTGACAGTGCGCTGGGAGCTGCACGCTCGGGGGGACCAATCAACAGCCGTCCTCTCGTCACCTGACCACGCTCTCTGCGCACGAGGGCGAGAGGGGAGCGTGATGACGTGATGAAAGACGGGCGTACGATTGGGGGGAAGGAGCATGGTAGGTTCAATCCCACAGTCAGCTTAGGGGTGATCGGAGGAGGCGCGCGCGAGCCACGTTGTGTGGCCCCGGAAATCCGAACGGATCATCAATCAGAAGGGAAAAAAGCTCAAGCGCGAGGCGAAGCAAGCGGTGCCGGAATTGGCCTGTCCCTTGCATCTGTTATCTCTCGACTAACTTTTCCATTTCGTGCCGCTCGTTTTCCGTCGAAGCCTGCATGCATGCGTTCGTCCTGCCGGTTTCGCTTTATTTATTTATTTATTTTTGCTTGGTACGCTTCGGTATTTATTTTAGGGGGCTTCTTTGCGGATTTCGTTGATGATCCAGTGATCTATTTGGGTTATTTACATCGGGCGCCGGACGAGCGAGCTGTCGGTCGAAACGCGAGATTGTCATTACAGCAGATCACCGAGTAGGCTTCGGTTTTTTTTTCTTCTCGTGTTATTCCCGTTTTCGACGTATCTTTTGGTAAACACGCAACGAACATGGCCTCCTCCTTTTGTTAGTCTCCTTCGTCATGAAATACCTTGTTTTCTTCTGCTCTATTTGTGCACCGTTTAAAGCCTCCTTTTTGTATTGTTTCTTCTCGCGCAACAGTACCGGTCGTTACTTTAAATAAAGATACAGACATGAGCCAGTGGTAAAGAAAACACCCAAGAAAAAGAGGTAGAAACCCTAGCAAAATGAAACATGAATGGGCGCGGCTTGATGCGGCAAATTTAGGCAACTCCACCATCTATTACAGATTTGTTCGTTGTTCGTGGATGATTTCATAAAGCCTCCATGTTGGTGAATTGTTTTGATGAAACGACATTTTGCAACACGATCACAGATTGGACATCTTGGGAACTGCTGTCTAGAGAACACCGATGAGCTTGCGTAGCGTCATCGCTTATTTATGTAGGTATTTGTTTTTGTATTAATAGCTTTATAAGCAAAGAGAAACGAGGCACTAATTCGATCCGTCAACAGAAACATGACACATAGACATACTATATTTCTATATATAGACTTCAGCAGCTTAGATTTGAGAGCCACAACTCACTTCCTTCATGACAAACGCATGCGTCTCAGCTACAATTTCTGTGTGCTTTTTTATTATTATCTCTTGCCAGTGATTTTGTGGCTTCGATTTTTACGAGCATGTTCTTCTTGGGTTGATATGATGTTTCAAGTGTTCACTTTGTTCAGCGGGTCAATTCACCGCTAATGAATTTGCAAAGGCAAACGAGGACCATGTAAAGATATTGATGATGCCCCGACCGCGGCTCACGATAAACTCAATGTGCTTTTAATGTAGCGCACGACACGCCAGATGTATGTTCAGATCAATCTAGATATGTTGTTTATTCAGTATAATTACACAATTATTTTTTTTTTTTAGTTCGCTTGTTTCTAAGACACAGTG
This sequence comes from Ixodes persulcatus, assembly GCA_013358835.2. Taxonomy (NCBI): domain Eukaryota; kingdom Metazoa; phylum Arthropoda; class Arachnida; order Ixodida; family Ixodidae; genus Ixodes; species Ixodes persulcatus. Next base: position 983,493 of record JABSTQ010009236.1, read on the forward strand.
CTGTCTATTTGAAGCATTTACTCAATATTATTACATATTTTTTAAGCTAGTTTTTCAGACACCGTGTTTTCTATTTCCGTCTATTTATAGCATGTATTGTGACTTTCTTTATTGACTAATAAAGTATCCACCCCGTGTTGTGGTAGCCACCTGTTGGCGTGTGGAATTTAATAATCACCGAACATCATCTGCGCGTCTTACGATAATAATCTGCCATTGAGATTGACTTAGACTCGTTATAAAGTCGATTTTTATAACGCAGTTTAATCGACTTTTGATTGTTATGCATCAACGCGAATTTGCCTTGCCCGGGCGCTCCTAAGGTCATAATAACTCTCCACCTCGCTTGTGCTTGTGCCAATACATGGGTGGCCTAAACCAGTAATTCAAATGAATACAAAAATCATCACTATTCTGGGTTCCTCTTAATGATGAAACAAATGAACTGCCCGAGAGGTTCCGCGCATCTTTTCTTTCTTGAGGAAACTGCTTCTCACCAGGTGTGCTCGGCATTACTACGGCATATTCAAGTATTTTTGCGCTATACCGCGAGGCGACCACCAGTTTACAGTATTAAGGTATACCATAATCGCTGAAAGGATAAACATTAAATTGTGAAAACATATCATCCGGAAATGTCAAAGAAAAGGCAGAAATACCGTTATAGAATGTGCTTGAGAACAGAAGCATGAATACGCTCGACAGATTAGCAGCGCCACAAAACGCAAGAGGCTAGTATAAGGTGCACACAAACAGAAAGCTCTGACTGCGTTCACTTTCCACCATTATGAAAGACCCGTTTAACTAGGCTGTTTTAGGAAGCTGTTCTGAATTTTTTTTTTTTTTTTGAACAGGCCCGCTTTGATAGGTGCAGGAAGAAAATGAAGCCTTGTTCTATTCTTCGTCTTAAATTGAAGTGCCGCTGGCCGCCACATAAACTGCCTCGTCGAATGGGTCTTTCATACTGTCGTCGACTGTAGGTCTTGTTCTTGTACCTTATGGGCATGTGCGTGCGTATGTGCGTACGTGTGCGTGTGTGCTTGTGCGTATGTACATCTGTATACGAGCGTGCGTGTGCTTGTGCGTCTGTGTTATTGTGTATGGCGTTTTGTGTGTGGGTGGGTGTCCGTGCGCGTGTGTGCGGATGTGTTTTTGTGTGTGCGTGTGCGTTCAGTCGAGTGTGCGTGTGTATTTGTGTGTCCGAGTGTATCCGTGTATATGCGAACGTGTGTGCGTGTGCTTGTGTAAGTATGGATGTGTGTGAGAGTGTGTATGTGTATTTGTGTTTGCGGGAGTGCGTGTGCAAGTTTGTACTTTTGCGCTTTTATATAGCCTAACGCTGTACCAACCAGCCAAGCTATTTACAATACTACAAATACGCGGGCTTCTGAAGCCCCCCAACGAACGAAAGCCAATTTGAAGGCCCTAGCGAATCCGGTTTCTTACGTCAGAGTTAATTAAGACCGACCCGCAGAGCCACCCCACGATGCTTTTACGCAACACCCGATACCCTCTGCCTCCGCATTAAATTCTCCGGGACCCGCGTGCTCACTGACGATGAACGCGTGCGCAAAGCAGAACCGTGTGCAAGTTGTAAAGGCGGAATGAAAACGAACGGAAACAAAGTCTGAGAATGGATAAAGTCGTGAGATGGCAGAGAGGTTCATTGTCTAGGCGGCAATACAAAGAGGGTTCGTGGGAGAGAGAGAGCTCACCCTGCGGGCAGAAACGGAAATAGTGCAACGAGAAACCCGAAAAGGGTGGGTGCAGATGTTGTAGAGAGTGGGAAAGTGAGGGCATTGAGCTTCAAGTTCAAATAACTTTGAAAGTAACGCATAACTTTATCGACCGCACACTAAAAGTCGTTTGTTTCTTTGTGTTTTTTTTTTTAAATTGCCAATATATACATCCATCTGTTTGGTTTACTGAAAAGGCATTCCCTTTTTTTTCTCTCTATTTCTCTCCCTCACCTTCTTACAATGATCCAAATACATCTCACTCCACGAAAATTGAATGGTCTTGGCGCCGACAGCTTTTGCGTAGTTGGAACTGCTGGACGCGCGCAGCTTCGGGGTTTTCTCTTTTGAACTTGGAGGGTAGGCTGCCGCCATCTATCGTCGTGGATAGCATTCAGAGACAGCGGAGACAGCCGTTTCCGCTATCTTGGCGAGTCTGGTACATCGGTGCGTCTGCGGACGTTCTCTTCTTCGGCGCATGAAAGTATGGATGGATGCTAACGGCTGTACCCTTTAAATGGGCGGTAGCTTTCGTCACCTAGCCTTAAAATTAAAAACTAAAATTGTGATTTCTTTTCTTCGCCAATTTACTTCTCCTCTGCAATTTCGTAACTATATCAGGCGTTGTGGGATATCACCAGCCAGCGTGAAAGCGCGGCAGCGTGGACAGCGCGAGGCGCACGCGTTCTCTCAGAGAGAGAGATCGCTGTTGTTATGTTGGAAGAGAATAAAAAAAAGGGGGGGGGGGGGAGGAGAGAACGCGGGATGTGCCCACCGCTACACGGTTTCATATAGGTTCCAGTTAAATTAACGTGTCACATATTCATTCGGAAACAAGTAAAATTTTAATGTGGATCGGGGATTATATCTGAAACACCGTTTTTTCTTTGTTTCATTTTTGCTCTTTTCGTCTGCAAACAGTGGGTGCTAGGTGAACGTTTGTTACATATGCATTCCATTCCACTTACCCTGATGCACTTAAGCGCCAATCTGCTCCAGTTAAAACGTGAAGAAAGTGATTTTGCTTATATTCAATGTTTACAATATTCAGTTATCTGTAACACCGCTTTTTACAACCTACGAATTATTTATATTTGAAACACTGCTGTGGATAAGCTACTAATTATGTGGAACACGATTTCTTCTGGTTAAACATATTCTTTCTGAAACAAGTCACATTTTTATATGTATAGGAGATTGTATGTGAAACGCCAGTTCTCTTCGATTCATTTTCGCTTTTTTCGTCCGGAACCAATCGGTACAACGTGGATTGCCGTTACACTTGCATGCCGTTCGACTGATTCTGTTTCACTTAAGCGCCAACCTGCTCCTGTTGAAACGTATAGAAAGTAATTTTGCGTATATTTATCATTTACAATTATCAATTATCTGTAACACCGCTCTGTATAGCCTACGAAGTGTTTGAAAGTATTTGAAACGCTGTTCTGGATAAACTACGAAGTATCTGAAACACGATTCTTTCTATAGTTGAGCGGAACATTTTTCGCGAAAAAGTTTCGCTTATAACTGAAACCTAAGTGGAACGAGATTGAGAATGTCGTAAAGGTTTTGGTGCTGCAGACTCACTGTCCAAGGCGAATTAGCGGAGTAGAATGTACTCTCCTTGTGAAGTACTTGCTTCAACTCTCTCAGCGTCTTTCTTTACCTAGGACGCCCTTACGAAGAGGCGGCCTCTGTTTAGGTGAAGCCTTTTTCGTTAGATTTTTGAACAGGCGCAGTCATCAGATTGTGCTCACCGCAAAGTTTTCAAACGGGGGATTAAGGTAATCACCAGCCGCTTGTAACTTCCGCATTGGAAAGACCAATTAAAGGCCGACGACCAGTTCACCCTTTCACTTTTCCCTCGCTTCCTCCTCTCCCCCCTTCTACCCTGTCCACCGTTGCCTGTTTCCTCCTCCCCCATGGTGAGGACAATCTTCTGCTTTGCAGAAGCTCAAGTCTGGTCGTCGGCCTTTAAGTGATCACGTCAGTTCGCCGGAAGCTCGGGATTACATTTAAGGCACGCTTTGGTTAAGCTCGAATCTTTCGCCCGTTCTCCTTCTGTGCCGGACCGGAGCACAAGCTACGAGCGCGAGTTGGTAGTGTTGAAGCCTGCGTGGTCACACTCGAGGGACATCCAACCAACGATGTCCGTCGACATTCTCTCCCTAAAAGTAACCACATTGTGTGTATGTTTATTCAGGGGGAATTGTTAGCCGGCCTGCAATGGGCAGTGTCTACGCCGTAGATGAGAAAGTTAGCGAGTTCGTACCACCGCTAGCCCGGGGAATCAAACGCGGACCACGCAATAGTGACACACGGAAACTCGCCCGTACGGTGCTCATCCAGAATGAAACGGACGGCGGTGGGGATTAAACCCTTTATCCCCGGGGGTCTGCATAGTGAGCTTTCGTTACTGGAGTCTGGACAAACATTAAATTAAATAGTGACCCACCTTTGATGGCAATCACGTTGTGTTGAAGCCAGTCGGTGTGGAGCACGCGAACGAAAGTTTCTAACAATGCGTAGTTGACATATACGCGAATAGTGTTCGGTGTTTGGTCCCTTTGATGGGAACGAGGTTCTCCCGCACCTGTAACGGCCCCCAACACGGAACCATTATCTATATATTCTCGATGCTTCTACGAAGCTCGTTGAGGTAGCCTGAATGTTAGAACATTAGCCATACAAGTAGCTACTTCCGGTAACGTACTCAAGACACGAGACTAAGACTGAGGTCGCGAGACCTTGTCCTAATTGTAATACGACGCCATTTTAAGACGTTAGCAACTGCAATAGTCTCACGCCAGGCCGTATTGCATTTCGGTCCTCTCGCCGGTATGTTCCCGTTGTGTGAACTCTTTGAAATTTCCATTCAAACGTAAATAATAAAAATAAATGACTTCCGTGCGTTGTAAAAACACCTCGTGCTCGGGAGGCATCTACGTTTGAGCAAAATGTTTTGTCAAAGTTCTGTTGTTGTTTTTTTGTTTTTTTGTTTTTTTCTTACTGAGAAATTGATAGGGTCAGCGTGTCCGACCGTTCTCTGCACGATGGAGACTGAATGTTTTGAGCCGCAGTCCCTCTGCTCGTACATCTTCCAAAAGACACGGTGTACTTGCTGCGGACATGACGACAGAATAATCTGCGGACACACCTCAAGGATATTTAAAGCATGTTTTAAATATCCGTGAGGTGTGGTATACGGACATATGAACATGTATGCATGGCAGTGTTTGTATGACACATGTTACCACCACACAAGGAAGAAACACGCATCAGACGGTGTCTGCAGAGAGTCTTTTGTAAAATATATCAGCGGTGCGAGCGCAACTCTGGTGTGGAGAGGCGTCGGCATGTAAAAACCCTCTCGCGAACTTACATTTCTCGTTTTCGTACCGCGAACGTTCGGGAAGGTCCGCTGTCGGACCGATTTGGAACCGATCAAGACTCGACTTCGAGGGCTAGATCATCGAGGACCGCATTGCCGCTATTTTATCGTCCGTTCTTTTCCGTCCGCGTCTGCATCTTTGAATCAATAGCATACGTGTGCGCGCGCTCCTAGAAGGAAAGAAATAAAGAAGGAGAGAATTGGCAACCGCGGGCCGGGGCTGGAGCCATTTTCCAGTTGACGGCGCCGACGTGGTCATCCATCACCTAAGGAAGAAAAAAAAAAAAAAAGGGGGGGGGGGTGAAAACAACTGGGTGATTCGACGCTTTTTTTATTCTCGGATTACGGTCTTTGGCGGGCTCACACGCCATCGACCCAAGTACAGCCGAGGCGTTTGTTGTACTCCTCGCGGAAACCTTAGAAAGCCCAGATTTAAGAGGGAGAGCAACTTGCGAGCCATAGGGAGCGTTTCCAATCTAATGGCAGGCACACGCCCTGCGCACATTGGTTGCTTAGGTACATTGGGTGCGCACATTGGTTGCTTAGGTACATTGGGTGCGCACATTGGTTGCTTAGGAGCAGAGGGGACGAAGAGGCTGGGCGAAGGACATATACTCTGCCATAGCCTCCTATATACTGACAAACCTGGCAGATCGCCACGAGAAGCGGCCGCCGAAATGTAAAAGGTGGAGCGGCAGACAACGGATGAAAGGAAAGCCACGTGACTGGCGCCCCGCTGTGGCGAGACGGCGAAACACACTTCTCCCGAGCGAACAAGTGTGTTTCGGTTACTCGCCGCTGCAAAGCTGTGCGCTGATGTCCAGGTTCCCCGAGAAATGGCTCTTTGATGCTCTGTGCTACCAGATTCTCGCGCCTTAAATCTGCGTCCGGGGACTCTATGGCTCCGTCGTCGCACTGCCAGGCTTTGCTTCGCTTTAAGCCCGACCACATCTCACGCCACGATAAGATGGAGGCAGTCCGACAGCAACAGAAAATTTATCATCACGGCGGTCGTCCTCATTGTGGGTACGCTATCACTGACGAAACTAATCGTGCGCAGAAACGGAGTATGGAGACGCTCGCAGACGATCGATGCGGTCATCTTCGCACCTTGTACCAAAAACACGGCACATGGACCACGTGATCCCGTTGGACCGGTTGGAGACACCCTAAAATCTAGGCTCACTGGGGCTACCTTAGCGCGCGCGCCTTTTTCGGCTGATTCGTTCGCTTCTTTGCCACCTTTTGTTCCGAGAAATCAGGCAGCGAGCGAATGCTACGTAGAGGGAAAACGGGACAGGCAGCGCAAAAACCTGATCGATATGCTTCTTGGGCCACGACTTACGGCGGAAACGGGCTTTCTATACGGAGGCAGGCTTTTGAGGTATGGGGGAGGGGGGGGGCGGGGGGGGGGGGGGTTCTGAATGTGGAGCCTCTTTCTGGAGGTAGGTGCGTGACGGAAAGCCGAATATGGGGATCATTGAGACGAAATCGAGACGTAGTGGTTGTAGCCAATCCAACGAAAAGGCTATTTGAGTCTGAGTTTAACGTTTTCAACATGTTTCTTTTTTCTCTTTTCTTCCGATCAATTGTGCTCTCTGTTTGGTCCGTTCTTCCTTTATTCTTAATCTTTTTTTCCGTTTTCGGTGCCTTTGTTGTTTAACTCTTCCGTCTTATTCAAAAACAGACCGCTTTTGGGCGTTTTAACATTATTTTTTATCAACGGTGAGGGGCAAGCTCATCGCGAGATCAAAGTAATTTTCCTCGCACTTCACCACGACTGTGCCGGTGATCTTGCGGGAACGCCTGTCTCCAGTGCATTCCGTGTTGCACTCCGTGCAAAGCAAAACAAAATCCGTCGGTTTTTTTGTGTTTTTTTTTTCAGCGTGTTTGTTTTATAAGGTTCAGTCTTTAACAGTGTTCGCCACAAGAAGCCCGCTAACGAAGCATTGACGATCCCCACGGTCGAGGCTCTGACGTCCCACTGCTGCGGTGGCGCTGCTGTCGACATGGCGGATGCGCAGACGGTTGACTTCAGGCAAATCTGGTTTCTGAGCGCGCGCAGCGCCCTTTACCTGGTGTAAGCGAACGCGTGCTTGTTTGTAAACAGCGCGTCGCCCTATAGTGCGCGTGGCACACAGTTTTCGCAGAAATGAAATACATGGCCTGGCACACGTCTGTTGCTTGCTTCAACAGAAAAAAAAAGATCAACCAGGTGGCAACTCCAAAATTTCTTGGAGCCGTACGTTACATTCTTTTGTAACGTGGTAGCAGAGACTCACCTCCCAGTTCCAGAAAGAAATGGCGCCATTAGGCCATCTAATACGGACGCACTGTTTGTCTAACGCCGCGGGGAAAAAAAATGTAAGAATAAATTGACTTTCACCTGAAATGGAGCGCAACTGGTGCCCGATCCATGCGACTGGTGTACGCTGAAAAAATACACGCCTGGTCCGGGATTCAAACATGGGACCTATTTGAGACTAGCGGAGCACTCTACCAACTCAGCCAACCAGGAGATGGCAGTCAGTAGAGCAACTGTTAACATACGTATTTTCTACTGACTGATAGTTTCTGGTTCGATCAGTTTGTGGAGCGCTCCGCTAATCTTAAAAAAAGCTCTCGGGAGCGAATCCCGGACCAGGCAGCGTGCACCGGTCGCCTAGAGAGCGCGAGATGCGCCCTATTTTAAGAGAAAATAATTTTATTTTTTGCGTAGACCTGTTCTATCTCGGGGACATCGTCTATAATCGTTTTATCCTTAAAAATCATAAGGCAGCGCCCATTTTTGAAGACTGGTTCCAAAAATGTCGCTTAATGTTCAATTAAGTTAACATTGAGGAAAGAATTGATGCGAATATCGAGCTTCTCCTTCAGTACCCGTGTTCTATAATACCGTACACATGGCATGTGGCTCAACATCCGTTGTTTGGGATGAATAACGTCTCAATGGGCACATTTTGAGAAGACAAATCGGAAGGTAGATAGACATATACAGGGATATTAAAAAATAGTGAGAATATTTTATATATTTTCTTTTAAACACATTATAAAAGACAGTAACACATTCCGCAAATCAATAGATAGAAGACGATTGGAAGTTAAGCAAACCCACGGATGCGTGCTAATTTAAGACCTGAAACATCGAATTGCTGAAACTGTGAATTCAATGAATAAAAACCAATTGACTGGTACCTGGGGAAAAAAATGAACTGCGGCTTTCATACTTGTCGCAGTACACATGGTGTTCGAGTTGAGCGTAAGAAACCTAAACGACCACAGGACTTTGTAATTTGAACCTTCCTCCATTCAGTGATGCCGAAATATATTTGTCTTTTACAGTTCGTTAAAAATAATAAGGTTTGAAATCAGCTCCTTTTTGAATAGGCTTCTTTATTGCGACTAGGATTGACGCACGAAAAAAGCTGAAAACGGCGCTTTCAACGTTAAGGATTCGAAAAAGATCCCAAGCATGCAGGACGTGAGGGACGCCGGGTCTAACGCCAAGAGACAAGTCTCCAAATTTTCGTCCAGCGAAGGCTATCAAAAAGTTTTGTTACGCGCTAAGCGATTTCGGATCCTTCCTGCTGACATCAGCGCAGCCCGAGGCGCGCGCCGGATTTCAATCCAACCCCCTGTCCCCGGTGTTCGAACCCCTCTCTCCCTGACCCCCGTGGCGCTGCGCCGCTTGCAGCCGGCTCGTACGGTTCTCCGGTGGCGGGTCGGACATCAGCCCCTGAGGTCCTGACTCCGAGTTCATTTGTCAGTGTTGGACGTGTGACTGGCCCCGGGTCACAGCATCCGCCACCATCAATCTCTAGTGGTCCCCGGGGGAGGACAAGGAAGAGGAGGTTGCGAGGTTCCTCTTGTGGAAGAGGCGAAGCGCATTGACGCAAGAACGCTTAAGGTGTGGAGATCCGCATTTGCAGACGAAAAATCACGCCGCCGGCAGCACATTTTCGAAGGACTGCTTTTTGTGTTTTTGTTTTGTTATATCTTTGAGCGCCCAATCTTTGTGGACGGTTTGCCGAAACTTAAAAAATATCGTGAAATGCAAAAAAGAAAACGTTTTCTTATTTGTTTTGTTGGTTATAGAGTTTTTTTTTTCGTTCAGCTTGTGTTGATTTGAACCACATTCCAGCATTGAGGGCACTGTCAAAAGTTATGTTCTTTTTTTATAATAAGAAATTACTTGGAACAATTTGGGTTGAATTATAACTCAAAACCTTCATTGTTTTGATTGCATGTTGTTGGTGCCAGCTCAGTTGAGACCGGCTGGAGGATCTAAAGGCGACCAAAGGGTTCAGAAAGAAAGGGGAATAGATATAAGGAATAAGTATCATGAAAGAATAGCGAGGGAAATATATTGTCGTATGAAGATTCACCGCGTCATACGTACGCTGAAACTTAGTTGTTTGGTGGTTCCTATAAATTATTGAAAGTAGACTAATATAACAATATATCAGATGCTTCCGATCATAAATTTAACTCTTGATCCTACGTTTTAAAACGTTTGTGAAAAACTGTAAAACAAAATCTTAACTGTTATTATAGGACGCGGTTCTTTTAAATAAGCGAACAAAAATGATCATAAAAAAAATCGAACTCAGAGGCCATACATACTCTTCAAACGCGCCACGCACACAATGTTGCTAAGTAGAAATGCTGTTCACACTTGCGACTTGGTTCTCAAAGTTAGTCGGAGTCGGACGCCATTCTATGGTGAAAGCCAAGTCATTAGCAGCAGCTTTGATTCGCTTGGCCCGCGCTTTTGAGTCGGTCGAGGCAGCGGAGCGGACGCGAACACGAGCAAACATTATCGCGCGCTCACTTTTAGGAACGTGCGGAAGAACCGTACGGCCTCCCTTAATTCCGCTCGGTGGCGCTGAAGACAGCGAGCGAAATGCAAATAAAAGTGGCACACGCGCACACACGCGCATAAACAAGCACACACACACAGACACACACACACTCACGTGCACACAAATAGAAACGCACACAGATACACACCCACGGACACGCACGCACACATACACACATGCACGAACACACGGGCATGCTCGCACACCTACACAGACGAACGTGCATAGACGCACACGCACGCACACATGGACGCACACGCACGCACGCATGCGCACAGATGCTAGAAAATGCCAGAGAGCCCGGATTATGCTAACGCGAGAGAAAGTCATTTCATTTCCGTCGTTTGTATTTATCGAGATGCTGGTTGTGTTTTTGTGTTGCGCCCGAAAGCAGTCCGCTCGATTTGATGCGCAGCCCCTTACCCGGATGGGGTGCGTTTAGTTATCATTTTGAGTTAGCTCTGTATATATTTTTAACGTATTATACTGACTACGCGTTTGTATATCGTTTTGTATCGGGTCTTAAGAGGTGGGGCGGGGTTGTTTGTCACTCGCGCGGGAAAAGTGCTTTATTAATTTCTCCTTTTTTCGGAAGGTTATTATCGCGTTTCGAAAGCACGAGCTCTTTGTTTTTGTTTTCGAAACGTTCGAGTGTGTCTCTGATTGTGAAAGGGAGCGAGAAGAAAAATGTGTCCACGTCTGGTCGGGTTGTATGTTTGTTCGCGCGTTTGGGAGGGAAGGCGTCTTATTTTGTTTTTGGTTTTGTTTCGGTACTTTTGTTTATGTGTAGTTGTGTCTTATTTTTTTTTTTTTCAGGTTTCTTGTATCGGACAAACTGTCATTTGGGCGTCAGCTCAATTCAATGCAGATATACAATCCTCAAATTTGAACTGCGCGATATTAAAACAAAGATAAATCGAAAGCAAAAAAGAGAGAAAAAGAGGGAAAGAAAAACGTGTGCGTGACATCGGGTTTGGCTTTCAGTGAATAAGCTGCGAAAATTTTCTACGCAATGCCAAGTCCCGAACAGGGGCAGTAAATTTGGAAGGCACATTACCTGTCTTTCTGGAAACGTGTTTTGTAGGTTGTTGCCTTTGTACGACGTACGATTCGTTTGTACTTCCCTATTAGTCAGGTGGGAGACCGGCAAGGCCGGGAAATCTAGGCAAAAAATTCGGTGCAATTTCAAGCAGCAGTTCTTAAAGCTTTCTTACGTCTCTTTGGTAGAGACACGAGCTGTCATGTTGTTATTAATGTGGCACTGCGTAAGAGTTGTGGCGTGTTCCCTGTATTACGGCAACACCCTAAATCTTACAGTACTGACTTAAGCCTGGTTCAGACAGTTGCGTTTGACTGCGTTTGACTGCTTTGCGGCTGCGAGAAACCAGGACATCCCTGCTCCTTATACCGCGTGCCAAGATGATTCCTCGAATTGAGTTCCACGCTTCATGCGAAGCACAGATGTGCCGGTGACTCGCTTTCGGTTCTCGACGCAACTCAGTCAAGCGCACTCAAACGCAAGTGTCTGAACCGGCCTTTATATTACCAAACTTTGTTTTCTTCTTTTTGCGCCTCGTACACATTGTTTACCTTTAAAGATAGTTTGTTCATACTTCGTCTCACCCTACGATGAACTAAAGGCAAAAGCTACGGACCGCCAGATCCAATCACAAGCCACTTAGAAGTTGTGCGGTATTTCGCTTCGATCACCGTATCGGTGCCCGCGTCTCGGATCACTGATGAGGGGACGGGTGGACAGTGGTTCGAAGCGAAGAGCGCTGCGTGACTCAACAATTTTACGCCGCAAAGAAAGTCACGGCATATAGGCTCTTTGCAGCATCGAAGCTATAGAAATGATGCGGCGCTTTTGGATCGGAGCATTATTCGTCCACCCCTAATCAATGTTAGGCATGTTATACTTTAGCGTGTAACGTGATTGGACCTGGCTGCCCGTGGCTTTGGCATTTAGTCCATCGTAGGATGAGACAAAGTATAGTCACCGACAGTATCAGAAACGTGAGGTGTGGCGTGTCTCCAGCATCTCATTATGTCTTGCGTCCTTAGCCAACGCGGTGAGCAAGTCGTCTGCCTCTTGCGCGGGAGTTGCGGTGACGTCAGAAAGACGCCGAGCTCTGATTGGCTCTGACTGGAAGATAGTGGGTAGACCTCAAAGCAAGCTGCCTTGATGTCTACCCACTATCCTTCAATCAGAGCCAATCAGAGTCCGGCGTCCTTCTGACGTCACCGTAAACCCTGCAAAAGAAGCAGACGAACTTGCGCTCCGCGTAAAAATGCCAAACAACGGACCACAAAGCAGAAGGCGGAAACATAATAAGCGTCCCGCCTTGTGTTTCTTAAACTGACGGTGAGTGCAGCTTCGAAGCCTAAGTCCAATTGCACTGGACGTCAATTTCTGCCGTAGCAGAGCTCGTCTTCACCATATTAGTAAGTGCATGTTATTTGTGAATTGCGCCCGACCAAAAAGTCGGCTGCTACAGCCAAGTAAAAAAAAAAAAAAAAAGATATCACAAACGCGCTTTGATCTATTGGAGAGTTTTAGTATTGCGTATAGAAGCAAAAGCAAGCGCCGTGCGTTTGCGTTAGCCTTGCGTGATCCACGCTGTGCATGCGCGTCGTCGCCATGCGCCAATCCAAGGCCGATGTTCGGGCTCCGCGCACGCGTGGTTTGGAACAAGCAGCGCACACGCAAACGCACATTTGCTGGCGTTTGCTCGTATACGCAATACTAAAACTCACTGTTAACTACCGTCTTCCTTCTTTATGGTAGGCCTACTATGGCCATAGGCCTACCCCCCACAGATTAAAGCAGTAATGTTTTTTTTTTTTTAACATACACTTATTTGGATTAAAATCAATCAAACAACGCGAACATCCCCTGGCAAAAAAAACAAGAAAAAAAAAACAAAAAACCTGCGCGCGTTCGTGACGACGAACACTTTTGCGTCACACTCAAAGGTTACTACGATTGCTCTTACAAAACAACAGAGTTATTTGGCGAGGGGCGTCCGCAATGTTGAGAATAGGACATAAATAATCGCAAAAAATGAGTGTGTCAGTTCGGACTCGTTTCGCGTTATTATGCCTCATCGTCGACATCTCGAAGCTGTAGCACATCTGCTTGTTTTAGCCTAATCCAACAAATCCAGCGCAGGTCTGACGTAATACTCACGGGCTTTACCGCTGAAAGTAAGAAATATAAAAAAAAAATTCTCCACCTTTCATTGTGGTTTGGTATTCGAACCGACAATCACCACTTCACAACACACTATTTACTCGCGTGACAAAAACCAAATATGTATAAATAATCAAATAAAATTCACTCGCTGTGCGCATCATTTTGCAATCCCAATTAGGCGCGCACAAAAGATGCACACTGTCTCTCACAGAAAGGGCGCATTCGTAACGGCAAGAGCAACAACAACACACAACAACAACAAAAACAACAAACACAAACGACGGACACGAGACGCGACGAAAGATAATAGAGGGAGGTGCTCTTTCGAACACCTAGAACAAAACAAAAAAACAATGGCATTAGGGACCGGGAACAAGCACGGACCTGTCATAGCTGTCGTCGCTGCCACCAAATCCTGCTCAGTCTGGAGAAAAATTGAACAAACCAAAAATAAATAAAGCCACGCCAACGAACAAAAGAAGAGGCTGCAGGACTGAATTGAGGATCTGTCCTGTCTGTCCATTCGAGTCGACATAAAGTCCCGACACTTTTGAGTGGCTGCGTTATTTTTTTTTTTTTTTGTCATTCTTTGTTCTTGCCGTTTCATTTGATCCTCGCTGAGACAGGAACTATAAACAAAACTAAAGTTAAGCTATTAGCGCCGTCCGAAACAGGCTTGCGCTGCAATGCAATCGAGAACCTAAAAAACAAAAAAACAATGGCGAGCGTGTTATGCAAATTGAGTGCGTGATCGGACCCGAATGCAAGCGACGTGGGAGTGTTTGTGTGCCTGTCGTCTCAATGCCCATCGTTTTCTAAAAAAAAAAAAAAAGAATCTCTCTCTATATATATATATCGTACAGTTTTCTTCTTCGTAGTCGTCTTCGAGGGATTTTGCTTTACGCGTTGGGCTTCTCCTGCAAGACGCGGAGGATTGCGGGTGAAGCTCTTCTTCAGGGACGATCGAAAACTCGCGGACAGCGTGTCATATGTATTTGATTCGTGTTTGTAATGCATTTTCTTTGTTTTGTATTATTTTTATACGCCTGTTTAGTGAACTGTGTTTAAGAGACGCGTGTGTTTTGTGTCGTGCCCTGTGAAAAAAATGTAGCAACGTTGGTGGTGCTGTTGATTATGTTTTCTGTTTTTCTAACGTGTGTGATAACGAACGATCCTTTAAAAAGTTTCAATAGAACTGAAAGCGATGCGTGTTTTGGACGTGATTTCAAAGGGCTTTTCTTGCGAGGTCACGTGTACATAATACAGAACTGGAAACAGCTCTGCGTTTGTAGCTTTTTCACTGCCCGAGCGTAGATTAACACGGAGCTTTCAGGTTGGGTACTGCTTTAACATTAGCGTTTATTTTTTCTTAAAAAAGACAACAACAATAAACCTTAAAAAAACCTTTTAGCTGCCTGGATAGAACATAAAAATTCATATTGAAGCATATATATATATATATATATATATATATATATATATATATATATATATATATATATATATATATATATATATATATAGCGCAATATTGCCACGCGCGTCTCCGAGAAAGCGCGCCCGTGGCTGAACAATAAAGAGAGAGAAAAAAAAAAAGAGCTACCACCGCCGAATGGTTATCGTGCTTGACTCCCACGCAAAGGGGCCGATCTTCGATGCCTAGGTGCGGACGTACCTTTTCTGATTTTTGTGAAGGACGCGTTCTGATAAATTCGAGAACCCTAGTGTTGTTCATGGACCGAATGTTATACGCACCGAACCTTCTACGCCGATTGTTTCAGAAGTTCACCCGTGTACATAAGGGGCTCCGCGTGTCGAGCGGGAATCGGTCTTTCGCCAGCGCTCGAGGTAGCATCTTCGCCGACGCCCTCGCCCGCGACGCCCTGTTATGCTTCTCAGTTATTCCTCACTTGTTTTTAGGGGCAGAAGTTCACCATTATATTATAGTTCATTTAGTTCTTCACCACCCCATTATTTGTCATCTGTGACGATGTTTACGTCGTGAGACACGTTTAGAACTAGTGGCGATTCCGAAACTAACTTTTATTTCGAAGTGGACGTCTCAAAATAGAAGTCGGTTTGGGAATCGCTAGAACTCAAAATTGATCTCACAACATAAATATTTCGCGAATTTGTTTTTGGTTCTTTTTGGCGGGGGGAAAGATGGGGGGGTGAAGTGGGTTGGACGTTGTGACATACTGTGTCCTATTCTCATTGAGTTGGAGAAACCTTCAGCAAATATGCTGGGCTCTCTGGTAGCTTCAACACAAGATTCGCTTGCTCGATGCCGTAGTATCAGAGCCTGCTTTATTAATCTGAGTGCTTGCATGATATCTGTGAAAGTCGAACTTATGAATGCGCGTGGGACTTTTTATATTGTAATGTAGTCTTTGGAAATACATTTTAAATTTACATTTTTTAGCGCCTTCAGTCTTTCTTTTTTGGGGGGAAATTTGTGCGCCCACTGTCATGCGCTCTGAGGTATAAAGGAAAGATAATATGCCAGATTAAACAGATAAAACAAATATTAAATTCCTCTTTACTCCCAAACTCTACAAGTTTTATTACGCGGAAAGTTCAATAATGAGACGGGTAAAAAAAAAAAAAAAAAGCAAAAAAACGCTGCTTAAAAGGGGGATAAAAACTCCAACTTAAAACGGCTTGGTGACCGAAAAACGAAAAAAAAAATAAAAATACCAAAGGGAAAATGTGCGAGCAACCGAAATTACGAACAAATGAAGCAGGAGTGAGCACAAACAAAGAAAGAGTCAATTCAGTCGGTTTATGCAAATAGGGTCATCGACAGACAGGGCACAAAAACTCCCTCTAAAACTGAAGTTTTTTTGGTTGTTTGTTATATATATATATACTAGTATACAGTCACGCATATATCTATAGTCATATATATATTTTCTTTTTGCTTTAGTATGGGGCACAACGGGTGGTGGTGGTCCAACTTTCGATTATCTCGCCTCTCTCGTGTTCTTTAATTAAATCTCGGTTTTCCTCGCTTGTTCCGGGAACAAAGGCAAGCCTCGGTTTCGTGTCCGAGGGGCTTTTGTGTCACCTTCATTTCGTCCCGAATTAAAATGGAAATGACTCCCGGCCACCAACTCGCGAGCTTCCCAGCACTCCGTGATTGTCGGCTCTCGCGCGACACAGTCTCTTCCAAAAAAATTTGCTTTCGCATTCACAGCCACCTCGGATAGGTTTATAGGCAGCCTTCAGAGAGAGGCTTGAGCTGTTTCACTCAAAACCTCATTAAGAAGAAACCTCCGGAGTGGTGTGTGGAAAGTTTTGGGATGAAGCGAACTTTCAAAGAGAGCTTCTGGAAGTGCCATGGCCAGTGCGGTTTTTGTATGGGGGCGTTGCGCCATCTGGTGCCGAGTTCGTCCCAAACTTGATAAGTCGGCTCTGGTGTCCCCACATCGTGTCAGGCAAGCTTGTCGTTCTAGGCAGCTTAACCCTAACTTTAACTAAACGTGACCTTACCTGACCTGACCTAACCTAACCTAACTTAACCAATCTTAACCTAACGTAACCTAACCTAACCTAACCTAACCTAACCTAACCAACACAACCTAGAATAATTAAAGCCTGTGCGTCAGAATCTGGACGTCTTCGCAGTGAAATCAAGCGCAGACTCCGACTGAGTACGAACGCTGAGTGAGCCTTCGACTGTACTTAATCAGTCTGTCTAAGGACGCTTGGTGTCAGGCTCGGGCCCAACAGAAGGCAACAGCCATTGTTCTTGCGCTGGGAACTTGATCGAGTAACTTCCCGTTCAATCGATTAATGCTTTAATCGCATTTAATTTTTAACCGGCTAATCAATGAAATTTCAATAAAGCGAAAAACGAGTAAAACTTCAGAGCTTTTACCACGCGGACGTGGACGAGTACACCTGTATGAAGGCAAACTTCAGGTAAACTTTTGACCTAAAATAACTGTAGGGGTGAGATTTGTAACTCCAAACCAGTGGAGAAGGTTATACGTGTCCCAGCCACTTCCACACTGTGCGAGTGTCCGTTTAGCACAGCAGAGACTATTGTGAACAATGAAAGGAGTTCGCAATTGCCGGAGAATATCACCGAACCTCTTTGTCTCTGCGGCTGAACGTATCATTTTTGAGTGTGGATATCTTTTGAGTGTTCTCGACAGAACTTTGATTAAAAATCCGAAATTGTACATTTCTCCCGTTTGTTCCATATTCAGCAAAGGCAAAAAAAAAAAAAAAAGTAATTTTGACATGTTTTAGGTAGCTATTATGCGTGAATGGAAGAAAACCAATTAATCGATTAATTAACAGAATAAATGGCGGCTAATAATCGGGTTAAAAACTTTAATCGACGCCCTGTCCTAATTGTTGTTGTTTTTTTTTGTTTTTTTTTTAGGTTGCGGGACGACGGCGGCAGTGTTAGGGACCGGATGTTCTCGTCCTATGATGGAAGCCGACTCAAAGACTCGGCTGCCTTCATCAATGGTAAGACGCGTGACACTTAAGCCAGAGTCACATTGATCATACATTATAAAAAGACGACAGTCTCAAAACACGAATCTCCGCAATATTCGTGGTTCGAATGCCCCTTGCCAAGTTTCCTCCTTGAACTCATTGCCACTTGGCATTCGAAGCACGGATCTCGCGGTAACTCGCGTTCGTATACGTGTGCAGACTGTGTTTTGTACGATGTATAAGCAGTGTGACCCGGGCTTTAGCCTCACCCCAGTTTTATCAAAACCCTACAAGTCGGCTTCAAAACACTAGGAAGTTTAAGGGAAGCGTTTTTGCAAATCCGATATGATACGATCGGACTGCCTGTACGAATTGCGCATGTGCTACTGCAGAAGATTCGCATATACATACTTCGTATAACGAATCCCAGCGTACCGTATCGGATGGGCAAAAACGGTTCACTAAAACTCTCGATTACCTTCCTGTCGCTTCTCTGTTGAGAGATGCGTGGACAAAACATCTTAGAATCTTTTGTGACATGTCTGTATTCCGTGCCCATGTGCATCTGCCCACATCCGAGATAGACCCTAGTCACCCGCGTGCTATAACCAAAGTGCCGGCTTGCTAAAAACAGTCCTGCTTCAGATATTAAGATGGGATTGTTGGATAAGCATTATGAATAATGAATAGCGCGAAAAACAAAGAAGGAGAAGAAACGAAGACGCAACTAGCGCTAGTCCCGTGTTAGTAGGGAGTTTTCACAGACCGCGTTTCCCCCTCCGCTAAGCCCTCTGCAACGAAGAGGCCGCTACTGCGCTTGCACACCGATGGCCTTGACTGTAGAGTTCCGGGTACCGCAAAGGGTTGCGGAGGGCGTTGCGGGACGGCAAAAACGATCTACGAAAACTCCCTAGTGTTCTTATTCTTCTATATCACTCGTGCTCTTCATTGTTCATAATTCTTGGCTAAGACTGTGTAAAAGTAAGATTTCCAAGCCTTAGGCCAGTGAGCTTATGACTCGACCTCACCTGCCACTCCTCCCGTGCGCTAGCTTGACAGACCTTCTGCCACACATTCTATGCTAAGACCGTGTTCCTAGCACGCTCACACAGAAGCGAGATGAGATGGATCCACACAGTCCTGTACCTATCCGCTCGGTTTTGTTTCCAACGGGTTCATGCTGCAGAGCCACACATACACACAAGCATTTGCAACCGCCTGGACAGCCAATAAAAGTGACCTTCAACCAAAGGGACGAGTTTCCTTGCCGGTATATAAGTTATGTAGTGCCGTAGCCTCCTCTATACTGACAAAGTCTGGCAGATCGCCACGAGAAGCGGCCTCCGAAATGGAAAAGGTGGAGTGGCAGACAACGGATGAGAGGAGAGCCACGTGACTGGCGCCCCGCTGTGGCGAGACGCCGAAACACACGTCTCCCGAGCGAACAAGTGTGTTTCGGTTCCTCGCCGCTGTAAAAGCTGTGCGCTGACGTCCAGGTTCCCCAAGAAAAGGCTCTTTGATGCTCTGTGTTACCAAATCCTCGCGCTCCAAATCTGCGACCGGGCACTCTATGGCTCCATCGTCGAACTGCCAGGGTTTGTGAGTATAGAGGAGGCTATGATAGTGCCCGACTGGAATAGACCGGCAGGGAGTTCCTCGAGCTGGCCCGCCTCCAGCGCGGGCTTCGTACCTTCGATGACGTGTTCTCGTCTGGCGAGCTTTGAGCATGCACGCGCAGTCAAAGCACGACAGAAGGCAAGGAGCGCGTGCTGGAGGCCGGGCATCGGAAAGAGACGTCGTGCCGTTCTCATCTTGTAAGTGATTGTGGTACCGACATTGATTCCCTCTTGTCTCTCGCAAGTTGAAATGGGTTCATGGTTGCCGTAGGTCACTGACACGAAAACTGTCGCTTTGGCTTGCCGAAGACATGTTTTCTGCCATTTAAATGAACACATGCCGTTGTCTAACCACAGTCGGTCGCAAAGACGACCCCCCCCCCCCCCTTTAAGGTAGCTCACATCTGCAGTTCACTACATGGCTGAACCTTATCGCTAAATCTCGTTGTGGAAGGCTGTACTAGTGGCGAGTCTTTGACGACTATTGTTTTTCTGCGCCAGGTGGCCTGTCTTCGTCGGCAGTCCAATGGACATGGTCCTCCGGTGCTGAACCTGTCGCAACACGCTCACCGCACGGACGAGCCTAGGGAATACCAAGATGGCGCCGCCCAGGACGCGGACGACGACACCGAAGACGACACCGACGACAGAGACCAAGGTGAGCGCGACATTTTGTTCACCAGGCCGCGCCACTTTTCGCTCCACACACAATTCGAGAGCCTAGATTCGAGAGAGGGAGAAACTCGAAACGTGTAGGTCATTTGCAATTTAATGGCGGACGTCTTCGGAGGTGATGGGTAGCAAATACGTATGCGTTGCGCTGTCACGTGACGAGAGGGAAAGGGGGCGCAGAGACGAGACGCTTGCAAGCGTTCAACTCTTTCGTCACACTCCCATTTGTTTAGTGTGCTTAGTTCAATGACTCCAAAACACAAAAGGAAAAAAAAAACATGCACACATTCAACTTTTATGCCATATAGGAAAGAACCGCATGATATTTATTCTATTAATTCTTCTTAATGAAAAAAGCGCAAGTCAGTTTGTGTTTTGGCCATGGTCCCCTACCGCACTTTTCATTCTCAGATTTGGCGCATGAATGACATTGTTTTCTTCCGCCTGTCTTTGAAAACTTTCGAATGAGCGATATATGATTCAAATTGGCCTGGTGCACAAACCCGCATCAATTTCTCTTAAAGTGTGTATTTCATTTATGAAATATATATATTAAGTACATTGTGTTCGATAGGAAAAATACGTGCACACGACAAGGGAGATTATTTTAACGAATGTAAAAGTGCAAACTCGGTTGATGGAACAACTTTTTTTCTTCTTCTTCGCACTAATCTTTCTTGTGTTATTATAGGATGGAGGTCATATGGGTGCATATATATATATACAGGGTATCACCCTGTATATATGTATATATATGCAGGGTGTCACAACACCAGGCACCAATATATACAGGGTGTTTCAGAGAACTCAGGCCAAATCGCTCCTCCGAAAACTACTCATCGCAACGAAAAAAGGCTTGTGTCGTTTTGGTCCTGGGCCAAGGGCGCATTTAGGAAAATTATTAAAGTCCGCGATAATTAAGTTGTTAATTATTTCTGCGCAATTAACTTTTTTAATATTGTGTTTAAGGGCATGTTTTCAATTAGAAAATTGCTCAGCAACATCAAAAAACACTAAATCAACAAATTGCAGACGATAGAAGGCACGCGAAGCATTTTACGGCTTTCTGAAAAACCGCACAACTTCGACGGGTTTTTAAGTTTCGGTTTGCTATCGGAGCGCATCTCCGCCCCGACGGTACAGCGCCCCGTGGAGAGATAGTGCAACCAGCCTCTGCTGCGTCGCGCGATGACAGCGCAGCAGAGGTTGGTTGCACTATCTCTCCACGGGGCGCGGTACCGTCGGGGCGGAGATGCGCTCCGATAGCAAACCGAAACTTAAAAACCCGTCGAAGTTGTGCGGTTTTTCAGAAAGCCGTAAAATGCTTCGCGTGCCTTCTATCGTTCAGCAATTTGTTGATTTAGTGTTTTTCAATGATGCTGAGCAATTTTCTAATTGCAACCATGCCCTTAAACACAACATTAAAAAAGTTAAATACGCAAAAATAATTAACAACTTAATTATCCCGAACTTTAATAATTTTCCTAAATGGGCCCCTGGCCCAGGGCCAAAAAGACATAAGCCTTTTTTCGTTGCGATGAGTAGTTTTCGCAGGGAGCGATTTGGCCTGAGTTCTCTAAACACCCTATATATATATATATATATATATATATATATATATATATATTGATATATATATTGTTTTGTATCAGCATAAAGAGACGTCTACGCGCGAATGCAAATTTTGAGTCTGCGGACACACCTCGAGCATTTTCGAAGCCTATTCGCTCCATATGTGTGGATGATTATAGCATGTCTAAAGATAGTTTTCTTAAAACAAAAACCGTGATACAAGAAAGAAACATGACTCAGACAGTGCCCGCAGGCAGTCTTAGCTACTTATAAAAGACATCGTACGAAATGGTGACAAAATCACACAAAAGACACTATGCAGACGCGGTTTAAGGCGTGATGCTTCCCTGTTACATTGGTCGTAAAAACAAAGTGTCTGCAGCCATCTTTGAAGCATATGAGAAGAAAACATGCTTCGAACATTCTCGAAGCGTGCCCGCATGGAGTTCCGTCAGCATGTCCGCCTCCAGCGCGGGTTGTGCGAGTTTGCTTTACGCAGGCAACGTCAAGATAGGACCTCACACTGTCCTGCCCGCTGGGCGGTTCCTCTTGCCCTCACAGAAATGAGCGGCGGCGAAGAAAGCAGCAGCCCGGGCCCCCACGGCGTCCATGGCGGGGCCATGGGTTCGGCGGACGAACGCTACGCGGACGCGGCCCTGGGTCTGGGCGCCGTGTCTTCGATCGAGACCCTGCTTCGAAACATCCAGGGACTCCTCAAGGTGGCCGCCGACAACGCCAGGCACCAAGACCGACAGATCAGCATCGAAAAGGGTCAGTGGACTTTGGAATCGTCGCCAACGAACTCGACCACGGGGATTTTGGTGCAGCAGTGTCGGTATACGGTACCTGAGTTCCGAGTTTTATGACCGCAAGAGCGAGAGTGAATTTGCCTCTCGCGGAGCGAGCGAAAATAGCCTTCGCAGACAGTTCGCTCGCTAACTCGAGCGAAGAACGCGGTTCGTATGCTATAAAGCGTCATTCGCAGACAAAAATAAATCGAGAAAGCGGTGCCTGGATTCCGTCTCCGACTGGTGTGCGTACCGAGTTTAAAAAAGTGGTCCCTCGATTTCCGCCTGGTGACTTCATAGAAGTGTGGAGCTGTCGCCGATTGGCGATGCTGGTGGTGTCCCGATAACGGCAATACATGTGGCAGACGCCTGTTCTGCTGCGGGTAGCTCTCCAGTGTGACAGTTCATGGCAGCTTCGGCAGCCAGAAGTTGGCAAACCGCGACGAGGGCCACGCTCACGTTCGCTCGTGATTTTCGCCAGCGTTTCCACGACCAACCGCCAAGATCGCGTCATCCTACAGCATGACACTATCCTGCTTCTGTAACGTCATTTGTTGCAAACCTCGAAACCATTTTTGATGCGTGGGCTAGATAGGACGTTAAACACACCAGTTGGAGACGCGCTTCAGGCACCATAACCGTACGTCGTTTACTAGCAGATCGGGAAAAAAAAAAAACTGGTCGTCTGCTACGAACCGAACGCTGCGGCGAAGTAAGATCGGACGCAGGCTGAAATTGTTGACGTCGGTTTTATTTTGAGCTGGGGACCATTGACAACTCGCGATTTCTTTTCCAATTTCAAGTTTTTCTGTTGCCGAACAAAAGCTGACATTGACTGGTGGATGAAGGAGTACTAAGGACAAGCACATCAGAGGCTATGAGACCTTTCTCGCAATTTGTATGCTTGGTCAGGCCTTCTTATCGAACTATTGCCCAATCATGAATTCGCGAAAAAGTAAAAACAAATATAATTGATTGATTACGAAGAAACTGTGACTCTACGTACAAGCAGCAACCGAGAATGCTCTCACCTTCCCCAAACTCGAACCCTTGGGGCGTCTGCAATCGGGAGCGTTGGTTCTCTTCTTACTGATCAAGCTATCAGCTGATACATCAATCTCGATGAGTGTCGGTAAGGAAAACCAGCGGACGGGTTCAGTTACTTTGTCTTTATCTTTTTATGACCTCGTTTATTCGGTCCTCCTGAACCACGAAGAAAGAACTCAATTAAGTCGGTGTGAAGAAAAGGTTCATGTCGTGCAAGTTTCTCTTTAAAAAGAAATCAAAAGATAAATAATATATCGTTATCCTGTCCAGACTTAACGCAATTAGGCGCAGCACTACATTTAGAGCTGCTCCTAAAAGTGTAGTAATTTTATAACTCGCGTTTCAGTTGCAACGCATTAAGTACACGTCTGACGCCGCATGCCAAATGCAGAGAGCGGAATGCTTAACCCGCAGACACCTACCGACTTCGTCATTTGTTTCACACGGCCATACGCATCTCACTGGAGCTCACAGTGCTGGTGAAATCTGCTATAGTACGGCACTATAGCTTGAGGTACTCAGTTTGAAGTGAGAAGCTAAGCAGTGTGTGTGTGTGTGTTAATTGCGACAAAATACAAAGCTCCTGAGCTGGGCTAGTAAGCACTATAATTGAAGTTTTTTTTTTTTTTGCTTTTAGTTGTGGTTTTTTTTTTTTTTCAAGGGATTTCATATTTCTGAGAGCTCGCATTTAACCACACACACACAAAAAAACTCACTGAGGCCAACTCCTCCGACTTTTAACTTCCGTCAACGTCAAAATTACGTCAACGTCAAAAAAAAAAAAAGTGGCCACACAAAACTTTGTTTTTTTAGCTCCAATTTTCGAACGAGATACCGTCGCGTTGCCTCCAATATAAAGCCCTAATTTGCATATCGAATAAATACGGTCGGCACACTTCGCCCGCAGGAGAAGCGGAGTCTCCCTAATGACCGCGCACTCCGACCCAACATCAGGCAGCCACGTCGTCGTCGTCGTGGGGACCGGGCTCTTAATTTTTTCGCACTTTCCACCTAGAGCCGAAAAGTCGAAAGATTTTGCCTTTACTCCCACTTGCCGTTCAGCCTCCCGCATGAACCCAGCCGCGTTAGCGCCCACTACTCCTCCACGTATACGTTCAGTGGGTTGCGACGTAGCGCCAACTCGGCAGCTCATTGGTCAATCCGGTCGAAGAGCGGGGTTACGCGTCGTGATCCGCGGCACCTCTATGGTTCGCGCTGGCTCCTAGCATTTTCTTCGCTTCATCGTAAGTTCGAAAAGGGCCGCTTCACGCTCTGAAATTCGGTGGGAACTAAGTAAAAGCAAACAAAATGCGTGCATACAGCAAAGAGGATCGCTTGCAGCTCGGTATATGGCTTGGCTTGGCTTGACATCTATACGAGCCGAGTTGGGATCAGGACCGAAAAGTGTCCCGGAAGTGACGCCGCCGAGCGCGAGTGGAGGGAGGGGGAATTTATGGACCCCGACGACGGCGCGGCCCTTTCCCGATGGAAACCGCCGCCGTCCTCGCGGTCTTCCGGAAATGAAATAGGCTTAGGTGGTCTTGGGCGTCCCGGACATGGCATCGCGGGACTGCTATTTGTCGCGACGTTTCCGGCGTCAATCTCCATTTGCCTCTTGAACTGCAGGCGTTTCAAACTTTAACGTTGCAGCGTTTTTTTTTCTTTTTTGTTCTTCTTCTTTTACTTTGTCTAGGACGGGGATGTAGGGCTGGTTTATCTCTTATTATCAATATTGGAGGTGGACGAACGTCCTAAAACTTACGCTTTAATTGGTCTATGTGTAATGGCGAAAGTTGAACGTGTTTTGCTTTGCGATCAATATGAGACATATAAATTCACTTCTATGGTTAAAGCGCAGCAATCTTTCACTTCTTGAAGCAGCGGTTTTCGTTAATCGTGCCAGAAGAAAGTAAGAAGAAGAAAGCGCGAAACAAGAGAGAGAGAGAGAGAGAGAGAGAGAAAGAGAGCGAGGTTAAAAGAGGTAAATTTTCCAAGTAAACCCCTAATTACGACGCTGGATACCCCTAACGTTATGGTATGTGTACTATTTATTTAATTTATTGATTTATTTGTACATAATGCGACCTCAATTGAGGTCACTGAAAGAGTGCATGACAGTGGTTAAAATTAATTAATATTGAACAAAAAACAAAAATAAAACGCTATTATTAGCGATGTAACAATCATACATCAAGGCAAGGTAAGTTTCCCTATTTCCCTAAATAAAGTTATCAGGGAACACGCGTCTGATTCATCAAGATTGCCTTCTATAAATTAATAGTGCCAGGAGAAAAATAAATTTGAAAACAGTTGACGTTAGATTGAAGTGGAAGGATGCTCAAAGAATAAGACCGTCTGGTGCGAGTGACATCTGTGAAATTAATGTAGTTGATGGCCTGGATGCCACAATACCTAGTAATAATTTTATGAAGCATCTTCAGCCGCCTCTCGACAGTCCGCCTTGAAAACAAAGATTCTATTCCCAGCACTGTAATAGCAGACGATTGTGAAAAATGTCGATCATACCTATTGTAAATAAACCTAACAGCCTTACCGCCGAATTCAGAAACCTCACTCAAACTACACTCAAACTTAAGGGCCCCTCCACTTCCTCGAGGAAGGCGCGAGGGGCCCTTAAGTTTGAGTGTAGTTTGAGTGAGGTTTCTGAATTCGGCGGTTAGCCTGGAATGAACCTAGAAGATTATTGCCTTTTTTAGATATAGTATTTTATTTTATTTTATTTTATTCACCTTAAAGGCATTCGAAGGATGCATTACATGAGGAGGGATCAAAAACAAAAGGTGGGTTATATTCATATCACGAATATTTAAACAGAAAATACTAATTAAACAGATATAGCAGTTCGATCTATTTACATTCGCTGGGATTCAATGCACCTTTCTTTAAATGAAATGGAGCGGCTCCCAGACAGCGTATCCATGTACGAGGGGCGTTCATAAAGTTCGCATTATTGTCACGAAGGAACAGAGATTCAGCAATCAAACTCGAGTAGGAGTTGAGACTTTCTCTACTTGTTCGCCACCAAAAGTTACCCACTGTTTCCAGCGATGCACCACATGCCGGAAGCCATTACTATAGAACTCCTCGTTTTGAGTATTCAGTAATCGCTCCACTTCATCAATCACTTGGTCGCCGTCCTTGAAATGTTTTCCTCTCATTTGACCACACTGGAAGCGTCTGCGCCCTTTAACCAAAGTGTCATAAACTGGGGCGTTGTCCCCGAACAACGCTCCCAGATTGGAATGAGTATCCTTGGCATTGCTTTCTTCAAATAAAAAAACGGATCACTGCATGTGCTTGGCACCGACGGGCGGTGCCATTTTTGTTTCGACTCCTTAGCGGCGTTCCGAGATGCTAAAGCATGCGATGTTTACACTGTGCGAAAACTAGAGGGACGCGCGCTCATGTAGATGCCTGTTTTGTTCCGTTTTTGTTTTTTAATTTTTTTGTGCCGATAATACGAACTTTATGAACGCCCCTCATATTGCGAAATTGGCCGAACGAGAGTTTTAAAGTCGGTCAATTTGTCCTCTTATGGAGCACATTTCAACGTACGTTTTACGTAGCCTAGCTTCCTAAGGGCGCGAAAACAAATGAAGTTAACGTGGTTTTCCAATGTAAGGTGAGGCGTAAAAATAATACCTAAATATTTTAATTAAAAAAGCTATATCATCAATGCGATAGCCATACACCAAAGGTGATTTGTTTTGTTTTTTATTTGTAAACCTATTGAACACTAACTCCCCCAAGTTTATTTACATCGTCCATTTCTTGCTCCAGTTACAGAAGCGCCCGAAGCATTTATTAAATAAAAGTTAATAATAAGAAAATAATAGAAAAAACATCCGTGTACAGAAGACAATTGTTGGCATAAAAACGAATTTTAACAGGCACGTTTTCTACACTGTCATTAATATAATGAAGAAACGAAAGTGGCCTTACACAGACCCCTGCGTATGCACCAGATCCAACCGAAGACTCCGAAGAAGAAGCATTCCCAAACAAAACGAACCGTGACCTGTATTTATATAATCTGTTATACAGTCGACTAAAAATGCCTTTTTCAGTGTAACCTTCAGCTACATGTAGTTTAGAATGCGATACTTTATCGAATGCCTTCTAATAATCTGTGATTGTAGCATCAACCTGACCTCTTTTATTCAACGATGAAGCAATGTCATGGTGAATTCCGGGAGTTGCTTGGCCAGTATAGCGGCCGGAACAGTAACGGCCAGTATAGCGAGAATTGAAGATTTAGCGCTCTCACCATAAAAAAAAGCGGGGGACACAATAAGCGGCCACGAAGCTGCACTCTCGCAGCATTTACTGAAAACTGACGACAGGATGATCTGAAGGGCACAGAAGACGGGGTTTCAGTGGCGCGTTCATAGCGCTGCCACCTAACCACTCGGACTAAAGTCCCTCCATACTTCTTTTACAAGTAACGACAACCAATACAAATGACAAAGCACATTCCGCTGGAACAAAATGGCGGCATTCAGTTGAGACCTCTGGTGTGCACCGCCCTTCGCTTCCTAAAACCTGCACCGTCACGCAGTTGGCGCTTTAAAGAACGTCGCTACTTGTAGGAAGTCCTTATCTAGGGACTTTAACTTAAACGTGTGGGCTAGGTTCCAGCTGATACTTTCTGCGAATCGCGGACAGTACGAGATAAGACAGTTTTTGGCGCTTCTTTGGCCTACCTAGCAGATTTGGATGGAGCTCTCGGTTTGAACTAGCAATGGCATGCGAAGTTGAAGTCCCTTACTTCGGACTCCTTGACATACGAAGGGATACTAGAGCTTGTGCCCAGGTTAGAGCGCCGGGGAAAGCGCCTAACTTGACATATGTTAGGCAATCTTAGGGGCCAAATTTGGCTCTAATACGGTTTCGCACCAAAGCATTAGTTTGTGCCGGAGTTATTTTCTTTGGCGTTTCTACGGCACTTCTCTGGCTCACCACATAATTGCCAAAGTGCCAGAGTTGAGCCAGAGATGACACGCATGAGACGAAAAACCAGCAGTGAAGTCCTAAACCTGACACTTGTTTCACACTTTTGCCCCAAAGTTGCCTCATGAAAACCGAACAACCAGCCGTAAAGCGTAACTTGGGCACTTGTTCGGGGATTTAGGTCCAAAGATGATTAGACGACCGCCGCTACTTAGCAGTGCAGCCAAACTTTGGCACTTGTGTCGAAAATTCGGGCAACGGTACCCAGACTCTGGCCAAAAGATGTCAAGTTTCACTCCCCCTTGGCTCTTTTTTGCTGTGCTAACCGGTTTGTGGCCAGACCATCTACAGCGGGTATGTACACACGTTTTGAACCCAATTCAGACTGTCCGCAAAAATCGCTTTCTCAACGTATCACGCTGCGATTTAGAACAAAGGTGCGCCTAGGTTCGGGAAGCTCGGAGTGAAAATATCAAGTAATAAACTTACATCATTCAAAAAAAAAATATAACTAACCCGTTTTTAGGCAATTTACTGCATTCGCGGACGATTATACGACCAGCTCGCCTAGTTGAATCTGCCGCCGGCAGATGTCGCAAGCGTCCAGGGCGCGCTAGGATACCTTCATGCCTGCGCCGGCGCCGAACTTAGCAGACGATCTTCCGAAACATTCCACTATGACGGCGCACGTACCTCTCATGTACATTTTTAAAAGAGGGATAATTTATTCATCAAAGAATAAACCGAATGGAAAAACAGCGATTGAGGCAAATCCTTCATAGCTCCCCACTTTTGATACGTAGATGATCGGTTGAGGCGCCGCATTTTCCCCGTGTCTCATGGTGCGCCATCTGTCGAAAGCACTGGCAACTAGACGAGCACGGTCATATTATCTTCGCCAAATACTGCTGTAAACTGTCCAATGCCCTTTTTTTTTTTTTTTTTTTTTTACGAGGTAAGCTTATCCGTTATTTTCCCTCCAAGCTTCCAGCACCTGGCCGCACCTTCTGCCGTAACTAGTGACGCGATACGTCGAGAGACTGATTAAGCGGCAGTGTAAATGCTGTAGAATAAGGAAGGCCTCCGAAAGCCCCACTCTTCCTCTATGGAACATCATCGCAGTATAAGATGGCCGCCATCTCAGCAAATGGACCCGAATCCGATGCCGAGTGTCATTCGACGCGTTGATTGGACACGAAGCTCAGCCGAGCACTGACGCAGCACTCGTATCCAATCGATGTCTTCACTCGATCTCACTCTGACGACGTCAACATTCCAGTTTACAGGCTTCGATAATTTTAGGGGCTTCTCTGTTTAATGTCTTTTAGGCAAATTTAAACGATCGCTTCTTAAATACCGTTTTTCATGCATTACACGTATAGGACTTCGAAGAGAAAGGTCACCGGTAATATTTTGCAGCTACTTGGAGTGTTCTTCGCTGTGTTCCATGATGAGTGATGCCTTGTGACGGTTTGAAGCTGAGCTAGTTGGTTATATTTCGTAATATATATACATTATATATATATATTATAGTAAACGAGTGATGCCACACGCATTATTTAAAATTCAAGAAACGCAACCCCCAAATTTAATTTCTCTATTCTTTTGGGTTAGAAAATTGTTCGCCCATATGCTTTAAAGTTTAAATACTTTTCGTCCAGTGCTTTGGGAAAATAGACAGTACCAGAGGACGAAAAGAAAAGAAAAAAAAACACTAAGTAGAGAAGGAAGCGACCATCTTTTTCCTCTCTCACTCCTCCTCCGACCGAGGAAAACGTACAAAAAAAGAGCGACGTAAAACGAGTGATGAGCAAAGGAAAAGGAGGGGACCGGGGCGCCTGTCTTCAATCAAGCGGAACAAACATGACGCTTTAAAAGTACAGCCCGTGTTTGCACACGGCCTACACGACGGTCGCACAAGCGCACCAACATTATCTTTCCCGCTCGCCCTCTTCTTTCAAAAGCAGTCCTTCTTCCCCCTTTCCCAAAAGCACGGAGTAGACGAGCGCAAACCACTCTGGGATCTAGGGTACAACAGCCGTGGATCCCCAATCCTCGTTTCTCAGCACCCTCACCGGCGTCGTTTTGTGCAGACCATTTTTTTTTTTCGCATACATAAATTTATATATAATATACATAAATATATAAAACGCACGGAGTCGTCCAAATATTTACGATATGCGATATGACCAATCGAGTTCTGGGTTCCGTGCTATTTCCTTCTT
This sequence comes from Ixodes persulcatus, assembly GCA_013358835.2. Lineage (NCBI taxonomy): Eukaryota > Metazoa > Arthropoda > Arachnida > Ixodida > Ixodidae > Ixodes > Ixodes persulcatus. The sequence continues at coordinate 1,014,021 of JABSTQ010009236.1, forward strand.
TATTGTATGTTCTCTGGCTTCATTTTGGGCCTCGTTTTTGTATATATATTCTATATTGCGGTGCGCTTGACTTTTTGTAATTTTTTTAAAGTTTTATGTTGAGTTCGTGTCTGTATATACTCCGCAGTTTTCTATATAGTCTGCTCCTCTTTTTGTACGCTCTTTTGTTTTGTCGACTTCTCGGTACTAGAAATTTTGATAAGCCGTTTTGTTTTTCATTCGGCTGTTTATATTAACTTTGTAGATATATATCTATATCGACATCTACCGGAAGGGACGTACGGGTATAAATTTCGAAAATGCCTTCCAGCACACACGACGCGATGTTTGTAAAGTCCTCTATCCATCTTGAACAGGCGAAGACTTGGGTGTGTGTAGGTCCAGGTATCTGTCTGCCAGCGAATTAAAAAAAATCAAATATGTTATCATCAAAATTAGACCCGAAAAAAAAAAATACCCCCCCCCCTCCCCCCAAGATGAATTGTTCCGAGAAACCTTTAATTTATCTTCGTTGTTACCACACGTCACAAGTACCGTGCTGCCTCCTGAAAATTTTACTTAAAAATCAGTACTGCAAGGATTCTTTTGTGATATTTTTTTCGGGTAGTTTAGTTCGATGTCATATTCAATACCTCTGCATAATTAATCAGCTGGGACAGAAAATTGTGGAGACACGTGAACCTCCGTACTTGTCTAATTTGTTATTTTATGGCATGTCACTTCTTGTGTCCTAGGCTAAAACATAAATAAATCAGCTTACCGTAAAAATGTGGTGGCAGTGAGTCCACCACACCACACAGCCTGGTGCTATAATTTTTGCTCAAAGGGAAGTAATAACTGTGCAATCGTCGTAATGACATACCTAACGCAGTCTCAGCTTCTTTGTGTTGAACATTTAGGACTGCTGATCTACAGTTCTGTGCCAGAGCAGTTTGACGCCAGGGAAACCGAACAATATTCAGGAACACTCATTTGGCTATGTCCCAGACGATTCGAGCGAAGTAAGAATAAAAATGAGCTTAGCTCGCGCATTCCCCCACGTTGGGTGCCACTTTCGGTGTGAAACGCAGCGCGGTACCCCCTTTCTCCCGCCCGAATCGTCCAGTGGGACTGGAAAGCGCGAGCTTCAAAATTAAACTTCACGCGCGACGGACAAAACCGCGCGTCTGAGTTTTTCCCCCGTAATTATACGACGTTCCAAGCTCACCTAAATCCTGACTGATCATCGGAAAAGAGAAGCGCGACTCGACGGAAAAGACACGCTACACGACGCGCGCTTCACTACCCCCCTCTTTTGAGACGGAATTACGTGGGAGGGCGCTGCGATCACTAGAGCTCTTTAATGTGCCCGGATTATAGAGTGTTTCCAACTGCTCGATAGGTATCCGGTGGTTTGTGGGCCGCGTCTCCAATGCGAGCTGCAACGAGGTGTTAAAAGCGATGATCGTCTGCAAGTGTCTCCGCCTCCCCACTCAGTTCCCCCCTTACCACGCTACAACTCGGCGCATGCGCAAAGAATCTGCCCAAGAGGCGTCCGCCATTAAATCGAGAACGTTCTCCGCGGTTCGGGTTGATCCCTCTCTTAAATCTAGTCTCTCTAGCGTTCTCACATTCCCGCGCATTTATTTCTCTCGTCGCCAAGGTTTTGCGACAGTACGGTCCGTCGTCCTGCGTAGTTAGCACCGCACGTTGAGTGGCCTCGCGCAAAACAAAGGAAAGAGATGGAGGCGCTAGCAGAGGGCGCATCGAGAGTACTAGGGATACCGGGTTAGGGAGAAGAGGGGAGCCTCGGCGAAAGAGGAAAAGAGAGGCGCTCGCAATAACCTCGTGGTTTATGACTTTTAATAAAGGGGTCCGAGGTTTTCCCTTCTCGTATTTTAACGCGGGATAACGATAGCCAGCCGCCGTGGTGGCCGTTGCAGCCGTGGCCGTTGCCAACATGGCCGCCATATTGGAAGGGTGCGAGAGGGGAAGGCTATCTTTTCTGCCTTCTGATGCGCTTCGGGATCTTTTGTTTGTGACGTCGGGTATACACTTTCTCGCGGTGATTTCGCTCGTAGCGCGGCGGCAAAGGACGCAGAGAACTTGAGATTCCCTCTCTGGCTTCGGCTCCGGGCGGTTTCGAATATTCGAGGCTTGTTATTTATTTATTTAATTTTTCTTCCCTCTTCCTTAGTTTGTCTTGCAAATCGCTTTCCGACGAAAAGCCATTAGCGGAGTGCATTCGGCGTGGCATAGATGCTCGTGACTGTGGGTCATTACGTAGGGCTAACCGACGTAACGCGCTGATGCTTCCTGGTGTTTTATAATTAGCGGGGAATGAAAATTCATGCCTTTTTTTTGTGTGTACACAGCGCTTGGTGCTTCCATAAAGGTCTGAAATACGATCGCAGGTTTGTGGTACCTAGGCACACCTCAAGTTTTCAGTTCTACTGCACTGACCGAGTTGTGCCCGTACAGCAAAGGTATTTTATTTTATTTTATTTTGAGTGACCCGCCAACAGCTTAACGCCTCCTTAGTGGTGCACTTATCAATGAGTCAATTAGTAGTAAAATGTTAAACAGGATAGAAACGAAATGTTACGACAAAATAAAGTCTCAACACAATTCCGAAATTTACGCTCTCCATCAAAAATATCAAGACTGAGATTCCCACAAATCTCTTCTAAATAGTTATACGTCAGTTGTAGGCGTGCCATGAGTGCAGCATGGTAAAAATCGTAGGGTAAAACAAAGTAGAAAGTCTACTAGACCTACGGGGAACGTGCAAGCAGATGTGACTGAGTAGCTCTGGTGAATCAATTATACCATTTACAATCTTATACAAATATGTCAGTCCACGAATGGTTCTCCTGTTGTGCAACGAGTCTAACTTCATGAGTTCAAAAATCCTCTCATAACTATAAAAATAATTCAGTTTAAAATAACGATCAAGCAATACACGAACGGATCTACGTTGAACACTCTCAATCGCACCTGAATTTGATACTCCAATACAGTTCAAAACATCTGAGGCATATTCGACACGACTACGCACCAGGGAAGAAAACAAACGTAGAATACAAAGTGGGTTATAAAAACCGCGTTTCACTGGCGTAATGGCTCCCAATACTCTAAAGGAAGCATTCGCAATTGTAGTCACGTGATGATTGAAGTTAATTGGAGGATCCATAAAAACGCCAAGATCACGGATGACCTCAAGGCGAGTAATATCGGTGGAATCTAATACATAGGGTTTACCATATAATTTCACGATGGATGAAACGCATCCAAACGAGGATTAGGCGAAACTTGGTTTCCACAGTTGACGCGATCATAATGTGTATAAAGTCCTTACTTAAAGACCATAATGATGACTCGCCACTAAAAATAGTATTTCATGAGCATTACCATTCGGCAAAAAGTCGTGCCGCGCTTTGTGCAGAGCAGTCCAAAGGGCCTCAATTTTTCGAGCCCCCTAAAATTAAGGAATGCAGAGCAATTGATGACTGATAATTCATTTTATCCTTACCGAGTCGCTTCCAGCACATGATTACAAACACTGTGCACCAACGTCATAATCTAATCGCTGGTAATACACTAGGAAACCCTCCTATAGTCTCAGGATTTAGACTCGGATTTTTCTTAACCAGCACGCCTGATGCACTTTCGCTTTTTGCAATGTGCCAACGCGAGTCTCTGACATCCCGTCGCTACGGTCGCACGCACTGCACTCACTCCGGCGCATGCGCAAAGGCTCCACTTATCGCGATCCTCGTTTCCGCAGGGTGCCCACCCACACCTTGTGTGAGCAAACGCAGACACGTCTATAAACTGACTTGTACGCGTTATCAAAATTGAGTAACTGAATACCGTTACTCGATACTCACTCAAAAAGGAACTACGTACGTTACTCGTTACTGCTATTGAAAATGAACGCTTTACCTCAGCTTGAAAGCAACGCGTTCTGTTCTCGATACTCCGAATGTGTCGCTTTTACGAAGTTTCAGCCGCTTCCAATATTTGTCGTCGTTAATATTTCCTCGCTTTTCAGTGCCTTCATTCGGAGACAACTGTGGTCATGCGGAGAGAAAATTCGTCTGCTTCTTTTGCAGGCGTTGTGTTGACGTCAGAACGCCGAGCTCTGATTGGCTCTGATTGAAGGAGAGTGGGTAGACCTCAAGGCAGCTTGCTTAGAGGTCTACCCACTATCCTCGAATCAGAGTTCCCATCAGAACACGGCGTCGCTCCGACGTCACCGCAACCCCTGCAAAAGAAGCAGACGACTTGCTCTCCGCATACTCACATACCTTGTTCACATCCCCACGTGGTCTATCTAGCGTTTTCTCGCAAATTACCCGCGCGAGCAGGGGTGAGAACTAGGTTTGGGCACTTGTGTTGTACACGTTCTCCTTCAGGAGTGACTAATTATCCTTACTTGTTGTTTCATTAAAAAGTAACAGAAGTACGTTTCCGTTCCTTCTCCTAAAAAGTAACTAGGTCGTTACTTCGTTCCTAAAGTAACAAAGTCGTTGCTTCGCAACTAAGAAAGTACTAGGTACAAGTTGTGCGTTGCTCGTGACTCGTTGCGTAGAAGTCTGTGCTGGTTTTTGTCAGAGAGACAAGCTGCTCCGCGTCACATAAAGTGGCGTTCTCCGCGACATTAACCGAACTCGAGTCTCTACGCTTATAACAACCGCACGTTCTCGAAACCCGTAAGTCTGCGCTAATGGGAAACGAAGTTGGCGGAGGACCCAACGTGGGGTTGGGATGTAGAAAAAAAAAAAACAAAAAAAAAAACAGCAAAGGCGGCACGCGGGGGACACCACGATACGAGTGCGCATATTTTGAGGGAAGGCAACACGATTACCGGGTTTAAGTTTTCAAGTCGGTCGGTCCGTCGTCGTCGTCGTCGTCGTCTTTAGTCCTCCCCACCCCCTCTCCCCACCCCCTTCCGTCCTTCGATTTCAAGGCATGCTGTTTCTGCTGCTGTTGCTGCTGCTGCTGCTTCTAATGCGGCTGAGTCAAGTTCCTGTATTTGAGCGGGAAAGAACGGCAACGTGACGTAACCCTTTTTTTTTTTTTGTAGCGTGTTCGAGGGCATAGGGAATTTGGAAGAGGATCTGGTAGCGACTCGAAATTATCGCGGTGCGGGTGTTGTCGAGGTGAGCGGCAATTCGTTATTTTCGTTAATGAGTTTGCCTCCTTTTGCCTGCGTTGCTGGCTATGCTCTTTTCTGTCGTCGCCTGCTGTGACTTCTTTGTTGTTTTGTTGTGGAACATATACCAACGGCAACGTACGGCACGAATGAATGGTAGGTTATTACTAGGCTAGACTTCCGGTTGTAACTGTAAAACACCAATAAGCGTCCTTTGGTGTAACAAAATTGCGAAATCCGTTAAAACCGAAAAAACACCGATCACGTATCAAAAATACAAAATCTGCCAAACCAAAAAAACAATTTCTGGGATTTTTTTTTTTTTTCTAACTAGGGCTCTTTTTTGGCCAAAATCCTCCCTTCTTAGGTATGAGCTCTTGGTTTTTCATCAGCCAGTAATTACCCTTTTTAGAGTCCGTCTGAGACAAATAACCGTAATACACTGATATCTGAAAAATAAATAAACACGGAAAAAAGACCCGCCTATTTTTTTAATAAATAAACAACGAAAATATCTACCGTCTAGTTATAACAAATATAATTCTTTATTTGCTTTGTGTCCCAGAACAACCATACGGCTTTGATGTGGTGGAACAAATGTACATTGAAAAGAAAATTGTTTGCACGCGAATTAGTGGCGAAATGTTTTCTCGAGGAAACGGATAAAATAAAGAAGGGTTTTATACAACCAAGCCGGTACGTGAAAATTAACACAGCGTAACAAGTCAGCGTAAGAAAAGAGCGTCAAAGTTTCTGTATATTATTTTGTATAAAAACAACAAGTCACAAGAGAGTCTGCGAGTTGATAAACATTGTAGACGCAGACTTTTCAGCACGTATTCATAGCCATAATAATATTCATTAAAATACCTATCATAAATATTTATAATAAAACATTTGTTGCATGGGTTAAACACACGACGTATCAGTATCCGATAAAGAATTCCATAATACGCTTCCAAACTCAAGCTTTGTACGCACCAGACGTGAAAATAAGCGAACAATGCATAAGAGATTAGTGAAGTCATAAGCCAAGCGTGATACAAGCCTAGCATTCGATTTGAAGAGGCGACTATTTGACTGGCATGATATCAAAAAGGACGTCCGGTGTCAAAATAAATCCCAAGGTCGCGAACAACAGTGACTAATGTAATAGTTGCTGACTGAAGTACATACGGGTAATTTAAATTTCGCATTTTCGTGACATTGTCTGTAGTTTTGTTTTGTCCGGATTAAGTAACAAAAAGATGACTGAATACCACTCAGAAACAACTTAATACCATCCTGCAAAAAAAAAAAAAGAAAAAAAAAAAACCGCAGTCATCGGATGCTCGTATATTCATAAATATAATGATATTATCAGAGAACATTAACTGTTGTGAGTTTTTCGTGCACAATTCGATGTCGTTTAGAAAAATAAAGACGAACAGTTGCCAGAGGTTGGATCCTTGGGGTACCCCAGGCGGGGTACGCCAAAAATTAGGATTCAGGGATGGCGGGGGTATACTATCAGAGCCAGTTTATTTCCAGCAAATTAGTACGCTAAGAACACCATAGCCTAAAAATGTCTTGCAAAAAAAAACAAAAAAACCTATTACCAAAAGCAAACAAAAAGAAATGTTCACGCAGCGTTTAGGGTTTTGGCAGAATAGAATAAACTTTTACACATCCTTTAATTAGTATTGATTTGTTGCTATACTTGAAGCGGTATGTCCTCTTTTCAGCAGCTTGCAGTTGTCGTTACACTTCTCGCGTGACAAGTCAATATTTTGCCGTGATGTAAAAAAAGCTTGAAAATTTTTATCTTTCATCCTCAATATTGACGTATATTTTTTATGGCAATGAAAAATACAGCAATCCTTATGTTTGCTCATACAAAAAAAAAGATCTTTGACCTTTTTTATGGAACAAAAGCCTATTAACTTTTATTTTCCACTGTACTAACCGTCGCCGTGTAATGCGCTACCATTTCTTTTTTTTTTATATATATATCTAATGCCTTTAATCTCCTCAATCTTGATATTCCCTTCCGTGCTCAGACCATCCTCGCACTTAACCTCGGTAAGGCAGCTCCTTCACCCAAAATAATTTCCTACCCACATGTATCGCACACATCTGCACACATCGCCGGCTGAGTACGGCATATTAAAAGCACAGCTCCGCAAAAGTGCAAACTTGACCCCCCCCCCCCCTCTCCCCGTCCCTCCCCCCACCCCCCACCCCTTCCAACCACCACCCTTTTTACCTTTCTTTTGCTTCTGAAAACTCTGAACCCGCGTTCATCTTCGATTTCCAAACCCCCCCTTTACCCACACCAAATCATGAAGCTCGTTGTACGCGTAATTTCGTTAAAAGCGATCTCGAAATGAGGAGCGAGCCCTGCGTTCATTTTGCCTTCTTGCCCCCCCCCCCCCCCTTTTTTCTTCTCGTTCATACGTCGTTATACTAAAATCAAAAACACGAGTGCCAGAATCATCTCAGCTTAACCAAATTTCTGACCCCCCCCCCCCCCCCCTTCCTTCCTTCTCTTGGCCGAGAGATCAAAACCAAACACATCTAGCTCCCTCTCCCTCTCTCTCTCTCTATCTATTTTGCCCCCTAACCTCCCCCCTCCCCTTTCCCCCTCTCCACTCAGCAAACCTGGCAAATTACGCTCATTACGTTAATAACGCTCAAAACGAACCCAGTCAGTCAGTCAGGCAGACCTTTTATATTCCATCACATTTGAAATGCTCTCGTAAGCTCACTGCTCCTTGCTCATTTGCAATGCTTTATACGTTTTCGTTTTATTTTTCTATCTGGGCTTCGTATACGTCTGCTCGCGCGTAATTTTTGTTCGGGTATATACATGTACGCACGCTATTTACCTTTGCGGTGCAAGCTTAATGCGCTCCTGTGCTGCGTAGGCGCCAGCCGAATTCGGCGGGGGGTGGGGTGCTTATGCGTTTTTCGCCCGATGGTCGCTCTCGTCCGAACGAACGTGGCAGCTAAATCATCCGAGCTAGGAGAGGCGTTCGCGTACGCGGAAACCGAACCGCAGAAACGCTCGATTCGGGAGATAGGGAGAGTGAGCAAGCAGCGGTCTGCATGCGGAGTACGCTCATGAGCGCCGTCATCTGCCTCAATGTTGTTAACCCTAATGGCCGACCGATTTAAGTCGTCTGCTCGGCCAGACGTCTGCTCTGGTCGTCCAGTTACTTTGCTTTTTAATATTCTTGTACCACTTTCATCTTTGATTGCTCTTGCATTTCACTACACTTCGTTTTCTTTATTTATTATTATTGTATCGTTGATGTGATCCAGTGAGATCTGAATTCCCCCTTTTTTTTTGTTTTAGTTTTGGGGTTGTTAGTTTTACATAGAGGTACGGGTTTCTTTGTTTTTTTCTTGTAGTTTTCGGTGAGAACTCTGAATCCCGGTCATGATGCGACTATATGTTTTCAGACGTGCACGAGAACACTATTTGAGGCATATCCACGCGAAACTCGAATTAGTAGATGCGATAGTATCTTTCATGGAAAATGCGGTTGCTCTGCTGCGTAAACTCTCCCCAAATGCTCCCTCATTTATATAATGTTCTACAAAAATGCGGCATTGTACAGGGTCTTGGTTGTGGAATCTATACTGTGTATGTGAGCAACTCCTATATTGCAAGTTCGAAGCCCTACTTCACTGGCGACTTTGCTTTTCTACTGCAGTTGATACTAAACAGCATTGAAAGAGAGACGAGCTTCTCGCTGTCTAAACCATCCTACTACAAATTTCACATAAAGATACCCCACATTTGATATCGAAGAATTCATGATATATGGTGATTGCTGAGATATTTTTATTCAAGTACGCCAAGTGTCTGACTGACCGAGGGTGCGCATTTAACTTCTTACCTCTTTTCCGACCTCGTCCAAGCAGTGCCTATTCTCAATGAATAAAAGTATAGACGCCAAATTTTCAAACTCCCTTGGATGTTTATTATGTGTCTATTTCTGAGAGCTTTTGTACAAGTCTAATTGAGGTGATGGAAATGTTTACGTGGCGTTCGTTGTAACGCTGCCTTCACGAGGACATCGAGCGGAGATGACTCGAGGAAAGCAAGATTTTGATATTCATGCTGTTGCACAATCGCCTTCTTTTGGACGCATGTCAGTGCTTCGTGGCCTCATTTTTTCGCGAAACTTTTGCTGAGCATTCATTGATTCAGGATAAACAACGAATAACGCCGATATGCTCTATGTATACGTATAGCAGAAGAACACGGACATATTTCGAACAATAAATGTCTGTCGAATACAGTCAAGTTTAGACTCTATAAAGAAAGGAAACTGCTCTGACGCGAATTTGATATACACAAATGCTTCTGGTGCCCTCATGATCCGAATAATATCACTGCAGCTTCATGTCCGACATTACAGACGTTGAAAGTATAGAAGAAGCCATTCTTGTTTCATTAGAGCCTAGAGGCTAGAAACAATATAAATTTCTTTGGTTGGCAAATTTCGGCGCAATCGCTTAGTTACACACCGAGACACATCCGGCGACTTTTGACGAGGACACCATTGGTTGTTGCTACGGTGACGGGATCGATTGGGCTAGACTATCAAAGCGAGTTGCCATTCGCGAGGAAACACTCCTGCGTCGGCGACGCCATTGTAATGGTCACCGAAGTTCGAGATCTACCGAGACAACCAATTGGACCACATTTAGTGAATCGCGACCACGTGACGACCATCACGCTGATGACGTCACGTGACCACCGTCCGCTAAATAGGACGGGCAAGACATCGCCCTCTCTGTTTAGAATTTCCGTAACGCAATTCCGCAACGCATTTCCGTGACACTAGAAAGTGTCTACTCCTCCCTCATACATATTTAACGTTTAAAACAATCCTCGCATCTTACAGATCTGCCATCAAACTGGAAATGTCTTCGAGATAGCGTAGAGGCGCGGGCCCATTCACTTCCACCGCTTGGCGACACCGCAACGCGATCAGGAGCGGGAGACATGCAGGCGGTCCCGTGGCACGCACAGTCCCACACATAGAAGCCAGACAGTCCCCCATTCTTGAAACATCCCAGGCCCGTCAACAGACGTATCCTAGGGCCAATATTTATCCCCGCTATCTTTCCCATTCCGAATGCCGCCTCGAAGAGAGACCCCGATGAGCGCCGGGAGAAACAACACAAAGCGGAAAAGTGGACAGGACCACTCCTAATCGAACCGAGTTGAGAAAATAGCTCTTAGTGTAATTCACTAGCGGCCATAGCTGAGTCTGCTTTCGTTGTCCGCATGCAGAAGGCGAGCTCCCTCAGCGTCTTCGCAACTTACATTCCCGTACCATAAAGCCGCCGTCCCACTGCTTGAACATCACACAAAAGCACGGTGTTCCTCGGAGACACTAGGACAGAAGTATCCGCTCCTCAAGCATCTTCGAAGCAGGTTTGCTTGTTACACACGAATTTCATTTTTATTTGACAATACTGCAGGCCCCGCGTAGGGCCCGTGCTTCGAACATCTGTGCAGACAGTTGTTGTATGTCCAATAAATCGTAATACTAAATGAAAAAATAAAGCTCAGAAAGTGTCTGCCGGCGCTCTCTCTTGTATGAGGTCTTAGCACTTAGACCGAGGCTTTAGGGTTCGGGTTCCTAGCTGACGATGATTGCGGGGTTCGATGCTTCGTATGCGCTGTGAACAACGCCGAGCACGTTGCTTTTGATTGCGCTCACTGTGCGGACCTAGGCTTGCAAATTCTTGCTTCTGCATAGCTTCCTCGATCGAAAGAATGCAATATCTAAAATTCCATCGCTTAACTCAATCGAGAGCTGCAAATTCCTCAAAATAGTAATGCAAATATTTTAAATCTCACAGGCGCCGCATAATGTAGCCTCGAGGGTTTATGGCACATTGCGCGATCTAGCATCGACGCGACATTATTTCGTGTAAGTGGTGCAGACTCAGAGAGCGACATCAAAGCTTAACGCGTAAAGCAGTTCACACAATCGACATCTAGAGACAGAACAATGATCTTACTAACATGTCCGACGACTTTACATTCCGTAGCAGAAGGATGCAGCGCTTTCCGATGACCTCCAACGCGCCTCACACCATCAGTCCCCTTAACGAGCAACCGTGCGGACGGGCATCGTTGAAGTCCTAGACCGTCGTATCCCTCTTCAGAAAATCGCCATCGTTCGTGGCCAGCTATCTACAAACACACACACAAAAACAAAAAAACGGTCTATTTCTCCCAACTCATTGCAGCTATCTCGGGCGTGGTCGGCAGTCCGGGCGTACTTCCGCGGCGATTGCCGTTATTGGTCCGGCAGGGAGCGCCACCTATAAAGCAGGGAACGGTTCGGCGTTTTTTCGATTGAAAAGGGCAGGTCGAAAGAAAGGCCGCGCTCTCTCGCGTGAGGCAGTTGCATTTGGCTCGACGTTGGAAGCTGGACTCGGCACGCGATCGCTCTGCCTTTTTCCACCTAACTGATTTTTGGACAGGGGCGTTGCGCTTCGCTGTTCGCGGTTTGTCGGAGCGATTCACCCTCCGCGGCGGTATATGCCCTTGCCGCTATCTCTGCCCCCCCCCCTTTTATTTCTTTTAATCAGCGGGATGTGATATTCACGTGCGCACGAAAAGACCGCGGAAATATCTGGATTGCTCTTTCTGCATAAACGAAGACTATAGCGTCCAGTTTTTTTGTTTTTTTTTCCCATTGTGAAAGGTTGCTGCTCGGATAATTGGGAATGATATAGACGTAGATCAGATTGTGTTATTAATGATGTGATCGTCGTATAAAACGTTGCGTGAGCGGGGCCGCAGAGTTAATGAAAAGACGCGCGCGCGCGTGTGTGTGTGTGTGTTTGTGTGTGTGTGTGTGCGTGTGCGTGTGCGTGTGCGTGTGTGTGTGTGTGTGTGCGTGTGCGTGTGTGTGTGCGTGTGTGTGTGCGTGTGTGCGCGTGTGTGCGTGCGCGCGCGCGCACTCGTGTGTGTATGTGTGTTTGCATTTATTTATAGTTTTTTTTTTCTTTTCTCGCATGATGTTTAACTATATAGGCTTTCATAAAAATCGAAGGACGCTCTCACTTTTCCGTTTATTCTGCACGAACAGCGTATACGTTACACTATAATTGTTTATTCTATCGACAAGGGTAACGAAAGTTACGGCTTCATCGATTGAAGCATCAATGTTTTTTTATCGTGTCTAAATGTTGTCGTTATACAGGTAACGGCGCATCATCCGCATCTCCGTGTTTGACCAGCCAATACTTTCTAAAATTCTAAGACATGTGAATACCTTCTTGCGGCTGGGCGTACTCCGCATCTTTTGCAAATAACTGATTCGTTCTCTGCAAATGGGACCCGACTATATATCCCGCGGAGGTGTCAACACCACCTGGATAACAAGGCCGAAACGCTAAACTTTCTACGTCGCCTCCCGCGGGCCAGCGCTGATTGGACACGAAGCGGTGCGTCAGTGTTCGGCTCAGTCTCGGGTCCAATCAGTGAAAGCACGACTCCCAGCCGAACGCTGACACGGCACTTCTGTCCAATCTGTGATCGACCCGCGTTGGTCCAGTGCCACCTCGAAGACAAGGCTGGCGCCTGTGCCCCCAAAACGTCATCACTAGTGGCCCCACGCAGCGCAGCCTAGCTGCATCGCCACCAGCCCGTCGTGCAGCGTCTCACAGCACAAAACGGACGCGTCTGCCTCTTGGCGGCGTCTCTTGACCAGCTTCGGCGTGTCTGCCGCTCGGGGCTGGTCGGGGGTCCACCGACGATGACGTCACGCGCTGGCCTTGTCTTCCGGCTGGTATCGGTTGCCCTTCGGTAGGTAACGTAGGAAAACGAGCAATACGGCCTTGTCAGCTAGGAGCTGTTGGAGAGATATACATAGCGGCGAGAAGTTTTGGTGGCGCCCTCCTATGGTTCCCCCTTGTGACGTCATTACCTTGCAAACAACAAGTTCGATGGTGTTTGTAAATAGCATGGCGGAAGCTTGAAATCATTGCACTCTCAAAGGAACACTGCCAACACCGTCAAAATTAAAGTTCTTTCATTCCTCTTATTTCCGTCGATGATAAATCCTTTTCTGACGTCATAGTCAGCGTTCGGCCAATCGTGGAAGGCCGACCACAGCAACGCTTGTGTTCGCTCTCGGGGCTAATATGCAAGACCCGCTGGGAGCGCGTGGACGAGCGAGAGCGCGCGGAGAGGTCGGAACACCGAGCTCTGATGTGGAGCGCAAGTTCGTCTGCTCCTTGAACAGGTGTTGCGATGATGTCAGAACGTCAAGCTCTTTATGGCTGATTGAAAAAAAAAAAAAAATAGCGGGTATACATTAAGGCATTGAACATCGAAGTCTACCCCCTATCCTTTCAATCGAAGCGAATCAAAGCTCGGCGTTGTTGTTTACGTCCCCGCAGCTCCTGCGCAACAAGCAGACGACGTGCTCTCAGCATTGGAAATATTACTGGGTAGACGTAAAGCTAGCTGCCCTTAGGGAGTTGTAGTAGACCGTTTCCGCAGCCCGCTAAGCACCCGGATAGCGCTCCGTAATCCGCCACAAGACCTTGAACTATGCAAACAAGGCTGACGGCGCGCATACGCAGCTGCGGCGTTTTCTTTAGGGATACCATAGGGGAGAAGGAAAACGACCTACTACAACTCCCTCCTATCTTCACTTCACTCGTCGAACACGGTAGAACGCCGGCGTCCGGCATCTGTCTCGCATTCGCGTTCGACGAGTGCTGTGGAGACAAAGGCAGCTAGCTCTAGGTCTACCCACTAATCTTTCCAATCAGAGCTCGGCGTTCTGACCTCCCCGCGCCCTCTCGTCTCTTCCTCTCCCTTACTTTCTCTGCGCATTGCTGTCTACGAGAAAGAGATTGTTCTGAGCCAAGGCGATTATTCTAACTCTGCTAATGAGCGAGATCCGTGTCATCCTTCTAAAAGAATGAATGCGCTCTTCGACGCATTTTATCTTTCAAACCGAAACCGAAAACCGTTAAGCGCGTTCAGGCCCGGCGGAGCCTCGACCCCTCGAAGCAGAAATGGAATCGCCCTGAGCGCGCGCAGCGCCCCCGCTCGCCGCCGTCTCGGCCACGCGTTCCCAGTGAGTCTTTCATATTGCGGGACACCGTACACTTTTGCATGGATTTCCGGTAAGACGGGCTGGATTAAGTCAACCCTACTTACCGACAGCTTTAGAAACGGCGGTCATGGCGACTCCAGACCATCTTATGAACGCTACGCAGCCGATCAGATTGCGGCATTAGACGACAAGGACGACGGAGGACCAATCACGAGGCGGGAACGTCATAAGCCACGCCCCTAGTGTTTCTTAAGCTGTCACGTGACTTTGTGCTCGATATCAAACATTCCGTCTTTTATCCGCTTTCAGCCGAGCTCAAGATGGAGGTCTTACGAGAACGAGGACTTCGGGAAAACCTAGAAAAGCAGCTAACGGAGGAGCAGCGGACCAGGGGTGAGTCTTTTCGACACTCTTTTTATTTTATTTTATCGCAGCTCATAGGCTGCTGCAAAAGCACAGTGTAATGCTAATCTAACTTGGTGTTTGCAGAATACGTGGACTGATTGTGGAGTTAGTAAAGATCGACTGTCTCTTAGCAAATCGATGACCACCATTTTTTTTAAAGCTAAACCAATTATTTAATTTTAAGTTCTTATACAATCTTATGATAAAAAAACAAAAAAATGTCCCTCATTTGGTGGTAGAACAAAAACAATTAAGACCTTAGTATTTAGACAACGTAAGGTCGGTTTGCCTTTGCGGTATGGCGACACTGGTTTACGCTGTCACGCCATACAGTGATCACACGACTGCTCGCTGGCACGATGCTCATCAAGGCCGAAACGGGCAGGGGTGAGGATCGAATATTCCGACGGCTGTATCTGGACGATTGATAGCTTGTGCCATTCAATTAATGGCGGATTGGATAATAGGAATACAATCTTGTATTTCGAAAAATCGTCATCCGACTTGGGGTGGAGGGATGCGCGGTGATAATTCACGTTTCACCTATCCAACGACAGCAAGTTACTCGAAAAGGTAATCCCGACCTCTGAGGTCACGACTCAGTCAAATACACCCAGGCCTAAGCGCACCGCTTCAGACCGCTTCGCCTCGTTTTACACCGGGCGCCCAAACCAGCACGGTAATGTAGACACACCAAGCGTCCGTATTGGATTAGGCTGGCACGCAGCCGCACTCATTGGTATAAACATCCGTACTCCACAACGCCATTAAACGTTCCGTAAAAAATAAATAAAAAAGAGAAACGTCGTAACGTGGGGTATTTCGCTCATTCTCGACGCTGTTGCGGAAGTAGTCGGTACGAGCGCCACGCATCCCACATTGTTTTCTCAGACCCTTTAAATGGCATACTTCCCGATCCTGTTACCGGGTCGCCCTTGCATACGACTCGTGTTAGCAGTGTCAGCGTCCTCCTCCGGTCTGCCGGGTTCCTCGATATTTGTACACGACTTTACGCTTGTATGCTTTCGGAGGCGTTCCACGCTCCGTTCGTATAACTGCCGTAAAACGCCTCTATACCTCGCGAAAGAAACATGGCGCTTCCTGTTCTTGTATTTCGTCCCATCGTAAGCGAATTCAAGGCTTTAAAACGCAACTCAGCTGCACTAACACTCGAGCGGCGGAAGCACCTGCCGAAGGAGTGACCACAGTTAAGACCAAGAGGTTAAAACAGTGTAGTGGAACGTGTGCCCTCTATTCTCCTCGCTGTTTTTGTTCTCTCAATTTTTAACACCAGCTTGCTTCCTGTAATAAGTCAACGCACTGTTTACAAGCAAGCGGACCTGGTATGGGCACTGTGCGTGTGCACATACCACATTCGAGTGAGTTGAAGCTTCTGCACATGTGGCCTGCCAACAGCAGTGTCACTGCAGTGGCGACATGATGTCAGAGACGCGCCTTCGGGCTGTGAGACTAAATCCATAGTCTCCTATATACTGACAAAACCTGGCCTATCGCCACGAGAAGCGGCCACCGAAATGGAAAGGGTGGAGCGGCAGACAACGGATGAGAGGAGAGCCACGTGACTGGCGCCCCGCTGCGGCGAGACGCCGAAACACACTTCTCCCGAGCGAACAAGTGTGTTTCGGGTCCTCGCCACTGCAAAAGCTGTGCGCTGACGTCCAGGTTCCCCGAGAAATGACTCTTTGATGCCCTGTCCTACCAAACCCTCGCGCTACAAATCTGCGACCGGGCACTCTATATAACTCCGACGTCGAACTGCCAAGCTTCGTGAGTATAGAGGAGGCTATGGTAAATCATATGAAATGAAAGGAACAGCCGCTGGCTCTTCTAGCCCGTGGTGCAGTCAGTGTAAAAATAAGACGAAGGATGAGTGTGAGTCGGCCATTTCTTGTCCTTCTCGAACGAGGTGCTGGGACGCCTGCATTTTAAATTGCATATTTGATTGAAATCGCTCGTATACAACTGCACCGCGGATATTGACTGGTTGTACACCCATCACATGAATGTGCTCTTATCGCCTTAAATGTTTAGCATACTTTTCGGGACACGCATCCACGCCAATATGTGTAAAAGTCCTGTCACCAAAGTAAGACACGCGTAAATTAGGTATTTTTAGTGAATCATTTTGGGAGCTCCGCTAACGATGCCCAATCAGAATACGGTGCATGCTCGAAGGCGCCCTCGAAAGTAAAAGCACTCGCTAACACCAACCATTATGTGGCCACTGCGCGAAAGAATAAAAATAAAAATATGAACAAGCAAGAACTCGAACACGAATCAGAAATGTGACAGATGTATACTAAGACACCGGCAGTCCCTCAATTCTACGCGAATACGGCCAATCATAAAAGTGCGATTACAGGTATATAATGTCGCTGCGTCGCGGTTGTATTTTAAAACCCTCGTTGCATGCACGAACTTCGCTACATCTGTAACAATTATTCGGACTTCGTCGTATATATTTCATCGCGTCAGTGTACATCGTTGAGTCGCGAGCTTTAGACCCGCGCGCTCTCGGATGTCGAAAGATTTCGCGGCCGCACTTTGTTCAAAGTGCACTTCGCTCGGAGCGGAAACGCCGTAACTTGAAAAATGGTTTTCCGAGCGAATACGACACCGCTTCGACTTGGTCTATAAACAAAAACAAAAAAGCACGTCGATATTTTTATTTGTTTTCTTTCCGAAAGTGCAAATTCTAGATTTCGCTTCTCCCATACAAAGAAGAGGTTTGGCATCTCACTCCTCGCTAGCTCTTTTTTTTCTATATATTTATGCTGCATCAGGCATGAAAAAGCATTCGCAAGATTTGACATCTTGGTTTGGAGCTCTATTTTGAGTAGTGCTTGCGTACAGGCTCCCTTCGCTCTCAAAAAAAAAAAAAAAAACTGTGGCAAGTGCATTTTTGAAGGGCGTCGACGAGGGATGATTTGATTTGAAAGTAGGGACTCCGCGTTGAGGTTTCGGCGTGGTTGGGGGCGGTGGCTGTCAGGCGCGTGAATGCTTTGTCATTTCGAGCCGACGGAGACCATTGTAGCTGCTCTGTTCGTTCGGGACGCATGCAGCGAAACGTTTATGAAGATTTCTTGTTTGAAATGTGTAGTGGTTTCGCTCTTTCTTACTACACAAATAGAACGCTTAGAAAACCCTATTTAAATTGAAAGAAAAGAAACAGCAATATGGTGTTATGTCACGTGATGATATGCTTGAAGATGACTATACGTTTCAGGATTGTAAATTTGTGCGTTGGAATTGTTTAAACATTCTGACCTTCTGCAGGTTTCGTGCCTTTAGTCGCTCTCTCTCTCTCTCTCTTTCGTGTTGTTTTAAGGAAAAGTATTAATTTCAGTCTAGATACTACCAATATTAAACGCATTTCAATGGGCGTAGACAGAGCGTCAGCACAAATTCATTTGTAACGGCAACTTTGTGTTGCAGGCAAGATGCAGATCATCTCATCGTTTACACGAGTAAATCTTGAATAATAAATCCAACTGTACGTGATCATATATTGACAGTTTTGTCATATACCTGTAATCAATTGAGTTAGTTGTAGATATTTATGTTCAATGGAGAGTGAATGAATTGCACCAACTTTACGTAAATTCCAAAAATCGACCTCCCAATATTTAAGCCGACCAACATCCGACGGGATCGTAGACGCATCCTGAATATAACAGAATTCCAACAAGTGAGGGTCATTCACTGCGTGTATTGCTCGACCTGAACCCCTGTAATTTCTGCCTGTTCAAGATCATATAAAAAAAAAAAAAACCTTCAAGGACGCTATTTTGCAGTCACTTGTGAGCTGGAAGCAGCTGTCCTGGCGCGGTTCTGACGCACTACCAAAATGTGGTTCGGCTAGGGCATAAAAAGGGTGCCACACCGGTGGCGCAAGAGCACTCGGCTTCAGGAGAACATCCAAAGAATGAGGACAATTTTCTACCGCTCTCTAAGTGACCGGTATTTGCACCAAAAATAAAGTGCAAATCAATAAGGTACGCTCCTCGTAGAATTCTATACAAAATTAAGCGACGTGCTGAGTCCCCATGGCGTCGATAAACACACTGCTCTAAAACTCATATTAAAAACCTCTTAGGTAAACCGAGTTGAAACTCAATCTTCTATTATGTTAAAAATGTTTATTTTTTTTTAAGTTGCACTTAGTAAATAGAGCATTTGATATTTAACACTGCGCTCCTTTTCTTTCTAGCGTTCACGAGCGTGAACGCATTGACGCGCATTTCAATAAGAATTCACAAGCACGCACTCGATGACAAGCTACGCTCAAGAACTTACTAAGGACGAGGGTTCGTCCCACAAGCAATCGCAGGCGCTTAGCCACGTTCGATCCCCAACAAGCACTCACGCTCTCTAGCACAAACACGAAACACACACACACACGAACGTATTCGTACCCGCGCGCATAGGCAGGGAAAGCAGGGAAGGGAAAGAAGATAAATGCTTCCCCGGAAGCTAGAAAAACCACGGTGGTAAAAAAAAAAAAAAAGGCCAGCCTAGGGCAAGAGCTCCAAGCACCCCTGCCGCCGAAAGATTAGCCGGAGATAGAGATTGCGGTTGGACCCGATTGAACGGGGAAAAAAGGGAAGCGGGCGATGGCAACAGGGAGCAAAAATAAGGAAAAGATTCACCACTTTTGGGTAGGTATGCTCCAGTCGCCCCTAAGCTGACAGTGAGCTGGACGCTACGCCGTCGCTGGACCTACCAACCGCCAGCGTTTCATCCCACGAACTCTCTCTCTGCGCATCTGGATGGGGCGGGAATGTGATCACGTGACCAAATACGACTGATTCAACGAGCACGTAGTTTTCACCACACTGTCGCCGTGGGGATGAACGGAGTGTAGCCGTTTTCCCGGAGAGGGGAGTTCGGAAAGGAAGGAGAGACGATTGACTCTGTTCTTTTGTTTTGACGCGTTGAGAGGGCGTGAAGAAGTGGATGGGGGATTTTGGGGAGAAACGGAGCAGAGATGGGAAACTGGCCACTTGTTGGCTGGTCTTTTTCCGGGGTTACGGCGGGAAATGAAAGGAAAGAGAAAAAGAAACGAGGCCTGTTGATTCGGGTTCCCAGTTCCTTTTGTTACCCGAAACCAGAACGGTGCTCATTTCAAGTAAGAAATTTCTTGCAATGGATGACTTCCTGGAGTAATTTTATGGGTATCTGATAACATTTATTAAGAACGAATCTCAAGAGTAATCTTTTGGAAGTATTAAAATTACTTGTAACCGTTGATATTTTTGTGACTTTTTTTACTCGCGCGTTTTGCTTGTAAGTAGATTCCTAAAAGGAATCCTCAAACCGAGTCTCCGACAAGAAGGCTGTTGACAATTGCTGGATTCAGAATACTAGCAGCGTATAATTCGGTGATTCTAATAAAAAACTTAAACGGTACAGTAAATATCAGTTTTCAAACTCGGCATAAGAATCTGTCGTTCTGAAAGTCTGAAGTATTCATAAAAGTTACAGATACTTTTCAAATAACGGCCATTTACTTTTTTCCTTAACTAGTCAAGTAATCTAATAAATTATTTTTAACCAAGAGGAATTGTATCTGTAGTCAATTAATTTTTTAAGTAATGTACACAGGTCGAAGCGAATTTGTCTGTTTGTGTTTTTCACCGTGATTTTGTATCTGGTGTCAGGATGATGTTATCACGGTATCTTATGCCAACCGCCGGCGTCGAATACGTCCTCTGAACAAAAAGAATGGGAGCATGGATGGTAGGATTTCTTGCGACTCTCTGGGAAATTAAATTGTCTTCGCAAGGTTCTGTTTCCTGTGTAGGGCATATAAAAAGTTAGACAAAATACCTGTTTCGCTATCAGAGCTTTTAAAAATGTTCCCGGTTAAAGTAAAAGCCACCTTGAGGTAATATCTGATTAATAAAAAAAAAGAGCTGTGGAATTTGAGTTTCGAAATATACCGCTTTGCTCATTAAATAAATGTTTTTTTTTTTTCGTGTGGTACCTTTGTGCGAAACCGTTATCATAATTAAGAGCTATATGCGTTAACAAAAATAGGAGTATGTTATTTGTTTTGGGGCTTAGAGCTCCGCGCGAGAATGTTCAGTCCTTCTCTAGTCGTCAATGTGAGCATTCTGGAAAAAAGACCGCGACGGTTCATTGTGAATGTAACCAAAAATGTCTCCTGAACATGTTGCCATTTCTGCTGCTCATTTTTACGTGTTTGGGTTCTGCTATCGACAAGAGCACATCAAAACAAGAAATTCGAAACTATGTTTTATTCCGGCGAACCTTGTGACAGTTGGCGCTTCGCAGCGCTTTCTAACCTACGGTTCCCTATTCTTTTGGGATGTAAATACACGTAACCTCCCCTCGTGTGGTTGGTCTTTGTCTGGCGTTTGTTATTTTTTCTCTTTTCTTTTACTGATCTATCATAGGACCTTGCCAGTACGGACTCCGCTTCAACTAAACCATTCTACATCCATTTTTCATGTTTCGGTATAGTATAAGAATAATAAAAAGCAACATCTCGGATTTTACACACAGGGCATCCGTTTTCATTGGCATTTTTCGATTAAGGCCGGCGTTTGCGGATCTCTGATAGGATCTAGTCTTGCTTGTCCCCACTTTTTCTCTTTCTTTCTCTCTCTCGCTCTCTCTCTCTCTCTCTCTCTATATATATATATATGTATTTTGTTATTATTGATGCGTTTGCGCGCTTTAGCCTTCGCGCAGTTCATTCATATGCTGTTCGAATCGACAGTTGTTCCAGTGGGCCATCTGTCGCTGAGGATGGGCCCGTTATCTTTAGCTTTCGGTAACGTCAACGTGCCCCGAACGCGACGTCACTTCCGGTGGTTCGTTTTGTGTTACCATGGTGATTAAAGTGTGTTATCTGAGATGCCGTCCTGTTTCTTATACATCTACGTACATCGGCTGCAACAGGATACAGGGTAGGCAGTGACCGACATATAGAGTGAGGTGAGATAATAATAATAATAATAAAAATAACAACCAAGAAAATGGCGACCGCCAATGTTGCTGGACGGGCCTTTGAAAAGGGTCCATATTGGCGAGGAGATCAAACTGCAGGAGGCGGTTTTCTTCCAGCCTCTTTTTTCACGCGGAGCTGGGTGTTTTCCCAAAACAAGGCCTATATATGGACTGGATTGTTTCTTCATCTTTTTTCGACTCAGTGCGGGGGCGCACAGAGTCGACCCGAGTGCTCCTTCCGCGTTCAGACTGGTACACTCGCGTTGAATCGGTGCTTCACTGATTGAACGCGAGACCCATATCCGAGCGCTGCGTCAGAAACAAAAACTTCGCATGTTGTTGTCCGCACCGGTCTAGTTGTCAACTTAGCCGCCAAGGGTGCGGCGGTTTGATCTCCTCTCCCAACGGCCCGGAAGAGGCTACAGACAACCGGGAAGGAGATCGTAAAGAATATGACGTAATGAACATCGTTCACGGGCCTTGTGGTGAGTAGGGGACATCGCTGGCCGAGTGTGTTGGCGCCAGGGTGGAAAAATAAATAAATCGGGGCTTCTTGAAAGAATAAAAAAAATAAGGTAAATCAGACTTTTGTTTAAACCACAGACTTAAAGCTAGCTGCCTTCGTCTCCACTGGACTCATCGAACGCGTTAGAATGCGAAAGTCATACGCCAGACGCCTGCTTTCGAAGTCCTAAAGTCTCGTTCACACGTTCGCTTGAGTCCGACCGAGTTGCGACTGCAACGACTCGCGACGTTAATCTTTTTACGGATTGCTATGGCAACGGGGCGATTGTAAGTGGCTAAAAACCACGTCGCCATAGCAACCCGTCAAATGATGAACGTCACCAACCCGTTGCAGCCGTACTCGGTCGGGCTCCCGCGAGTGTGTGAATCGTTCACACAGCTGGGTCGAGTGCGTTGCGCCGCGTTGCGTCGTGCAGCACAGCGCCTCCCCATTCGCTCGTCGTAAGGGTCGCCATAGCAACAGCTGGACGCAAGCAGTCTTAATGCAGTCGAACGCAACAGTGTGAAACGCGCCTTAACGTGTTCGACGAGCGCAGTGAAGACAAAGACGACTAGCCTTGAGGCTACTCACTAATCATTCCAACCAGACCTCGGCATTCTATTCTGCAGGTGCGCGAAAGCGCCTCTCCTATCCATCTATCGTGCATCGCCGCAAAACGGCGCTGCCAGATGCCCTTTTGCGGGGCGGTCTCATATCTATCTCCCAGGTTGTTCGTGGAACAATCGCGACCACTTAGCCGCCCCCCCCCCATAGAGAGTCGACCAACCCTCCGGTCTGGTCGCGACCGCGGAAACACGGCTCGACTGAACGAGTGGCGCCATCTGTCGGAGGATGAAGAAACTAGACGGGTAGAAATCGGGTCGTGGTAATTGAGGCTTCATCCCGTAGCTTTCGAATGCTTTCGGCAATCGCATGCGCTTCGCATTGTGAAACAGGACGACGTTTCATGGTGCGCTGTTCCGAGAACACGTTACTGTTCAGGGTAGAAAAGCATTACAACGAACTGGTGGAAGGGGAGCGGAAAATATTTGGCGAGAATGCATTTGTGCTCTAAACAAAAGGTGATCGTTTTCCAGTGCGAAGTACAACCTAGGCCGTTTTAAAGCAGCACACTACTCAGGAAGGCGAACTTGGACGTTAGTCCTATTTATACGCAATTTTCATGGCATATTCATAGCTAGCAATGAGATTCGAATTCAAAGTTATTTATTCTTCATTCTTCATTCAGGAATTACTCCGCATCACCCAAGGGCGTTATTATATGCGTGAAGAAACAACTCTTCGGTTTCAGAGCACACTTGTTCCTCCGATAGCTTGTTCCATTCTTAAACAGTCTTGACAAAAAAAAAAAAGTATTAGCGTAAATGCTCCTTTTTTTTTGGCACGGTATTCTTTTATTTTAAAACAGTGGTCGCTACGACTGGAAATATAGTGCGATTAATTTCTTTGTTAATTCGCAGCTTGCCATTAAATATCTGGAACAAAACTTTTAGTCTTAGTTTCTTCCGTCGAGCTGAGAGAAACTCTCAATTGAATTCCCTTTTCATATCAGTAAAACTATCCTTGCGCCCGTACCGTCCCAGAACAAGCCTAGCCGCCCTAATCTGAATTTTCAGATACGGGCGCAAGGATTTGATCCATCTTCCATTTACAACACCAGCTTTCAAACGTACCACGTCACTTTGTAACTGGGCTGCATCTTGTTCACCCAAAATATACCTATACAAAACACAGTCTTCAGCATTCAGTCGTATACAAGACGATATTTGACTGGAAAAGTCATTAATATAGAGTAAAAATAAAAGTGGTCCCAAGACCGAGCCCTGCAGGGACTCCAGATGGTCAGATCAACGTAATCAGACTGCTTGCCGTTCAAGACCACACTCTGGCGCCGTTGAGACAAATAATTTTTAGCCCATGCATCTTACAACATTTGGATCTAAATTAAATATCCTACGTTTTTGGAGAAGAAGTGAGTGTGAAACCGTATCAAATGCTTTACGAAAATGCAAAAAAAAAAAAAAAAATACAGTCCATTTTCTTTTTATTTTTGTCACTACCAGATACCAATTCGTGAAAACACTCAACACGCTGTGTTGTACAAGATAATTCCTTACAGAAGCCGTGTGGTTCAGTTATAATCTAATTATTTGCGTTGATG
The DNA here is from genome assembly GCA_013358835.2 of Ixodes persulcatus. Classification (NCBI taxonomy): domain Eukaryota; kingdom Metazoa; phylum Arthropoda; class Arachnida; order Ixodida; family Ixodidae; genus Ixodes; species Ixodes persulcatus. The sequence goes on from JABSTQ010009236.1 coordinate 1,038,335, forward strand.
TGACACAAAATCTTTTTTTATAAATAAGTATGTTCAATTACCTTGCATGTAATGGATTTTAATGAAATGTGCCTGTAGTTTGAGACGTCCTTCTTTGACCCGCCTTTGTGTATGGGCACAACGTGAGCAATCTTCCAGTCATGTGACAGGACGCCTGTAGACAAAGACAAGACTTGGTGTAGATTAAGTAGATATAGGACGAGATTGACTGAGCACACCGCTTTAGAACGCGTGGTCAGATGCCATCAGGGCCACTAGCTTTCGTTTCATCGATGTTCTTTAGTAACGCCTCGATGCCACGTATACGCTAAATTCTATTCGTTGCATTGCGGGAACAGCGCCAATGTACAAGGGACCATTATAGCTTCATTTGGGCAAGAAAAGGGAGTGAAAGTTGCTAAGTTTATCCTTCAAAGAGTTTTGTAAAAGTACATGAAACCAAAACTGCGCCCCCTGAGGAAAACTGTGTTTTAGAAAAGGTAATTATAATGGCCAGCCCTTTTTGTGAAACATACAGTACAACACGCGTGCCGCGCGACTACTAAAAAACTTACCGAAATAATATTATCTTAAATATATAAAAACAGTTTTTTTTTGCGTGCATTGGGCTGAAGATATTGCTGCTTTTCATTAAAAAAAAAGTTAATGAAAATAAGAAAGTGAACTCACAGCCGACATAGTGAACAGAAAAGCGCACAAAAAGACAAAAACAGAGAGGAAGAACATGCATGTTGAGCATGCTCCTCATCTTTGTCCTTGCCTTTTTGTGCACTGTTCTGTTCACTATGTCATCGCACCAACTCGGCCAACTTAAAACATGCACAGTCGAATTCCAAAGTTTGTGTGCATCTGAAGTTTCTGCACTTACAACATCTGCACTTACAACACTCACAGGCGAATTCCGGAGTTTCTGTACGTCCGTACAGAAACTTCGAGTACCGGCTCTACAGACCAATTCACTATCAAATTGTTTTCCCGAACCGAGATTTGAGGCCGAAAAGTGAGACAGAGATAAGCGCGTTTGAAAGTTCAGAAAGCCGCACTCAAGATATGCCGGCATATTAAAAATAATTTACCTAAAAAAAAAAAAAATTTTTTTGGGTTACAGGAGCGAAACTTTCGGACAGCATCCATCAGAATATTTGAAAGCTGATAAGTCTACTTCCTGAAAATGGGACTATTTTTTTTAAGGTAGTGTCCAAACAAAGCAGACATCATGCGTAACTGTAAGTTTTACCTGTTTAGCTTTCCAATACTAACCCCAGAGTTTCGCATTGTACCGTTTTCCGTCGATATTTACGAGTGAGTATCAATATTTTGCAAATGGAGTCGTTCTCTCATTTTTTCCGCGGTCCCAAAATGCGGGTGCGACCGAGGAGAAAGTTACAAAACAAAATGCAAGTATGCAAACACGGCCATCAAGAAACGCCATAAGATGTAGGACCTAGTGCTGACGAAACACATAGGGATTGCACAAAATCATAGTGTTACCGCCCAAAGACAACTACCTGCAGTCATATGTCTAGTGTATGCGAACACCTCCGTTCCCCAAAAAACCGTGCACAATGCGAGTTGTCTATAACAACTAGGCAAATGTGCATTCAATTACTTATTCTGCCCACGTAGGTAATATAAAAAGGGATACATATTCATATTAACAAGGCTCCTATTAACCAGACATGACTCTAACAGCTTACCAACTCTAACCGTCTACAGCGGTGGTTCTGAACCGTTCATGTTACGCGGACTCCTTGTGAACCGGAAAAGATGATGGAGGGCCCCGTTCGTGGGGAGGAGAAGGGGGAGGTATAGGGTAATTATGATAATGATTTAATAAATGGATATATTTAAGAACTAGTGTGAAGTAGACTTCTCTCAATGACATAAGACTCGAGAAAACTCACGTAAAAATTGTAACCGTTTCTTCTCAATCTGAAAAATTGACAACTTTTATTGCCGGGCTTGACTACTGAGGCAGGGCTTCGCGGACCCCCATTTGAGAAAAACAGATCTACAGGGTCAGCCCTTAAGCCAGGTATGGGCGATTTCTCTGGCTGTTAACGAACATGGCTAAGCTTTTTTTTTTTTTGTCTTTCGTGGAATATTATAATTTGACTTAATGCAGCCTTGTTTCTATTATATGTTCGTCATCTAAGATTCTGTTATCAAACCGGAAGAAAGACGTAATACCTCCATTCGCATAGTCCCTTCTATCTTCTAGAATTTCATTATTAGCGACCAGTGCCTGTTTTCTGCTTTATGGTATCTCTCTTGGCGGCTGAAATAGCCGCGAGAGACATTTTGAGGACACGGCGTGACCGTCAGTGTTGGAAGGAGGTACTATTGCGGCCGACATGAGCTCAAACACCACTCCGCGTGGCGCGCGGAACTATCAGAGCCGCCTGTCCGACTTTTCTGCAAACCGTGAAGCACGCTGAGGCCAAGACAAGACAACTCCCCTTCGGCGCTCGTGGCGCCACACTGCACTTCCGTGTCGTCTTCTAGCGACGAAGTGGAGGTGACGTCCCTTTGCTTAATCCAATCGTAAAACCTGTGCGTGCACCAGCCTAAACCTGTCGCGAACTTTCTCGAAACAATTTATTTCGAGATATCCCTGACCTCACGCAATGATGAGTCCATAGTTTCCTATATATTTTTTTTTCGCGGATTCACCGCGTAGGGAGCAGAGACAAAGGCATGTTGCCTGACGAAGCCTCTTCCCCCTAAGTTTCAGCAGCTCAAGCGATAGTTACATAATAACCACAAGTCTTCAAAACATTACCCGACAATTCTACAAAACAATTAATTTATCTGCAGAAACACGTGTGCATCTCTGTATTCACCAGGGACATATTCGAAGGATTTGAGGATGCTGAGAAGAAGTGCGTCAGACATTTGAGCATTAAAATGTATCGTCAAAGGGCACTGGTATAGTGAAGGTTGTTGGCGACTTCGAATGGAATCGTCCACGTCTAGAGGGATAACAATGGACATCGGAATAATGCACAGCACGAAAGGAGTTCTCGAGCTACGAGGGACGAGGAGAGCCGTTAGCTCGTCGCAGCGGTATTGGTGAAGAACCCCTTCTAATTAGAGCGGGAACTTTGAGAAAACCCGGCGGTTTAGGCATCCATCTGCACAGACAGTCCTGCCACAGTTGAAAACTGCCGTCTCGGCAGCAGACGATAAGGAAGTACAGAGTGGTGCAGCGAGCGCCGGAGCAGGGGAGTTGTCTTGGCCTCGTCGACATCAGTATGAATCGGAGTTTGCAGCAAAAATGTTGACAGGCGGCTCTGTTAATGCCGCGCGTAACTCGGAGTGGCGTTTCAGCTCACATTGGCCGCGTTAGTAAATTGCGTTCCAGCCGATTCAGCTCAGCAGACGTAAACTTTAGCTCTTTCATGTCCCTTCATTCTCGCTTAGTGCGACCTTCCTCAGCAATAGCTTTACATGTTGTTCCCAGAGTAACCGAGGGCCATCTTTTTATCAATTACTTTTCAGGCCCACTCACCCTCTTTCTGAGAACAAAATCGTACTCGAAGAATAGAAGCGAGGACGCACTTACGACAGCCTTCTGTCTGGAACGCTAGGTGCATTTAGTCTATTGTCCTCACGGAGCCGGATACGGGACCTGAAAGTTCTTACGGCTATTTTAACCGCAAGGTGACATATTCGCATTCACCGTCAAACCGGCACAGGCGAAAAAGGCCAAGCTAAATGACCCGACGAGGAACTCATCGGGTCATTTTTGTATAGACGCTTTACAGCAGCTGTGCATGGGCGCCGCCATAACTGACCTTTAGTTTTTGTTCCCTCTTATTCCGTTCGCTTGACTTCATCATTTCCACAGCAGGACAGGTTATTGCCATTTTAAGTGTTACTGTGTCCTTCCCCCCAGCATAGGCCGTTGTGGAGACTCGTCAACGCTCGTTTCAGTGGCTCGGCATCTCGGTAAGACAAGAGAAGGGCGGCTATGGCGGCTCAATCTGGCGCGTGTGTAAAGCATCTATAGGTCTGCTTGTACTCGTGCGTGACGCAATTCCTTAACTATTGGACGAACATCAGCGGAGTGTCCCCATTTATGTTGAGATTACGCGAGAGTTCGGTCTCACGTTTCAAGGACATACATCCCGAGTTTAGAGCCCCATTCCTGGTTGCTTCGATACAAACTTACGTTCCACATCCGCGATGTTTACTGCGTGGTACAAGTTACGAGAAACCCAATTGATTGGCCGTACTGCATCGGCTAAATATCCCCTTTACTGAAGAGACATCAAATGCTATTTTAAAAATAGGCCGACCTCGCTTGATAAAAGCATTCATAAAAGCGATGTCAATTTTTTTTTTAATTGAATTTTTTTATGTGTTTTCGTACTGCCACGCAAAAGAAAAACACGAACACAGACAGACGCACTAAAGAAACACAGGCGGTATAGATGAAACTTATTCGTTTTTGTTCTGTGTTCACACGTAGTTTGCATTCTTTATATATATATATATATATTGATTCCTTTACTTAGAGCCAGCCAGCAAAGGAGGCAGGAAGTTGGTCGTAAAGGGAGTCCATAAATTTCCGTCCCTCGAAGCGCGCGTTCTTTGACGGGAGGCCTCGTCGGGACGGGACCTCGGCACTGAAATCCGACTCCGCTCGTGTCAACAGAATCGACGGTCTCTAGTAAATACTTCCCGACGAAAAAAGAGAAAAGAAAATATTTCCCGCGACGACGGCGAATGCACGCCAAGACGAATTTGAAGCTGTACCCTACTCGTCTACGCGTTGTTTACACTGAGCAGGACCGCCAGTCTGGTCGCTGCCGTCTCCCCGCGAATGACAAACGGCAAATCACTCGATCGCACGTAACTCAAGCAGGCCCGTGGTCGCGGAATCGTGCCCCTCGAGACTGTAAATCAGTCGCGGAGGCCAACGGCGTGACAGGCAGGGCGGCAGCTAGCCATACGCAGGCTTCCCGATCGTCTTTCGACATCGCCGGCTCGTATACCTACGCTCTATGTCATTGTTTACATGGTCCGTAGTTCTCAAGCTTGGGCAGCGCCTTTGACTAGCAAAAGTAAAATACATATTGGCCCTTTTACGACCTTTTGACGACTGATCTGATAGTAAAGTATCAACCATTTTTAATTTTGTTTCCTATGATAAATTAGAATCAATCCGACAAAACAAGAAATTCGCCCAACTAAACAAAACAAAAAATGCAAATACGCAGTATACGTTCTTGTTAAGCTTTCCTGCCAAATATATCGGGGAAGAACGAGAAAAAAAGGGAAAGGGTAGCGCATTGGCGGCAGCCCACTAATGTGTTTTGCAACAAAAAGCTTTCAAAGTTCTAAAAATTAAAAATTGTCTGCAGCACTTCATATTTTTTTTTCCGATGCATTGCCAAAAGTGAATAATTAATCGCGACCACGGTTATAGCACAGGTTTCGCCTCTCTACCAATCCCGCTTATTACAGAGAACATATTGCCGCGTGCATGGCCGAGAAGGAATGCTTCCCCCTACTTGTAGAAGATTACTGTTTAATCTTTCCCCGAGTGTAATACATAAGGAGACCAACATAAGCTTGCCGAGACAGTCTCCCGAGTGTTCGATGATCGAACATTCTAGGCGGAATGTTCGAGATACCGGGTGCAGTGGATAAGGATCCCAGCGTGGCCTTACCGATTCGCTGTCCCAACGACGAGGCACTCTCGCGCTAGCCAGCTGTAACGCCGACACCTGGACGCTCACTGCTGCTTTCTCGACGGTCGTTTTTTTTTGTTTTTCGTTTTTTTCTGGCACAAGTTTGCCAATTACACCTTTCTTTTCAGTTTTACGCTCGTTGATCTGTTTCGCTTCGCGACAATGTAAGATTATTAAAATGATTGATTTATAGAGTCTAGCAAGCATAACTAGAAAGTATAGCAACAGTGCGATGAAGCGGCGTGCAAGGCATCTGTGAGTTACATAGAGTTAATGGTTTCTAAAGGGCGATTCACACACTCCCATTTGGTCGGACTCAGCGTGACTGTGTGAATCGCCCTTAACACTTTTCTAGCGACAATAAGTCTGCTTTTTTCGTGAAAAAAGAATTTGAATCTTAATTTTAGGTTTGTCACGATATATACATGGAAACATGAGCTTGCCACTCGCTGCGTGCACATACGTAGACATCGCAAAGGCATACGCTTTTTTTTTCTCTATTGATCGCAAATACAAACCCCACAGACCGCTCGTGACACTAGTAACTCAATAGTGAGAGATGGGCTAGTTGGTACATCGTTCGTTTTGACAAAAGTGCCACAAGACAAGAAATGAAATTAAGGGACGCAAAACAAGCGTTTGTGTTGTGTCTCTTACTTTCTGTCTCTATCTTGTGGAACTTTTGTGAAACGAAACTGGTAACTTAGTTGTGTTGAGTGCTCTACCACAAAACATGCCCTACATTTAGAACGCAATCACTTCTACGAGGACCATGGAAGATAAAATGATTTCACGTACGCTGCTTCTTTTTTTTTTTTTTTCGCGCATAATTTAAAGGAAATGTGGTTAATAAGGATTGGTGAACTGCCTCTCCAATTAGAAAACAATGCAGGAGGCGACAATTGTTTCACCCAGTCGAAAAAAGCAGCCTCTGCAAGGAGGCTTAAACTTGTGATGTCGCTCCTCCACCCTGCATCCTAATATTCTGTCGCTTCTCGTCTATAGAGATTCTATGGAAATATTGTGACAGAAAATCTATTGATACGTGGTGATAGAAACTTTATAGCATATCTATAAACTTGGGTTGAAAGAAAGTCTATAGAAAGTCTATCGAAAATTTTCCATACAACGTGACTGCATAGAAATTTGAAAGAGTCGTTAAATTGTGGATGGGATTTTCTATAGACTGCCTGAAATATTTTTTTCTAAAAGGCGACTGCTCAATATGCAAAAATCAGCAGCAAAACATCACTTGTAAGGTATGTATTTTGTTCTTTTGGGTTCTCCTGAGAGTTTTGGGTTCTCTTGAGAGCAGAGGCTACTTCGGCAGCAGCTATCTGCTGCTGGCGAAGTAGCGTCTGCTTTCAAGACAGTGCGACGCCGTGTCGAATAACGTCTCGCTTTCCGTAGCATGAGGAATCTTGACAAATGCCTGCGCGCCTCTTTCGGCCGCAAAAGTAACGCATTCCTGCTGCCCGTCAGATTGATGTTAACGTCAAGTTTGACAGGCGAGGTCGGAAGTAACCCAACATGGCGGCCGCTGAAGCGGAGGTGCGACCTCCTCATGCGAATGCTGCGGCTGTGCAGCCCGAAATAAATTCGCGTTTTTTTTTTTTGTTTGTTTTTTTCTAAGAAGAGAAGGCGCCGGTGGATTATTGCCCTCTCCGAGTCCTAGCCTCGGCGTCGGTTGTTGGTTCTGTGTGCACTTTTCGCACCCCGATGCTGATAGTTCGCGCCGCTTTCGTGACGCTTTCGTTTGTTTTGGGGCCAGCTGTGCTTCGGGGGATAAGTTGGGTGATGATCCGCACATGGCTGGCTGTTCGTGTATCTGGAATATGGCTTGTACGGTTGTACGTTCTTGGTCTCCTTTATTTTTAGTTTTCTTTTTCTTCTCCAGTTGCGTTTTACTGAATAAACGTGTTTTTTTTTTCTATAACACGCGACATATTCCTAGTTATGAGATACGTCAGGAACGTTGGAGTGCATCGAGTTGTTTGCAAGATTTTACTTTTTGTCTATTTTCATGAAGTTATCTACAAATGGCGGCCTTTGTAATTTTAAATTTGTTGTTAGCTCCGTTCAAGAATACCACAAGAATGGGAAGTATCTCACCTTAAAGCATCTATATAGGTCGGATGTCAAACTCCGTCAAAGCATCGCCAAGCGTTAGAGAAGGTCAGATACCTCGTTTCAAAGTATAAAACTGGAAGCGCTTTTTTTTTTTTTTTCAGTACGTGATTCGAATATTTAACTTCCTTGTTTTTGACTTGACTTTGAGTTTATATAGCAGCTTCACTGATTTCTTACGTTTTCATATCTATCACAAACGAATCCTTTTTCATTAATATAAAGCTCCAACGTTAAAGCTTGTTTAAAAAAAATCACGAATGACTTTTGGACGCATCTAGATGACCTCACTTCCCATAAAAAAAGGCTATATCTTTTCCCAATGAACCGGTAGAGTTCAGCAACATTAGCGCTTGCCATATCTATGTCACCGCACCAATCACAAATTTTGTGATTGGACCCGAGTTCATGCCAAACGCTGACGCAACAGTCGTGCCCAGCACATGATCATAGTACCAACAGACATGTACTCTAAAGACGAATGCAAAAAACAACAACAAAAAAAAAAACCTTGAGTTTACGAAAGCACTGGATTTTTAAGCCGCTGCCAGACTACTCGTACATCACACAGAACACACGTAGTTTCTCCGCAGACATGATGAGAGAATTTTCTGCGGACTCGGCTCATGCATGTTCAGAGCACGCTTGCTTCGTACATGCGTCGAAGATGTCTGCCGACAGTGTGTCATCGCCGTGTGACCGCCGTAAAACGAACAAACACACCCCAGACAGTATCTGCACACTGTCTTTTCTGAATGGCGTATGAGCAATATGGCCGCGGCCTTAATTTGTGCCATTTCTGACGGACATCTCTTCCCGTCTCCAACGGAAAAAAAAAAGTAAGCGAAGCAGTCTCGCAGAAAGTCGGCTCGCACTCTTGCCGCTTTCGAGACAGATATCCCCGGAATGTTCGAGAGCCATTCTATGGAAGCAGTCTGTCTCCGAGAGGCCATCCACTCTATACGCCCCGCTGCCCTCCACTGGGAGTGCCCTTACGCTTCAAATTGTACGTTTTTCCGGCCTGTCGGCCCTTCGATTTCGTGCGGAATTCTTACACTCGTTGTCAGTTGGGTTTTGTGTGCGTGCGTTTTCATTCCTTCTATAATGTCCAACGAGGTTCTACGCATTCTTTAGACTCGGTAGGGAAGAGGGTGCGAGAAATGACGCCACGCTTCGTAAATGTTTTCGCTTCTAATAAGCGGTTCTTTTATTATATCTGAGAAAACAATCATTCTCCGATTCCACAAAACAATAAAAAGATACTGCGCAGAGGGAAGCGAAGACAGTAAGGTAAAACTCAATAGACGTTGCTTACGCACCAGAAAAAAAAAAAACTGAGTTTAAGGGGATCTTGCGATGGGAATCGTGTCGTTCATTGAACGGCGGCCCGATTGTGAACGGGGGAAGGGGGGGGGGGGGGGGGTGCTTGTGACGGCGGTCACAAGTGGTTTGTAGAGTACAATCACTTGCACTTCGCTGCCAAAGTTTGCCAGCCAATAGCCGAGGTTATTCATCGTTTTCTTCGAACGTTATTCCGACGACTATGTCGGGCGAGAATTAGAGAAATTTAATGTCAACCATTATGTGCACTTCGACGAAATTCCTAACGGCAAAACGTAGCTGCAGTACAATAGGTTCCCAGAATACGGAAAGGCTTGGAAATCCCCCCCCCCCAAAAAAAAAAAAAAATGAACCTAAAATCTAAAATTGGCAATTTGAGCTGACGAATAAAAAAAAAATAAACATCGGTCACAGGATTTTTTTAAAATGCAAAAACATATCTTTTTGCACAGTGAGGTTGGCCTACCATTGGAGTATGGCTGCGCCGGTTCATGTGTTAAGTGAAAAATGTAGCCAGTGCAGTATAATGCTTAGCCCTTACTAACGTAACCGCACGACGATTCATGTTTATAAATGCTTAGCCCAGCGTGCAATACAAACAACCCCGAACGCCAGTGTTAATAGCTTTAGAAAGCAACCAAAAACGCACCATATGCGCGAACGCCGAGAATGGTACAGACCAGAAGCTCTTTACTTAACGGGGTTCAGAATGGACTCAGCTCAGCGGCAACTTTCTGGGACAACGAAGCAAGCTGTTAACGGCAAGATGTTTTGGTGGCACCCTCCTATGGTTTCTTCTCCCGACGTCATTACCTTGCGAACAACACGTTGAATGTCGTTTGTAATTAGCATGGTGGAAGCTTAATATCATTGTGTTCTGAAAGCAACACTGCCAACACCGTCAAAATTGAACTTCTTACATTAGCCTTATTTCCGTCGATGAGAAATCCTTTCAGACGTCATGGTCAGCACTTGGCCAATTTTGGCAGGCCGACCGCCGCGACGCTTGCGGATCGCTCACGTCGCCTATTGCCTCCGACTGCACGTTCACTTCCAGCGCCGATCAATGCCACGCACACACCGTCATTTCTTGTCGATTCCCACTCAAAGTTGTCTTCCAGCATAGTGGGGCCGACACACCATCAAGAGACAACACAGAAAGGCCTTGAATACAACTTTCCAAAAATATGTAAAGCTTCTTGCTCGACACATTGCGGCGTTATAATATACGACACGTGAGGTTATCCACGAATTCAAGACGAAGTTGCCGTGTGTTTCACATTTTGTAATTTCAGAACGCAGCGAAGGCAGAAAGAAAGTAAAACGGAGTAGGTAATAGTCTTATCTCCTCGTAGCTATTTTGTTGTTGTTGTGCATTCTGAGCTTCTCGTGATAGGAGAGAATGAATAGTGAGGCTTCCAGATTAAACGAAGAGTTCGATTCGGCACGAGCGTACACCTGAAGAACCCCATAACTCCTTTTGCGGCGAGGATCTCCCGGGATTTTTCGGAAAGGTCTATCGGGGTTATTTCATGCAGAGGAGGTGTCGGCGAAAGCGAAAAAAAGGCGTATCAGATTGCATTGGATTTCAAAGCGTCTTTTGTCAAACCAGGGCGGCGGCGCCATCTAGATTTGTAACCAGGCACGTAGCCCGGATTTTGGTTCGGGGGGGGGGGGGTGGGGGGGGGGGCCGCCCATGACAAAATGCTGTATGAGGGGGAGGGGGAAGAGGAGGTTCCAGCAAAATGAAAGATTTTTTTTTTTTTTTTGGGGGGGGGGGGGGGCGGGCCTCATGGGCCTCCCCCCTGGCTACGTGCCTGTTTGTAAGGTATCTTGACTCAGACAAAGTCAAAAGTGTACCATCGTGGTGTTCGTCATGTTTCTGCACGTGCCTTCTTCAGTACATGTCCTATTTTCGCTGCACCAATCATAAACAAAAAAGGCCTAGTGACTTGAGCTTTTGGGGCTGCTTGATCGGTCCCATTACCCCGTGGCGTCGGCTGCGTCTGAGACAAAGTACAGATGCGCCTATACTCCTTGTCACCTCAAGAACAACATGCTCGTTCATACACCGCGCGAAATAGTTCCGACAAGATTCGGTTGTCGAACAAAGAAGCGATGCTTTTGGCGTTTGAAAAGTTTACGTTGTGATAACCTAACGTACGTCCAGTCTAAAATGCACCTACACATATCTTAATAGTCCACTCCACCATTTTTTTTTTTTTTTTTTTGTGATGAGCTGTCTGGCTCGTGCTGAAAGTGAATATTCCCAAGATTCGAAACGACACACTCAAATCACGAGTTCACTAAAGCTTGGAAATTTCACCGCGCTTTTTTGTTTCTTCTTTTGAATGCATAAAACATTTTTTTACACTGACTCACTCAAACAATAAAATGGCGGATCGACGTCGTGGGAAAACACCCTACGGAGTCGCTGAGTATTATCGGCATTCCATTCCTTGTTTTTCTTGCGCTCCGCCAATTTGTTGTTTAATGCGGAGCTGGGGCTATTGGCGATCGTGACGATTAGAAAATGCGACTTCCCGAGTTCTAGACACGGCGTTAGCAAGCTCGGGCGGTATTGTTCTGCTTTGTCACGGAAGGCTGTATAAACACTTCTGGACCAGAGAAAACCGTTTCATGCGAGATCAGATAAAGCTCCAGAGAAGTGACTACCGGGAATTAAAGCAACCAGACGGCTATTGAGTGTCGTGACTCTGAGGCGCAGCTTTTTTAATGTCTCTATACACCGCGGATCATGATCCAAAACGCTGATGATACTCTAATCATCCGCGTTTTGCCACTGCTAGCCTTGTGCCTGCTGCACGAGTGAAAAATTTGGTGCTCCCCCGAGTTTCCCACGAGCTTCAAGTCGTTATAAAAAGAGTTGATTTAGTGGTTTTTGATGACGCTCAGTAAGGTTCGAATTGGAACCATATATGTCTATTTTCACCAATTAAAAAGTAAATTAATGAATTTTAATTAATCAGCTGACTTACCGCAATGATTAGCCACCCGCATAATGTCCCCGTGGCCGTATAACTCACCTCCGCTAACCGCATTAGTGCATCTTTTACGGATTGTTTGTAATAAATCTGTTCGAATTAAAATGGAACAGCCGGTATATGTATCTATATATGAAAAAAAAAAAAAAGAACCGGGTAACGTTCCAAAACTTAGAAGTGCTTCTTAACCGCCCGGAGAAAGACTCTAAGCCAGAGGAGTTCGTTGAAACTTTAAAAAGGCGTCGCCGACGCCAAGGCGGCGCTTTCCCATGGGGACAACCGTCGCGAAACGAGCCTTCGCATTAAGCAAAGAAAGCTCAGCCGGAAAAGGCAGCTAACACACACACGCACACAGAAAGAGAGAAAGAGAGAGCTCGGCGTAATCACAATAAGAATAACGAAGCGTCGCGCAAAAGAAGGCAACTTTGCGCACAGCGGCCCCGAAAGAGACGGATCGGCCCAGTTCGCTCCCCGAAGCATTCAGGGAGACAGGCCTGGAAGGTGTTCCATCAAACCCCATAATAAAACAGGGCTCCCTCTAATCAGACTCAGTCCCTTTGAAATTCATAATACGAGTTAATCATATCAGTCAGGCACCAGCGTTTTTTCTTTATCATCATTATTTTTACTTTTCCCTCTCTTCGCTATGTCCTCTAACTTGCACATCCAGTTTTCGTTTTGCGAGCTCACCAAGTTCCATTCTGGAAGAGGAAAATGTGCGGATCGTCGGTGCGCACAATGTTTGGGAGCCGATCCGCACAGTGCACCGATCTTTTTTGTTTTATTTTTTGCTGTTGCTTTTTAATTTTTTGTTTCTTCGAGGAGTCGACTGAGTAGAGAGACGGGAAAGTAGAAAGGGCGAGTCAGCATCGATCCGTCATTGGTCTCTCGCGACGGATCAAGCTTTTCCGGGCCTAAAGCGTAATGACGTCATTGGAGGGGGGAAAGAGGGCGGGGGGGGGGGGGGGTGCGATATGGGCCGATCAGTCAAAGTCAGCAACCACCACCGTCGCGTTCCGATTCCGACTCGGAGCTCTCTTGCCGCGCTCTTTTTAATCTGAATTGCGAGGCGATCGGCGTGGCTCGTCGCACGTTCCGCATTGTTCGGAGCCCGGCTGTATTTTTGTATTTTCTGTGTTTGTTCTGCTTATTTTTTGTTTCTTGGAGAGTCTTGTCTAATTCTGCGCTTCTGTGCGCTTCGTGTATGCGTGCATGGGAGAAAATAGAGTCTCTAGATTGTGATTCACCCCCTCTTACTTCGCCCCCCCCCCCCTCTCAAACTCGACGCAATGTCGATTTTGCGTAGTCTGTATAAAATGATGGGGCTGTTGGTTCACGGAGTTGTGCTCGAATAATCAAATAATGTTCTGGTGCTTCGTACGAGTTGTATATTGTCTATATAAGACGGGACTTTTTTTTTTTTTGTTGCGTGGTCTCCAAAGACGAAATGAACGAAAACATGCGAATCTATAAACCGTACTGATTAAATTAAATAATTTTTACGAAGCCGCCGAAGGTAAAAACGTTTGGCAGCGCCGGGATTCGATCTCCGATGACCGACCGGCCATCGGGAGACCCGGAGTTGGAATCCCGACGTCACCAGAGATTGCCTTTCGGTGGCTTAGTAAGAATCGTTCCATTTCTCATTACGATTCGTGCATCTGCATAATTTCAACAGTATAGAAGAACGTCTTGGTCATTTCGCTTAATACACGTTTATCTCCGCCCTACGCATTTATCTCTTTAACCGCAACATCAACCCCTCGTCCTCGTTCACAAGATCCATTTAAACCATCATCACCATTTTTGTTTTAATTCATTTGTACAATACCATCCTATCATCGTTGGACGCCGAACTGCGGATCTTCACGGTATAGGGCATTTGCCTTTCTGCGGCGCCGCGGCTCTCCTGAATCGAAATTAATATATTACTTATCACTATATATCCAACTGCGTGCTTTATTTTGTTCACTCTTTGTCCCCTTTTTCACTATACTTTCTCTCTTTCCACCTCTCTTTTCTCTATTTCCCCCATAATGAGTGATATTCCGTTTCAACTTTCAACTATAAAATGACGCCTAACCAAAGTAAACGTGTCTGAGAACAGTCATGTCTGCATCCATCGAAATATAGTCTGTCTTCTACCGACAGAAGAAGTGAATTGAGGGCTGCACACAAGTATGCACGACCTTCAAACAAAAGCAATGATCCTCAATCCCACGACTTGGAGAACAGCACGATATTCCCGTTTAGGAAGGTCGGCGATATTCTGAATGCGTGAAAGCTAATTTCACGGTAATTGCTTAACGAATTAGCTGGAGAGTATGGAGACTGCTTCGTAAGCAACCATGAAGATAATAAAAGCAACATCGAGACCATGGCTTTAAGTACTGCTGAAAAGAAGACAATGAAGAAACAAAAAATCAAAAGAGAATGAATTGGGAGTGTGGGGCCCCTGATGTATGTGACGGACAGAAAGAAGTCCTCCATTTCCACTCCTTCAAACCGATCCGAAACTTCTCAGTCTCCTTTCGGACAACCGGAGGGCCACTTGACCGACCTTCTTCCTCTCGATCCCCAACAACAACAACACCACCAACATTGAAAACTGCGGGAAAAGAAACCGAGGACAGAGAGGCGACAAAGAAGTGGAACGACGCAGCACTCCGTTGGCACTTTTAGAGACACGGGCACATAGTATAGTACCGAATTCACACCGTCTCCGAGCGGGCCGTCCTAATGCGCGTGGTAGCAGCAGCAGCAGCAGCCGGCGTCGGGGCGAAAAAAAGGGCCGAACAGATGGGCCCGACAAGTCGCCGGCGGCCAAGTGGCTGACGTTGATGGAGCAGAGGCGCGAGGTCTTTCAATGGGGACGTATTGGAATCGCGCGTCCCTTCTTCTTCTTCCGTCGCGAGGTTTCGGGAAGAAGGAGGCATTCGCCGCGCCGCTGGAAGAGGATGCAGTGCTGCCTTTTCTCTCCCATTGCGTCGCGCTACACGTCCGCCCCGTTTGTGGAAGTCGCGACTCTACTCTGACAACGTGGCGGACGCTACGTCTCCTTTGGAGCAGTCATACTTCTATCTTTCGCCACGCGGTCACGCTCCCGCCCCATATACTCACGCGCAGAAACCGGGTTCAGGCGACGAAAGGGAGGCGGCTGATTGGTCCATCGAAGCCCGTAGTTCCCCCCCCACTGTCAGCTAGGAGGCGCAAACTGGAGGGTAGGATTCCTTCTCCTAGAGCCCTCGTATGTTAATACGGCGTATTCTTTCTATACTGGTTTCGTTTCGGAGGTTCGCTCGAAGTCGGGCGGTCGGTCGGGTCGGTCGGTCGCTACGGAGAGCCTTTTCATCCTTCTGTTACGGATCGAGGACTGTTTGGGGACACTCGTCCGTTTCTTCTTTTCTTGCTGTCTCTGTACCGAACTGCGAACGAAACGATTCCTTTGGTCCGCGAGCACGAGCGAGTCTGTGTGTGTGTCTGTGTTTGTGATGCGGGATGGGGAGAATGATAGAGTGCGTTTGGCGGGTCCTTCTTTCCGGTCCTTGCCGAGAAGGATTCGGAGAGTGAGCGACCCTGAGTGGTACCCGTGAGGTTCTTAAGATCATTCTTGCTGTTGCTTTATTTTTTGTTCGTTTTAGTGGGAGGGATGGGTTGTATACGTATTTAAATCGGATAGCGTTCGAATCGGCGTGTTGTAAGGTATTGCGATGCATTTGCTCGTTCTCGTAGCTTCTGGGGCTGAATTGAGATTTTCGAAGCGAGCCGCGGCAAAGAAAATATTTATATTTTATGGCGCACAAGCAGAATTTAAACTGAAACACACGCACACCGGCCAAAAGGGGTGGACCACTCATTCAGTGCTATCAACTCAGTGTTGCATTTGGTCATCCTCTTCTACGCAGTTTGCGCATCTCCCACAATTCATTATTTTCTCTTGGTTGCTAGGTAAAACAACTCTTTCTCTGATAAGGTTAAAGACGGAATGCTGACGCATTTATTTATCCAGATTCACAATGTTCCGAGCCGCAATAATTTCTCGCGTGAGCTGTTGCAAGTTCTTGCTTATTACAATGCAGTTTCTTTTAAGTCCGCCAAGCATCCGCAGTCCCGACAATGGCTCACATTTTGTCTCACACGCGGAAGTGCGGTACATCGGTAGAAGAGAATATGGGACTAAAAGACAAAGTGTCTGTCTCTTTCCGAGGAAGTTTTGACTATCAAAGCGTTCGGTTTCCACCAGCTCGCCTCGCTCTCATAGGCAAGCAATTGACCACTCCAGCTTTAAAATGTCTCGTCCGACTTCTCGGCCCATTTTAAACCTACCCTCCGTCAGGTTGTTAAGCACTACTGTCGTACATAGCAGCGGCTCAGGTTATGAAGCCTTCACGAGTTAAGATAGAGTCCGAGAAAAAATCACAATCGATGGGGAATTAATAACTCTTTGTTCGAATGTACATTCA
Source organism: Ixodes persulcatus (assembly GCA_013358835.2). Lineage (NCBI taxonomy): Eukaryota > Metazoa > Arthropoda > Arachnida > Ixodida > Ixodidae > Ixodes > Ixodes persulcatus. The sequence continues at coordinate 1,054,970 of JABSTQ010009236.1, forward strand.
ATAGAATCTTCTAAATTTTATGCGTCACAAGCCTGAACAACCTGTGAAACGTAGTATCAAAACTGTGTAAAATATAAAAGAGAGAAAAAAAGAGAGTAAAAGTAGAGATGAGAAAGAAAGGAAAGTTAAAAGGCAACCGGAGGTTGCGAAGGGGTTGCTGACAGCCATGCGATTAGACCGCGCGCAATAATTTGCGCATTTCTTGAAGTAACTAGCTCCCACAAAAAGTATTAAAAAATAAGTATAGAAAAATAAAAACGTAAATCATTTAAAATATAACCGGGCCTTAACCGCTTCCTGGGAGGTCCCCTATGCACGTTTTATCTCGTAACGAGCAGCGTCGAGCTTGACCGAGCGCTTCCTCGCAAGACACGAGGGCCTTGCGGAGAAGCCCCATCATTACACGACAGCGGTCGGAGGATGGAGAGCGATAAAGGCGATGAAACACTGCAGAGGTGGACGTCAGCCGAGGCCGATATAACGACGTGCCTCCTTCGAGCACGGCCCTCGGTGTCTCCTAATGAAGGCAGCGGCGGCGATCCCTGCGGTGCTTTTGCCCCGACTTTGGTGGGACCTTATTATTATCGACACTTCTCGCACGTGAAGACGTTCGAGGCCACTCTTCGGCGGTTTTCAGAGGGGAAGCCGGAAAAGGAAGAGAAGCAGGCATGGCGTACTCCACGAACGCGAGATCCTCGTTGGATTGGATGGGGCGGAACACCGTTTCAACGTTATCCCGTTTTTTTTTTCTTTCTCGTTTTTGTGATTACTTTTCGATATAATGACTCGTTTTGAGCCGCCATCCTGAGGTGACTTGAGGGACGCTTTGCTTCGATGGGTCCTTGGAGCTCGGGGTTTGAAGCCGGGTTTCGGTTATTGAAGGTGTCGCGTGGGACGGCTCGTGAGGTGAGGGCGATGAGTCAGCGGGAAAGGCTGTCTATGCTGTTGTAGTCCAGGCGGTGTTCGGTTAGTCGTCTGGTTGGTCGCTGGAGTCTTTGAAACGTGAACATATTCAAGTTATGTTTCAAAGCGATGCGTCCTGTTGCGTTTTTTTCCCCTCTTTACTTTGCGTTTCTTCGTGATTGGTGAAGATGAGAAAATAGGACGGGGTCCTTAATCTGGGTGAAGCCTTTAAAGTGACTGCAGAAATCGGCATCATAATGTATCGCGCTACGACTTTCCACAGATGTGCCGGACGGTGGTGGAAGCATCCCATCAAAATTTTAAATAAAAGACTTACCTATAAAAAAAAAGAGGCAACGATAACTGTTTTTTTTTTTCTGCCTACAGTTCCCGTCTGCTAGCCGCGCGGCCTCTGACTGACGCAACTACCGACAGATGGCGGCAGCGGACCGGGCGGCTTACGACATCTCAGCAGGCGTCCAGTCGCGCCAAAAGCAGACTCTATCTTGCTTAAATTTACTCGATGAACCATTGGTTTTATTCGTTTATGTCCATCTAATGTGTTTTACTGGGAGCGAAAAAGAAATCACGCGTTGACCATTATAGCACCGAAAAGCGCGCGCCGTTTATGATTAGAAAATGTCTGCATTTCGTGCGACCGGGCGGCTGCTGAGCTGCCGTAGCCACATCTGTCGCCACCTGTCGGCTGTTGCGCCAGTCAGAGGTCACGCGGTTAGGCGACGGTAGGTAGAGCAAACCAGATATTGTTTTTGTTCTTGTTCTTTATTTTGGTAAGTTTATTTCTTGAAATTTCGATGTAATACTCGCACCATCTTCGGGCACCTCTGTGGTATATGGTGGCGCGATACGCTACCAAGCCGATTTATCCGGTCACTCGAGAGGCTTTCCCCAGGTTCGGGGCCCCGCTGTAGATTCTCGCTTTCGTATGGTAGTGGATAGAATTGCGAGCGAGTGCAGTGACGGATATCGCCGCGGTCTAAAGATGTCGGACACATATAGCACGCGCTCAAAGCATTGCTCACCGAGGCGCGTGTCTGCGATAAGCATCTACTCCGCGAACTCGCACCGGAACACGTCCGCAGTTGCTATGGTTACGAGCAGAGCCGTTTTATACTGAGAGAGATTTTGACAGCCTGGCAACCACAGCAGCGTAGTCTGACAACCGGGGGAGGACTACTTCCGTCCGCCATTTTGTGGCTCTGACTCCTAGGAACTCTATGCGATTTCTCCAGATTAAACGAGACAAGGAAGTAACGCCATTTTGTGCTATCACGCAATCCGCTTGTTCTAGCGGGCAACAAGCTTCGCCCATTGGCCAAACTCTCTCAGTATGAAAAACGGCTCTGGTTACGAGCTGAGGAGGCTAACGCTCTGGTGCATGGAAAGCGTCTTCGACTGCTGTCTGCAGTGCGTCCTCAAATGTGATGCGTCGGTTTCTCTTAAGTGGCGACAGACGTCTTCCGCTATCTGTTGTCTTCCGCTATCTTTGCCGCGACACAGCGATAGAAGTGAAGGTGGCAGACGACTGTCCCGACTTTCCTGGTCACTCGCCAGCTTTCCAGTCCACGGAAGCTTCAAATGTTGGGAGTCGGAACGTAGCGTGTCTTGATTGCAGAGTGTTTGCAACTGCTCTATCGAGGTCGCGTGGTTTGTGGGCCGCGTTTGCAATGAAAGCTTTCAGCAGACGGCGAAAGCGTCCAAGATTTGTAAGCGTCTCCGCCTTACTCTGCCTCTCCACTCCTGTGTCCTACTCGCCACTCGATAATACACGGGTGTGCAAATGCACCCTTTATGCACTGGACGCGTCCGCCACTAAACTGCGCACACTCTCCACGGTATGATTGGCTTCCTCTTGACTCGCTATTGGGACTCTGCGACAACAGCGACGCTCCCATTCGTTTGTACTTTTTTCCGGAAATTATACGACCAACCGCCAGTATTACAACATCTTTACAACATAACAAGCAGGCTCCTGGGTCATCATTTGTCACCGCTTCGGCAGCCCTTTGGATGTATGAGCGGCATAGGAAGCCATACAGAGCAGTGGCTGATTCGTTCCACTCACGATGCTTGAACTTTCGCATATCGTTTGTTTACAGCCGTTAGCACGTGAGAAGTAGAAAAGCGGTACAGATCAGATAGAACCATACACTGAAACTAAGTTGCCTTGAGTGCGAGCCAAATATTTGTGGCATGGTTCCTATCTTTATATTTCCTGCCTTTCCATTTGCAGTGCTCTACCAAAAGAGGCTCAAGAAAGAACGCCGCTGTCGGCGCCGTATCCAGGACCAGCTGGAACTCGAGCAGAAGAAACGGTCTCAGTACGAAGAGGTGCTGCGAACCACGGCCGCACTCCCGCCACCCGAACACAGATCGCCGCCAGCTCAACAGCCGCAACAGCAGCCTCTACAACGTCCAGGTACGTGGCGCCTGGCCAACCAACTAAACAATACATAACCTGGTGTTTAGCATGAAAAGGGATTACTGAACGGCTAACGGTTCATCCGAAAAAAATTATTAATCAACAGGTGGCCTTTATAAACGCTACGCTGCATTAAGCAGGATGCAGTATTGAGCTAGATGCAGTATCAAGCTGGACACTGCATCCGGCTAAATGCTGCATCTGACTGTATGCTGCATCATGATGAATGCTGCATCAGGCTGAATGCTGCATCAAGCTGGATGCTGCATCAAGATGGATGCTGCATCAAGATGGGTGCTGTGTTAAGCATGGATGCCGCATCAAGCTAGGTGTTGTGTTAAGCTGCATGGTGCACCAAGCTGAATGCAGTATCAAGTTAAGTGCAGTATCAAGCTCGATGTTGTCTCAAGCTAGGTCTAGAAGGGTGGATTACTGGGCTAGTTGGTTGTTGAACGACATTATTAAATACAGGGCAAAATGACGGAACGAAAGTAGAGGGAGCACACAGGACATAGGCTGCCAACTAAATGCTTATTGGAAATTCCACACTCACACAGTGTTTCGCACATGCACGTGTTCATCTAATCACATATCTGAGTAGGGTCACACCACGGAGTAAATTCGGCATAAACCCGAGCCTTGGAATTGCCATTAAACATTTAGTTGTCAGTCAGCACCTGCCCTCTCTACTCCTTCTACTCCTGCCCCGTCCTTTTGCGCTGTTTATAATAATGTCGTTTAAGCTAGGTGCTGTGTCAAGCAGGAGGGTACATCTAGCTAGATGCAGTATCAAACATGATGCAGTATCAAGCTTGGTTGTGTATCAAGCTGTATGCTGCATCAGGATGAATGGTGCATCAAGCTGATAGAGTATCAGCGAAATGCCGCATCAATATGGATTCTATATCAAGCTGAATGATCTGCCAAGCTGGATACTGTATTAAGCTGGATTTTGCATTAGGTTCGTATTATAAAAAATCGGAACTTCGCATTGAAAAATCCCTTATAAATGCTTACGGGAAGACTTGCATAAAGGCGTTTCCTGTGTGCTTGTTTGTGGGAAGGCATACAGGAAGGAATTTTCTGTATACATTTTTGTGGGTGTCATGATAGAAGGTATTTCCGGTAATCGTTTATACAAAGCGTCTTTCTAAAAAAAAAAAAAAACTATTTTATAGCGAAGCTGCATATGACTGGCAGTTGGGATTTTCTTGTGTCCGTCGACCGAAAACCCACGCGAGCGCCTTATCAGCGTTCGCGCACACCTTATCATTTATCATGTGGTTTTGACACTTGTTTCAATAAGAAAACCACAAAACAAGTGTCAAAACAACGTGAAAGATTATAAGGAGCACGCGAACGATGATAAGTACGTAGCGCCCCCGCATGCGTTGCGCGGTAAAGATTGCGGTTGCATAAGCTGCGGCGGCAACGGCAGAGTACGAAGTGTGGAGTGACGTCACTAGCACCGCTAACAATGCGAAGCACGTAGCGTTCCCCGCATGTGTTTCTCGGTAAAGATTAGGGTTGCGTGAGCTGCCGCGGCAACGGCAGCGTTCGAAGTCTTTCATATATAAAAACGTTTTTGTAAAGTGCATTTACTTTTCTTTCGATTTGGTATACAGACTCTTTCTCTGTTTACAAACACGAACTGCCGCTTGCGACCCAAGCGACTTCCGGTCGCAGCTTCTTTGCAAGACTGTTGAGCTTGCTTATGTCGCCATTGCTAGAAAGCATAAATGCTACACGGACAACAAAGTTGGAGATTTAACAATGGCCCTCGGCTGTACCATAATTACATCTTGGAGGCGGCAAGTTGGTTTACAAGAATACTTGAAACATTTTAACAGATCTCGCACTCCTTCGTTCTTTTGGCGTTCACCTGGAGAATTAAATTGGTAGTTAAATATTTAATCTACATTTCAAGCATCGGTGTTGAGGTGGCCTTTGTTCATTATTTTTATAAACCGGAAGTTCTCTAGCACGTCAAAGACTGGACCACCACCTGACGACGTTAGCCATAAAAAAAGATGTATAGTGCTGTGGGCCATCGTTGCAGGTGGTACCACAGCTTCGCTGTCCAACTACCTTTACAGCGTAAATTGGAGCCTTGATTTTTTTTTTCGACAGGAAGTTTTACAGGAAAGTATTTTCTATAGATTTGCATATTGAAATTCGAAATGAGTAGCTAAATCCTGTACGGCTTCGTACGGGCCGTACGAGGCAAACACCGAGTCTCTACAAAATCGCTCTAGTATATTTCATACTAGAGCGATATAATTCTACAATTCACTTTGCTTTGAGTGGACATCCGGTACCACAAGTACCTTAAGTATAGAGCGGGTTATTAACGCTGTGGAGTCGCCAGTAACGCCTCTGCACGCAGCGGACTGGGTTCGATTCCCACGGGCGGCGGGCTATCTTTTTCAAGGGTTTGGCTAAATCGATAACGGACGCCCTACATCCCCTACTACGATATAAACACCGGCAACTTCTACATCATCAACAACTGGCGTTATTTCCACTGGTGGAACGAGCCCATCAAAGCTATCGCTGTTAAACACGTCCAGTGTGCTCATACAGCCTTACTCATGGTGTCATAAGCAGGTGGGGATATCATTTTTAGAAATGAATATCTATATACAGGATCCCATATCGAGGTTTGGACCCTGGATACCTATAGGTGATCCTGTATGTGGGTATGGATCTTGTATATAGCTAAACAGGATCCTGTTGCATGTGGGCATGGGGCCCATATACCTATACAAGATTTTTTTATCCAATAACACCACATAACGTTTATACAGGATCCCATAGTCGGAATATATACAGGTGCTTTTACTAGGGCTGTCTGTTATTTCTCAAAACACTCATGATTTGGCTCACCGCCTACTTCGGTGAGACGTCCCTTTTCGCACTCCATCTCCTCGTCTCTCTACAAGCTACTCACAACTCAACAGGAGGCGGCGCCACCCAGCGGAAAATACGTGAAAAAGAAAAGCGGGGAGCTACCGAGTATCCAATTGCGCAGCGAAAACTCTAGCGGACTGGCGGCCGAAATGTGGACCAGAGGAAAGGGGATTAAAAGTACGTCTTTGGATTTGCGGAAAAACAGGACCGAAAAGAGGGAAGATGCGTGTGGAGGGGAAAGTAAAGGATGCTTTCACTATTCCTCCGTGCTTCCAATTTCAAGTTCGTTCCCTCTTTTTAACCCCCCCCCCCCCCCCCGCCCCCCTCTCTAGATTCCTAGGGGTCGGCTAGCAGCCCGAGCGCCTCCCTAGAAGGCCGCTCATCAAACTGTCATTTATAAACCAGACATACAGACGCGTTGGGTGTAGAAAGAAAAAAAGGTGCGATATATATGGAATGAAAAGCGAAATAAGAAAAAGAAAAAGAGCGGTTCTGTACCAGATTGTTTCTTTTGTGCCCACTTTTATTCGCCTAACTGCCTCGCTGGCGCTACGGCTCTCTCTTTTTTTTTTTTTTTCTTCCGTAAATTGAAAGACGAATGAAACTCCACTCCGCAAGTCCAGGAAACAGTGGCGGTGGAGTAGTGAAAGTTTACCCTTTGCTGAGTTTTCTATTTACTGTTTGCTCATTTTATATTGTCAGAAGTTTGTTTGTAGACTTCAGGTTGGCTCCTCTCCGCATCTGGGTGTCATTTCTTCGATTCAATCCGATAATTTTTCCACCCAAAATGCTCGTCGTTTGCGAGTCACAAGCGGGATATCGCCTTTCAATTTTTACTCCATTAGTTGAGCGAACGTTGATAACTTTATTTTAAGTATGCAGATAATAACAAAATAAAGAGGTCACGCACGTGCTCCACTGCGCATTGAAAAAGACTTGTCATGAACAGTAACAGTTAAACGTACTGTAAAACTTTAATTTGTTCGACTTTATTCTGCACATGGAGTGTAAAAAGGGAGCCCTAACAGGTACGGTAGATGGGTCTGAAGATCCATCTCTATGCAACTTGTGGTTAATGTGCCTTTTCCAATGCTCAACTCGAAAAAAAATAGTCAAGGTTTCCACAAAAAACAAATATATATATATAAGTATATATATATATATATATATATATATATATATATATATATATATATATATACTGTAAACGACTAAAGTTTCGCGGGGACCTAATTTATTTGTCAGGACACGTAAATTATATATATATAATTTACGTGTCCTGACAAATAAACACGCTGAGGCACAAGAAGAGAGCCGTTGGTTCTGATGGCTGTATTTTGTAGAAAGGGGAGCGTTCTTTCGATGTCTACCACCGTACCTTGACTATCTCGTAATTTGAGCCGACACGCTCGGATGACCGAGCTCGCACTTCACGCAGGAAATGATGTCGGGAGTATTCACAAACCTTTCGGTCACCTGTAGGCCAGAGAGTGGGACGAACTAGGCCGTGGACTTCGAGAAATAGAAGAGATACCTCAAAGGCTTTTTTTTTTTTTTTCTACTAGCATTTATTAGACGCGTTCCAACGGACGAGGAACGAACGGCCAAGATGTTGCTGCTCTGGACCGAGAAGCAACTGCAGGGGCGGAGCTTCATCCTACACCTGATCACACCCTCTCACCGCGCCACTCCTCCTCCTCTCCTTTGCTTGCGCTCCGTATCTCGGTTCACCCCTAAGCTGAGACTACGGTGGAAGCTACGTCCTTGTTGGACCAATCATAATGCTTCTCTTTCGCCACGTCGTCAGGTGGTTAAGGTTCAGGTTCAGGTGGTGAGAGGGAGGCGGCTGATTGGTCCGGTGGGCACGTAGCTCCCACCGTAGCCTCAGCTTAAGGCTGAACGGAGTATTAGTTATTTATTAATTTGGCCCCTACATCGCCCGGTGGGCATCACAGTAGTGGGGAAGGAAATAATTATACAAAAGCGGACATATAGCGGGGCAAGCGACATAAAATAACAAAGCATACAGGAGAAACGGGCCGATATATACTAGACTAATATGAGAACACGGTCAGCAGCAAGCACAGGCAGAAAAAAATAAACTGTCAAAGCAGAGTACAATAACATAATTTCATCAAAAAAGGATCGAACGTTAGGAAGCTCCACCAGTGATTCGGGCAGCACGTTCCAGTCATTAATTGTTTTGGGGAAAAATGAATATTTTAGAACGTCAGTACGTGTGAAAAGATGAATAGTTTAGAACGTCAGTACGTGTATAGCTAAAACTCGGGAAGTCATCCATACGCTTCACCTCTTGGTTACCCTGCGAAGACTGCACGGGTCAGGTGTGACTGGAGCTGGGACTGTTGCGGTTGAGGTTCGAGTGGTATGGCGTGACCCTTTGTAACTGGTCCAGCCCTGCGGCTGCGACATTCTCCTCGTCAACTAAGGCTGCTTCTGCTTCTCTGAGGTTTCAAACCACTCTGTGGGCACTCATGCCAGCAAGTTAAGGTACGAACAAAAGAACGAAACCGCCCAACAAACGCAAGAACCCAATTTGAATGTGCGTAAAAGATGCCGCGTCCGCAATCGAAACAACTGCAAGCTCACGATAAAAGAAAGAAAAAAAAAACACGAACTAGGTAGGAAATGCACCACACCAAAGAAGAGAAATGAGACCTGTTGCGAAACGTGCAGCGCCGCCGGAGAGCCGAAAGGAATGCCGGGAATAGCCTGTACAAAACCGGTTGTTGCAAACAGTGGAGGCGACGGCAGAAACGCCGGCGAGCGGATGAGGGCAAGCGAGCAATTGCGCTCCCCTCTCTTTCTCTCTCTCTCTCTCTCTCTCTCTTTCTCTCTCCCTCGCACTCGCTTCTTGAAATGTCACGTGGTAGATGTTTTTTTTCTCTTTTTTTTTTTTTTTTGGGGGGGGGGGGGGGGCGGCGTGTGGGACTCAGCGCGCGGCGTTTGGGGATATTTGCAAATGGATGTCTACTAAAAAAAAAACGCCCTGAAAAAAAAAAAAAAGTACGTCCTGCAACATTGTGGATATTGACGGAAGTCAGCGCATGATGGTTAGCAAACTAATTGCTTAGCTTTAATAAATAACTGTGGCAATATTCGTCTTAGTTGGTTCATTCTAAACAGACGTTTGCATCGTTAGTCGAATAGTTCATCGAGCTCAAACGTGAACCAACTGGCTTTCAGGCTAAGCGATGGGCATTTATGACAAGCTACTGCTACCTAAACCATTGTCCGAATCTTCTCGGTGCCGCAGCTAACTTTCCACCGAAGGATTATCCCTGAAACAATACTGCGCAAGTTGCACTAACGCATTAATAAGATCGAGGAAGACGACCACCAAGTACGAAACTGAGAGCGCAAGCTATTAACGTTGAAAAAAACAAACAAAAAAACACTGTTCTCGTCCCCATAGGGACATATTGGTGCCACATTTTCCCTTGCAGGGACGTGTACCGCAGCGAAAGTCAGTTCGAAGGCACAGACATTCGAGCGAAGAATAAATTTTGGCGAGAATGTTAAAAACAGAGACCCCTTGTGTGTGTGTGTGTGTATTTTTTATTTCTTTCGCGCTATTACTTTATACACATTTACCCCTCACATTTGGCGAAAGGGGTCGGAAACGGCAGCAAAGAAAACAACACGACGACGGAAGACACGGTGGGGGAGGGGAAGCAGACGGCGTAACAGCTGTCCGTTTCCGAAGATCCATTAGCGAGATGCTTAAAAGGATATTAAAATCCGCGCGGCAGCACCCCCCCCCCCCTCTCCCCCCTTTCTACCCTGATCCTTTCCAGGAGTGTTTGGGCGTTCCTTCGGTGTTTGAGAAGCGTGGCCCCCCTCGCTCGCATCTCGTGCCAGCCCATGAGATTGATTCGAGTTCGCAAACGGGAGAAAATTGTACGCTGCTGCATATTACTCGTTTTGCGTGCCATCGTCTGAACTTTCAGATTCTGAACTCGTTTCCAGCTTCGCATTTTCCTTTGTATCGAGTGTAATATCGCGAACTTTTCGCTAAGTGATGAACTATGTATACTATTCGCAGTTATATTACCAGGCATTTTTGTTCGGCTATTCTTACATACGTAATTGTTTCGTTTTCTTAATGTTTTTCGGGGGGACTATGTGTTGATAGCTCTCTTTTTGTATGTACAGCTAGATAAAAAAGATTGCCTACAGGTTGTGTCGTTCTGCTCTTAGTTCGGGTGGTGCCTCGGACAGGATGACTCTTAGTCTTTCAGTGCCTGAGGTGGTTGGTGCGGTTAATCCTGGTGGTGTCTAGGGCAGGGTTTTGTATGGAAACGAATTGTCTCTTAGTGACGCTGCGCTCGCTTCCTTTCGGCACCACCCGGATAGAAAGCCTTCGCGCGGAATTGCCCTTTCCGTCCCTTTCCGCTCCGCGCGCTTTCGCACACCACCTGCTTCTGCACCTCCCGTTCCTGCGTGCTGGGTCCGTAGCCCAGTCCGCAGCGAGCTCAGATTTCACGCCGTTGAACGGGGTTCGATCCCTTGCACCGGTTCCCGTTTTTTCGAATACCGTTTAGCGATTACGGAGTAATCGACCTACGCATTTCGTGATTACGCAACTTCTGAGGTTGGTTGACCCTATAAAGCTACTGCCTTAAAACAGCTTTAAAAGTCTACGCGTGGTGGACCTAAGCCAACATTACTTAATCTTGTTGGTTGTGTGAACCCAAAAGAACATGCTTAAACTTGCGCTTGTAGACCGTTACAATAATCGCCTTCTTCACCCCGCGTTCTGAGCATGTACACGAGGTCTCTTTTGCAAAATACCAGACGCCGCGCCTGCTTCCACAATCCAATGAACCGGCATTTTTTGCCAAGGCTATAAACGCTGGAAAAAGGCTAATATAACCATTACCGAAACGAGCGAAATAGCTCGATATCATTTTTTTTTCTCGAAATGGCCGATATTGTGGCGCTCTTTTAGGCAATGCCAAATTGAGCTCAGGTCATTCCAAAATTTACACTGTTTACTTAAATCTTATTTCCCACAGAGGCAAAATCTTCCAAAGTAAAAACACGCGCACACGTTTTCCCGTCAGTTTAGAAGCAAAGTCCATAATTTTTTTAGATTAATAAAACATGAAAAAAAATTTCATTTTTTATAAAAACACAATATCTTGAACTTTTTCTTTCTTTTTTTTGAATGATATTTGTGTTTGTTTTATTTTTGAAATTACGTGCTAACCTTATGGCACATTCACTGATGAACATTCATAGGCGGTCAGGGCGAGGAACTGTTTTTCTAAACGTAAAAAAAAAAGATGAAAAACTAAACTTTTTATTTTTTATAATTTTTTTTTTGCTCCCTTTCGAAGACAGTTATCCGTCAATATTAAAGCTGTTCTGCTCCCGTTTTTTTTTTTCTCCTTTTGTACCGTGAAAAAAAAAAAAATACTACATTTTTTTACTAACTAGTGTAGTATCGATACTGAAGCTGTTCCGTTCGCGTTTGTTTTTCGTTTTTGTCAAATATTCTTCTTTTCACCGTACACTAACTCTTCGCGTTTCCTTTTATAGTGTTGTGTGTTGAACGGCCGCTCTCCCGAAGGTTTGTTTCTGCATCTCGCTCAAAGCGCTTACGATCGGCATCGCGGGTTACATTTGCATCCGACCACGTGACGATGAGCTCGATTACCCCCCCTCCCCCCCCCCCCCCCCCCCCCCGCCCCCTTTATCGTGTGCAGCCGTTGCTTCCAAAGTTGTCGTCGTTCTATCCCAACCCTGCCCGCTGCCTTCCACTTGCTCTCTGACTTTGCCTTTTCATTCTTATTTTTTCTTTCTTCTATCACGTTCGTTCGAATTTGCGTTCTTTTTTGCATAGCGTCTGGGTTTCCGTTATTTTCGGCCTCTGCTTTCACCTTACAACAATCCTCTCATCTTCTTAATGTCATCATCGGTGCCAGATTGTTGCCGTTTGGTGCGGCCGGCTGTATATCCCGTAAGGTCGCCTTCCTTTTTGTTTAAATTTATTTCTTGCTCTTTTTTTTTCTTTGCTTGCGCTCCTTTCGTTTTGAATTGGGGAAAAGCTGCGCGGTTCTGATGTGTAATTCTTTCTATGGATTCGTTCTTGTATACTTTATTGTTTTCCTGTGCCTTTTTTAGCCTTCTCACTTTTTGAAGAGAACCGAAAAGCACAGAAAATTCGACTGACAAGAAAAAAAAGGGAATTGAAACTTTGTTCTTGCGTACTTGATTTTTTTTTTTTTTTGTAAGGGCGGGACCAGAAGAAACCTCGGTATTGTTCACAGAACCGGTTTCATGTTTTGTCTGGGGTTTTGCAATTTAGACTTTCTGTCCCACTTTTTTTTCTGTAGTGACTATTTGTTCTTTGGGTAACACTCTTCTATCCCATAAACACACAAAAAAGTCTCTATTTAGGATATTTGCATGGAGGAAAAAAAAAATATATATATTTCTTTTTTGTGGAAGGGGGTGAAGTTAGGAGGGTGTAGGAAGTTCGATTCAAAGCTGTGTATGCAGGTCTCCATATGTTTGCACGCGCATGTGCGCATTCCGAAGGATGAGGGCCGTCTCGCATTTCCCTAACTGCGGAGCACTTTATCTGCGGTTGCGCGTGCACTTTCTAGATTTATATTGTTGAGTGTATGTGCATATTGAGATTCATCTGCGCAGGGGACGTTCTGGGGAGGAAACCGATTTCTCTCTGGGAGCTCTAACCCGACTGACGGTGTTCCTCACGACCGAAAATAGGGTTGTAGCGCGGAAATGCCACGAAAGCTGTTCCACTGCACATTTGCATGTTTCGTGAGAAGTGTTTTTCCTGATCCCATCGGTATCTGCGTCTCCACGTTTTGTAGCGCTTTTTTTTTTTTTTATGAATCGTTTTTTGGTTAGTTGCTCCGGATTTTGCAAAGTCGTGGCTTGTGAAGTTATATGACTTCAGTTTCTCCGCTAGATTTAGATTGACGCAAAATCGACGTCATTAGCTCTAAACACCAAATCAGCTTCCCCGGTAAATTTATCGCGAAAAATTACGTCACATGTTCTATCACGTGACCTATACATAAATTGAGTTTCCCCACCAGAATGAGCGGGAAAATTGATGTCCACATTGCCCAAACGCCAATTCAGTGTCCCCGCTAAACGTAGCAGGGCAAATGATGTCAATTGACTTCGTGTCACGTGACATGTACACAGATTCAGATTCCCTGCTAAATTTACCGGAAACATTGACGTAACGTGACATGATGTCTGGTGACCTCTACTCAAATTCAGTTTCCCGCTAGATTTAGCGTAAAAATTGACGTCTCGTCACCTACACATAAATTCAGTTTAACCCGCTAAATTTAGTGGGAAAATTAACACGCGACCGACCGCAGCCCGTCATTCCTTATACTCTGTGGAGAGAGGCTCAGAGTATCGCTAACCGTTTCTGATGCAAGAATGTTTCACGTACCCAATGCGAAGCCCAGCAATCTGCCTTTTTTTTTTTTCTTGGTCGATGCTCTTGTTTTTGTTGGAACGTTTAATATTTGCGTGTAAAAATGTAAGGTTCGGGAAGTCATTGCGTTCTGTACATGTTAATGCTGCGTGAAGTTAGCCAATTTTAGTGGGCGTCTGGTGTCCCCGCCGTAGATGAGAAATTTAGCTAGTGAGGTACACGAGCTAGTCCGGGCCTTTGACGTCCATCCGTTTTGAGGAGACAATGTGGTAAAGTTTAGTGGCAATGACCGCTGATTTGTGAAGTGTAAGTTCCACAAACTTTACATAATGTGGATGGCAATAAAAAATTCTACATGTGGTAATATTTTAAAAACAAAACTAAACATAGTCGACTAAAAACAAAATCCGCAGTTTAGGTCACAGTTGTTCGCGGAGGCATGTTTGGGGATTTTTACAAAGATCGAATCGACGAATAATAAAGAGTAGTTGGAATTTCGTTTTACGGACTTCCATACATATCACAACAACAAAATATAGAAGCTCTCTTTTGAATACTTTGAGATTGACAGTGGTTCAAAAACGCCACACACCACAATCGTCAAAACCCACCATCGGCATTCGCTCTTTTTTTTTAGCATATTTAGAGGCTTAAAACTCAAAACTAAGGCAAATACCTCTAACGGAATGTATTCTGGCTAAGAGAAGGGTGTAAAGAGAACGCGACGGGAGAAAAATCAAAAAAATTAAAAATGTTTTTTTTTTTTTTTTACAGCGTGCTGAATTTGAACGAAAAGTGAAAACACTCACTGTTTCATAACCTGTTTCTCTGTACTGGTACATGATAAAAACACAAACTTTAGTTAATTTGGAAGGCAATGAACGGTTCTACACGTGGTATTATTCTAAAAGCAATACTAAACATACTCGAATAAAAAAAAAAAAATCTCTAATTTAGGTCACAGTTGATTGCGGAGGCATGTTTGGAGATTTTTACAAAGATTGAAGCGACGAATAATAAATAGTAGTTAAAATTTTGTTTTACCTACTTGAATATATATCGCACTCAAAAAATATAGACGCTCTCTTTTGAATACTTTGAGATTGAGAGTGATTCAAAAACGCCACACAGGACAATCGTCAAAAACTCGCCGTTCTTTCCCGCTTCTTTGAGATTTTTTTTTTTTTTTCGGAAGCTAAACATGTCAGGACATTAAAATAAAAAGGATTGTTTTTCTTACAACATGCGCCACAAAATGTAAAAAGTTGAAGCAAAATAAAAAATACGACTGCCCCTCGTTGCCTGACTCCAAATGAAACAGCCCAGCTATAACGTGTCCAAATAGACCCCAATGCGGTCAGAGGTTCTCGATACTTCGTCATAAAATCACCTATACTTTTGATCTGAGAACTACTAGTATCGAGCATTGTCAAGGTATTGATGCAAATAATAAGATGTATCTATCTTGTTTCTAATTTCAGAGTCCGTGACAGTCACCGGAAGTGGATTCAGATCGCCAAAGCAGACAGGAACCCGACAAAAATGGTCAGTGCTTTATTATAGTTTCTTCTTCTAAGATAGACTTTCCCTTGAACTTCTCTTTTTTTCTTTTTTACGGTTGAAAACACGAAGAATCGATTACCAGCTAGAAGCATGCATAACCGTGCCTTTTACCAGAATTTCCCGAGCGAGAACTGAACCACTCCTGCGCTGAAGCTTGGAACAAACTGTGGCGCCCTCAATTTGGGTTGTACCATAGCCTCCTCTATACTGACAAAGCCTGGCAGATCGCCACGAGACGTGGCCGCCAAAATTGAAAAGGTAGAGTTGCAGACAACAGATGAGAAGAGAGGCACGTGACGGGCGCCCCGCTGCGGCGAGACGCCGAAACACACTTCAACCGAGCGATGGCATGTCCGCTCGCGCTCCTCACGTTTTTCGCGCTACCGCTTCGTTTCTCGTCGGGTTCGAAAACCATGTTTCGGGTCCTCGCCGCTGCAAAAGCTGTGCGCTGACGACCAGGTTTCCCGAGAAATGCTCTGTGCTACCATGATCTTCGCGCTCCAAATCTGCGCCCGGGCACTCTGTGGCTCTGTCGTTGAACTGCCAGGCTTTTTCAGTATAGAGGAGGCTATTGTAGTACAAGACAAAGCTATTAGATTAGCTCAGTTACGGAACTGCTCATACACTCTGCTTGCACCAGCAGTACCCCCTTCCCCCTCCCCCTCTCTCACCACGGCTCCGTTCGACGCGACAGACGGCTGCTATGCGAACTGCAGTGTATTCTATAGAATACGTACGTTTCGAAGCCGGCGTCTAGGTGGCGTTTCAGCTCTGCTCTATGCAACACACAGTTATGAAACGAAAATCTAGATGGCACTTCAAACGACGGGAGGCCAGAGCCGTATTGGGAGAGTTTGGCCAATAGGCGGAGCAAAGGCCGCCGCAAGCGCCGAATATTCCCCCCACGCTTAGAGCGTAAACTAAATTTGTGACAGCGTCGACCAATCAGGAGACCTCTACTCCATCTCACAAATGTCTGCAGCGAAGACAAAGGCACAGGCGCGTGAGCCTAGCTCAGCGAAACGCTTTTGTTTGTACGAGACCTCGTGCATAGGAGGCACTTTCCAAAGCCACGCGCTCGTGCCCATGCCTTTGTCTGCACTGCTAGAACAGCGTCCTGAGACTGGCTGAAAGAAAGCAGTGCAAAGGGTGGGGTGCGCGAGCGTCTTGAGACGCGGAGTTCCGCTCGGCACGGCTCAAATTATACTTCGTTTCACTTTATCTGCGAGCGAAGCCAAAGCTAGAAGCGCGAGACCAGCGCTTTTTGCATTTCTCCCCAGCTCGCGCGCTCGAGCAAAGCCTGAACGCACGGAGCTTCCGTGCTCGCGCTTCCAGTTTTGCCTTCGCTCGCACATAAGGTGAAACGAAGTATAGTCGTGTCACAAATTTAGAGCACACGACCAGCGCTAGGGGCTGTGTCGCGGCCTGTGGTTGGCCCCGAGATGCTCGCCTATTCAAACCAATGTATGGCCAAACTCTCTCAATAAACGGCTCTGCGGGAGGCGAACTGAAGTGAGTGAGGGGAGACCCCCCCTCCGCGAGATTTCCACAACTAAGGGTAATCTAGTAACGTTGGTACAAGATCACCTGGTTGGGCCTCGCACTACTTATGATACGTTGGCTGATTTTTTTTTTTTTTTTGCTTGTTTGTGTCGCGATGAAGAACGGAAAAACACCTTTGGACGACTGAAATCGACTAGATTTAACGCCGCAAAACAATCGAAAGTGCCGGATTTATGCCACCACCGCTAGGGTTCGCGTCTCTTATCTGTGGGTGGTGACGTCAAAACATCTGGCGTCCCGGCGCTGTTTTTTCTTTTAGATTTTTTTAAATTATTATTTTGGAACGCGTGAAATGGTCCCTTTGGCCTACGCTCTTAGCGTCTTAAGACTGAACTCCATGGAGAGAATTATGCGACGAATAATAGACTAAATTCGCCCGACGACACGCTCGCCTTGCGCGCGACATAGCAGCCACTGTACGCAGAGTGCCCGGTCGCAGATTTGGAGCACGAGGATCTGTTAGCACAGAGCATCAAAGAGACATTTCTCGGAAAACCTGGACGTCAGCGCACAGCTTTTGCAGCGGCGAGAACCCGAAACACACTTGTTCGCTCGAGAGAAGCGTGTTTCGGCGTCTCGCCGCAGCGGGTGCCAGTCACGTGGATCTCCTCTCATCCGTTGTCTGCCGCTGCACCTTTTCCATTTCGGAGGCCGCTTCTCGTGGCGATCTGCCAGGCTTTGTCAGTATATAGGAGGCTATGGCACACGTCTCGCGGCGTGATTCGGTCTTTAGTGTTCTTATCACATAAATGCCGCAATCACTTCGGGTGCATTGTGATAATAAGAATCTCGGGGCTAGTGACCCCCTGCGGTCTTTAAGCAGCGAGTGACTCTACCTCAAAAGAACGGTCAGAATTCCC
Organism: Ixodes persulcatus; assembly: GCA_013358835.2. Taxonomy (NCBI): domain Eukaryota; kingdom Metazoa; phylum Arthropoda; class Arachnida; order Ixodida; family Ixodidae; genus Ixodes; species Ixodes persulcatus. Next base: position 1,072,662 of record JABSTQ010009236.1, read on the forward strand.
CCAATACGGAGAGTTTGCCACGCGTCAGAATCGTCTGCGGTCGTCGCCGTCCATTAGTTTCTTCGCAGCGCGTCGCTGAACCGACCTGAGAAACTATACCTAAAGAACGAACGCCCGCGAGTGCTCGCGCCGCCCCCTTAAAAATGGAGATAACTTCCGGTCGCTCGGTCGTCACCAACCTGCTTTATGAATAAACATGCGAGTGCAACCTCCCCGGTTTTCCATCCACTGAAAGCGTCGTCACTAAGCTGTCTCTTGCGTTTCCCCCACGCCGACCGTATCGCTGCCCGACCGATGCTCGTCGCGAGTCGCGCAGACGTCAACAAAAACAAACGAGTGTCAACAAGTCTCCCCGGAGCGGCTTGTTTATCGAGCTGTTGGGGGAGGCCGTTTGTCGCCGGCCCTTTGTTTACCACCCGTTTGGCCCCCAGAACGCTTTGTCACTGTCCCTTTCTCTCTCTCTCTCTCGCTCCGCGACGTCGGCGGACTTTTTCGCTAAACTCGTGGCTCGCGTTCCGCTTCGCACGTACTCGTGATGGATTTGGAGGCGAGCGCACAAGCACGAGCGCGCTGATATGCAAATGCCGCAGTAGGTATGCTGTCTCCTCTCGTGCTTCTGCCCTCCTCCTTTTTGTCGGGCTTGCTGCTTCCCTCTCTCTCTGTCGTCCGGCCCAATCTGCGGAAATAATTGGCTTCGTTCTTATCGCCACCGCTCCACGGCGCTCGCGGCGTTTTCGAAACTGGTCGTCGCGTCAATTGCAAACACCACGCGTTTTTTTTTTTTCTTTTTTAGGTAGCCGTTGATTGCAATTTGTTTAATCCAAGTTACGTCGTCCGTGCAGATCGCGCGCATAAATGAACGGGTCGATGCTGCTGAAATCTTTTGAATCTGGCGCTGGCTTGCGCCACCTCGCGGATTGCAATGGAATCACTACAAGAGTGCTTGCACGAAGCGCGTCCATTAAACATCTCCGCAATATTTTCCGGGCCAACCATCTGTCTGCGTGAGTCTATGGAGCAAATATGCGGCGAAGAAAACACGAACTTTGCACGGCAACGTGTTAGCTTTGCGTGGGGCGCAACAGCCACCACCAGCTCTTCTGACACCACGCGCAGACGAGCGAACGCCGCCTGGCGAAATTCGTCACGTTTTCGCTTTCGTTCCACAAAGGTTCCGGTTCAACCGGAACACACAAGCAAAAACGTTCCGCTTAACAGGAGAAACCGTGTTCCACATTCTTTGTTTATTTATACAAAAGAGTATTTTAATTCATTTTAAATATTTCGTAGTTTGCACAAAGCAGTGTTTCGGACAATCGACAATACTAAACAATCAGTGAAACAAAAATGGAAAAAAAAAAAAAACTTTCTGGAAGTTTTTTTTCGAGCAGACTGGCACTTAAGTGGAACAGGGTAGGTGCAACGGCATGCAGGGGAACGACTATCTACGTAGCACCTACGTGTTCCAGATAAAGAGAGCAGAAATGAACCGTAACTGAGAACTGGCGTTCCACGTATAATCCACGGTCCACATGGAAATTTTACTTGTTCCCGAAAAAATACGTGGAACCTTAATTGAACTAGAACCTTAGTGGAACCGGTTTAAGAGTTACTTATGAGAGCGGCAGGGAGGTTGTTCAGTCGTCCCGTCTCCAGCGCGAGCTTCCTACCTTCGATAGTGCTCCAGCGTCTCGTGTGCCTCGAGCGTACACTCGCAGCCAAAACATGGAGGAAGGCAACGCGCGCATGCTGGAAGCCGGGCATTCGAAACAGACCCTCTGCCGTTCTCATTGTGTCAGTGGCTATATTGACTTCGTTTATAAAGAAAACAGGGTTACGCAGAGTGAGCACAGAGATGCTATAAGAATGCCTAAGAACTCGAAGGGAGTCTAAAGCTGCAGAACGTACTACGTACTGCGAAAGCCCGACTTACCGTCGAACAATTATTATTTATTTTCTCGCGCAGGAAAGGCTTTCATGCCTAGGACAACGACTAAAATTGCGGTGGTAATATCTCAACTGCGAGTAACGTTGCCCCTCACTGAATAGTCGGTGCCGAAACTTCTTCCGTCTGCGGTTGTTCTTCTAAAGCTCTCTTCCGGGCAGCACCTAGAAGTAGTGCGGCACAAACATCGTGCCGTGTCGTCCGACCAACTGCGACGACGATTATCCCACGATGGCCTGTTGCCACTACGGGAACAATCGACCAATCCTGACAACCGAGCGTCGACTTCTGACGAGCATGTTCTGCTATCGCCAGCATGTGATGCGATGGTCTAAGTATTGAGGTGGTCAACAAAGCTTCATTAGGCACGGCAACTGTAGCAGCCAGCGTCAGATGGCAGCAGTGGAATGGGAATAAGATGAAGAGACTGTATTAAAGAGTGTCTTTAAAGAGAGCCTCTCTTACAGAGTGTTTCTAACTGTTCGATTGAGGTCACGTGGTTTATGGGCCACGATTGAAATACGAGCTGCGAGGTGGTGGCAAAAGCTTTGTTCGTCTGCTAACGTCTTCGCCTTTCCGTCTGCTTTTTCCTCCTCACCACGCGATAACGTGGCGCATGCGCTCTTGCGACTAATATCCCCAAGAAGCGTCCGATGCTCATAGAGATCGAAGAGGGCAGGGGTGGTTATGATAGTATTTTATTAATGGGCGACGAAGAACGTTGATTGTTCACTCAATAAATGGGACACTTGATGAAAAACGCAACTACCAATTATGGACTTCGGTATAATTATCAAAGAACAATCTCAAATATAGTGAGGAACGGTAGAAATCCCCCTTAGAAACTATTGACAATAAGCTATCGAAACACTATAGATGTCATAATACCGAGAAAACTATGGCTGAAGGATATCGATGGTGAAATAAGAATATTTTTATTGATACGTTGTCGAAATTATTCTGATGTTTGAGATTCCTTTCCGGGAGTTTGCATTTCTTTTTTTGTTGTTTTATAGGCAGTTTAATCAAGTAAAGGAAAGCCCCTTTGTCGTCCCTGATAAGTAAACTACGCATCGCAGAAATCTCAAACCCTGCTTGAATATGATGCTATACTCCGTTTCACTTTAGGTCCGAGCGGAGCGGACGCTACGAGACGATATGGCCAACCAAGCAGCGACAAAAGCGCACTTATTGCATCTGATTGGGTCCCCCGGTGATGCACTCCGTGACGTTTCACCTTTGCCACTATTTGATTGGCTCTGTCGTTTCGTAGCGTGCGCCGCGCTCGGACTTGAGGTGAAACGGAGTGTAGTGATCATGATAGAATGGGGAAGTATGAGGACACGACTTTACCCACATGAAAATAGAAAGGTAGCGTTTCTTTCAATTAAGCATGGTGTGAGAAAGAAAGGAAACAACACTGCCTTTTTTGAAACACGAGCTTTTTTTTTAAATAATGCCCCATTGCCAACAATATTGTTAATTAGATCTCGGGTAGCTTTCGTTTTTATTTTGTTTATTGTTGATCTACTTGACGTTATGTTCCTAAACGTGTTGTATTTGTAGAATGGGAAAAAATCATAATAACTATACCATGTTGGCTTAGACCAAGATTTTTATCTGGTAATGTTCATATGAAATGTCCACAAGAAAATCTATGTTACAATAATTTACTTACGAAGATTTATGTATATACATTATATTTGACAGCTCCTGTATATTTAAGTTGTGTTTTATACGAACAGGAAAATAATTTTCGAGTCACCGTTACTAAATCTGCCGAAATAGAACCCAACAAAAAGTGACAACTTATATTGGCTAAGGTTTGGCAACAACTTATTCCCCATTTTCAGATATTCACTGAATGGTCATAGCAGAAGAACGAAATTATGATCTCTGGCGGAGTGCCAATTTTCTCCTCTCAGTGGTCAGGACTATGAACGTTAATATGTGAAAAACAAACAATGAAAGAAACACAAGCATGAGACGAACTTGTAAAAACCCCTGATGCTAAATGTATTCAGAAAGTGGTTTTCATAGCTAATATATATATATATAAATCTCTTTTTTTTTTTACAAATGCGGGCATAATAAAGTGCCAAGCTTGCTATCTGGACCCCAGGAGTATACAAAATATGTGCACATAAAAATTAGCAAAACGCTATTTTTATCTTTAAATTAATTGTGTGTGAACGCAACATTATGCTTAGTTTCCTTTCGATTTTACCTTTTTCGCAGAACCCCACGTTGTTTGCCCGATCATATCCGTCATCATTCCCTTTCTAGGTTGTGCTTTCATTTCCGTAACACTCGATAGTCCTCTGAAAGTTGACTTTTGATAATAGCGAGAGTCAACCGAGAGCCATCCATCGATAGTATTACCGGTATTACGATCGCACATCGCTAGTCCACTATCAATCGTTTTCGACACTATCTTTAGTATTGGGAAAGAAAACTATCGATGGTATTGATAGTGAATTTTTCGACAGTTCTGCATCACTTCCTTGCAGCCAACTGGCGTGAGTGTCGTCTGCTAAAGAAAAAGCGAGAGAGACAGAGAGAACAAAAGAGAAAGCGCGAGAGAGAGAGAGAGAGAGAGATTGCACATGCTTATAACTCAGAAAAAGTCTATAAGCACCGCGAGGCTGGGAATCCGGCGTCTAAAAATGAAGATGCATGATACACGGCATTAAAAATAAAGCTCGCAATCTAAAAAAAAAAAAAAGTTTCTAATCTATGTAACTTTTCTCCACGCTCCCTCGTCCAAGAACAAACAGTGGACGTAATTAGATCCCCCTGCTTACACAGAACCGAAAATGAAGCTCCCGAAGCATCTCCCATGCAGATTTTGCAAGTAGATAAGTCGGCTCGTACTCATTTTCTTCTTTAGCTCATCACTCTATTCTTTCTCGTGGGAGTATGTGCGCGCTTTCCTGAGAGCTAATCTAAGGTATACGCTCAAAGCGCACGCCGAGGGCAGCGCTTTTTGTGTACGCGGGCAGCACAAAGTCTCTCCAAGGCACTCCGTCATCGACAGGTAAACGTGCCAAGTCCCGCAACTTCCAGCTACGGTCATTAATATTTTTGTATAGCTCACGGTAGTGGTGTTGTCCTCCTCATCTGTCGTTGTTTTGCTTCTCTGTATTGCGCTTGCTGGTTCCGTACTCCGTTCACTCCATAAGCTGACAGTGCAGTGGGAACTGCACTCTTCCCGGACCGATCGACCCCCCTCCCTTTCGTCACATGTCCCACCATAAAGAAGTCAAAGCCTGCGTACTAAAATTTCGACGTCCTCAGAGTGAGATCGAGCGAAGACGCCGATTGGATACGAGTGCTGCGTCAGTGCTCGGCTGACACTCGTGCCCAATCAACGTGTCGATGGACTCTCGGCGTCAGGCTCGGGTCCGTCGCGGAGCGCAAGTTCGTCTGCTTCTTTCGCAGGGGTGGTGGCGATGTCAGAAAGATGCCGAGCTCTGATTGGCTCAAAGCAAGCTGCCTTGAGGTCTACCCACTATCCTTCAGTCAGAGCCAGTCAGAGCTCGGTGTTCTGACATCATCACAACCCCTACAAATGAAGCAGACGAACTTGCTCTCCTCATTGATTGCGTTTACGTCATGCGACTGTGATGTGTTAAAGAAGAGGAGAGCGTCCACGGGACTTCAGTATTCTATACTGCGTTCACCCCCTAAGCTGAGACTGAGGTGCAAGCTATACGGTCCTCGTTGGACAAGTAGTACGTCTCTTTTTTGCGACGTCACCACGCTCCCTGCCACACCCGCGCGCGGAGAGCCGGGTCAGATGATAGGAGGGAGACGGCTGATTGGTACGGCGGGCACGTACGAGCATAGGTGGGGTTGCCTGTCCCAGCTCTCTGCTCGTGAATACAGTCGGAAACGGGATCACGTGTTAAAACAAATAGGCGTATGACTGGTCTACCTAGCACGTAGCTACCTCCGCACTGTCAGCTTGTGGGTAAACGGTGTAAAGCGCGTGCAGTAGTTCGGACTTTAGAGGTTGCTTTCGTTCAACCTAAACCTGAAAAAAAAAAAAAAAGAGAGAGAGAGAGAGAGAGTGAGACAGAGAGAGAAAGAGAAAGGGTAGGCCATTTTTGTCCAAACAAAAGCTAGCGAATGGAGGTCCCATCCAGAGTTCCTGGGAAGACGAAGTGCGCGAGTTAAGGCTTCCAAGCTTTCCCACTGTGGAACAAATAGCTCGTAAGCAGAGCGTTACCAGGCTGTTCATACAATGCTTGGATTCGTGAAAAACGCCGAGAAGCTAAACGCGTGGAATTCACAGCGGAGTAGCCGTTGAGGTTGTTTTGTTTGGCTTACGTTATCCCTTGTGTCGAGCATAGTTAAAACCTAAAACAACGAACCAAAAAAAAAAGGACAATAGAGGATAGGTTTTAAGACTAAATAGCCTCTGCATACTATATAAAGTAACGCAATTGCTCCCTGAAAAATGGTGTCGTGCCACCACGGGGAGGGAGCACGGCAGAGGGAAAATTACGTTACTTTTTTTCCTTGGCAGGGGCTTTATTGAAGGGCTGCCGTATGTTGTCCCTTGTTTGTTACGTCGTCCTCGGTTTCAAATATGTGTTACTTAAACCAACTCGCCTGCTTGCTTTATCTTCGATTGTTGGTGTGACATCCCGTTTTCGAATGCCCCGCTTTTCTACAATTTTAACATTGTTGTGTGCATGTTTAGACAGCGAGAAGCTAGTCAACACCGATGGGCGTCTGCTTTCTCCGCTGTAGTCAGTATTTTGTGCCACTGCAGAGCTAACCTGGGGTATTTAACGTGCATCACGCAGTACTGATACACGACCGCGCGCCAGTTCGATGTTCATCCAGATCGAAACGGGCAGGGGTGGGAATTGAACCTTCTCGGTGACGATGATCAAAATGCGGCTCAAAGACTGGACTCAGTTATTCACCGGGAAACCATTTTATTCATCCGGTATTTGACACGCTCACTTCACGCTCCCTCTCCCGTGACAGTGTTTATTTGTGCTTTATGCAACTTTTTTGTCGACCTCATCATTCGGTGAGCTTCTTATATAGGTCGCGAACTATAGCGCGTAGCAATGTTTAGAGGCAGCGAACGCTGATTGGTCGTTTGTCGGTGACTTCTGAACGGCGTCATGTTGCGTAGCAAGGTCTGATCTATAATCGACAGGTGGAGAAGTTCTCCCATTTTCTGCCGCTGCTAGTGTCCCAACCCCACTGAACCCTCACCCCACACCACCTCATCGAATTAAAACAAGTTCCCGAGGAAAAGTAGTACCATCACTGCGCAAACTAAAATGGAAGAGTGATTGCAATGCGGCAGACGTGAGAAGTAAAACGAGGGTGGGCGGAATCAATAAAAGCCTTTTACGTTACGTCGAAAGTTGCTCCTCGTCTAGTGGGGCTTTTCCGAATAGGCAGTCCTCTATTATAAGCAGATAGCGCCATCTAACACACACACGCACACGTACACGCACACACGCACACACGCACGCACACACAACAATACAGACAGAAACACTTAAGGAAACACTCGTGCGGGAATATGCATTCTATACAAATCGCACATTTAAAAAACATGGTTTCTCTGAGCATCACGTGTTCCTTGTACATACTGCGTTTCAACTTAGGGTGGACCCCTGAAGACGTTAAGGAACCGTCACAGCCAATCTAATTTCGGGCGAATATATTGTGAGCTGCGGGAGGGAAGCGGCGACACGCGGAAGCGTAGTCAGGTGGCATGTTTCGCAATGCCTTATTGGTCGTGGTGGCCCGTAGCCTTCGCTACGGTCCGTCGTCAAGTTGAAACGCGGTATAGCGTGTACAGCGCCGCGATGAAGCGCCGTTCGCGTTTTAACGCGGGTTAATTCAGAACGGGAAAAACTCGGACGGGACGAGGAAAAAGGAAGGGACGGCGCCATCTGGCGCCATTCGCACGCAATTACGCAAACATTTAACCTCTTTGCCTTTCCTTTCCTTCTTCAATGCGGCTTTAGTACCATTCCTACTCCTCTTGGTACTCTTCCATCAATTCATATCTTCGCGGGAAAGAAAAAAATACCTCGTGAAACACATTCTCCCGATTTGAATCCATTAACTTCGGAAACCTAACCTCCTCTTCCCCTCCCCCCAGAACTAACACACGCACACAGATACACTCGCATATACGTACGCACGCACACACATGCACACAGACGCACAGGCACGCACACACGCGCACATGCACGTGCACGCACGCACACGTACCCATGCACGCGAGCAGAGGCCGACACGCACGCACACGCAGGAACGCTCGGACACAGGACACACACAGAAACACGCACACACGCACGGACACACATGCACACGCACTCCCTCTCTCTCTCTCTCTCTCATTTACGTCTCTCTCTCTAATTTAGTTTTCACTCTCCTCTTTTCTCTTAGTCCGAAATGAGTTCTGTTTCCCGGAGTGCCCGCGAGTCTTGTAAAAACAATCTTCCCTCGATATATGGTGGCCCCGTCCGGAACGTGGGAGCACTAATATATTTCCCTCCTACCCGTATTTGATTTACTCTCGTGGGCATTAACTTTATCGCCGAGTTCTGTTTTATTACTGTTATTAACCGTTTCTACGTCCCTCCCTTTCCGCTGCATTTTTTTTCTCTCTCTCTCTCGTCAGTGTATTTTTGATATTCTTCCTTCGTTTACGGAGATTGGGGCCCGCGAAATTTCCTACCAATGTGTACCGTCCTGCGACTGGCGCTTCGAGGCTAATTGCGGACCCCCAATTGATTTTAGAAAGGCCGCGGGAACTGCGAAATGAACACCCTTGTTTGCTTTAACTTAAAAGCGCCGTCGTTCTCCTTCGAAGAATGTTTCGCCTTTAAGTGCCATTCATTTTTTTTTTATAATTAGCATCTGAGATGGTTTACAGTGCTCTAAAATCTTTTGCTAAATATTAGGCTTTAAGGGTTTCAGGGGAGCGGAGGGTTTTATTTTGCCGTTTGAATACATTTAGACTTTTCGTTGTCGTATCCCAAAACTCTGCTTGCTCTTTACCTAGTCTTGTCAAACTGCTAAGGCGATAATAATACTACTACTAATACTACTACTAATACTAATACTAATACTAATACTATTAGTACTACTACTAATAATAAGAATAATAAAAAACTTAACATTATTGAAATAATTTGTTGTCATCTATTCTTCCCTTTGATTTAAGATGGAGTGTTTCACACGCGTGAATTAAACAAGCCTCGTATCATACCCCCCTCCCCCCCTCCCATGGCCGAATCAAATGCGGGGGGGGGGGGGGGTAGAGGGATGTGAACCCCCCTCCCCCTAAGGTTGAATGTTTTTGTTTTGTTTTTGTAGAAAAATACGACATACACCGGCTTTTTTGAGGAAGAAATGTTTAGCTTTTGTTGACGTGGCATAAGTATAGGTCAACAAAATAGACCTGAACAAAGTTCCACCCGTAGCAACATCACTCTGCAAACTCCCCCCCCCCCCCCCCCCCCCCCCGAGGCCAGCCACCCAAATTCACCCCCCCTCCCCCCTCCAAATACAGCAACATTATTAGAGAAATGATTGATAACACCATTTTAATTAAAAAGTCTGCTCTGTTCGGACGATCATCGCAGCAGCAGTAAGCGTCGCGGAGTCACTACTGCGTCATGCACGTTAAAAACCCAAGGGGGCGCTTGCACTTGTACTGGTTGAATCGTTCACGTAGACCGATGAATCATGTGTCACCACATCGAGGATAGAAATATCTACATTGCTTTAAAACAATCACGACGTCCTTATTTTCCGCGGAAAGTAACGTCAATTAAATATTTAAGATTTCATTTGTCCCGCATCCGTTGTAACTTCGCGTCTAGACTACGACATACCGAAGTCCATTAAAAGACAAGCAACACGCCAACAGGATGTTTCTCCTCAAACTACGTAGAACGTAATACCAACTACAGCGAATTCCTACCCCTCGCGCAGCCCAATCAATCCTGGCGAACCTCGAGAGTTCGTCATTCCTCCAGCGATCTTGGCGACAACCTCCGTCTATACGAAAACGATCCCTCTCCGTCCCCAAACAAAATCGTTATTGTTCGTCCACGTAATAATGCCTTCGTCTCTACCACCCCATCCTCCACGCCAGCACATCCTGACCCCCCTCGCCCTGAACCACTGCGCTCCACCGTATCCAACTAAAAAGCGTAATTCAGCTTCGCTTCATGAGCGTATGCCCCAGCTCGTAATTCGATCCTACTCATGTCTATACCTCCTCTCGAAGGAGAATGTTCCAGGTATGCATCTACCTATCGAACCCTGCGGGCAAAGCTACCTGCCCGCTGAAATACGAAACCTCCTTTCGCATCGACTGGTGTGCCCGTCGAGGTTTTGGTTCGCTACACGAATCTTTTCATGAACCGAACCGGACGCTACTAGCCATTCCCAGCCAATCCAACGCTAAGGACGCGTCACCTGGCTGCACACACTGCACGTCGCTGCGCACTTCAGAAACAGAACAAATACACGTTCGTGTTTATAAACAGCCTAGGTTAATCTAAACTTGAGGTATGGCGACACTGGCTTACGCGGCATAAATAAGAAATTTTGACCGCGCAGCCTGGGGTCTCTAACGCGTGCCTCACGCAATAGTGATACACGACCGACCGCCGGTACGATGTTTATCCAGATCGAAACGGGCAGGGATGGGGATTGAACCCAGGATCCCTAAGTTTGTAGCGCGAGGGTTTTCTCCCGAAGGTGGGGTGACTTTAACTCGGCAGGGCTTCGATGGCTCGCAGCGGTCCGTTGTAATGAGACACGGAGTATAGGAGGACACGGATCCAAGCCCAATTAAGCCGGGTCGTGTTTCCGAGAACCTCGAACCTTAAACCCGTAGGGACTGTTCCTTTTCTGTTCGTGACACAGCCGAAAGAGGCGTGTGCTCGTGCATGGACGCGAGGTGCCCGCGCTTGATGAAAGGATATTTGCTTTAGATGCTGAGTTCTAGATGCCCTTTATTCATTTCGACGACTCTAGCGGAAACAAAAGTTAAATGAAAGTGTCGCATCAACTTATGTGAATGCATATGAGATCACAGGAGAACCATCACGCGCCATTTGCATCGTATTTTTTCGGACTATAGCCCGCATGAGGTGTATTTTCTACAGGGGCATTATTTGAGCTAAACTGTAGTAGGGTGGTCAGTTGGACGAGTTGGTACCTGATTAAACTTGGTTAATGATGCGCACAAAAAGACAAGGACTGAGAAGAGAAAGACGTAGACAGGTGCGCTTGTCTGTTGTCTACGTGTTTCTCTTCTCAGTCCTTGCCTTTTTGTGCGCATCTTTAACCATGTCTGGGGTAAAGAACGTTTTTTTTCATTACATAGTCCGCACCCGGTGCCTCGTAGTCCGCAATTGGTGCGTAGTAGTTTGCAGGTAAAACAATTCTCCTACAAAATAAACCCTAAAAATGTCTGCTTTAATAGCGCACAACGATGTTTGTATCATATAGAGATCGTCATCAACATAGTCTTTCATTCGCATCCACTACTTCGCGTCATAATGAACGATTTTGAAAAAAAAAATGGCTCGTATAGACCTTTCCATCCCTCATCACCCGGGCGAAAAATGCTGAGTCACTGAGCTCTGGACGCATGCGCAGCGTCTGATATACCGCACAGCAGAGCAACAGCACATGCACAAAAGGTGTTCCACATTTTTCGCTTTTTATGTGAAACCATTTTATGCAGAACGTAAATATCTTCCAGCGCACTAAACCTATGTTTAAAACCTTCCCACATTTTCTCAATTTTCAACTCGTAACCGCTCATTTCGAAATCAATAGAAAACATTGTAAGTTCGTCTGAAAGGCCTATTAATTACCCTGGTCGTTATATCAAACTTTGCGAGGGCACTGTCGCGTTGACTTCACACGCTTGCATCTGAGACCTGCAGTGATTGCGTCATGATCGTCAAGTCCCTTAAGATGTGTGAGTGAAGAAACAACTGTCCGAGAGTCACAGAAAAGAAGGTCGAGTGCAATCGCCCGTGCTCGATATGTTTAGTTGGTTGAGTAACGTGCAGGGTCAATCCAAAACTTGAGACGAAATTTGAAAATGTCAAGTACAATTAGGGAGAATTACTACATAACAGCTGGCCGTCACGCTAAAAAATATCGGGAGGTTTAATGCCTCCACCTAGTAAAAACTGATCGCTAGAAATAGACGAAATTTTATCAGATAAGGACAACAAGGACTCATGGCTTGAGCCGGGAGTACGATAAAATGATCCTACAGCTAGTGTTTCTCCAGAACATCAAAATCGTCGGGTCACATGTGCAAAATAACCGAAGTGAGTCTCGGCAAATCCCTGCCCCCCTGGCTTCACACTCTTCGTGATTGATCTTTTAATTTTGACTCGGTTTTCTTTTCTAACAATTACAATGTTTTGCAGCGAAAAAACAAACAAACTGGGAGTATCTTGGCAACAAAATGTAGCAACCCGCAAAAACAAATATTATTTTTGGTGTTTAGTGACCCTTTATATAGATCACAAAAATCAGTTTTGCGTATGCTGCTACAGCGTGATCTCCCATGAAGGGGAAGCTATACATGGTGTAATTGTTTTGAAAAAAAAAATATAGGTAAAAATCAGCGTAAATTCATATATACAAATACATGGAGTAATTGTTTTGAAAACAAATATCGGTAAAAATCAGCCTGGATTCATATATACAAATGAAAATCATTGCGTTCGTATATGGACCAACCGGAGTAAATATTGCCTGACTAACGGCAAAACTAGAAAAAAAAAAGAAACGAAGTTAAGATTTAAGCTGGCGCTTTTCCACTTTAAAATCTATAGTGTCTGGATTATGTAAAGCGTTTTCTACTATTTCAAATTTCTTACTAACGCGGTTTATCTACATATGTGTGTACGTGCAGAAGCTGTGGGAGAGAATGAAATTGTCCTCTTCTCTTCAATCTATTTTCGAGTCGGATGGCGGGCCTTGAGGTCTTATTCAAGTGTTCATTTTTTCCCTCTTCTTTTCCCAGTCGTACATTTGTCGCTTTTGTTCTGTCGATCGACTTCCAGAGTTCCTCAAAAGAGCGCGTTTGTTTCGTCGATCTCGACGGCTTCGAAAAATATCCGCTCTCCCCCCTTTGGGTGCGTCAATCGTGTTGCTACGCTTTGTTCGTTCTGGTCTGCTTTGTTTTCGTTGTTTTTTCTTCGTGACGTAGGCGGTTCGGGATCGCTCAGCTCCGCTCCCGACTATTCGATCACTCCGAGTACCATTAATCATTCCCCGAACGCAAAAGAAAACAACAGCGACAAAACAACAGCGTGTGGGAATAAGAACAAAGTATCGAAGCTAAGTAAAAAACAAAGTGGCGTTGACTAAGGCGATTGAATCTACCGAACACTCAAAAAACAAAAGAATGAGAGTGGTAAATTTGATACCAAAATAAGGAAAAGAGGGGCGAGAGGTATCACGCGCCGATCGCAATGACTTTGGAGCTTTGAGAGAACGCTAAGACAACTACCTCCCCCCCCCCCCCCCCTTCTTTTTTTTTTTCTCCCCCAAACTTCCCTATTGGGGAAGCTTGGAGAAGCGAGCGCACCCTTTTTGGACGAACCTTCTTTTCGTCGGCTCCTTTTTATTATTTATTTATGTATTATACGCTTACATAGTTTGAGAGGCAGACTTCACAGGGATTGGTAGTTGAATGGTAATGTTTGCAGACGCAAAATCATGCCCGTCAAAAGCGGTACGACGAACGAAAAGTTAAATATGTTCTCGGAACGTTTTCCCCTCACTCTTTCTTGTTTTTCCCGTTATGAAGAAAATAGTCACTTCTTATTCCTAGAGCCGCACTTTGTGGGGAGTATATGTTCCCTGATAACATCATTTTACACGATTCGTTCGCTACAGTGGCTTCTTTTGATTGCTACGGATTTTAATAAAAAAATCATTTTTGGTGTTCTTGTGGCTTACGTTGGAGCTCACTGCACAAAGGAAAAAAAGACAAGAACAGCTGACTTTGCCTCGACATTACACCTTCCTTACCAACATTCATCTATATTCATTTGTAAAAAAATCTTCATAGGGGCTTACTTTAACAAGTCCCATCTCTTGCCAGTGTGTGTCACCAGTTGATTGCAGCGCCAGCCTTGTTGCGCGTTGCGGCTCCCCTCTGAACTGACTGTTGTTGCGGAGACGCGCCTCAGTGCGCAAGAAAGGTGGCGCTTCAGTCAACTGCTTACAAACAGTATGATGTAAAGGAGGCGAAGTTGCTTTAGACCTTTTTTTTTTTTTTTGTTAAGTTAATATCTAGCAGCGTTTTTCCCCTACTAAAAACGAGTCACCTCCCGAGTCAGACCAACCGGCATTGCTGATTGTGTATGACAATATTGCAGCGTTGCAAGACCGACCCACAAATAGCAGCCAACACACAAAAAAAAATGATAACGTCATCACCTCGCAACGTCACTCCCTCACTCTCATACACAAGCTCCAGTTGAACCATCATCTCCCTTTTCTTTTCATCTGTTCACTATAACATTTCATCATTGTTAGACGCGGCGTCGCGGCCTTCATGGTACTGGCTACATTATTCACGCAGAGCGAATGTGCAGTAATCATGCGTTTTGTTTTCGTGACGCCTTGACGATGTGACGCCGTGACGGTGCACTTATGGCGCCGCTTGGTTAGCTCGATAGTGTCGTAGAGTGAGCTGCGCTTGGTCTTAGTGTAAAACGGAGTATACAGCGACGGTCTCTACCTTAAAAGTTATTCTTTTGACGAGTAAAACTGTCACTGAACATTATTGAAAAAAAAACTTTTTTTTTCTCCATTGCACTTTTGTTTAAACTATTCATTTAATCAAGATCGAATAGGGCGCTTCCTATACTTTCGCTTTAGTGGTACCCCTTTGCACGGTGGCTGTTTATTTGTACCTACGCCAGCGTCGTCACCAAGAGGCAGAGTGAGCTTTACCAAGCAGCGACTCAATGGGAGATAAAGTCTACCAAGAGAGGGCGACACCTCCTTGGCTGTCTCGGTGATGAATGGGTTGATGGATGACGTACCATCAGAGCGGTGCTCTGCTTGGAAGTTCCTTCTCTCCCTCCTTTACTTTCTCCTTCTCTCCACCGTATTTATATATATCTATATCAAAGAATTTCCTGCGAAACGGACCAGTCTCCTCGCAATCTCAGAAAACAAAATACAGCCGTAAATTCGGATCTAGATACCTAGAAGACAGAAGCGGCGTGGAGCCAGTACTAGTATGCAAAAATCTGGGGACTTGAGTTCCCAGTATAGCTGAAAGGGTGGATGGGTGGGTACCCGTTCTGCAAACTTTGTTCTCCAAGTCTCGAGAAGAAAAACAATGCCTCGTATATATACATGCGGATATCGGGGAGTGCCACCCGACTCCGTAGACAGATCAGTCTTATTTTGTCGCGTAGTTTTTGTTGGTTTTTTGCTATCATAGGGAAAAGAGAAAAGATTAAGAAAGGATGGAAAGGTTTGGTCTAGAAAAGAAACGGTGAACAAGCCTCTTTCGGATTTCAGGCAGAGCCATGCAAATACTAATTAGGTATCTTTCTTGCGTTAGACTAAGATATGTGTGGAATTGAATTGAACTGTCATTCCTATTGGTGCATAAATATTCGGAAGTCGCCATCTTGCGGATTTTGAGGATTGCGGATTTTACTGTCACAGTCAGGCGAGAGTTAGGTGCCTGCTCTGTCAATTTTCTAGGCGCTACTGTTAAAATGAAAGTATCATCGCATTGAAATTTCCTCGGCATGCTATTTGACGCAAATTGTCTATATTTTGTTTTCAAATTGTAACATTGTAGTCACATAAGCATAAAAAAGTGACAACCCAGTATGAGCTCATTAAGGTAAACGTGCTGCAGCGGCCCCTCAAATGTTTGTACAAGTGAAAAAACACTGAGTGTGCAGGCGGGCTGGTGATACTTAATCACGATGTTTCAAACCCGAGACTGCGATGAGGGAAACAATAGGAAACTGTGAGCTCGAAAGAGAAAGGCACAGGAGAAGACGTCTACTCCTATGCCTTTTCCTTCGACTTCAATGTCTCCTATTGTTTTCCTCACCACAGTCTCAGGTTTCACAAATCATGTTTGAAGAAGTGCCTGATTATATAGAAGGTCCCTAGGAATCCCATGGCACGTGCTATAGAACACAAAACATGGGACGGTTTCTGTTTTAGTAACGTAAAGCGACAATATTTTATTTTCACGTGCGCTGGGGTGAACACCGAGGTTATGACCAGCTTTACCCCAACTTGCTGCGTTGGGAAACTTTCGGGAGTGGAGTCCGCCCACGCAAATCTATTTATTTGATTTAGTCGTAAGCGTCACCTGTATCGTATACGGTGCCCTGAACGCCTCCCCAGTTGATGTGCTCAGCGTTCTACAAGGCACATGTAACTACATGTAACGGGCGTCCATGAAGCAAAGCACGTGGCTGATCACACAACTTTCGGCAAAGAAGGATATATGGTCGCGGCTACGGCGCCTGGAACGAGCCTTCGACTGTTGTGTTTACCGTACTATCCCACCAATGAATCAAACCTGATGCCGAAGAGGCAACAAACAACATCACGGGAGCCGGCGTGCCATGTTGTCTGATGTCGCGATCCGCGGGAAGTTGGTCTTAGAAGTTGCGGTAGAAAGTAGCAGAGAACTCCAACACCGCAGCTTTCGCGGCGTCCCTACTCAAGGCCCCTGAAGCTTTCCTAGACTGTGAACCCCAGCAGAGCAGACGACTAACGCATCTACCTCTGCTGCTCTGCCACACCCCTAGGATCGCTGCCGGCAGCAGCATTACACTTCTATGACACCATCAGGTGGAATTGGAGGGACCGCACTTGAGGACCCGGTAGACCTACCGGACGGGGACACGTGCCATAGTCGCGGCGTCTCAACTTCTTGGCTCCTGTAGTTTCCTGTCAACTGTCGGGCACGGAGGGGGAGCCACAGTGAAACAGGCGTCTGTCGCATTCACCAGCCGCCAGGATCGCGACAAACAGCAGTATCGCACATTTGTGACGTCAGCAGCCAGAAGTTTGAGGGGCCCAAAATGGAGACTCGAAAAACGCACCTCTAAAATTCGCGTTCCAAGCGCCATACTTCTAGAGACACTGGAAACTTACAAGGTGCAGGGCGTGCATTATTGTGCTCCCGTTTCTTACATCGTGATTGGTCCTTCGACCTTCTTATCATCTAATGTCGCAACCTCATTGGCTGCGGATCCATAATAATTAGGGTACTCGGAACTCACCACGCCCTGCTTCTCTTAAAGGAGCTGTGCAACGATATTCAATTGGAATGTTTTTCACTTTACACGAGCTTACTGGCACTAGTGGGACTCAAGGATACTCGCATGCAATGCCACTGGCCAAGAAACTCCTTTGTTGCGGTGTAATTTCAAGGACAAAAGCGATCATTTTCATTCAATCTCTCCCTTGCAAAATTCGATGACGTAACGCGGGGATCGCAGTACACCCGTATGACGATATTTGAATGCGGTTCATAGATTGGACCCGAGCATTGCGTGGGCACTCGATTTAGGCTCGTGATAATTGATAGCTCGAGAAGCATTCGAGTAGTGGCCCGTGTCCAATCGCTGCAACGACGACAATAGCCGAGCCATAACAATGTCTGGAACTCAGCGCGTGTCCTGTGTTTTGCCAACCCCAGCGCGTGGCTATGATCAACATTGGCGGCATATAATCGGCTCCAGATCACGTGGCCGCTTGTTCTGGCTGCGAGTTGAGGGCGTGAACGCTGCTCGTTGTTTTTTTAATTTTTTTCTGGGACTTCTAATGCGTCGGGTGAAAAACTAAGGCGTGTTTCATAGGTCATTAACGTCAGGGATCCGTTCTAAGCGGTATTTGCGCAAAGTAAAAAAATTGTTGCATAGCCCCTTTAAGGCCGGTTCTCACATGCAGCGAAGCGCTGATGTAGCGCTGCTCACGTGTCGTCAGCTACTTATCGTCTGCCATGAACAATAGTTTTGACGGCGCGATACAAAGCTGGTCAACACTCCCGTCAGCACGCGCTTAACGCGAGGTCAGCGCTATGCTTGCAGCTCTCCGCTGCATGTGTGAACAGGCCTTTAAGCTGTCGGTGACTATGCGGAGCGCAAGTTCGTCTGCTTCTTGCTTAGGGGGTTGCGGTCACGTCGGAACACCAACCTTTGATTGGTTCTGATTGAAGTATGGTGGGGCACACCTCAAAGCAAGCTGCCTCGAGGTCTACCCACTATCCTTCCAATTAGAGCCAATCAAAGCTCGACGTTCTGACGTCACTGCAACCCCTGTGCAAGAAGCAGACGAACTTGCGCTCCGCATTAGCGACGTGCGCGAGCAAAACCGTCGCTGTGGTCGCATATTAGCGATTGACCAAACGCTCACTGCGACGTCTTTATCTAGATAAGTTTTGTTTTCTTTTATCGACAAAAATTAGCGCAATGTCGATCAGGGCGTCAATCAGTCATGTTTGTTTAAGAATGCGGTGGCTCCGAGCTTCGATTGTTAATTTCGCACATACATTCGAACTTGTAGGTGGAAACTTATAATATGTAGTCAGAGATTAAAGCTCATGACGTCACGGCGAGGAAAATTCTGGTCGTGACATCACGAACGGAAACCAGAAGAGGGAGCCACCGAAACATCTCCGCGCTAATACTTCGTTTCTGCTTAAATAGGAAACTAAAACAATTCTGTAATTGCAAAAAAAAAAAAGAAGAAGAAGAAGAAAACACTGAAATCGTCTTAATTTGGCCTCCCGGATCACTACTATCGAGATTATTGTTCAATTTGGTGCACGAAGGCTGCAGAAAATAAATTTCAAAGTACCGCTGAAGCCTCTCCTTACCGGAGCGTGACGTCATATTAGGAGTTTTTGGAATCTCCGCTCTCGCTCATCTTCAGCGCCTCTCAATAGTGTGCACGCGCACCCTTGCTATTAAAAAAAAATGTTCGAAAAAATGGAAAGCCGTTTACAACTCCCTGTAACGCCGAATTGGAGCGCAGCTCTTGAGGAGGAGGAGGGAAGGGTACTGAGGGGAGGGTAAGCCCTCCTTTCTCCTCCTCCCCTCACGGGGTCATGGGGGTCATGTGACCTCGAGGGGGGGGGGGGTCACGTGACCACGTGACCCCTGGAAGTCACGTGACCTCGGGAAGGGGGTGGGTCACGTGACCTGGGGGGGGGGGGGGGTCACCGAAGGAGCCCGAGGTCCTCCCGGGGTCCTCCCGAAGAAACCCGAGGTCCTCCCGAGGTCCTCCCGAAGGAACCCGAGGTCCTCCCGAGGGAACCCGAGGTCCTGCCGAGGTCCTCCCGAAGGAACCGGAGGTCCTCCCGAAGGAGCCCGAGGTCCTCCCGAAGGAACCCGAGGTCCTTCGGGAGGACCTCGGGTCCCTTTGGGAAAATTTACCCATAACGCATCGCGCGGTTACGCCGACGGCGACGGCGACGGCGACGGCGAGGCCGCTCAAGCCGGAAATGGGCGCCTAAGAGCTGCGCTCTAAAAGACGTTAAGATTGGTGTCAGTCAATGTTGGTGTCATGTGCGAGGGAACATACCTGGCAAGCTTGCAATTGCACGCGCTCCCCACGCGAGCGACACGCACTTGGCGGCCGAAACATTTGGGAAAGACGTCGGTCGGTGGTTTTGCGTGTTTTCTCGCGTTTAGTTACATCTTTTGGGGAAAACGAACGTGATATTCCAATTCACGGGATAGAAATACTCTAGAATCCACCTTTAAGTCATGTTTTTCTAAAACCTCTTCAGCCTTCCTTTTAAAGTCCTGTCGCAGCCAATGCTACGAGCTAAGGGGACCTATCAAGCAGAGTCAAAAGCGAAAGTCACTAGGCCTTTTCCATTGATAATTGGTTCAGCGATGATAGAACACATATACGGAAACATGACGGACACCATGATGGCCCGCTTTTGACCTTATCTGATTGCTCCCATCGACTCGCAGCGTTGACTGCGTCTGAATTTAAGGTGAAACGAAGTATGCGGAGAGCAAGTCGTCTGCTTCTTGTTTAGGAGTCAGGAGGAAGCCGAGATTTGATTAGCCTTGATTGGAAGGATAGCGGGTAGACTTCAGTGCTAGATGCCTCGAGGTCTAACCACCATTTTTTTTTTTTCACTCAGCCAATGGGAGATTGGTGTCCTGACATCATCGCAACCCAGGCACGTATCATGGGGGGGGGGGGGGGGGGGGGGAGGTCATGGGGCCCGGGCCCCCCCCCCCCCCCGAAACCTTCCATTTTGCTGGGACCTCCTCTCCCCCCTCCCCTCATACAGCATTTTGTCATGGGCGGACCCCCCCCCCCCCCCCCCCCCCCGAAACAAAATCCTGGCTACGTGCCTGTCGCAACCCCTGACCAAGAAGCAGACGAACTTGCGCTCCGCGTAGTTTCCGGGGCAATGCCCCCGCGTGGTTTTGCTAAAGGCACTTCCAGCATTTCCAGCGGAACGCGAAATTAAGCCGTGCATCGGAAAGGGGTGAATGCTAAACAGCAAAACATTTACTTCCCGAAATTGGAGACCGTTGACGCATAAAACAAAAAAACGCTGTCGCTAGATGTAAGGATTTTCTCTTTCTGTAGATTTAGGGTCCTCGGTGTTAAATCGAGCGGACTGTCACCATTCCGAATAAAGAAAACGATGTCCCGTTTAGAGAAAGGCGATTAAAAGAGCGCGCAACGGCAGGCACGCACGCACGCTGCATTAAGCCACTCCCTAACGACTCGCAGCAAATGGATTCGGAAAGAGAGAGAGAAAAAAAAAAGAAATATTTGGCGGGAAGAGAGGCGGCTCCGACGAAGAAAAACAAACGAGAAAAAACAGAGGTTCCGGTTAATTGTTTTGTTTCCCAGCGTAACGCAATCGCTAATTGAGTTTTTGAAAGGGACTCGCCAAAGATGCACGCAGCTCGGTCCGGAGTTGCAATTGCGCTAACAATCCGAAAAAAAAAAAAATATATGAAAAGTGTTTAAAAGATGTAGCGGAACGCAAAAGAGATCTTAATGAATGTTGAAGAAGAAAATGGGATAGCGTTATTTTGTTTCTTATTCGTTGTCCATCAGCCACTTTGGAAGCACTTGTCGGCAAATCGAATTAGTTATCTTTTGTTAAACCTCGCAACCCCTTGCCCCGTCTTCTCCTTCCTTCTGTCCTCCGACGAAGATTTATTTGTTGTGGCATCCCGCGATTCGTGTTAGTTTTTGTGCCTGTGTGCGCACGTCGTCGTGTGTGCGCGTTTGTATAGTTTGAATTGGGGCACGTGCGCACACTTCTGCGATGTCCTGTGGCCTAGTATGAATCTTCATCAATACACCTTATTTAATTATTTATTTCTAGGCAGGTGTCTTTGTTGTCCAAAGGGCATTACTCTGGGAGTTAGACGAAATCAATGCGCATTACACAAAAATATAAAACATATTTTATAGGAACGTTATATTAATTAAAACAAGTATTAAATATCTTTATCATCATTTTACGTGTGATTTACGGAGTGTCTCAGTGGAAACAAGCTGCACAATATACGGTGTTGGGTAAACGTCGCTCCATCAATTAACGTTATGTTCTGTAATGTGACACTAGGCCAAGTAGGAATAAAATGAGCGGGTGCACAGTCCCCGAGAAAATAAGCTCAAGCTGATAGTCACACAACACAGCTTGAGGTATGCATGTATTATAACACCTGGTAGGAGAAATGCAAGGAACTCTTAGGGGGCACATTAGTGCCTCGTGTCACACCCAGGTGGCGGGAGCCACCGCCCGTATACATAAATACATATTTATTTAGTTTTATAGTTTCAACAGGGAGATGTGGCAAAAGTACTAGCTTCACGTAATTTCGGACACACTTTACAGCAGGTGATGTAAGGGCAGCGATCTATTCAACAGGTTGACCTGTTGAATAGATTGGAGGCCGAGGCTCTTGAGGAGCGCGACTGGCAGGCACATCCTCAAGAGCCTCGGCCTCCGGTATGAGACACAGAGAGGCGAGAAAGTGGACGTTCCCCTACACATCAGGGAGATGCTGCAGATTTCCCCCATCCCAAAGCACATGCATCCTCTACACGACGCCAAGAGAAGGGAGGCGAGGGCCAAAGCCTTGGGAAGAACGCTAAAAGAAGAGGAGGGAGTCGCGTATGTTGACGCGGCCGAGTACAAGGGAAGTGGAGCCATGGCAGCGGTGGTAGTGAACGGTGACGGACACCTCGTCGCGAGCTGCAGCGTGAAGACCGACGACCCGGAGACGGCGGAAGAGGTGGCGGTGGCGCTCGCGCTAAGCATGCCCGGCGTCAGGACAATCGTGTGCGACTCGCAGAGCGCGGTTCGCAACTTCGCCAAAGGGAGAGTGTCGCCGAAGACTCTGCGTGTCCTCAGGGGTGCGACGTGCTTCGGAGGGAGAGAAAGAGTGAGACTCGTGTGGACACCAGCACACGCGTCGCTTCCTGGCAACGAGGAGGCTCACGACGCGGCCCGAGGACTTACCGTCCGGGCCGGCACAACGTCTGGGGTCCCCGTCGCGTCGTCCGGGAGAGACAGGCTGGTGACATTTAGAGGTATTCTCGACCACTACACGGACGGGAGGAGGAGGTTTCCCCCCGCGCACCACTCGCTGAACAAGAGACAGTCCACGGTGTGGAGACGTCTGCAAACGAACACCTATCCGTGTCCCGCTTTACTAAATCGGTGGTACCCGGACAGATACACGGGCGCGTGCAAACTATGTGGGCAGAGGGCGAACTTGAAACACATGGTGTGGGAGTGTAATAACATAGACAGGGGCGCTTGCGCGAATAAATTACTGACGCAGCTCAGAGATGAAGAGAGCTGGGAGACCACTCTGCTCAGCTCGGAGCTTCGGGTCCAAGAAGACTTAGTCCGACTGGCCGAAGACGCCGCCGGGGTCCAGGGGATCCTGGCCGTCGTCTGAGGGGGGGGGGGCTGGGAGGGGACCCTTAGTGGGCTCCTCACCACTTCCTAATTCCTTTTTCGGGCACCAATAAAGTTGTACTGTCTGTCTGTCTGTCTGACCGAATTCATCCATTCATCCCATCACGACGGCGTATTTGTTTCGTTTGTCCTCGTCTGTTCGCGAAAAATACGAACGAAACTTACATGCTCGTGCGGCAATAAAACAATAATTCTATATAAACTTGCCTGTAAAGAGGTTTCACTGTTTCACCATCAGAAGTTAGAGGATGTATGGAAGAAACCGCTGATCCCAGGCTCCTCTTGACAGCAAGCAAACGTTTGTCAACGACCGAAGGTTGGCGGTACGCTGAAACTTCACCAGCCCGCGCACTGGGGGAGCGGTCGACTTCAAATAATAGTTTGTTACGCCTCCTCTGTGGGAATGCACACCATACAAAACCACTACTAAAATGTAATTAAATTACGTTAAACATTACAACGGCGTTAAGTAATTAATTACAATGGACCTCTTGGCGAATATGTGCTGCCACCTAGACACGCGAATCGGTTCGAGACTAGGTGACTGGAAAACAACGCGCGCCCAAGGCCTCTCCCACCCGTACCACACCCAAAACGTCAGCTACATCCTGTTCACCCATTGAGGCGATGTGACCTAGATAGGGCTCCCCCAAGCTCACCTTTGTCCCCATCGTGCGTAATCTTCCGCCCCGAGGTCGACACAACAAAACCGCTCAAAGGCGAGAAATGCAAGATGGCGGATTGTTTGGAACTAGATACTCTCGAACCCAGGCGCATGAAATACTCCGCGCATGCGCACCGCGTATTTCTACAAAAGGTCCATTACAAAGCCTCTTCGATTCTATGGCACCTTGACACAGTCAACGATGTCCTCTTGTTTTGTTGTGCCAGTCTTAGCATCCTGAGTTCCTGGCTAGTTAATAACTTGTGCTCAAGAGCAATAACAAAACTCCCGCCAGGAGCCCCCTTATAACAGAATTTTCTTAAACATACATCAAAATGAACAAAAGGTTTTTAAGGGAATATTTGAAACACCTTTTTACGAAAAAGGAAATTGTGCAGTATTTACGCTGTTAGATCCAATTTAGGTGGAGGTAGCGACCCGCTCTGAGCCCCACCCTCTACTACTGGATTGGCTTGGCTGCTGGGCCGAACACGCTAACAAGCCTAGTGTCTCCTTTTCGCGACGTCTGGTTAGTCTAGTCTTCCGTCTGACACCGCCTGCTAGTAGTGCGAACAGACGCGCGGCAGCCTCAGGCATCGTCTGCGATTCCACCACCGTCTATCGTCGTCTGCAATGCTCGTGGAACGCGGACATGAAAGCTGTGCGCCGGCACCCGTTTTCGCCTTCGTCCGTTTGCCACTCTGCCCCCGTCTAAAAACTTCTGGAACGCTCGCAGACGCGAAAATGAAAGCAGCGTTCTAACGCCTGTCGATGTGCGGTTATAAGCGACAGAGAGGAGAAAACATGAATAAAATAAATGTGCAGTCCTTCCAGCTTTACTGCTCTTGTTATTTTTTTTTTCGCATGACATCCGCGAGCAAAGTGGATAAACGTCGTGGCGCTCACTTTTTTTTTCTATACTGCCAGCATTTACCTTGAACGCCAAAGCAGGGAGTCGTACAAGTGTAACCGTGCACAATACTAAAGTAACCGAAGAAAAATAACAGCACAGTGAGTTAGCTACGCGACAAACAGCTTGTATAGATAGCTTCCCGCCCTAAAAATATGCGCTTTCGCAAGCCAGGTGCACTGCTCAAAAAATTTATAGCTAAGCGCCTTCCGGAGCGAAATGACGGAAACATACCTGGACAAACCTGACGTGAGGCGAACACCCGATTTCTTACAGCCAAAGGGCTTGCAAGTTCTTACCTATGTAGGTTACTTCTCAGTACCGAAACCATGGTCGCAATCACGACAGCAGCACGATTCTCAGAGTAGCGGAGCCGCTTTTACGGGAATCGACACATTCATTCAGCACCAAAACGTTCAAACGAACAAATCAAGCCAGATGAAGCGAAATAGCTGACGTAACACAATAGTCTTACGCCAGTCCCGCTACGAAAACAAGCCCCCTCATAGCGCTTCTGAAGGCGTGTACCTGGGACATTTGTTTGCTGAAAACTACGTCGGGTGAAGATGTATTCCACAAAACACACCGGTGAACGCGAAACGACTGATGCACCTAAAAGCAGGCGAGCTCAACGACTACGGACTGTATAAAATGCTCGCCACACATTCGTACAGCAGGTACAGAGCTACCGGTGCGATAAGGCGTCCGAGCGATTTTTCTCTCTCATCATCATGGCCCCATCCTCGTACCTGCTGCACGAGGGTACCTTTAGCGCACTACTGCGCATCTCACGCGCTGAAGGTCTTTCTGAAAATTACGTATTTAGTGGTTTTAAATGACGCTCAGCTAGTTTTTAATTGGAACCATATGTTTATTTTCACTAATTTAAAAGTTAATTAAAACATTTAGGTAATTACTCAGCAGATTGTGACGGTCGTTCGCCCCTCGAATGTCCGCCGACCTCAAAAAAACATATAGTGAAGAAATCATTCACGTAGCAGTAACTTTCGCATTTTTTGTTCGAAACAAATGCTTTTAAAAAGGCATCTTTGCTTTATATATATATGTGTGTGTGTGTGTGTGTGTGTGTGTGTGTGTGTGTGTGTGTGTGTGTGTGTGTGTGTGTGTGTGTGTGTGTGTGTGTGTGTGTGTGTGTGTGTGTGTGTGTGTGTGTGTGTGTGTGTGTGTGTGTGTGTGTGTGTGTGTGTGTGTGTGTGTGTGCTACTTTTGTGCTACTCTCTCTCTCGTTCTCTACGTATATACATAAATATAGAAAGAGAGAGAAAGACAGACAGTGAGAGAGAGAGAGAGAGATAGGGAATCAGGAGGAAATCGGAAAAAGCAGACGACGTAATCTGACAAAAAATGAATAGTAGTGGCATTGTTTACGTTCATGTTTGGGAACATGGTAGCGAAAACCTGATTCCTGGTGTAAACAAAAACAAAGCCAAAATTAGGGATGAGATGGAAGCGAGAAAAGGGTACGTGAATCTCTGTAAAAATAAAGACGAAAGAAGCGAAGAAGATCTCCCCGAAAGACAAAGTCATTACCGCGTCTCCGATGCCGGGACTTTGGAGAACGCGACGCCAGGCGTCGCCCTGTTTGCTCCGCGTTCACTTTGTTCCCTTAACGCATGAAACGACTCGGAAAAACGTCGTCGGCCCGATGCGTTCGGAAACAAAAGATGATTAACCGTAGAAAGAACAAGAAAGGAAATAAGAAGAAAAAAAAAACTTACACGCTAAATACGGAGAAGAAAGTAAAATGCGACATCGCGAAGCTTCGGGTTGCTATTTGAAGAGCGACGAGCACGCACTTTCGTTTTAGATTCCGGCAAGCCCGACGAGATGCTACTAAGGAGTTAGTTTGCGTCGTCTGATTACGCTATCAATTTTTTGTTTAGTGTTCTTTTGATTTTTTTTTTTTTTAATCCTCGTTGTTGTTGGTTTCGCTGGAAGCTTCAAGCGCTGCGTTGTGTTTTAGCTGGAGATGGCCGTTCGCCGCGTTGTTTTGGCTGGAAGCAAAAAGCGAGAACGTGCATATGGAGGATGCGGAGTTTGCGCTGCGTTCCGCCGCGTAATTGCTCGTTAAGTGGCCTCGCAGTGTTCGGCTAAGACGACTCGAAGACGTTGTTAGCATTTGCGTCATCTTTTCGCTCGCGTATTTCTTTGTTTTCGTGTTATTCTTGCTGCGCATTTATCAAAGCGCATCTGTGTGTGTGTGTGTGTGTCTGTGTGTCTGTGTATGCGTGCGTGCGTGCGTGTGTGTGTGTGTGTGTGTGTGTGTGTGTGTGTGTGTGTGTGTGTGTGTGTGTGCGTGCGTGTGTGTGCGTGTATGTGTTTGTGTTTGAAAGAGGCAGTTTCCCAACTCGCCAACAGATGTCGCCGAAATTCGCCAACTCGTCGCTTCTTTCTACCCCGTCTTTCTATTTTAGCAAAAGTTATTTATATATCCAGCCCCCGTAAGAAAGGGTTTCTGCCGCGGCTGGATATCAAGCTGCTTTATTCGACGATACTTTTTTTTTAGGTTTTTTAGGTTAGGATTATGTTAAAGAGTACGTTTTATTTCTATGATTTCAAAATTAATCGTAGGTTCGAGCAAGTGGAGGTGTTATATATACAGGGTGTTTTTTTTTTTTTAAGCTTAACAGAATTTTTAAAAACAAACCATGAAAGCTAGGTTAATGCGGTCTGCGCAGGTGAGTTATAAGGCCAGGGGGACATAGTATAGGGGACTAATCGTAACGATCAGTCGGCTAATTAGTTAAAATTCATTAATTAACTTTTTAATTAATGAAAATAGACATATAGCTCCAATTAGAAACTTGCTCAGCGTCATCGAAACCACTAAATCAGTAATTTTCAGAAAGAATTTGAACGTGTGAGAAGCGTAGTAGTGCACGAAAATTACCGCTCGTGGAGCAGGTACAAGGCTGGGGCTAGATAAGCGACGGAAAAATTGCGCGGGCGCCTTATCGCAACCGCTAGCTTTGTACGTGCTCCACGAGTGCTAACTTTAGTGCACTACTACGCTTCTCACGCGCTCAAAGTCTTTTTGAAAATTACTGATTTAGTGGATTTCGATGACGCTGAGCAAGTTTCTAATTGGAACTATATGTCTATTTTCATTAATTAAAAAGTTCATTAACGATTTTTAACTAATTATCCGACTGATCGTTACGATTAGCCTCCTATAATATGTCCCCCTGGCCGTATAACTCACCTGCACAGACCGCATTATTCTAGCTTTCATGGTTTTTTTTTTTAAATTCTGTTAAGCTTAAAAAAAGAAACACCCTGTATATATATATATATATATATATATATATATATATATATATATATATATATATATATATATATATATAGTGTGTGTGTGTGTACACGAAGTGTTCCCAAAAATTTACTGGGTGCTTTTCAGCGCGAAAATAAACTTCTCATCGCAGAACGCTCATTTTACACTCAAATGTAGCGCTAGCGCTACAAACCAGATTCCAAAGTTTGAGCACTAACTATAATTTTATTCAAAAAGTATTACCTGATTTTCTGGAATGTACAACGGGAAAATGGTGGCCGACAGAGCTCTCGAATATATGCAGCTCTATGCCACTATAGTTACCGAAAACGGGCGAAAATGGACCCCATTTTTCCAATGACAGTTTCAGAAAATCACTTAGAACTTCTGAATAAGCTAACGGCTAGTACTGAAACTTTGGCATCTGGTTCGGATGACTAGCATTCCAGTTGGGCGGAGAATGAGCATTGGGCGATCCGTAGTTTATCTTTGCGGTAAAAAAAACAAAACAAAAAAAAACTGTGCCTCTTTTTTTTTTTTTTTGGGGGGGGGGGGGGGCTTATTTACACCCTGTATATCTTTTGTAATGCTCACGGGACAGCATACGAAAACATACACTCAAGGACACTCCGGAGTAGTTTGAGCGCCCACGTGTTATGCCCTCTGACAGCTGTAGTATGCGTGCTCAAACCAACTGCGGCCACGTCGCGGAAGTGACGTCGCCCATAACTGCGTAACTTCGTAATCGGGTATGCAATAACTTCTGAATAGGGTTCCGCGTTTTCAGCGCATACCGGTAAACCCCGACAATTAACCCCGGAGTCGGTTTTATCCAAATCAGGGAACGCCGAAAAATTCCGAATTGGAGCTGTCCTTCATCAGAAGATTGTAAGCTTGAGAATAAGAAACGTTTTGTCTACAACTTTCTTTTGTCATAACCCGGAATGCAGCCGCTTAGGAAACGTCCGCGAGGTTCCTTTCTTACTAGGAACCACGCACCTTATCGCGTTTTTATTATTTTTTTTTTATCGTTACGGAGACGTTTTTAAGGTATTCGGGTTGGGCGTAGGTTCCTTGGAGGTTGGGGAATTCACGTGTCCTATTCTCTTCAACACAGTTGTCGTTAAACCCCGAATTGTCGTTCGACACTCAAAACATAAAATTTAATGAGGACACCGAACCAGTGAGAAAAAAAAATAAACACCCCCCAAAACAGCTTCGAATTCGTAAAGAAAATAAACTCCGAAAACACGGGACCTTACTTATGAAGGACGGCGAAAAGTCATGCCTGACAATAACTGCACGACTTCGCAACCTAGAACCGCACACTCACACTGCTTATATACCGTACAAAAGACAGTAGGGAATTTTAGGGACTTTTAGGCACATCCGATACGGTACGCACTGGGCATGCGCGAGTCGTACCGGAGGGCTCATCGTACCGTATCGGATGTGCAAACACGGTTCCCTAAAACTCCCTAGTGTTGCTGTAAACATGATTGACGGAATTTGCTGCGGAAACGCCTCGAGTCCTTTCCACGCATAATGAACCGAATGTAAGGGCGCAAACGAGCTGGTGAACGTTAAGCGTGACAAAACAAAAACCCCAGACTCCGGGTAAAAACGACACATACACTAGAAGGTGCCGAGACCTTCCAGTATACATGCGTCGTTTTTACCCGCAGTCTCGGGGTTCGTGTCGAGATATCTATACCCGTTTTCACCCCATGAACCGTAGGGAAAAAAAGTCCGGCTCCAAGCGCAGACGGACTTCGTACTGGAGATTTCATCGTACGGTATCGATAAGCAAAAACCGTTCCCCAAAGCTCTCTGATGTCTGCAGACTTTCTTTTCTACAATGTACGAGCAGTCTGACCGTTGCTTAACGACAAACTACAATTCATCCTGCCGGAAACGTTCATACTTTTTTTTTTGTTTCTTCTTTTTACCATCCTGAAGTTTTACTTCTAAATTAGCGCAAGCCGGTAGACGCGCATAGCGTGTGTACGTGTGTTCGACAGGTTTCAAATCCCTTTATTCCAACCCACTTGCCACGAGCTTACCGTTGGGACGCACGCTATAGGGAATTCGGCGGGAATGGAGCATCCTCTTTGCACCGAGCGAGTTTTTAAGGAGTTGGACGCGGAGCGTGCCGGTAACGACGTTCAAATTGGGAAGCGCTTCGGCTTGG
The DNA here is from genome assembly GCA_013358835.2 of Ixodes persulcatus. Taxonomy (NCBI): domain Eukaryota; kingdom Metazoa; phylum Arthropoda; class Arachnida; order Ixodida; family Ixodidae; genus Ixodes; species Ixodes persulcatus. The sequence continues at coordinate 1,102,689 of JABSTQ010009236.1, forward strand.
ATCCGTTCCAGACTTGGAAGCGGTTATTCACGTGCGACGTACTAGTAGAGAGTCGATTTAATGGAGGGACCTATAGCTGCTCAACTTCTGCAAGTGACGTGTCCATTGCGAGAAACAAATCACCTTATGCCCGCAACTTAACTTTTTTCTGCGACTGCGAACTTTGAACGTGAATACGTTGTGACCGGTAATGAAGGCTTTCTTTCTGAAATTCTCCTCTTTTTCTGCAATCGAAGGTTGCATGAGAAGAGTCGATGTGGCTACGGTTGCTTTCAAAGTCTACGCTTTTATTTTACTTTTACTTTAACTAGTTTTGTTTTCCGATTAAAACAATTTGATATATGGCATTATTGAATTGATGACTTTTAGTTATCTTGGTAATTATTTCTCCGTCGAGACTTTTTGGGGTCATTCCTTTCCAATTTGGAAAGTTGTAAAGAGGGGAACTTACGGCTTACGTTTTTTATCTCGACGCATTTTAGGCTACATTGCACACGTTTACAGCGATTCAGCGTGTGATGACGTGCAAAGGTACGACCGATATGTAACTCAAAGCAAGGATAATGTAACATTATGCCTTAGTGAAAAGGGTGGAGAAGGGGGGGACTCCGCACTGTGGTTGTACGGTCGTTGTGCCTCATTCAACACCAAGGGCCTAGTTTGACGTAACATATATATATATATTGCCGAATAAGTTAACACTTTCGTGCCGATTTTTTGTATGTGTTTGTTTTTGACATTTGTGGTTCACGTCGCTTCCCGGAATGTCGCCATCACAACGCTATCGATGATTGTGTAGTTATTTTTTTTCCTTCGTTTCTGCGTCTACAGAGTAGTAGTATATAGGAGTCGGATTTCTTGATTGGTATTAATCATCTTGGCACGTAATCCTGCATACACCGTCACGCCAGTTACCTCAGACCACTGCAAGCATAAGCAACGCCACTGTGTCACGTGTTTTAATTCGCATTCTTTTTCCCTCCCCTTCCCTCTTCTTTTTTGTCTCACGCAGAATCTGCGACGCCTGTGGGCTAAGACAGAGGGACACCGGATCCAACTGCGCCGATCTGTCAACACCTCTCTGCTCCCGGAAGTCCCCTCTCAACCTTGCGACGTAGTGGACACCCGTCAATGACGTCACACCTTGTAACCCTCCCCTCCAACCGCCGAGATCCACCACCCTCTCCCCTCCGTTCACTCATAAAAAAACAAACAAGCAGGAGAGAGAGCGGTCGGCACGTCACAATTTGTCACGCCCTGCACGAATATTGGTCGGGTTCGCGACTCCAGAGTTACTCTTTGTATATATAAGAGGGCAGTGTGTGTATTCACCCTTCCCCAGTCCAGTCATGAACTTCTTTTTCCCTTCCTTCCATCTTCCTCTCAAGTGAACCGGTTCTCCTCTGTGTGTTATATAATATAACCTGGTTGCCTGTGTAACTTGGTATGGCTTTCTGGTGTGCGACGTTTTGTTCGCGGTGTTTCTTGATGTATAATTTATGTCTGCTTCCGATTATTGAGAGTGAGTGATTGAGCTTTTCCTAGATTGCGTATGTTTTTGACAAAGGTTGAAAGTGATTTTTTTTTTTGTATTTTAGACTGAATGACGAGTGTGCACGCCTTGATGGAAGACCGATTTGGTATATTTAATATAGGACAGTGCAAGCGTAAGCTCCATAACGCTGCGATTTTTGGTCCTATCCCAAGTCACAACCTACGTTCGGTGGTTTTTCTTTTTCTTTTTGTACCATAATGAGCTTTTTAGATAGGTAAAAAAGCAACACACAGTCTTCACAAGCCTAATAACTGCAGCTCATCAGACCTTTTTATGACACCTCAGCACCCGGGTCTAGCGACTGAAGAACATGTTTTTGAACAGAAGTATGCTGCTAAAATTTGGCCCGTTGACCAAAACGTTCGTTTGTCAAGTCGACTGTATTTTGCCGGTGTTTGTCTGGCGGGAAAATGTCGTAAGGAGCGTTAATTGAATACATAAATGTTTTAATTTCAATCTAAAAGACGTGTAAAATGAACGCTTAACTCACGCTCCGTATGTGTCACATTTTGAACTACAGCAGGTTCAACATTTACAACATTTACTCTCGATACAGTTAAAACTACGGGAAGATTTTCCAACCTCGGCTATTCATTCTAAAAAAAAAAAAAAAACAGGTCCGGTTTTACTCTATTCACACTAGAGACTACCTCTTTATTTTTAAACCTCAATGTTGGACTTTTTATTTTGTGTATCTGTCTTGCACAAATGCGTTCGTTTCTCACAATGGTCAGGGAACGGACACTGTAACCGTACCGGCGCCAAGAACACTATGGTCGCTTCTATATTTATTACAATATCGGATGCAGATTCGTGTTTTCATTCTCAAGTATACGCAAGCCTGACTACAAAATACGTGTGTCCTTGCCTACCACATTAGAACTATCAAAGCATTCTCAAACTGAAGTTACCACAAAAAGACACAATACTGCAACCATAGGCTTCACGGAGACGGTAAATCAAGTCCGCTTATGCGTTTATCCATAGACAATGTCACGCTATATCTTTTTTCTTTTTTATGTAGCTACTTTTGCAGCATTTTCAATTGGCGTTTTTTTCAGTAATTGGTCATTTATACTGATTTCAACCTATGCATATACTTGCAGCGATACTTTTCTCTCGGCTGTTATCACATGCAGTTGAAGACCTTTCTTTTTCAATCCGCATGCAGGCAGTTGTTTTCTGGTGAAGATAAAATATCGTTGAGTTACACCCGGATCTTCAAGACAGGAACGAAATATGACACACCTTTTTTTTTTTTTGCTTATCTGTGCAGTGCATTTGCACATCACGTTATTACGAAAAAAAAATCCCGGTGAATCTCACAGAAAGCCTTGTATCACAAAGCGCGAAAGCCGCAAACGCGGCCTGACGCCTCGGAGAATTGAAAAGACGTTGAAATGTGGCGCCATCTTGTATCGACAGGCGAGACTACTCTGCGCCACCCCTACACTGCCACGACTCGAAGCCGCGACCGGGCAGGAACTTTCAGTTGGTTACCAAACTAGCATTTTTCAACGATCATATGGTCGTGGTAAAGCCTGTGATTTTAGGCTGACTAGTTAAAAAAATCAAAGGTTGTCACATTTTTCTTTTTTTTTTTTTTCTGGCCTCAGGTCACGTTTTTAATAACGCTCGCGAGGTTTTTCGATAGCAATGTTTAGATAAAACGAGCTGTCAGGAAAAATCTTGAAAAGTATGCCTGCTATTTAAAGCAACATCCCGAGTGATAATGATAATGTGTGAGATCTGAATGGCTTGGCTTGCTTAAGACTGACTACTCTATTTCATTCACGTCATTATCTCCTGGCGTTGTCGAAACTTGTTTTATCGGCCATCTCGGACACCGAGATTGGTATGCCTGCGTCTGTAAGCGTGTGTGTGGAAAAGTATTTCCATGCAAGTTCACAGTAAAAGTAGGTACCCCAAAAACTAAATGTTATAAACCGAGATGATAGAGACTGAGGAACACGCCCGGAGTTCCCGCTGTATTTATTACACCGTTCCTTCGACAAGAGGGTCGACGCGTGCCTGTGACAAAACGAAGGTCTGAGCGATGTTGCCGATTTTCAGTCGTTCGATAAACAGCATGACAGAGACAAAACAAAAGCTCCCTCCGCTAACTAAAGACTGCAGATACTTCTGAACCGGCAGGCCACAGCGCTTCTAAACAACGAGATAAGTTTGCCATGAGCATTGATCTATGTAACGCGCGCTTTTTTGCGTTGTTTGTAAAACAAAATGAGCCAATGGCAAGCTGAGAAATTTGTGAAGATCGTAGACACAGGAAAAACAAAAAACATTTTTGCATTTTTGTTTTCGACCCTGCCTCTTGATTAATCGATCGTTCCGACGCCGCCTCTCCCTGTTGACTATAATTAATACTTGTATTAATATTATTATTATTTATAGCTATTTCATTGACCATTTGGATCGGTCCTATCGCACCCTCTTTGACGCGATCCCATGTGTGCGTGAGTTTGTGCGAGCGCGCGTGTGTGTGTGTGTGTGTGTGTGTGTGTGGTGTGTGTGTGTGCCATGTTAGGAAAAGAAAAAAAAAGAGCATTGTTGTTTCACCCTTTCCCTACCGCGTTCTTCGAGTTATCACACTCTCGGCATAAAGCTAGAGCTATAGTCATTGAGAACTTCAGAAGCGCAGAGCGCGGCACTGTTATGTTCTCACGTTCTCCATCGTGATTGGTTCGTTGGCGTTCTTGTCGTCTAATGCTGCAACCTGATTGGCTGCTGGGCGATAATAACTAGGATGCTCGAGACTGACCATGCCTTGCGCTCCTTAAGTTTCCAGTGACTATATTAAATAAAGGCTATAAAAAGAGAGAGAGAGAAAAAAAACGGACACACGTATGACCCGATGTATAACCCACCTGAACTTTTAGAGCATTGTTGATGGCATGTTACGGAATTCTGGAATCGTTGAGCGGTTGATTGATGGAGAGAAAAAAAACAACAACAAATGAAACGCACGTGAGAGTATTGATGATTTTATTTCGTTTCTTTTTTCAAGTTCAAATATAACATGATTTTAAAATACTACACCTCCGTTGTCTGTGTCCGTTTTATTTGCACGTGACTGATGCTCGGATAGTTTCTCACGGTTTTAACGTATAGACGATTAAAACGTTACATGACATAGGCAATGATCAAGTGACGTCTCTTTAACATGAGCATCTCCGTTCCTACAGAAAAGCGTCTATAACGTGAGTTGTCCACAATAACAAAACAAAAAGGAATGCATTAACCCAGTTGATCCCCGAACATGTTGTCTATATAGTGGGGTATTCGAATTAACGGAGTTCGTATAAACGGGGTTCGTATTAAAGGGGTTCGTTTTAAAGGGGTTCGTATGAACGAGACATGACTATATATAGTGATGACGTGGCTTGTGCAGTCATACCTAGAGTCATTAACTAAACTACGATTAGAGTATCGGCACTCCATTTACCGAGTTTCTTGCAGGCGCAGCCATTTTAGTGCTCAGTGCTTCGCGTGTGCAGTGGGTGGCCGTTACCATTCAAAAATGCGACTGGTTCATCTTTAGATTCGGTGTCAACAAGCTAACGCGAAAACGTTATTGTCGGTCGCAGACGGTCTTAACATTTCTAAAGAAAAGAAAACCACTTCTCGCAGTTTAAGATATCTGCAAAAAACTGGCAACAATGATTTTAGGCACGAGGACGGCTGAAGTGGCGTTACTATGAAGGATATATATTATTTGATGGTTCTAGTCGCACCGACATCAAATTATGTTTGGAAGCTACGTGAGCACGTCGATGTGTGAAAATTATTATGTTAAAAGTTGTTCTCTGAGTCACAAGACATGAGCAACCAAAATGAAAAGGATGCGCCAAGTGTAGCAAATAGAAATAGATGGCCCAAGAAAACACTTGTGCCGCTGGCAGGGACATATAGTGTGCGATACTCTTAGCACGAACAAACGATTCCAAGATTATTTTCTTTTGCTCGCAGATTTGAAAGGCTATGAAAACTACCAAAGTGGTAGAAAATGCTTATTTCTTGAACTAATCTAAGTGATAAAGTTCGGTGTCCGTCTTCGAAGTAGAATGCGAAAAAGAGCCGATGTTGTCTGCGCGCTGCGTACAGTATTGGTCAAAAGAAATACGAACAGCAGAGTTTGCGCCATTCTTGGTCTGCAGAGCCTTCTAGAGAAGCTTAGTGGTAGCTATCCGGCGAGATTATCATCAATGTTTTAGGTCAGAGGCATTATCTTCACTCTTCGCTACACGTGGCGCGACACTAAACGTTTCGAAAGGTAAGTGCACCCTTGAATTGCTTCTCTTCATAATCAAAATGGCCGAGCGATCACGTGGAAACGAGAACACGCAAAAGTGAGTATGGACATCATGCAGTACAGAGTGACCTTACGGCAGGTTTTTTTTTTTTTGTTTTCACCAACGAACGTCGTCCTTTTATTGCAACTTAATGACTGCATTGTTTGCGCAGGAGACATAGTGCCAGTGAAAAAAGTTGGAGAACGACGCCCCTTCCAAAGACAGTAGGAATCGCTTCAATCGAAGGACTACGCGCAATTTTGTGAATAAAATACGCAACTTGTGCGGCTGCGCAATTATTCGGTGCGCCGTGCACGCCCAACACCATGTAGAATAATGAAGGCCTCCGAGAGCCCCAATCTTACTCCGTGGAACGTTATCAGACGCAGAAGCAGACGACTTACTTTCCGCAAACTGCAGTATGCGGAGAGCAAGTCGTCTGCTTCTTGTGCAGGGGTTGCGGTGACGTCAGAACGACGCCGAGTTTTGATTGGCTCTGATTAGAAGGATAGCGGGCATACCTCAATGCTAGATGCCTTGAGGTCTACCCACTATTTTTTCCAATCAGCCGATAAGGGCTTGGCGTTCTTACATCATCGCAACCCCTGTGCATGAAGCAGACGAACTTGCGCTCCGCATAGGACGGTGCCAACTCAGCAATTGGACCCGAACCCGATGCCGAGTGTTATTCGACACGTTGATTGGCCACGACGGTCCAGCCGAGCACTGACGCAGCACTCGTATCCAATCGGCGTCTTCGCTCGATATCACTCCAATGATGACGTCGAAAATCTAGTGTATGCAGGCTTTGATTTTTCTAGGGGGTGTTGGCTCGACGCGGAGCCACAAATATCTATGAAAGAGAGGTATCATTCTCGCAGCCGGTCACTCGGGAGCCACGGCGTAGAGGCAGCACTATTTGCGTCTAATCGAAAAACAAAGTATTTATCGCGATGAATAAAAAAGTATAAAACCGGTCGTTCGCAGTAAACGCTACTCTCATCTGCCGCTATGAGGCACCCTAGGTATCGCTCGGTCGTCGCTCTGTTTTTGGTATTTCTTTTGACTATGACTGTACACTGGAATGAAAGAGGTTAAGAATGCTTTACCGGTTAAACAAAATTTAAGAAGCAAGGTGGTCCCAAAAAGGTCCCAAAACGTCAAACTGCATAACGTCGGTCCCACCTTTTTTTTTTTTTTTTTTTTTTTGGGGGGGGGGGGGGGGGGCGTAAAACGTACGCGGAGCGACGCTCTTAGCGCGAACATGACAAGGCGCTTTTTCGCGTTCTACTTTGTAAGAGTTACAGGCAGGAAGATGTAGCATACAAATCAAGTTGATTTATATTGCGATTTAAATCACGCCGGTTTTCCTATGACGATAAATCCAATCGTTTCCCGCGCAAATATTCTTCAAAATGCTTCTTATTTACTGTCCGTTTATCATTTGATGATTTTATATGAATTGGTTCTGTATATAAACAAAACATTATGTAAATAGAAACTTTTTGTTTCTATAGCTGTCTCAACCCGAACAATATGCGGTGCTCTCCTCAGCAAATCAGAGCTTTGATCTTTCTTTCTACTTTACACTTCGTTCGTCAGTTACCTCATCTCCTATTGCAAGCAAATCCGAAATCAAAAAAAAAGAAGAACGTGTTCCGATACTAAAATTAAGCTGCTGTTGATTTAGTACAGGGGTGGCCAGGCTGACCAGGCCTAAGAGCCGCAAATAAAACCGCGAAACTTCCAAGAGTCGCGGAGGTGGGGGGCGCAATCTTTTGTTTAAAATTTAGAGCACTAAACGAAATTTGGACTACTTTCAATCTGAGTGAAAAGCAGTCCAACTATACTTAAGGTAGCAGAAGCACAATAATACCAAACCGCAACCTGTCTTTCGATTTAAAACGCGTTCCATTTCTCTTTTTGGAGAAGTGCTCGTGTGACCAGGAGGGAGGCGAGGAAGAGGGGGGGGGGGGGGGGGGGGGGGGAGGGGAGGGAGCCGCGAGCCGCACTTTAACACGCGAAGAGCCGCATGCGGCTCGCGAGCCGCAGCTTGGCCACCCCTGATCTAGTATGACGTGGATCACTTCTATAAAAAGCAGTTAATTAAACGAGGTTAAGTTTTGTATTTATTTCTTAGGCGTTGTTCTCAGTGATCGGACGGCCTAATCAATCAATCTGCCATGATTAAAATAGATCTAATGAGAAAAGCCTATATTTGTCGCTACACTAATTTAATGTAGGATTTTTTTCTGATTAAGATGAAATAAATCTGACTTAAATAAGCAAGAAATTATTTAAATCAAATAAATACGATTTAAATAAACTAAATTTTGCCTTAAATTTAGGAAATTTAATTTATTTCGGTTAGAGAATCTGTTTTTTTTTTTTTTTTCCCTTGATAGGCAGGCACCAAATTTAGACGCTTAGGATAGTGCACTGAATGATAACTTTTTACCACAATAGTAGTTTGAGGATAACCTATAGACTCTCCGAAACAAAAATGAGTAATAAGTCCGCCGATCACTTGTTCGTGCTTAACGTGTCGCCCCGTGAATATTCCACCAAACACAGGGTATTAAAAGTGGCATATAAATCTTTGGTAGATCCCCAGAGAGACGGATTTGTGGGTAAAAATGTTGGAAAATGAAAACACTTTCAACAAAACAATTTGGCAATGTGTTTGAGTCAAAAGTAAACCAACTTTAGGTATGTGCGATGCTTGATTACTACTTTACGAGTTGGCGATGGTGAGTTGGCGACGGCCTGCAGTGTGTGGGAATGTAAAAGTCAGTTGTTGTAAAATTACCCGAGGTACGTAACTTGAAGCAATTTAAAATTACATATAGATGACTATTTCAAAGTGATTTTTCTCGGTCCGGGACTTGATTTTTTTATATATACACGAGGAAGAGGAAACAAGGAAGAAACGACGCTCTTAGCATTTGGAATCGTGTGCGTCTTAATAAAATAAGATCAAATTAATCTCAGCTGCGTCTACATGTATATTAACTCAACACATGGGGTTGAAAATTAGTAAACTACCACTTGAAGCCAGTTTTTTTTTTTTTTATTATGGTTCTCGGGGTTAAAATAAATATATAAATTAAAATGAATTAGGGTTGCTCTGAGATAAAAGTACCCTGTCCTTAGTTACGCGAAAATTACCGAGTGGTTGCTAGCTTGTAGTTGCATACTCTACAACCTTGAGAGCGAGTCAATCGCGCTGTCAGATGATATGCACTTCACACCTATGAAACACTGTCAGGTGCCTTGCCCCATGCTCTTAAAGGAGCGGTGCAACGATATTCAATTGGAATGTGCTTCACTTTAGACGAACTTACTGGCACTATAGTGGGACTCCATATATTCGCACGCAGCGCCACTGGCCAAGACACTGCTTTATTGCGGTGTTATCTCAAGGACAAAACGAGCGTTTTCATTCAATCTCTCCCTCGCTAAACTTGATACTTGATGACGTAACTTGGGGATCGCAGTACCCCCCCAGTGACGATACTTGAATGCGGCTTGTAGATTGGACCCGAGCATTGCGTGTGTACTCGATTTGGGTACGTGATAATCGATAGCTCGAGAAGAATTCGGGTAGTGGCCCGTGTTCAATCGCTGCAAAGACGACAATAGCCGAATCATAAGAAGGTCTGGAACTCAGCGCGTGTCCAGTGCTTTGCCAACCCCAGCGCGTGGCTATGATCAACATTGGCGGCATATATTCGGCTCCAGATCACGTGGCCGCTTGTTCTGGCTGTGAGTTGAGGGGTTGAGCGCTGCTCGTTTTTCTTTAATTTGTTGTGCGACTTCTATTGCCTTTGGTTAGAAACGAACGCGTGTTTCACAGGTAATTAACGTCAGGGATTCATACTAAGCGGTGTTTGCGCAAATTACAAAAATCGTTGCATCGCCCCTTTAATGGCTCGCTAGGGGCGTAGTTTTTGCGCCGTTCACCAGTTTATGCCGATACAGTGCCGCCTGTCGTGAACACGCTGTGCCAGTTCCACTACATCCTTTAATCACTTATACACTTTTAATAAACAATCGCCTGCCGAGAGCTTGTCATGTCCACACACATCACTTCTATTTGGAGTCCGCTGAACTAATTAAGAGTAGTGGAAAATGAGCCATGGACACAGAACATTTTATGAGACTTATGCGCGTGAGCTCAGGAACACCGAGAGAAATGAGCCGTGTTCCTACCACTTTATTTTGGGGATTTGGATGATCTCTGGACTGTGGTCACATTTCTCTCGTGGTACGCCCATTAGTTCCAGGAAGGCCTGGCATTCAGTGTAATGGTATGCTGTATTCTAAAGCTGTCCTTGTTAGCTCTCAAAGCTACGATCTTATTAGGCAGCGATGTTGAATACTACAAAATTATTAAAAAAAGAATAAACAAGTATTGAAAAAGAATCAGCGGCTGCCCTCGTGACGCAGACGAAAACATCCAACCTCGCATAGTGATTTCACAGGTAAATGAATATTGTTGTTAGCTTTCTTTTCATCAGGACCTTTTTATACCAAAAGGCCTCCCATCAACATTTCTTAGACAAATGCTGCTCTTTGTAGCGTCTGTGATGCTGAGAACATGCGAGTGCAAGGAAGAGAAGACAAAAATAGCTAGCGTCAAATTGGTTTTTCCAAGAACTAAGTCCCCATGAAACCTGAGTTTAATTTCCATCCTGCCCGTTCCGACTTTGATCCGCATTGTACCGGCGATCGTTTATGTAATCACTTCTGCGTGATGCATGTTAAGGGACGCAGTATAATAGTAGTGCTGCACTCACCAAATCGCTCATCAGCGTGGACAGAAGGCGCCCTTTGAGGCAAGCTAACGTCCTATCATCTAAGCATTTATACAGATAATCTGACGTTTTGTTAAGAACTAGGTCGGCCCGTTGGACTTCATATGCCAAATGTATGTCCGGGATTTGAGCATGCGCGGTATGTTTATCGGAAGGAAGTGGCATTTTTGAGCCTCTTCTTACATTTTTGAAATGCTATTCTTAGCATCCAAATTTTTTAAAATATTTTCGGCTGCCGTTAAAACAACTTATCTCAAACATCACCAAACTTTAGCCGCGTGTCGAGCACTATGTAAGGGTTCGGCTTGTATTTGAGAGCATAACAAAAAAGTAAAGCAAAAAACTAACTTGTCTCCTTCAAAATGAATGCATTTGCACCAAATTTAGTACACGGGTTTCAAATTCATGCTTCTAAAGCTGATATAATAAAGCCACCATTAGCACAGCCTCAATACGGCGTCTAGAGCGTCTGCAAACTCTGACGAGTTGATTTTTATTGATGTTTGCAATCACCCACACGGTGGCAGCACTCGTCGAGTCTTCGGTGTTGTGAGGCTCTTGCTGATCTCCCCTTGCAACAACGCGCCGCACATAATAGTACAGCGGGTTTAAGCTCAGGGAACTACGAGGCCATACGTTAGGCGTGACGTGGTGGTAGACATTTTCCCCCAGCTACTCTTCTGTATAAGAAGCCGTGTATGCAGGAGCAGATTCTTGCTGGAAAACGCACGAACGTCCCTGGGTGACATCTTCAATCCAAGGCTTTACTACCGTGTCCAGCACATCAACATACGTAGTGATGTTGACTCTCAAGCATTGAATGGAGGGAAAGAGTGGCATGACATGTCCCTTATTGCGGACGATCCCCAAGACTATTATAAATTATAAAAACTTGATGCGCATAACAGTGGGGACTTTCAAGGGGCTAAACAAAAGCCTCCTGTCGTTTATTCCGGTTCGCCATTTGAACCTAGACGATGTTCTTGTCTGAAAAAAACAAAAACGTACGACGCATGTCGTGCTTGCTCCACAAGATGCTTGATTTTTTAAAGCAGGCGCTTCAACCGGATAGGACTGCTCCGCCGGGTTTGTTTTGTAATAAGTTGCCCCGTTCTCATCACGCGGGACTTGTACCGAATGTCTTCGTGGACCACACGCCTGATTGTACGATCGCCAACTTCAAGTTCCTTTGCAATAACCCTGATTGACTTGTCGGGATCATCATTGACGATGTTCTGCTTTGGACCGACAATGTCGGCCGTCCTAATGGTATTCGATCATTGGAAATGTTTCCTCATTTGGGCCACAGACGACGCGTCCCCTTCTGAGTCAAGCAGATCTTTTCTGACCTTGAAGACGAATGATATGGCCATATAAAAAGAAATAGACAAGCTCTTAATTGCCGTGACCGACGGCAAGTACGATGAGCACGGCATGCCTTCTCATTTCCTGATTGAGGCTTGAGGCGTCCATCCTGATTGGCATACTAGTCAGATGACATATACATGCTGTTGAATTGGTGACAAGGGCAAGGTATAGAGATGTAGCTATTTATGGGAATTTACGGCACACCAATTGTATGTTCTTAAACACAAGCCGCGCCCTAATAGACCTCTTCAAAAGTCGCCACCTCATAGCTTGAGTGCCATTTATCCGAGTCCGCCATTGTTCGGGCACATGCTCATGGTACCCATGAGCATGTATTGAAAACGAGGGATGCGTCAGCCTTCGGCGTGAACTCCCCTATCAAAAAATACACCAGACCGCATTCTGATGTTTTTTTGTTTTTTTTTTACGTTTACATTAGGGTGGAAATTCAGACGTGGGTTCTGGTATGCTGTTGTATCCTGGCGTGATATCCGGCTTGGTGTGATCACACTACAGTGTGCCCTAGTTGGATCCCAGCCTACTGATGCAGGCATTATATAATTTCGACACCAAAAAAATGCTTTTTATATGCGACAGCTAGCACATTCCGCAAGGACAACACTTTAATTTCGGGAAAGCTTAGTTGTTTATTCAGTCAGTCGTCCTGGTGCCCGGTCCTCTTGCACCATTGGCATAATTTCTGAATCACCCAAAGTCCTATGTTTGCAGGCTTGGCCACCTCCAGTTCCGTATGGCCCAAGCTTCAGCACAATGCCTGCAAAAGGATATTAAAACAATTCACTTATGAGGTGAACGGAAACAAAACAGGTTATAATCTCAACTAATTTATCTTGTCATGTCATCATTTCGGATCAAATATTTCTTCCCAATTTCTAAACAATTTCCGCGTCTGAAGAAACTCTCATATGGTTGCAAAAAAAAACCAAAACATATGCGCCCGTAATTCTAGAATGCGCCTGCCAGAGGCGAGTTACAGTAAAATAGACTGTTGTTTTACCAACTTTATGTGGCTGTTTAAGAGCCTCTAAAAGTTTAAGGCTATGGCCCCTGAACAAAAACATTTCAAGTACACAAAACCGCCACAAATTGCGTTGGCTGCAGCCATCAAATAATATTTCGTCCGAATTAAAAAAAAAGGTATTAAACAATACATCGAGCCCTCTTCACACTAAGAACATAAGTTTTCAATTCAAGCATCAGTTTTTTTTAGGCAACAAATAAATGGCATGCCAAGCCAGAAGTGTAAAGCTTCTTTCGGTGACTTATGTTGCAACCATACAAAAAAGATGAGCACCAGCGCACGTATGCACAAGCGTCTGCTATAGAAAACATGATGCCTGAAGAAGTGAGACACTGGACCTGGGAAGATCTACAGTGGGCTGTTTTTCATTATTTCACACTGTTCATAGTCAAATTCGCTTCAGCCCAGTCCTGTACTCTATAATTGGCAGTTGTTGGCTGCACTGTCATTGCGCAATTAATAAAGATACGTTTGTGGCAATGTAAATTCCTCCCCAACACTGTGGTGCGCTAAGTAATGTCGTATTTAAACAAACAATGGTGATAAAGTCAAAAATAAAAGAAAATACTCATTGCGACAGGTTTTAGAAGCCCCAATCCACACGGCCCTGAGCAGAAGTTGGTGAGACCTCTAGTCATTATAGTGACCACTATTAAAATGTAAAGAGATATTTGTGTCCTCTAAACAAAAAAAAAACAACAAAAAAACAGTCAAATCATTATCTGAAGTTTATTCGCTTAAGCTTATAACATATTCGATACTGTTTTGAAGTTTGACCCAAGAAGAAATTTCCAATGGCAAATTTACCTGAGATTAAAGGGCAACTCCGGTTCATACTTTCGATTTTGGGATTATGACTGTTTTTAGTGCAGTCAGCGTCCCCGAATTGCAAGGTGTAATTTTTTTCTCGTTATTGTGCGTAGTTTTAGAGATATCGACGCCTCAAAGTTTTGTTTCGGGCGCGGCCAACAAAACCGAAACTAGCCGGTCGAGGCCCCGGCAACACTGGAAATCAGCCGCTATGTAAACGCGACGTCAGGATCGTTCTCGTTCAACGAGTACGCAGGCCGAGCGGCACCTACCTCTGTTGCGCTAGCCGTCCAAAGATAGGAGGTAAGCTGATTTTGTTTTAATTCTGTATACGTGGTAGTCATCCAGCATATGTAGCAAGAGTTAGTGCGTATACCCAAAAGCTAGAGACTGGAAAACCCGTGAACTCGTACGGTGCCGTACTCGGCGGCCACGGCCGTGCGTGCGCTATGCCGTACTCGCCACTTGTATACCCAAAAGCTAGTGACTGGAAAACGAGTGAACTCGTTCGGTGCCGTACTTGGCGGCTGTCGCCGTGTGTGCGGTCTTCCGTACTCGTCACTAGGCCTTAATTGGCATCGGACCTCCGTGGATGGAGCGGCGTTGCTCCACGCTGCGCTGCCAGTGACGTACAGTACTGGGGGCCCTCTCGCTTTCGCGCTGCGGGTCAGTCCCAGACACGAAGCTTTGAGGCTCTCCGGCGCGGGCCGGGGCGCCCGAACACACGTGTGATGGGCTGTACACGTCTGTTTTTTTCTTCTTTTTTCCTCGGGCGCGTAAAAGCCGAACTCCAAAGTCCACTTGTTGAACAGCGTTCACCCATACCTTCTCCAATTTCCGGTCACTTGTGAAAAATCACCTCCGTGATGCGCAGCGGGTTGTTTGAGCGGCCCACAGCGCTACAAGTTGCACTCGGCATCTTTCAAGGAGCAGCTGGGTAGTCTTGGGCGCACCGAGTTGCTCGCTAAAACGAGTCTTGGTGTCCTCACAAGCAAATAAACAAAAGGCTATACCGAAGCTACACGGGCTACAGATAAAAGCAACGGCTAAACACGCCAATCACAAGCCGAAGTAGCGGTGGTAGCGGCTCAAAGAAGCGTACTCCACGTAACGCCCGGACCGGAGGAAAAAAGAGAACGATACTGACGTCACGGCCCAATGTTGCTTTAGCGATCGGCAACCCGCTGGCCGCCCGCTAAGGAGCAGCGGCTTGCGGCGGGTCGCATTTTTATTATCGGTATTAGTTGAGAATGCGGTGTCTCACGGGCGTAATATTTTGGCTGGGATCGTATTTTGTGCCACTACAGCGATACCAGTAATTTATTTCATTTTGAGTTTTGGCCGGAGTTGCCCTTTAAGGTACAGCTGAATTTTGTGAAGGCGATCTTGAAGGGGCTCTTTTACATTATTGGGTAGGAGTGTTTCTCATTCTCCACAGGTTTACTGGCGATAGTGGGTGACCCAAGTACACTCGCACGCAGTGCGCAGTGCATCAGTCACTGACAAAGACGCTTCGTCAGTGGCTGACGATGCGTCTTTGTCGCAGCATAATTTTACTGCGACAAGAAGCGTCTTTGTCGCAGCGCAATTTCGGGGATAAAAGCAGACGTTTTCTTTCAGTCTCTCCTTCACAAAACTTGATGACAAAGTTAAGGGACTCGCATTGGTGGCATCGTCAACATTGCAATCCCCGAGATTACGTGATCAAGCTTTCTGAATCCTGTAGTGACAACATTTAAATGCAGCTCATACAGTGGGCATGAGTACTACCTACGCACTCGATTTCAGCTCGTGACAATCAATGCCTCGATATGCATTCAAGTAGTTGTTCGTGCCCAATCGCTGCGATGACAGGGATAGCCAAACATTCACAATGTGTGAAACTCAGCACATACCCTGAGTTTTGTCAAACCGATCGAGTGGCTATGATAAACATTGGCGTCAAATAATCAACTCCAGATCAGGTAGCCGCTTTTTATGGCTGCGAATTTGGGTGAGGAAATGTTGCTAATTTTTCTCAACTTTCTTTCTGCCACTACTCTTGTGTGCACAAAACCAGCTAACGCGTGTTTAAAAGATTAGGAAGGTGAACGAATAATTCTAAGCGTTATTAACTGAGAGTACAAAAAATTGTTGCATCGCCCCTTTAACTAGATGCAACACAACAGAATACACTGTGGGGCATGCCGTACCTAAGTCACTGGATCCTGGATCAAACAGATACTAACATAGAGACGACCAAAACCTGGCAAGGCGATTGGCTAATCTGTCTACGTTGCCATGGAAATCGCCATCTCGGTCCATTCAAACCTTCGAAGCTTCCAGAGGGTCGTTTTAAGCCAGTCGCACCAATATCACCAAGGAGCACCATCGTACTGGAAGCGTTCCTCGCCAATACAAGCGCCTTTGGCACTGTATGCAATCAACTTATCAATCATGCCCATCTCCACGCACCTCTCACAATTACATTGTTCGTCTTGCGTATTTTAAAACAGTTAACGTTCTTTGCAGTGCCTCCAAGCACCGACACAGTATGTCGTGCGAATACTTGAAAGAATAAAAAATCGAGGACGCGGACGGAAACAGGACTTCTTTCGTTGAGAAACAGAGCATAGAATAGCACAAGCCATAAAACCGCTCCCCAAACGTTTCAACGAGAACGTTGAAACCTTTGGGAGACGATTTTATGGTTTGTGCCATTTTGGTGTTCTGTTGCTTAATGAAAGAAGTTCTGTTTCCGTCCTCGTCCTTGATGTTTTATTACTTCAAGTATTCGTATCAATTGAACAACACGCTTGTTTTCAATTATTACAGCATGCGGTAGTGGTACGAAGATGTACTTTTGTTTCGCCAGTGTGTGGATAGCAATATCTTAGTATACAAGAAACGTCTTCATAAAGCTACCCGTCACCAGCGAATTTAGATCGGCTCACCAAGAACGGAGGGGTCAAGGAGAAATTGCTCATCTCACGGACCAAAATGGCGACCATACAGGGAGCTTGGCCTACTTTCCCAGAATCCAGTGACTTTAGCCATACCCGCAGGCTTGAAGGTCAAGAAAATAAAAATAGTATTTATAGCATGAAAATGCTCGAGGCACGAGCCTTGTGAAGCTCGAGGTTGAGAACACTGAGAACCCTCATGGCAAACAGACACTAATTGTTTCTTTCTCCTCGCTTAAATTATTGCGGTAGAACTTTGTCCTTTCTTCAAAACAAATAAAGGAGCCTCGAAGAAACTATTTTCATAAGTACACTTCCGCTTGCAACCATTTCCCTAACGGAGCTTGTTCCCGGACCTTATGGCCTTCTACTCTACAGTCATGATCGATAGAAGCTGAAATGATCAAGTAACTGAAAGACTCCGATGGCACCACCGCGATACGTGAAATTGAACTAACAACGAGAGATACAGCCTTATCGTGTCTGAAAACTGCACACCGTTGATGCACATGTACTACTTCTGCGCTTGTTTATAGTTACCAACTTACCATTATGTTTACGTGCTGAGACATCGTACGAAATTACTTGACTGGGACGAAGACCACAGGCCTAAATAATGGAGATGACGACAAGCATAGGTAGGCGGTATTGACGCGTAAAGGAGAGTCACATCTATGTGCTTCTAAGCACGGTGAAACAACAGCCCGGGTCGCATAATGGCGGCCATTGTACTGTCATCCTCATACCATGTCTGATTGCTAGTTCAGCTTCTCGCATCGAGGCACAGCCACCAGTAGGTATCTTTCGGTTGTCGCTTGGTCTTTTCAGCTTGCACTACCCACAACTTAAAACGACCCCTAACATACTCAAGGACAAAGGATACAAAGAAGCAATCTACTAACCTCTGTGCAAACGTAATTAAAGAAACAGGGAATACCCTAGAACATATAGACGCTTTGCACACACACCAGATTACAGCCACCATTGCTGACCTTCTCTTGTCTTACTGAAATACCGAGTCACTAAAGCGGGCCTTGACAAGCCTCCGCAAGGGCCAATGCTGGAGAGAAGGGCATAGTCCAATCTAAAATGGCAATAACCTTTCCTGCTGTGGCAATGATGGATCGAAGTGATCGAAATAAGAGGAAACAAACTGAAGGTCGGTTATGGCGGAGCTGATGCACACCTGCTGCAAGGTGTCTATAACCTAGGGAATACAAATACATCATTCACAGCCTAGAGCTCCCGAGAGCAGACGGACATCAAACTTGGTTCTAGAGGTAAAATAATAGAGAAGAAACTTCTTCCATGTGGACTCAAAACACGAGGGAGGCTTATTCAACACATTTCAGTCCATCATTATAGTTATTTATCCTTTCAATATAAACTTGTCATTCTCTTTAGTCAGAACTATTTCAGTGGAGAAAGATAAATTCGCGCAATTATTTCCATCAAATGCTTTCACACTTTCAAATATGGATCTCTAATTTTATGCAAGGTTTACGAGAAATCCCTGTATTAAAGAACAATTAAATTAGTATAAATGTTGCAGAAGAATAAGGAGAGGTATCTAGCTGTGTCAAAACACTTGATCAAATGCAATAACTGTGTGCCATTATGAAACTCTACTAAAATAGTTTTGACCAAAAGAATGACCACAAGCGTATACTGAAAGAATGACTAGGAACAATAAAGCTTGTAAATGTCTTTAATAGGCCTTCCCTGTGTTTCAGACTCCGAATAAAATAAGTGTTTTGACCTACATTTTTTCTTTAGACACAGGTTTGATGTCCGTCTGACGCTTCTGTATTTCCTAGGTTGAAAGCTCATGGACATTCTCTGTTGCTTCTTGAATCAAATTTACCCAGAAATTAAAAAGGTGGCTTTTTGGGGGTTTTCTGGTCTTGGGTATGTGAGGGGTTGTGAACAGTAGAAGGCTGTAAGTTCCAGGATCAAATTCCCTTTTCAAAGTGGTTAATTATTGGTGGAAAGAGTGTCTTCGTGTCTCCCCGTTTTCCTTTTTTTTTTCCGGGGGGAGCGGGGGTTGCCTAATAATGTTTTTCCCTCCATTAAAATTCAGCTGTGTTCGAAACCTCTCTGCATTTGTGTCATCCTTCAGAGAATTCTAGCCTCGGGTAAATTCACCTTACTTAACTGGCATCAGCTAGCTTGTGCATCCTCGTTTTTTTTTTCAATATTAAATATTTTGTATCAGTTAAACTTCAATGTACAACGTGAACAGTGACTGGCAACAGAAAGAATAAAACAAACTCCGAACAAGGGACAACCAACATTTCTTTCCCTTGTCCGGAGTTTGTTTTATTCTTTCTGTTGCCAGTCATTGTTACCAACACGCTCTTCAATTAATGTGAACATGAACAGTGTTCGTGATTCAATCGCAAGCACACAGTTAATGCATAAAACTGAATAGGAGCATACTTTTGTTCACTACTGTTGATGATTGAACTAGTTGATATACCATTATTAAAAAGAAACAGCGCGAAGGACACAGAAAAATAGGAAACAAACACACCACAGTACTATGGTGTGCTCATCTGTGCCACCTAGTCTATGCCATTTGCATTTTTTTGGTAATGCAATTGTTAATACATTTTTGTTTGGGAACATCTGTACTAGAGCCTGCCATGGCGTTCACTTTAAAGGCAACTCCCATTTTTCAATCATCTGCAGTTCCCAACGTTCTCATAGGTTGCAACCCGCCAGTCAAATGGAGTCAGATTAGCCAGCCCTGCGGGAAATGTCAATTTGACTTTTTCAGACATAAGCACCAATAACTGGCGCTCACTTGAAACATGCCAAAACAAAGAACATAGCAAATGATTCGACCTTTTTGAAATGATCATTTTATTTTGCTGAGAACGTACGTGCAGGTCGCAGCCCTAGCAGCACACTGCTCCGGGTCATACTTGGGCCAGTTTGGCGCATGCTTGTGCCAGGCTTGAGCCAAGTTGGCTCTTGCTCACGCCAGTCTGGCCCCAGCCTGTGCCAAGCAAGTGTGCTGCTTGGGAGGCTACTGTTAGTGTTGTAGGCGTTATCGAAAAAAAGTAACGAGATACGTTACTCGTTACTTGCAAATAAAAGGAACACGTAACCGACCTACGTTAGCTCAAAATAAAAGGAACGTGTTACCCTTACCGTTACCATTAGAATGTAACGCACGTTACTTTCGCGTTACTTTTCGTACTATAAATTAACACTTTTCACACTTTTGACGTTAGAGGTATCCATAAGCACCATATTTCAAGAAACATTATGTCCATCCAAAAACAAAGTTTAATTCCCTTCTTTTTTTCACGGTTATAACTAAATACTCACGCAAAAAAAAGCAATGAGCCTAAAAAATGTATGTAACATGGCGCCTAAAAACACGCATTTTTTTTAAGTCTTGGGAAGAATATGTGACGAGTAACCTAACTCCATTACACGTTACTCGAAATAAGTAACGTAAGTATACGTTATCTGTTACCGTTTTGAAAATGCAACGAGTATGTTACCAGGTTACTAAATAAAAGTAACGCGTTACCGGTAACGACGTTACTTGTAACACGTTACCGCCAACACTGGCTACAGTACAACAAGTGGTGGGGTTTAACTTGAGATAA
The DNA here is from genome assembly GCA_013358835.2 of Ixodes persulcatus. Classification (NCBI taxonomy): domain Eukaryota; kingdom Metazoa; phylum Arthropoda; class Arachnida; order Ixodida; family Ixodidae; genus Ixodes; species Ixodes persulcatus. The sequence goes on from JABSTQ010009236.1 coordinate 1,123,156, forward strand.
GCACTTTCTTATACAACTTCGAGTTTATATTTAAATATATATACGAGGGGCGTTCATAAAGTTCGTATTATCGGCACAAAAAAAATGAAAAAAACGGAACAAGACAGGCATCAGCATGAGCGCGCGTACCTCTAGTTTCCGCACAGTATAAACATCGCATGCTATAGTAGCTCGGAATGCCGCTAGGGTATCGAAACAAAAATGGCACCACCCGTCGGTGCCAAGCACACGCAGTGATCCGTTTTTTTCATTTGAAGGGAAGCAATGCCAAGGATATTCATTCCAATCTGGGAGCGTTGTTTTGGGACAACGCCCCAGTTTATGACACTTTGGTTAAATGGCGCCGACGCTTCCAGTGTGGCCAAATGAGAGGAAAGCATTTCAACGACGGCGACCAAGTGATTGCTGAAGTGGAGCGATTCATAAACACTCAAAACGAGGAGTTCTATAACAATGGCCTCTGGCATGTGGTGCATCGCTGGAAAAAGGGGGTAACTTTTGGTGGCGAATATGTAGAGAAAGTTTCAACTTCTACTCGAGTTTGATTGCTGAATCTCTATTCCTTCGTGACAATAATACGAACTTTATGAACGCCCCTCGTATATATATATATATATATATATATATATATATATATATATATATATATATATATATATATATATATATATATATATATATATATACAGGGTGTCACAAAAGAAAATTTACACGGTCTTTTTTGCCGCAAAAATAAACTAGGCATCGCTGAACGCTCATTTTTCGCCCAAAGGTACAGCTAGAGGTCACAACCAGACGCCAAAGTTTCAGCCCGATCTGATAACTTAATCAAAAGTTATAAACCATTTTCTGAAAATTTCAATGGGAAAATGGCGGCCGACGGAGTTTTCGAATACATGGGGCTCTATGGCACCAGAAACCGAAAACAGGCAAAAATGGGCTCCATTTTCCCATAGAACTTTTCAGAAAATCACTTATAACTTTTGATTAAGTTATCGGATCGGGCTGAAACTTTGGCATCAGTTTGTGACCTCTAGCTCTACCTTTGGGCAGAGACTGAGCGTTCGGCGATGCCTAGTTTATTTTTTCGATAAAAAAGATCGTGTAAATTTTCTTTTGTGACACCCTATATATATATATATATATATTGAGCAGTACTGCGCACCAATCTAAGTTTGTAGCAGATTTATAGTTGACATTTATACGATTAATTGATCAGTTAATAAGAATAATGCAAAGGTTCTTAAAATAGTTGAAATAATACAAAATTAGGAATATGACATTATATATTAGGAGAATGTAATTGGTGGGATTCCTACATCCGTATTAATGAAGGAATCAAAATTATAATAAACCATTTCATTTATTTTTTTGTGGTGTGCATCGCACACAATTAAATGCCGCACGTCGGTGACAGAAGCTGACCTCAAGTTGTCAGCTACTGAATATTATTGAATTATAGTAAAATACCGGTGGAGGGCACACCCCGCTTTCTTTCAAAACTGGGTTAATCTAGATATTGGCGCTTGCCCCGTCACATCTGGCACTTAGCATATATTTAGCAGAATTCCCAAGTTTGAGAGATGTTAATAGTGGGCGCTTGAATGAAGTAGGCGCTTCCCCCTTATTAAACTGTAATTGGAAAGTGGAAGATTTGGAATACAATGAAAAGAAATACTCCGACAGGAAGCTGAGGAGCAAATATGGTATAGCTCTTAGAAAAGCCTACGCTGTAGAAAGTTACTTCCTGTAATGGCCTACGAGCTGACAGTACCCACAAATTAATTCATAAAAAATAAATGATAGTTCTGATAGCATTGCAGAAATATAAGGCAACCCTCCATCAAGACACATGAAGTCAAGGCAGGTTTCCTCCAATAACCTGTTATTGTATGGCTGCCATAAAGCACAAACACCGGAAGACTAGTCTATACAGGCTATCATTTCAGTCAACTCACGTTAGGACCCTTACCGTTCATGTCAGCTTCAGCCTGGCCAGTGCGGCACATGGCGGAAATATTCAAACTGCACTGTAGTTTATTCTATGGAAACGAGCACATAATATAAGTAAAACCCTAACTACAATTCTCAACAAGGAATATTGGGGAATAACTTATTGTATTTCCCTCGCTGCTGACAGATACAATAGGCAGAATGATACTACACACGAGTTCATCAAGACATGCCACAGATTGGCTGTCATCGTTGCAGACTGCGACCCTACCCTCGTACCGTGTACTTTGTGCCATTATGGCTGTCTGCACTTGACCACCCCATGGGGGATAGGGGCAAAGATGATTAACATCTAGGCAACCTGATCAGCAGCTGTGTGCCCATAGGTTAAAGTGAAAACTAAGCTTGCATCACTAACATTCTACACAGACGATATTTGAATAATTAGCATGGGCGAATTTCAAAATATGGTTTTCTACCATGCTAGAATAAAAAAACAACAACACATGAGGACAAATATGGAAACCATTCACTTTGATTAAAAAGTGATGTCTAGCTCCGGACGCAGAAATTCAGCACGGTGATTCAGACACCTTCACACTTCCTGTATCTTGGCCGCTACACTAAATGTTTTGCATCCAAAACTTTACATTGTTTGTAATTAAAAAAATGTAACTTCTGTGTATTTGTTTTCCCATTGCTTTTATTCTCAGAAATAAAGGAACCCCAAAGATTTTTTTATCATGTCCTAATATCAATTACACCCAGAAAAGAAAGGCCACCACATCACATTAATTGGCCCAGATGCTTGCGCAACATTTTTAATTCACAACTTGCACAACCGTACACGCTGAGAAGCTGAAAACGGAGCGTCGCCTTGTTATCTTCTCGCCACAAAACTTTACCACGAAACAACGTCAAAAGAAAATACTAACGCTAAGCTCGCTGATGCTGTACCAACCCGAAAACTTGCCCTGACAATGCAATACGAAAGAGGACATGAAAGCAGCATGCACTGTCTGATGTCTCAACATCTACTACAAGATAGCTTGGTCACCTGCTCCAATGGGTTTAAAAACGTATTTTACGGTACGCAAAGAAAAACGTTGTGGGAGATTGCATTGCCTTGCTCAGACCCGGATCTCCAACTCCGAGTCACGCAGATGGTCCAAGGCGCCGCCAAAGCCCAGGGCCTGGCCGCCACCTGAGGAAGAAGAGGAAGGGCCCTCCCACTCCCCTCCTCCTTAAACCCCACCTTGGACAAAATAAAGTTTACTACTACTACTGTGTCTTAATGCTTCAATATTGATGTTCTAAAGTACCTAAAACAAAGATCAACCCGCACAGTTAAAAGTATTCACAGCAGGTCGCTAACGCCCTTCTCATGCCGTGCAAATTGCTTAAAACATTTCTTTGTTTTTCTTCTTTTCGATCAACATTGAAGAATGCAACCGGCTTCCGCAAGAAGTCGCAGCTTGTGAGAGAGTTGAAGAATTTTCTTACAGTTGAAAAAACATGTTTTGGAACACTTACTTTGGACATTTTGTAGTTTGTTCAAATTCGATGATGTCATTTTTGTACTTACTACACTGAATGTCAATACGGGCTTCGTTGTGCTGTGCTAAATGTCTATTATGTCCCTCTTTCTGAATTTTAATTGAATCGTATCTCTGTAATTTTATATCCCAAGGTGTTTTTGCTTCTCTTGCGGCTTGTGTGTCACCCACATCTACCTCAGCTCTCAACCGAGAGTCAGCAGTGTATCTATATATTTAAAAAAACAAGGATTATTAACGAAGTCGCTCACACTGAAAGTCAAATGTCTGAACCAGCTTTTAAAGTTTGGTTGTGTGGTCCGTGACCAGGGCCGGATTATCCAGAGGATTCAAACGGTTCGAACGAACCGGGCCTTTCTTTTCAAGGGTGCCTCTCGACTCCCAGGTACTAAAAAAAAAAAATGGCGGCTATCGTAATTTTAATTGCGAGACAAAAATTGTAGCTAGATCGTAGTCAGAGGTTAACCATTATAGTAACAAACAATGTCAATTCAGTTAATGAATGTTTTTAAACATAGAGGATGTTTTTTCTTATATTTACAGATTTGTTTTAAAAAAGCCGTGAAAGTTACGCCAATGGCGAGTGTGCAGCTGAGTTATACGACCAGCGGGACATAATATAGGGGAATAATCGTAACGATAATTCAAATAATTAACTGTTTAATTAACGAAGATAAACATGCTTTCAATTAAAATGTTGCTGTAGCAAAAACCACTAAATGAGTAATTTGTAGAAAGACTTTGAGCGTGTGTGAAGCGCAGTAGTGCGCTAAAGTTACCACTCATTCAACAGGCACAAGACTAGCGGTGACAAAACGCGGATGATAAAAGACGGAAAAACTACACGGGCGTGTCATCGCACCCGTTGCAAGCTTTTGGCTTGCTCCAGCTGCACGAGTGGTAACTTTAGCGCTCCTCCGAGCTTCCAACATACTCAAAATCTTTCTAAAAGTGACTGATATAGTGACTTTCGATGACGCTGAGCAATTTTCTAATTGAAACCATATGTTTATATTCCCTAATAAAATAGTTAGTTAACAAATATTATTTAATTACCCGAGTTACCGTGACTATTAGCGTCCTATATTATGTCGACCTGGTGATATAACTCACCTGAAAAAACGGTATTAGTTTATACCTGCAACGGCTTTTTTAAAACAAATCTGGAAGGAATAAAAAAACACTCTTATAAGCTACGTTTGTCTTTTAGTTCGGTTTTCATCATTGTTGCTTGACAATTTTAGCTGAGATTATAGAACTATGACTTCGCTAGCGATTATTTTTACGCAGATATCGAACTACGCACAAAGGAATACAACAAATAAACAATGCGAACATGTCAGCTTTTCACTGTTGCGCCCAAGGTGTGGGTCTAGTTGAAAAGTAATCAAAACCTGATTTCACCGCACCTTCGCGCACTTTTATTTATTTATTTATTTATTTCAGTACTCCCAAGGCATTGAGGCACTAGAGAGAGGGGGTTGTACAAGACAAATTTGGAATACAAACAATATACAAACTGTAAAAGTCAAGCACTAAACGTGTTTAAAAAATGTGTAAACAAGTTTAGAAAATATTGAAGAAGGTGACTTTCGCTCAGGAAACCTTGGTTAAACAACTTAGGCTTTGTAGACTTGCAGTGTCATAGTTCTGCGCAGACTCCACTAGTGTATCATTTTTTTGTTCTGTGAGATTTCTGTGGTGAAAGTTTTATGAAATTATCGTTTTTCTCCATTTTGGCAAACTAATTACGCATGAGTTTGTTGCTAGCAAAATCTGGAAGATCCTGCTAAAAACACTTCAAACGGGTCCTTCAGTTCAGTATGCACACTTTCTGCGTGATGCACGCTAAGGACCACAGGCTATCAGTCATACAGCTCTGGCTAAATTACTCATCTGCAGTATAGATCAGTCTCGCGATGCCCCAAAGGCAAGTCGACCTTACGCTGTCAGAACACGAATGTCTAAATTATTTTGCGCGAACTTTTGAGTTGTGAGCTGCTGGTCAATAATGCGAACAAATCAGATGTGAAAGTAAACATAGAAAAGCACGGAGAACAACTCATAAGGTTTTACATAGCTTACAAAGATGACTTCATTAAACGCACATGTTACGTAATGACTTACCCGTGTGCATCGTTTTGATTTCGTGGTCTCCAAAATCATAGGCAGGAGTTGTTGAAAGCGCCAGATATTAATAATGGGTTCGAAGATTTCTTAGTTATCTCCAGGTTAGATGGACGCGCAGCCTTTCAGAAATCTTCCGGAATTTTCATCTACTCTCTCTGCAGAATCTAGATAACGCGGAGGCCTATGCATGTTTGAGTCAGCAGATTTTAACATGACCGATGTCATGGTAAATTTACAAAGGCTTAATGCAGGAAGCATTGTTCACCGAAAGAGAAGTATACATGTTAAATTGCTTTTCTGCTGGCGGGGCTGTTCCTGTTGTGTGTCGTCAAACACATCACACCTCGAAACATTTTTTCTCTTTCGTTGGGAGTCCATGGAAGAAAATGTTTAAATTTAGATTTCAGACCTCTATTTTAATCAAGGGTTTTACATTGTCGTTAAGTCCGCCAAGTAATCACTGAAATAAAGGCACATCTTCGTACAACACGGATGAAAAATTGGAGCTAATTCAAAACCAGAGTAGTGTATTTATTTATTACAGACTGCACAGAAAAGGACCGCATTGTGTGATCCGCATGCGGGCTTCGCGTTATATTTTACAGATGTCCATTCTTTTCGGCCACAATTAAGTTGATGGCTCAGTTCTTTTTTTTTATTTTCCCACAAAAAATAGTGCTTTAAAGGAAACATTAATTTGTACTTTGATTTTATAAACATTGAAGCTTTATTATAAACAGCAACAGCAAACAAAACAAAAAAGAACGAAGTGATACGCTCAGAATTTTAATATATATTTTGGAGGGAGGTGATGATACAAAATTTAACATGTTTGTATAATATTTAGATGATGACTCAGCGGCGCTATTCAGTCGCTACAAAAGTTTTTTTTTTTCTTAATATTTTTTTTGCTGTGGGATTGCACAGAAGAAGACAGACAGTATATTTTTATGTGGCCCTAATATTCTCTTGTAAATTATGCATTCAGAAAAGTGAATACGTTAATCTGCAATAGTGGCATTACGCAGTCTCTTGTTTGATCTTTTGGGCATGATATTTTGTTGCATTTACAGTTGTATTTCGCTGTTTTTTTTTTTTTTTTTTTATTGTTTCCCTGATATTATTATTACTCTTTTTTTTTAAAGGAGGTCTTTTAATTTTCTTCAACCGGGCCCTCGTAATTGTTAATCAGGCCATGCCTGTGTCAGAACAAGAACTGTACGCTGCTGCTAGGTTAATGGAGACTCCTGCAAAATCGACGGCCCCTAGCGGCTAGAGCAGAAAGCTGGGGCGGCAGGTTCACTCGCCAGTCTCTTCGAGCCAATCGGATGTTCACAGCGCCTGGCGGTCCAAAGACGAAACTGTGAAAGCAGGTTCGAACAACCGTGGTTAAAATCGCCAATACCCACATATCATTCCGCACGCACGAGGTCACTGACCTGTGGCACATTTTACACGGCGCTCCTAAAGAGAGAGGTGTCGAGGGTCTTTTCAGTTCGATTTCAAGCTTTTTTACGTTTTCGGTGACTACACGATCCCACTTTGTGGACTACTTTAGTGTTATTCATTTGAAAACATACATGACCGCCAATTCACAATCACAAGTGCCGAAAATGTTTTTTTTTTTTTTTTTTTAATCTTATACTTGATTTTTTTTCTTACGGTAACAGATACCTCGTGTATCCTTTTTCGTGATTAAGGAACCAGGAATGCGATCTTACGAACACACGTTTTCTTAGCGCTTTACCGCTACACGCAACATGATTTGCAGTGAGTTATTTGACTACATAAAGGTATTGGGGTCGCTCCATTGCATGAGGGAATAAAACTTAAACCTTTTCGGACTCCCCTCGTTTTGTCAGGAGTGTCACTGGACACTACTTGAACGTCAAAGGAAAGCCAAACCGTATCTCATTCCAACGTTGTTTTTTTTTTTGTTTGTTTTTTTAAAGGTGGTAACCGATAGGCATGGTACTACTACGCGTCGACTCTCTGAATAAAACGTTCATAGCATAGGTAATGCCAGCCTATCGGTGGTGTCTGATTGTCATCATGGCCGAATGAGTTGCCAGGCAGTGGCAGTGGAGAAAGTAGCGCGGCACGGCAGAGGAAAGGAAACGCAGCTTGTGTGACGTCATTGCGCTGGAATGCGACGCGGAGCACTGGTGGCGGCGCGCTCCTCACTCTGACCGAAAAGAGCTTGGCTGCGCAACTCGCGTCTTGCGAAGGCAAATTCTACAATTTCCAGAAGGTGAAATTAGCACATATAAGGAGCGAACTTCAGCGACGCAATTTAGCAGCCTATTAAAGCTAGATTCCCACCGAAACGTGTTCTTAATCCGGAAGAAGGAGCTCGCTAACGGAAACAAGCCAGGCCAGGCCAACCGAAATAGTTCATGTTTCAGACGCGACGATAAGAGTCTTTCTCCCATGGTGCAAAATGTACGATGCGCCGGAAAGCACCACAGCTATATCGCCGCCACTTCATTAGCAGGATGCGGCAATGCGCCTATGATTTTTATTCCTCTTGAAGTGCACTGTCCAAGTATGGCGGCTGTAGAACACGCAGCGCCACCTGTGATTCCCAGCTCTCTCTCACTGAAATAAAAGAAAAAAAGTGAAGAGAATTAGAAAGCGTGGCTGCGTTATGACGCTGGGTGTGTCCGGCGTACGGAATGCCCCGGTGGCCACGCCCCTCCAAAAAGCGCCGGACCAAGGCTGCAATTACATCGGCGGGTACCTCCCGAACAGGATGCTGACGAGAGCGAGCACTCACATACTAAACACTCGTGCTCGTCGTCCTCATCCTTCTTTCCACCTCGTTTTGTTTTCTCTCCTCCTCATTCTGTGCTTGCGCGCACGTGCGTGTGTGTGTGTGTGTGTGCGTGCGTGTGTGCGTTTTGTACGAGTGCAGCATAAAGACTCTTTCCGGTGGCTCAGAGTTGGATGTGCAGCGAACCGCCGCCTCGTTTGTGTCCGTCTCTTTCCCCGACTCTCTCACAGTTTTGTTTACCTTTTGACTTGAGATTGAATGTCGTTATTTCGATAATGTGTTTTTATGGGAATGGTGTGTTTTCCTGTTATTGTTGCTTTAAAAAAACAAAAGTCATTAATCGATGGGTAAGCCGAGCTTCTTTCGGGGATTATTGTGTCGTTCATTCTTTTTCTATAAACTGTGTTCTCAGCTATCGTGAAACGTGCAGTGTTGTATACATAACACTAGTATATTTTTTGTTTTAATTTATCGTGAGCAATGTTCTAAAAGGGACGCACACGGAGAGAAGCGAAGGTCTGGCTTTGAACTACTAACTACTCGTAATATTATACCCTGTTGCAGGTTAAGGAAAGCGGGACAATCACCTCCCGGAAAGTTATCCACACTTTCTACGTTAACAGAGCAAGCGCTGGGGACGAGGAGAGAAAGGAGGCGGCTTTACTTGCATCCTTTCTAGCCTTCGCTGTGCTAAAGTGCAGAGTGGAAGGCTTTACGGGAAAAAAAAGAACTCGTCCTGCTTTTGTTAACGTGCAACATAGTATTATAACTGGCCAGAATGTTTGCAGGAAATAGAATGATGCAGAAGATGATTTAACCACAGATTACTTCCGAAAATTTGGCGAAAGCAAAAATGTTTTACTTATTTCGTATATTTCACCACCAAGGCCTCAATTAAATTAGGTTTGGGGGGGGGGGGGGGGGGGTAACAGCGAAAACGTATTCATCGAGCTCTTATAAAATTAGTTGTTTGCTTTGTGGTTTTTTTCTTCTAATGCACTGACTACATTGTCTCTTTGGAGTTGCGTCACACGAAGTTATTTGAGGTGTGGACTTGCTTTTCCCTGTAACTTGCTTTAGCTTTGAGTAAAATGCTACATCTGTGCCTTTAGTTACATAAGTTACACACAAGAGAAAGCGAGAAACGGTTCCGTTTAAAACAACGCACAAACGAACACCCACCAAAAAAGAAAGAAACATCCACGCCGCGGTCGGGACCGAGAAGATTCGCAACTTAAAATGCGGCAACGACACCGAGGAGCTCAACAGCTGGGTCCTCAGAAATGATAAAGCTCACGACCACTACAATTTTTTAACTCTCTAGTGAGAGTTCGTACAACTCAAACAATAAATCCTACGTCGATGATACTAAAGAAAAATGGGCGCACAAAAAAACAAAAACAGCTTGGTCAAGCATTTGCGCATGCCTGTTCTCAATGTTTTCAGCACTTGACGGGTTGAGCGATCTCACGAAAACTAAACACGACGTCGTCCAAGACGTGTAGTGGTTATTACGCGAAATGCGATAATAGCGCTGGAATCACCTTCGCTAATAATTGGTTCTGATAGCAGCCACATGCTAGGACACGTCGAGGAAAGCAATAAAACATCAATGAAGAGCATGAAAAAAAAAATGCTGCTGTCCAGACATGGAATTCGACGATACCAGATTCTCGGTGCAAATTGGGACTTTTTCCACAACTGCGCGTGTCTCGCAAACATGCAGGTGAAGAAGGTTCTTGATTCTGCTCTCCGTGCGAGTGATTCGATAGACCCAGTCAAAGGTTTTTTGTTTTGAGATACGCTCCACGGGTATCACCATAGATGTCACACTTCATTAACACCACAAATAAAATTGTTTCAAATGCCATAAGAATATATATCCGATTGAAAAAGAATATGCACTTGGAAGTAACTGAGAATGGCACGCTCAGGAACGGCCCGGGGGAGGGGGGGGGGGGGCGGGGGTGGGGGCGGGGGGGAGGGGGGGCGGGGGGGAGGGGGGAGGGGGCAACTTACAGCTGTAGGCTACGAATCTTTAAAGGCGTTTGAAAAAGGATTCTTTTAGACGATAGAAACATAAGTGCGGGAGAAAGCATTGTCAAGTGAAAACGCATCTGGGAGAAGTGGCATCAAACTGGGGGGAAGGCAAAGCCACACCGGTCCGCGAATTGCCTGGCGTTCTCTCGCAATTAAATTGCCCAGGCGTTTTCACCATTTCAGTGAAGTACGCATCAATGCCCACTATGGCCAAGTAGCTTTCTCGATGACGGCCAGCATCAGATGACCAGAATCATTGTTGCCAGACAAAGACTTGGCGGCATTTCAAATACAAATGCTTGAAATAACTATTCGAAAACAAATGAGCATCTTGTATACCGCATCTATTTACATGTTGAGGATTGCATTACTCAAACATATTTAAATAAGGCAGTTTGGGTATTTAAAATACGATTTTAATTAAATACAAGTTTGGGCACTCTATCTCGGATGGGAGTCGTATGCAAAGAATATGAATCTTGGTGCAGTATAAAAAACATCAAAGTAAAGAGAAGAAAGGAAAGAATAGGGAACGAACAAGTGGGGTGTTTAGGTGCGTCTATTTTGAATTACCTCGGATCCTAGTTTCTTTCAGTTTAAGTCCAGACGCAGATTACGCTACGAGGTAATGGTACCAATCAAGTAGAGCCAAAAACGCAAGTCACAAGGCTTTTTCAGTTTATGACTGGTTCAACGATGGTAAAACACGTACCGAAACATGAGAAACGGCAGATGTGCGCGTTTTGACGGTGTCTGCTTGATCCCATTAGCTCTCGTAGCGTCGGCTACGTCTGGAATTAAGGTGAAACGAAGTACACCAACAGGTTTGAAGGGCTTTGTTTTCTAAATTGAACCTTTGGCGTTAAGCTTGAACTTCATGCATTGTTTTTCTTTTTAAGTAGTGTCATGAAAGCTGTAGTTTTGTTTGTAATTATATAATTTTCATTCAAGTATTTTGCACTTTTATTTCAATTATGTTTTCCAAGTATACTGTCCATTCTTTTTTATCCAAGCGAGTAAAAGTGCAACAAATTTCCAATTTCGCGATGTTAAAAACGAACAAAAAACTCTCGTGGGTCCAAAAGAAAAAAAAAAATTGGCCATTAAAGATGCTATTTTATTAATTTAATAAAATATTCGAGCGTTTTCAAATGATTTTAGAAAGCGAAATAGGTCAAGACACACTTCACGCGACTTTAGATGGCCAGCGAAATTTCGCCCCGTCATGGCGCCCACATACCACGTGAAACCAGCGTTGCCGAACTATTCAGTAATCGTTTTCAATTTTAGTATAGGGGTTAAACGTGTGACAAAAACTGTCATGCCCTGGTGATTGCGGCCTGAACATAAAGAACAGGTTTCATAACGTTCGCGATTGAACTTGCTAAACTTCTGTCGTTTCAAGGAACCTTCAAGATAAACGATATACTATGCCTTGAGGAATTCATAGGTGCACATTTTTGTTCCTAACCTCGGATCAAATCATTAATTTTGGTGGGGAAAAACATTTATCGCCTTCATGCGTAAGGGGGCATCTTGGTTCACTCGGTGAACCATTTTGTGTGTGTGTGTGTGTGTGTGTGTGTGTGTCAGGCACGTAGCCAGGGGGGGGGGGGGCATGGGGCCCAGCCCCCCCCCCCCCCGAAATCTTCCGTTTTGCTGGGGCCTCCTCTCCCCCTCCCCTTCATACAGCATTTTGTCATGGGCGCCCCCCCCCCCCCCCCCCCGAGGCACAATCCTGGCTACGTGCCTGGTGTGTGTGTTGCATAGCAGTGTTGTACACGTTCCTCGTTCCTTCTGATTTTTGGAACGCGTTCCCGTTACAAGTTCCGCATGTGAAAATGGAACTCGTTCCCGTTACATATACAAAAATGGAACGTATCGTTACATATACGTTACATTTGTATTTTGCTGATTATCAAATTTAATTAGATCGAGGGTTGTTTCTTTTTTTATTCATCCCATTAAATGGCAACATACGAATTTGAATACCGTGATGGAAGGGCACCAGGAGAAGAAAACAAGCGGAAGCTGGGTTTTATTTCCTGATATATTCGCCTTTAAAAATTTCAGCTTTTAACCGTATTAATGTTTGAGGTGGGCGAGTAAGACGAGCCAAATGTACTGTTACTCCACATCGCACGAGCGTTTTGGAACAATTTCACACATTTCAATCAAACAAAGTCCCTTGTTCGAACGTATCAGGCACGTAGCCAGAGGGGGGCCCATAGGGCCAGGCCCCCCCCCCCCCCCCCCAAAATCTTCCATTTTGTTGGGACCTCCTCTCCCCCTCCTCCTCATACAGCCTTTTGTCGTGGGCGCCCCCCCCCCCTCCCCCCGAAACAAAATCCTGGCTACGTGCCTGTAACGTATCAACTGTTGCTTCTCGATGTTGCTGTCCGCAAGACGAGCAAGTGAAGCAGAGGGTAAAGCTCTTGGAAGGTCTGTCTTGAAAACTACAAGTCAAGTTCCTTTCCGTGAAGGCTGGAGTCGTTGTTCAGTTTGAATGTGGGAACCAAGGGGAGAATGAATAAAGGTTAATTTATGAGTATTTTTTAAGCGACCAATGTTCGGGATACAAGGATGTTTTGGTAACCTGTTCTTTTGTTGTAACTGAAGGTCTCTTCGTGGAAGTTCAGTGATGGCTGTAGTCGGCCTTAGATCTATGGGTATATAACGATTCGTAAAAACAAAGAAAGTAGCTGAGTTAGAAACGTCGCTGTTTCTGTGTATTTTCTTCGACTAAAAGTTTTGCTTTTTCTACCACAATCTCGGGCACTGAAAGACAAATCAATGTCTACTAGCTCTCCTGCAGCCGACTGTTAACAAGCGAGGACCACACAAAATAAACCCTAAGATAAGTAACCAAAAAGTTAACGAGATCCTACTCTTCGTAAAGATGTTTTTTTTTTTATACTTTTAAAATTTCCCTCTTAGAAATAAAATAAAAATTACCGCGTTGGACGAAAAAAAAAGGAACGCCGTTCCTTCTTCCGTTCCCGTAAAAGTGTAACGCGTTCCCGTTCCAGTTCCACCGATGCAAAATGGAACGGCAACGTTCCTTCGTTCCTCCTAAAAGGAACGCGTTCCAGGAACGCCGTTCCTTGGAACGCCGTTCCGTACAACACTGGTGTGTAGTCCTTCAGTAAGCCAGACGCTACACCGACTAGAGCGGCTACTGGCGGTAACGTATAGAGTGTACACAAAATTGATTTACTGTTTATTTGTTTATATTTTTACTTAAAAAAAGCACACATATCAGAACGGTCAGCATCCTCGATAGCCATTTCTTGGCGGTAGACATTTCTCGGGCACAAAGCGAAAAGGGTCGATTATAGTGCTAGCCGTCCGGACCAAATGTCGAAGTTTCAGAGCTTTGCCATCATCTGATTCAGAAAGTTGGAAGCGATTTTCGAATATCCTAAATGAGAAAATGTAGCCCGTTCGAGGGAAGCAATTTTCGAAAATCCTAAATGAGAAAATGTAGCCCTTTCGAGGTAGTCGACGGCATTCATCTCCTTGCATATGTGGCCTCTGTCGACTGTCATTTTCTCGTTGATTCGTTTTTTTTTTTTTTTAACGCTTAAAAGTTTTGACGTTGATAAAAGGCTAGCTCTGAAACATTAGCATCTGGTCTGGACTGCTATCGCTGCATCTGCACGGAAAGTGAATGTTCAGAAATGCAATGTGGTAATTCTGCGGCAAAAAAAAAAAAAACACTAAATTTATTTATTTATTTATTTATTTATTTATTTGAGTACCTCTAAAAGCCCACGTGGGGCATTACATAAAGGGGGGCACCGTAAGATTCATTTTAATAATTATGCAAAATCTACCAATAACAATTGCTAAAAACTCACCTCGAAGTAAAGTTTAGATAAAAATTCGCAATCAATAATTACACACCGCAATGCATACATATTGGAAAGATGCGGAAAATGATCATAGGTGCTGCAGTCAAGTCAGCGATAAATACGCGTACAAAAGGTGGGTCATTGTGAGTGGCGCAGCAGTGACCTGAGGTGATCGTGATTTCTGAATTTCACTTGCCAACTCATTGCAGTAGAGACGTGACCAGAACAAGGGGGGGGAGGGGGTGAATTTAAGCAAATGAGTCTTCGTGAAAGGAATGGAAACTTTGTTAAGGTAATCATGACGAGGGAAAAATGCGTTCAGGTGGTCTACTTGGTCTAATGTGAAAGTTTACAGAAGAGACCCGCTTTAAAACTTCATCAAGCATCAATGGTGGTCGCCGCCCCCTTGGGCAGAATGTGTGGGAGTTGGCGCGCACCTTTGAGAAGGGTCTCTTCCTAAAAAAGAATGGCGAAATTAAAAATATCAGTTGAGACATTTTGATTTTTGTTTTTATTTGCAGATCCCTGGCGATGCTGAAGCATTGTTTTCATTAGTCAGTTTAATTTCATTAGTTGTTTTGTTTTTGGAACAACTACAAATACCAAGGCCGCATGAAAATAGACGACACAAAGACATGTTGGGACATTTTTACTGCAGCCAGGTTAGGAACTACTGGAACTACTAAGACGTACTCAATTAATCGAAAAATATGAGATACCTGGGTTCAATCACCACCCCTGCCCGTTTTGATCTGGATGATCATCGTACCGGCGTGCAGTCGTCTATCACTACTGCGTGGTGCACGCTAAAGACCCCATGCTAGCGGTTGTACTCCACTGGCTGAGTTTCTAAGCTGAGGGACAAGTAGCCCGTTGAGGCCGACTGAGTTCTAGGCTGTAGAAACATAAACACACCCCAATTTAATAGTGCGGCCAGAGGAGACACCCCCCGCCTTTCATATATTTGTCGAACATTATTGTCGGAAAACGCGCTATTTAAAGTGGATCGAAGAGGTGGCGGCCGTAGGTCCAGTCCAGACATGTGCACGTTACGCAAAAAAGAAACTAAAAACCTTGGCAGATTGATACTTTAAGACCCATGTTGCGGATAAAAAAAAACAGGACGCGGGATGGCCAAACAAAACGTGCTTTTCGTGTAAGGCTCGTCAAATTATGAGGCGCTGGAGAAATTCAGCCTTCTGCGTTAAGTCCTTATTTCGAACTCTTTGTGTTCGCCTTCCGCCCATTGAAAAGCATGCGGGAAGGGCCTTAGAACGCACCTGGTATCACTGCGCCGCAGCGTTCTTCCGCACGTCTGCTTTCCTCGCCGTCACCATGGCAACGAACGCCAAATGAATGGAAGCACGCACGGTACCGCCGCGTGAAGCCAGCAACAGCTGACGCCATTTTACGAACGCCGTCTGCTAGCCAAAGCCGAACGCGGTATGTCAGATCAACCGCCTCCGCCGGTGCTCGGTCGCCGACGGCGATCGAGCACCGGCGGAGGAGGTTGATCTGACATACCGCGCATGCTTTTCATGCTTGATCTGACATACCCGCATGCTTTTCAATGGGCGGAAGGCGAACAAAAAGAGTTCGAAATAAGGACTTAACGCAGAAGGCTGAATTTCTCCAGCGCCTCATAATTTAACGAGCCTTACAGGAAAAGCACGTTTTGTTTGGCCATCCCGTGTCCTGTTTTTTTTTATCCGCAACATGGGTCTAAAGTATCAAACTGCCAAAACCTTTACTCGTTACTCACATAAAAAGTAACTAAATACGTTACTCGTTACCGATTTTCAAAATGAACGCGTTACTGTACTTAAAAAGTAGCAAGCTACTTTTCTGGTCGCTTTGACGACCAAATACGAAACTTAATTTATTTCATTGTTTATTGTTTTCTTTTCAGTAGTCGTTGCATTTAAGTAGTAGCTGACTCTCGAAATCTTCAACAGTTCTGTTTCCTCGCTTTAATGAGAGTAAATCTCCGGCGGCGCTGAAGTCGTTCTACTGACGCGCTCGAAGGAACGGCAGTGTTGTGCTTCAGAAAGAGCTGGTAAATCTGGGATTCCCCTTTAAGTATTGTTCTCTCTGCTTTTAAAGTTCGAAGTTGACAATGGATGCATGGATGGATGTAAACGGGTGTACCCTTTGTAACGGGCGGTACCTTGTGCCACATAGCTTAAGTCTAAAAATACGAACATATGATTCCTCCCGCCCTTCTAAGCCAATTTTCTCCCCCTAACTATCACCAGGCAGCGTGGGATATCACCAAGATGACCTTTGGGGGATCGGGTAAAAAAACTAAAAACATCACACCACTCCTCTTCACCCCGCCAAGAAAGTCACTAATTTTCCTCTGGTCAAACATTGTCGGCGTTACCCCAGCACCGAACGTAATGGGAGACGGGGTTGAGACTTTGGGCCGGAGCCACGTGGGATGGAGTCCCAACCTTCATCTGTCCCGCCTCTCCCTAGCTGTGCTAGTTTATTTATTATTTATTTATTTATTTATTTATTTATTTATTTAGAATACCCTCAAGGCCATCGGCATTGCAGAGGGGAGTGGGGGTTAGTGGCAGTAATACACTTTGCAGCTCAATCTGAGCAGTATAGATTATTTATGGCAGTTCTAAATAAATGGTCAGGAACAATTGTTGCGATAGATGCGGGAAGGTGGTTCCAATCCACTGAAGTTTTCGGAACGAATGACTCTCGGAGTGCATTAGTGTTACATTTTAGAATGTCTACTTTATACATATGATCAATGCGAGACGAAATATAAGACGGATGATTCAGCAGTCGACTGTGAAGTAATGAGCTAGTATGATATATTTATGAAAGAGATACAAGCGAGCTCTTTTGCGACGTAAATTGAGGTTAGGCAACGATAGGCTAGTTTTCATGGAGCTCACGCTTGCGGTGCGATGAAAGTTAGTAAGAATAAAACGAGCAGAGCGATTCTGAACTGATTCCAGGGCGTTAGTTAGTTTGGAATGACCGGGGTCCCAGATAGAAGAAGTATATTATAATTTAGAGCGTACAAGCGTTTTGTACAAGGTTAGTTTCAAAGATTAAGGGGCAAGTGAAAAGTTTCATTTTAGATAACCCAGCATTCGATTAGCATTATTAATAACATACTCAACATGCATTTGCCAGGAAATATCTGAGGTTATATACACACCTAAGTATTTATAAGGAGAGACAGAAAGTAAGGGGACATTTTCGAGAAAATAAGAAGAAGGAACATTACATTTACGCGATACTCTCATGACCTTGCATTTAGTCGTGTTAAGTTCCATTCCCCATAAATCACAACATTTTGAAACATGGTTAATGCCAGCTTGGAAATTCAGAGTATCCGAGGCGTTAGGGACTTCTCTGTAAATAACACAATCATCAGCGAATAAACTAATTGAAGAAGAGATAGAATTCGGCAAATCGTTAATATAGATAAGGAACAATAGCGGACCTAATACAGAACCTTGAGGTACTCCAGAATTGACGGAGGCGAGTGGTGATGTTTCATCGTTAGCGGTTACAAACTGGGAACGATTAGTGAGAAAACAAGTTATCCAGGACAGAACATTTGCGTCAATGTTAACACTGTTAAGTTTTAATAGCCGCAGCTTGTGTGAAACTTTATCGAATGCTTTGGAATATTAAAAAAAAAATGCAGTCTATTTGGGACCCTCGGTCAAGCGCTAGGTGCAAATCATGGGTCAATGAAAAATAAAATGCGTTTCGCAAGAGAAGGATTTACGAAAGCCATGCTGCGCTGTGCTGAAGAAAAGGTTAGATTCTAAAAATTGAACTATTTGTGAATAGATTATATGTTCTAGTATCTTGCATTGAATGCTAGTAAGAGAAATTGGTCGATAGTTATCCGGGCAATATTTATCACCTCCTTTGTGGAGTGGCAACACCTTCCCCATCTTCCAATCAGCAGGCAACTCTCCAAGTGAAAGCGATTGGGAAAAGTTTGATAATATCAAATAGCAATACATTATTGTGTTTTGAGAAACTTTGAGTTAATGCTGTCGGTGCCAGCAAAGGAAGAAAGTCTTAAGTTATGTATTATTTTAGCAATACCATTAGGATCGACAAGAACGGGACCCATAGGCCAAAAATCACAGGCGTCAAATCTACAAGTAGGCGTGTAAATAACAGTTTGAAAGGACTTAATAAAAACATCATTCAAAACGCGAGCACATTCATTGCTAGAAATTACATCTCCGTTCGCGGACTTGAGTGAAATTACGAATTTTTCTTTTTTACTAACAACATTCCAAAACTGCTTTGGGTTAGTGGCTAACATAGACGGTAGCTTAACGTTAAAATACTCGTATTTCGCATCTTGAATAGCATTTTTGTAAACTGCATTGGCGTTGTGATAAGATTCCCACCGGTTAAAGGTACTGGAAGATTTAGCGGCACGAAACAATCTCCTTTTCGTGTTCGATAGCTTTCTCAGTGATGGGGTATACCAAAGTGATTGAGGGTGAGACATTACAGATCGCAGTGGAATGTACTTGGCGGTAAGGGCGGCGACTCGACCCTTAAACATATTTCAGTTCTACTCAACGGAACGCTCGGAGCAGTTAACAAAATATTGATCAACGAACTGACTCAGGGCATCGTTTATAGCGTCGAAATTAGCTTTTCGGAAGTCTCGAATAAGTTTTATTTTTTTTCTACTATTACACTTTGGTATGCTTAGAGAGACGAGTAACGAGCAGTGATTACTTAGTCCTGGTAGGTGAGATATTAGGGATACAAGGTCAGGTGTGAAGGTTAAAACAAGGTCAAGAACATTTGCTGACGTGACTGCAATTCTAGTAGGTTCTGTAACTAGCTGCGACAAGTTAAATTCGGAACACATGTTCAATAAATCAAAACACTCCGACGAAAATGGATTAGCAAACGGGCTCTCGTGCGACCAACAGATGTTTGGGTAATTAAAATCACCTAGAAGAAATATTGGACTGTTTGGAAACCTTGTTGCAACCATATTAAGAGCATCATGAAGTCCGTTAACAAAACTAGAGGTACACTTCGGCGGACGATAGCAAACACAAAGATTGACTTTTTTATAATTCGCCTCAAAACAAACGCAGAGAAACTCAATATTTAACGCCAGGTTTACACAATAGGAAACAATACAGTCAGCTAGTGCAATTAGTACACCACCTCCAGATCCAAACTGTCTATCGGAACGATACACGTTAAACCGCTTTTTACAGTCGAATATTTCACTGTTCCGTACTGTAGCGGAAAGCCACGTCTCGGTGAGTACCACAACGTCAGTCGATGACGAGTCAAGGACAGCACATAACTTATCTCGTTTTTTTAGCACGCTCCTTATGTTAGTAAAAAAGATATACATATTTTCGGAAGAATGACAATGATCGTTTCTCGGTTGCTATAACAGAGGGGGTTCACTCGCTGACTCAGGAAGGGCGCCAGTAACTGTATCGGCGAGACTCAACTCAAAAGGAGCCCCGAGTTCGCGCACGCTATCAGTTTCGGAGCAGTAAACATAGACCTTCTTATCAAAATGAAGCTTGTTGTGCTGTAATCTAAAGTTAATATCAGCATTTAATGCCTTCGCAAATTCGATTAATTTCTTTCGAGCCTGACGTGTAGCTGGTCCTCAAAATCCTCATTAATAGAAACGCCACTGCCCTTTGCCTTTTTTTTTTTTTTTCAACGACAAGATGCTTTGTCTAGATTTCGAATTCGCAAACTTTACAATAATTGATCGGCACTTGTTCCCAAAAAACAGGCCTATCCTGTGCGCTCGAGCAATGGCGTCATCTGTGACCTGCATATTCATTACCCGCGAAAGTACCGCTCTAACCTTCTCCTCAGACTGACTCAACGTTTCTGACAGAACATCCTCAATTCCGTGGAAAATTAAATTATCACGCCTAGACCGGTCCTCTATCCCGTCCATGCGCTCCCGCAGGAGAGAATTCTCCTTCCTGGCGTCATCAGCAATGCACTGTGCAGCACGTAGTTGCTTCTGCCATTCGTTAAACTTTGCAACCTCCTTCTTCACGCTTGTGAGCCAATTGTCGACTGAGGTAAGACTATTTTTCATCAGTTGTTGGTTTTTCTTAATTTCACTTGCGGAACTCATTAGCATTTCCTGCCCAGATTCAAAGCGTACAGTCCGCTCGTTAACATCCTGCAGAAGCTTCAACATTTCATTAAACTGTTTGATCTGTGCCTCTGACATAGGTCCCGGATTAAGTTCTATATCGCCGCTCAGAAATAGTATTAACGTACAAAATGCATCTAAACAGTCAGTCACACAACAACACACTGTACCTGGGCGAGGCAGCACTACCAGGCAATAATAATCGCTTTTAAATTCAGAATAAGAACGCCGTTTACCAACCTCTAGTAGGAAGAGCACGGGATTAGATGGCTGCCACATCGTTGCGTAGCTGCCTCGCCCACTTGTACATCATTCAATTTTCCCTAGATAATTTCCATCAATCTATTCGCCTCTTTGTGACTATAATTGTTTTCTGTTCCGTCCTTCCATCGTCGCCAGTGCCATTGCCCCGGCCAAATCTTTTACCCCTACAGGGCGGGCAGGGCGAAACCCCGTGCACTTCAAAACTAAGCGCTCTAGGGTCTCGCTCTCATTATGGCAGGCAACACAAAATGTGTCTGTCTCCTGAAATTTAGCCTTATACGCCATCGTCCTCAAAACTCCCGTTCTTGCCTCAGACAGTAAAGAACTTCCCAGTTAATTGTCAAACACAATTTCCTTTCTTATGACCTGTTTTTGTGTCCTGTAAATTGCTAGAGCTGTTTTTTCCTGCATTCTTACCTTCCGCATTTTCTTTTTCATTCCATTCATTCCCTTCACCATTGAAATAGTCTGCTCAGCCCGATCACTGGTGTGTAGGTATTTAAATATAAGCTTTCGGGTTCGGTTTGTCCATTTTGTGTTTGAACTTTTCATGCATAAATACTTGAATACTTTCGGTGCCCACCGCGTATCATCCATTTCGGTCAACCTTCGTTCGCATTTCAACTTAATAAATGCCTTGCCGCTCTCAAAAGACGACCAGCCCATAGCACATGTCCCTCCGTACTCCCTCGTTTGGTGTCTTTAGATGTGCTCCCAGTGCCAAACTGCCTAAGCTTCTTTGTCGAATTTCTAATTCTGATTGAATCTGCGATTTCATGCACAGTACCCGATTGCCAAAAGACAGTCCTGGTACCCTCACTCCTTTCCATATATCTCTTACCATGTCATATCTATTATAGTTCCATAGTGCATTGAGCTTCATAATGGATGAATTTATTTTCCTTTTTCTTATTATATTCCCCTCATGTTCTTCTAGATATTTCCTTCACTAAACCTCCCAGATATCTGCATTTTCCTACATGCTTTATTAGAATGTCTCGTATCCTCAGGGGTTCCCTCTTTTCGTCTTTAAACACGATTACTCCATACTTGTCACTATTAAAACTCATGCCCAAGCTGTCCCGTTCCTCTCCACATATTCCAGCTAGTTCCTGTAATGTATCCTTGTTATCTGCCATAAGTACTATGTCTTCCGCATACATCAGTCCTGGTGTTACCTGTACTACAATTCTCTCTGCAATCATTTAACTCACATTAAAACCTAAGCTGCTCTGCTCTAATTTCTTTTCCATTTCCCTGAGATATATCATGAAGAGCAAAGGTGATAGTGGACAGCCCTGCCTGATCCCTCTTTTATTGCAGCGGGTTGTGTAGTTTCTGTTTCCCATGTTATAACTACCTCATTTTCTATATACGCCTGCTGAAGAAACCTAAGCAAATTTGCTTCTACGTTATACTCCTTCAGCTGACACCAGTGGTTTTCCTGGGTCACATTATTGTACGCTCCCTTGATGTCCAAAAAAACTAACAATAAAAGAGTTTGGCTCTTCATTGCTCTTCCTATACAGTGTGTGGCGACGAATAAGTTATCTTCCAGCCTTCTATCTCTTCGGAATCCGTTTGGAGCTCACCCAGTATTTGCATATTGTCTGCCCACTCCTCCATTCTCCGCTTTACTATCTGCATAGCTAATCTGTATATAACTGAAGTTACCGTTATCGGGCGATATAACTCAATGTTTCCTTTGGTTCGTTTGCCTTTGTATATGAGTGTCATTTTACTTAGTTTCGAATCATTGGGTGCCTCTCCTCCGATAACTTTTGATTAATCACATGTCGTAACCTCAATTTGTTTTTTTTTACCTAGTGTCTTAATGCGTTCCATGGGTACGTCGTCTGGGCCTATCGCTGTACCTGCTGGAACCTCATTTTCTGCCTTATCCCAATCTCTAGTGGTCATCTCCATTGTTCCACAATTATGCTCCTCCTCTACACTGCTGCTGTCAGTGCTATCCACTGTCCCCCCTCTGCTCAAGCTGGGAGTAAGCCTCTTTGATTGTCCGCCTAATATATTCCCGTGCCTTTACTCCGCTACTCTTCTTCTTATACTGTAGGGTCAGTATGAGTTGGAAAGCCTCTGTCTTTCTCCCCTGCGCTTTAATATGCTCTCAAAACGTTTTTGCCTCATTCCTATCTTTTTTATTTATTTCCGTCATCCACCGCACTCTTGCCCTCCTAATTTTGGTTTGTATTAAAGCTGATGTACCCCTTTTCTGCCTCTTTGAAGTTCTCCCATTCTGATGCTACTTCAGTTGGCAAGGCTCGCCCCCTTTTTTTTCCCACCTATGATTCCTAGAAACCTCTTGGCGCCGCAATATGGCTGCTTTGCCCTCCTTATTTCACCAGCTTTTTGGTGTGTGTCTTCGTTTTTGCTTCCCCCTTTGTTTAATTTGATGCTTTTATAATTCTCTTTTAAGGATTCATATTAAATCCTGGTACGTCTATTTTCTTTCTGGTTGTTTCGATACTATGTTTTCAATACTTTTAGATACCTCTTGTATTTGAGCCTCGCTAGTTTGGGCTTACCCGCTCGTTCCTTAGTTTGTTGTTCTGGTTCGGATGTGCCAAATTTTATCTAAGTTCTTTTGTGGTCACTCCCTAAGGTTTTCGCACCTTCCTCTTCTATTTCCATACCTCCTAGCCTGTTGTACAGTTTGTGGGATATGAGGCAGTAGTCTATCGTTGAGTCCGAGTTGTTTCGTTTCCACGTTATTTCCCTCTCTCATTTCACTTGTGTATTAACTAACACTAGGTCCAGGGCACCACAAAAATCTCCTCGCAACTTTCCGGTTGTATCTGTGAACCCGTCAAGCTCTTCTAAGTGGGCCTCCATCACTCCTATGATAATTATTTCTTGATTAAGGCCAATTTCTCTGATGTCCCTCGATATAGATGTAAAGTGTTCTATATTCGCCTCCCTTGAGCCATTTCCTGTTTTCAGGTAAGCAAACCCCAGAAGGGTGTTCAGACCTGTTACCCTACCTTTCAGCCGTAAGTGTTATCTGCAGCTTTCCTTCTCTCTTTCCCAGTCCTGTTCTTTAACTAACACGCCCAGACCTTCGCCTTTGCGTTCACCTCCCCTCCGGTTGCATCCCATCCAGGAGTAGCCCGGCATGTACAGTGGTTCCCTTTCATCTCTAAAGTGAGTTTCCGCTACCCTATACACTGTGAAATTTTCAGCCTCTGATTGTTCACCAATCTCCTCCCACTTTATTCTGTTTGCACCTTCCTGCATGTTTATGAAGCCTATATTGAGCCGATTCTTCCTCTTGTTTCTACGGGGCTTCCTCCTGTTCTCCCTGCTGCTCTTGTGGTGCTCATACTCAGGGGCTTAACCCGACTCTGGTACTGGTACTTTTACACCGGTGCCCTCCCCGCTCCGTGGGTCCCCAAAAATCTACGACACGACGCCCAATCCTATCCCCTATCGTGCTACTTGTGACTCCATTGTAGTAAATGCCCCATGCAAAAGGGTCACAGCGAGCCTCGTATACACCACCCTGTTTACTTCCAATGCACCGCACTAAAGTCATTGGCTCATCCCCCTAAGCACCCGGTTAGCTTCCATCACCCGCTGCTCTGTCTGAAAAGACTGTCCCCAGACCTCTGGAATAGTGCATATTTCCACATGCACCCTCTCAGAGACCTTCCTCAGCTTACGTACTTCAACCTCTATGTGTCTGCCGAGGTTCCGGCTCCTTCCCTTCAATACATCTTTGAGTCCCTGCATGCGCTACTACTAGGTCATCTCCCTCCATGTTACCCCAGAGCTCTTCCTTAGCTTTGGCAGTAGCGTCTACGACGCACTGTCCTCACTGAGCCACTACGTTTACCCTCCCTTCCCTTTCACCCTGGCCAGTAAACCCCATTTAACCCTTGTTATGTTGAAGTCCTACCACCAGTACAGTTAGTCTTCGAATCTCTGTCTTCCCTCCCTTTCCCTCCATCCGTGTCCTGCGGCTGACTCCCTCCAGCTATCTGCGCTACCTTACCACCGCGTCCTTTACTGCCCCTCTGGTAACCTGCGCCACTACAGCACTCTAGGGTCGAGGAGCCACTCACGTCCCGCTGACTTCCGCCTGTTCACTAGTGCTTCCCTTTCTCTGAGACTGCCATTCCTGCCACGTTCGCTGTCGCCTCCCTCCTCACCTGCTTTGAAACATCCTCGCACTCCGTCTTACGCTGCCCCATCTCAGCCTTCCACACTTCCCCCATCCGAGCTCCTCTACCTGTCCCTCACTCTCCACCCGTCTCTCTCGCTCCTCACTAAGGTCGCATACCATGCAGTCGTGGTTCAGGTCAACCGTCTGAGTGAAATAGGAGAGTGCACGGTCGACGGTATAGATCAATTTATATAAAACAGCGATATACGTAAATAGAAAAGATGACTAATGCCTAAGTATTTACACATGTACAGTTAGAAATGTCTGGAACTCTCACGTCCCTCTTCAGGTTGCTGACATCAGGCGCTGTGGTCGCCAGTGTCCGTTGAAACTTGATGATGTGTTGTCGACGGAATCCGATGCTTTGTACCAGGGGTCGCTGCCGAGGTATCTCCGGGCTCTGTTGGAGGTGTCCCAAGTTATGCCGAGAAATTACCCGCTGGATACCAGGGTTCGTCGCCTTGATACTTTAGGTCCCTGTAGAGGGCTGCGGGTCCGAGTTACGGTGGAGTTGGCTTGCATTTGCGGTTCACGGCCGAGGACTGCAGCTTTCTCGAGTCACCGTCGAATTCGTCTGCATCTGCGGGTCACGGCCGAGGTATGCAGCTTTCTCACTGCACCGTCGAATCCGTCTCCTGCTCGAGCCCCATCTCCTCGAGCTTCTTCTTTTCTTCCTCTTCACCTTTTACCACTTAGCCTGGTACCTCTTCTTTCCTTCTCTTCTTTTTTTCACCGCGTAACGTGACAAATGCGCTGCGCCTTTCTTTCCCATTCACTGATGAGTTCCTAAATCTCTAAGTTGAGCTTCTCCCTCTTAGCTGACACCTCGACCTGAGTCTCCATGACGATGCCCCTGCTCTCGCTCTACTTTAAGTTCCCGCTTGGCCTCCTCAACCCTAGCTGCGCACTCCCCTTCAGTCATTTTAAATCCCTCCGCAACCCTCTCACAGATTCGGCACACCAAGCTACCCATAGCAGGAGTGTGTACTCGCGGCGCAGAACGGTTGTTCCGGTCGCTCTGGTTACAACGGAGGCAGTCGTAGCTAACGCGCTCGTTGCAAGTGCCCGAATTACAGTTTGTGCAGTCCGGAGCTTAAAAAGAAACGGCTGCAGTTTCACCGCTTGCCACTCGAGGAACCACGTCGAAGCACTTGGTGCAGGATCATCCGTTTGAGGGACCCCGGGTTTAAGGTCAACCTGGCATGCACGGAAAATTCCGTACTTTTGAGTCGCCACACCATGTCGTCCGATTCCGACAAGGAGCTGGAGTCTTCGTCGGAAGACTCGCCGCACTTTCCAACAGGCGCATACCGGCGTATGAGACCAGTCCCATTCTGTCGCTTAGCGCAACATATCTAATTGAATTTCGCTTAGCTGCGACGCGTCCATGACTATCGCGGTGATGAGAGGCGCCGATTCAGAAAATACGTCGGTGGTATCGGCGCCATCGACGCAGTAAAACCCTGCGGCAAAACCTACCGGCACAACGCCAACTTGCCGCTAACGCTCCCATTGTTTTACTCTCGAGAGAGCTTCCGGTTCCGGTGCCAGAGTACGTCACGACCGTCAAAATTACGCCGCGGCTTGTTTTGCGGTGGGTTGGAGAGAAAGAAAAACTAGATATTTTATTAATTTTTCGTCTAGAAGTTAATAAACCCGCACGAAAACGAACGTTTGTCCGGTGTTCAGTGAACATTAAAGGTTTAATGTAAAAGTTATTTTGCAAAAATAAAAAAAGAACAAAAAAGTTATTTCGTGGTTGCTCCTCTCAATGGCTAATGGCGGGACCTGAGTCGCTAGTCCCGTTTGGTTGCCACGGAGTCCACAGAGTCCGATGTTTTTCCAACACAAGACCTGTGGGTCGAATTCTTTACGTTACCAACTTGAATCGAGCGCGTGGCACATATTGGGCGCAGTCTGCAGCAGGCAGTGTCTGGGGCGTGTTTTTCTTCCTTGTACGACGATCCTGCCACGTTGGCCATACAAATACTGTCTGCCGACACGTCCGGAGCATACACATGTTTGAAGTAAACATCCATAGCACACGGGTGAGGTGTTGACCGCAGATTATTCCCTCGTCGCGTCTGCAGAGAACGCTGTGTCTCTTGTATGTTGCATGAGCAGTCTGAGCGCGGCTGAGAGCGCTACGTCATAAACCCAACCAGGTAATTCATGCTCTTGGCTCCATGCATTTAGTTCTCACCTTAGCTGGTAGGGGCGTGACGGCTTGACCTCCCCCTCCCCCTCCCCAATAGCTGACCACATACCTTATCAAAACACTCATAAAAACAAATTAGGCGGCTAGGAGGGCGGTCTCACTTTTAAGACTGCTTGGAAAACGCTCTTTATTGCACCGAACGTGATGACGGAATATTGCGATCAATATAACCAGCATGCCGGTCTATGTGCCAAGTTCCTATCGCGCGCCGTTGTGCGAGCACAAAGTGACAGGTGTAGTGAAGCGTTAAAGCGGCCTTTAGTATATGCATACGGCGTTCAACAGGCGGGAAACACTTTGGGTTTCGCAAAGGTGCGAGTGATGGCGCCTTTTCTGACAGTTCATTTTGAAAATCCGCTCGGACAAAACGCGAACACTCACTGCTGACCTCGGCTGCCCAAACAATCGCGCTTAAATGCGCGCGCTTATCGCTGACAGCGTCGAGATCTCTCCATCTAGACTGAATTTCATCCAACTTCGTGCAGGCCTACAAAATCGTGTCGCTAGCTGTCTCGTCGGGTGCTCGCCAGCCTTGTTATCCGGGCAATTGCGTGAGCGCCCATTTCACACGGGCGGCACTGGAGGGTGCCAAAATTACCCCCCCCCCCCCCCCCCCCGCGTTTGTGCCTCTGCGATCACCTCTCATAGGTGACGCCTAAACTTCAGCGCTACGGCCTTCCAACGCAAGACCTGTTGGCTTTCACCTACGGTAAATCCTGTCTTTCCGACCTCATATATACGTATATATTCTTTCATCGCATCGATAGCCATCAACTCTCCGTATACAGGCGTAATAACTGGCAAATCCTAAACATTCTCTGGAATATGCTGGTCCCCACCCCGCCTCGGAGATGAACTGCATACCCGCACAGCCTCTCACTCTCGGCGGGCAATTCGGCGGTGCCGCTGGATCCTAAACACAACAACATGCTCTTTTTTTTTTCTTTTTTTCTACGCTCAGTTATACTGTCGGCGACTTTGCTCGTAGATGCATGCAAAGAAAAGAAAGAAAAAATGCCGAGACAACAACAAAGGATAGGCGTGCGCGGGGACCAGTGCCGCGCACTCGTATGTGCCCCGCAATCTGCCAGGGTGCGGCTCTCTCGATGTCCACTCCATTTCGATAGCGCGCGCTCTTTTTTTACGAGCGGCCGGCAAAAGAGAACTGCGGCGTTCCGGAGATTACCCAAAGCGCATCCGTCTTGTTGTGCCGCACTCGCCCTGTGCACGACTGCAACTCCGTCGCGGCCTGCTTACGACGGACCGCACGGGAAGCTGCGAGCCGTCGGAGCCAATCCGGAGCCACGCTAGTGGTCACGTGATCTCCTAGAGGGGGTGCCGCAGCGACGCGCGATGTACGCGTTACTGAAATAAAGTAACTAAATACCGTTGCTCGTTACTCGTTTAAAAAGTAACTAAGTGCGTTACTCGGGTCGTTACTGCAATGGAAAACGAACGCGATAGCTCAGCTCGAAAATGGCAAATTAATTTCTCGAACGTGTCGTTTTTATTTTTATGAAGCAGTAACTGCTCGTAATATTTGTCGTCATTGATTCTTCCTCGCTTCCTAACTCGTCTATTCGGGAATAACTGTGGCTATACTGACATACTGCGTCCATCTTGAGGTTCATCTAGCCTTTTCCCTTCGTCCAAATTCAAGGCGCGAGCTGGGGTAACAACAAGTTCGGGTACCTGTGTTTCACACGTTCCCCTCTAGAATTAACCAAATACCGTTCCCGGTAACTTCTTCAAACAGTAACGAAAGCACGTTACTCGTTCCTACTCTTAAAAATCAACTACGTCGTTACTTCCTTAAAAAGTAACCCGGTACAAGTGAGGCGTTACTTTTAAGCGCGTTACGTACTAGTCTGGTGATATGTTCGCAGCACTGGGACTGGCCATGGGATGGCCCGTAGCGTCTTCAGCGGTTCGTGGGTGAAACGAAGTGCAGCGCGCTGAAAGAAGTAACGAAAGAAGAAAAAGCAAAAAAGTCTAGTCGGGCCATCTCGCGAAGCCGCGAAGGTGTGGCCCGGTATGAGCATCTCTGCGCCAATACCTCACCTGCATTTTCGCCTCTTGGGCATAGCGAGCGCGGCAATTTGGAGAAACGCTGGGACCCCTAAATGCATTTCCTGCGCGGTCTGGGACGAGTGTTGCGCGAGCCGCATTCGCCCTGGCTTCGAGATAAATGGAGCCAATTGGACCGACATTAAAAACAACTTCTCCGGCAAGATCCTTCTCGAATCAGCTCCCCCCTCCCCTTGTTTTTGTTTCTCTTTCTCGCTCTCTCTCTCTCACTCCGTTGTGCGCGCTCTGTAATTTCGACTTCTTATAAATGTGATGTTCCCCCCTTCCTCGTCTTGGTTATTCGCGAACGGTTCTTTCAGACCACCCACACACTGACGTCATGGCCACGTGTCGTGCACGGAGCAAAGACCCCCGCAGGACCTCGCAGGCAACCAGACAACCGTGCTATACGAGAACTACGTAGCATTGCGGGTACTTTAGAAAACAATATTCCTTTCAATGAATGTCCCAACTTCCATCGCTGCATGCTTAGCATCCCTGCCGAGCTCGAGTATTGAAATAGAGTACAATTAAAAAAAAAACTGATAGGATAGAGAAAGTCATAGAAAGCTAAAATAAGTACACGGTCCCCTCAGCTTGAAGACGTGAGCCAAGGGGAAAATAGAATAACAAAATAAGGATGATGTTGCTCTCCGCATTTTCGAAATGGAAAGAATGATGTACCATTTCACCTCAATATGGGCCACCACAGAGGACGCAATGACGCATCGAAGCTAATTGAATGCGATACAGTGCGAGCGTAGCGTCCGCCCCTTTCCATCGTAGGGTGAAGCGGAGTACAAACACTTCCTCATTTTCGCAAAAAAAAAGGAAGGTAGTTGTTATTTTTAATGAATAAGGTTTCCGTAGCATGTACCAGATTTATCTTTAATACGTCACATGCATAACCGAGCTCGAGAGACGCACGTTTCTGACTATTCGGCATCCAATTTCTTCGCTTCATGATTAGCTGCGTCTAATTTGTAATAAGTAATGAAGGCGTTCGGGGACTAATCACACCTTGTGTCTTTTTGAAATTCCGATCTCACAATCTGTTACAAATTCGCTATGTCCTAATTGCAGATCGCCAGAAAATTACCAGGCGACAATCTAAAACGGCCATTTTGTGTTAAAAACTCTTCTCGGTCTTTCCACTCTTTCTCACTTATTTCGCTCTCCCCACGAAATTAATTAGTCTCTCGCAACGAGAGCGAAACCGACGGGAGGGACGAGAAGACAAAGATGTCTTCCTCCCCCACGTTTGCAGACGACACGTTGCCACCGGTCGACGCAAAGATGGCGGCCGCGTTCAGGTCGACCGGCCGTTCTGCCGCAGAACGGCTTCCCAAGATGGCGACCAGCGCTTCCTTTTTCCCTCCCCCCCCCCCCCCCTCCTCCCTCCCCCTCTACGGATTTTCTCTCTGCGGGTGCCATTGCTCTGCGAATGTAGTGTCGTCGCCCAGGCCCAACCCTTGGACGATTCGGCGTCCACGCTGAGTTCTCGGGCGACGAACTGCGGCGGAGAGCGTACGCCCGAAGGCCCGCAGCTCGGGCCAATGGGAAACCTCGGCTGAGAATCGCATTTCGATTGCGGCATTCGTATTCCCGCCCATCGGCCCCAGTGGGAATGCAATGCAATTGGACGGAGACATTCCTTCGCGCAGGCTGCCGTGGAGGAGAAGAAGCGAAGGAAGGAAAGGAGGTGGCTCGGTTTTTTTTAGTTGCCTCCTTTCCTTGCGCAACCGAAAACTCCCGCACTCTCGCGTTCGAGAATGAGATTGGGCGGGAAGGAGATGCTCTCTCGGAGACCGGAGCACTGCGCATGAACGGAGCGGACTACACCCGCTCGATATTTTTGTAGAGCAGATACGAGTTGAGAATCTTTGGGTACAACGCCGAGCTGTGAGATGATGCTGTGGGACCCAGTACACCCTTCTAAATTACACCACGTTGTAGCAAGGACGACGACGATAGTACATAGTGGCGTGTGCGAAAGACACCATCGAATACCAGCATGCCAACTAGGGATGCCGCGAACTTTTTTCGAATCGAAGTTTCGATGATCGAATCAAGCGATTCGGAAGGTTCGAAAGATTTCGCATTTTCGAATTTTCTATATCATAAAATTCGACGGAAGTCGAATTTTCGAACTTGTTAAGCTAAGAAGTTCGACGCTTTTCGAACCGTCGAACTTATTACGCTAAAAAATTCGATCCTTTTCGAACTTTCGAACTTATCACACTGCAAAATTCGATGCTTGTCGAACTTCCGAACTTGACTGACCAAAAAATTCGATGATTTTCGAACTTTCGAATTTCTTGCACTCAAAAGTTCAAAGCTGTTCGAACTTTCGAATTTCCTATGCTAAGGAAATCGATAATTTTCGAACTTTCGAACTTATTTATCAATAGAATTCGAAAAGTTTCGAACTTTCGAATCCTGAAAAGTCAGAAGTTCGACGAACTTCGACCTTTTAGGGTAAAAGTTCGACGCTCGTCGAACTTCGAAAGACCGGCGGACGGTTTCATTTGAATTCAAGTAGTGAGGTACATTCGTAATTTTTTTTTTTCGTTCTTTTACATGCGGTGTTCCGTTCTTTACGAAAGACAATGCCGTTTATTTCAATGTTCTGGCATGCTTAGTTTTAAAGAAATAAATTCCCGAAGGAGCGAGGAAGGACGACGGGTTTTTGACGATTATCGTTTATGCCAGATTTGAAGCGCGATGTAGCCGAAGCTATTTATGGTAGAGATGTTAAACCTTTTAAGAATGATCTATGTATCGCCTAGATAAGTGTCGTCTTAAGATATGACTATTCTTATTCAAGGTGAGTTCCGAAGAAATCTCCAAACATGTATCTACATGCAATTATGCCCTAAACTTGGTATTTATTTTCGTCTAAGTTGTTTGAGGTATCGCATTTAAATTAACACCACAGACAGTACATATCATTGCCATCTGCAGAATAGAAAATAATGTATTTATTGTTTTTTTTCACTTTAAAGAATAAATTAACTCATGGGAGAAGATTGCTAATATTGTTCAAGTTCAGCACGTCATTAAAAGAAAACATTTTTTTTTTTTTTCGCTTCACGTTCCTGGGACGTGTTTCTTTTAGCCTGTACACATTTTGGTAGGAGAAAGTTGTTTCGAAGTTCTGAACCTCTGAATATGCAAGAATACAACACATCCGGCGAGTTCTTGATAGTTTTTTTCTTTCTCCAGCTTTTTATCCCCGTATTTATTATTATTTTTTTTTTTTACCATTGGCACAGTTATTTAGGTCGTAAAGACATAGCTTTGAACTTCCGAACACACTAAGCATATGACGAGTAGTGCCTTCTGACAACGAGTTTCTAACAATGACCATCTACGCGATATTTTATGCAGTGAAGAGCGACAGTAGCTATACATAGGCATAAATAATTTCAGATTAAAATAAGCTCGACCACGCCGTCTTTCCCCGAATTGTTTTCTTTAACAGTCCGAAATATCTGGAAGGGGGAAAGGGGGGCTGAGGCCCTCCCCACTCCCCTCTTCCCTCTTCCGTTTTTCCTCTTCCGATGCCACTTGTATGGTAGAACGCTCCTCGACCTCGAGTTGTGTCGGCTTCTGTGCTTTTTGCGAGGCGATTCCTCCGTCCCAGAAAATAAACCTCCAGGACAATTACAAACTTAACTTACTATATGCCAGCGTCACTCGGGCGGCGTTCGATCGGATTACTACCAGCGTGCAAGGGGTGGGGAGGTAGTTTGCCAGGTCGCTTCAAGGTTTTTCAGAGCCTCAACCTCCTGCCCGCCCCTGGCCATTTCGAACAGGATGAGTATCGTAAAACAGTGTGTTCGTGTGATCACTACTGCGTGATGCACGTTAAAGAACACCCCCCCCCCCCCCCGGGCTGGCGGTCACAATTACTGATCTATGGTCACACGTCGACCTCTGCACTGGCAAATATTCCAGCACATCCGGGACACTTGTCGTCTCATTTAATTGCCTGACCAACTTCGCAGAGCCTAGTTATCACACCCTAACTTTTCTAAACTTGATTTTGTGAAAACCAGTGAGTCGTGAAAACGTTATTTGAAACTGAAACTGTGGAGGAACTTTAAAACTGGACTTTGAACTTTGAAAACTTGGACTTGAAAAAAATTCAAAATCTTCGAAGTTTTTTGTGTTTTTTTTCGAATTTAGCGTTATAAGAGAATCGAAACTTTCGAACTTTTCGAACTTTATGCAGAAAGAAATTCGAAATCTTCGAATTGTTCGAACTTTATGTCTATAAAAATTCGAAGCGTTCGAAGTTTTCGAATTTTATTTCCAAAGAATTTCGAAATCTTCGAACTTTTCGAACTTCAGATCTTAAGAAATTCAGATTTTTCGAATATCTCGAATTTCAAGTTTGGAAAGTTCGAAATTTTCGAATTTATCGAACCTCAATAAAAAAATATTCGAAATATTCGAACCCGAAATTTTAGAAACCGTGAAAGCTTCGAACTTTTCGAATTCGAAACTCTACTGTGATCGAAAGTTGCGAATTTTTCGAATTCGAACCTCGGTCGGTACGAAAATATCGAAATTTTTCGAAATCGAACCTCAGTTCGCTTCGCAAATATCGAAACCTTTCGAAATCGAACCTAGGGTGGTTCGCGACATCCCTAATGCCAACAAAAATAAACTGGAAATTCCGGAGATTTCCTGTGCGTGCACGGAAAATACTGCAATTTTGAATATTATAAAGGAGAGCTGGTCCCTAACTCAAGCAACCGTATCTGCTAGCAAAATGGTTACAGAAGTCTGTCTTTTTGGGGTGTCAGCTCTCATCAGGCACGTAGCCAGGATTTTGTTTCGGGGGGGGGGGGCGCCCATGACAAAATGCTGTATGAGGGGGAGGGGGGAGAGGAGGTCCCAGCATATGAAAGATTTCGGGGGGGGGGAGGCTCGGGCCCCATGGCCCCCCCCCCCCCCCCCCCCCCCACCTGGCTACGTGCCTGGCTCTCATCATGCTAAAATGCTTTCGTCTTGTCCGGAAGAGAAGCAGCTGGATTTTTGAAAGGGTTCTATCATGCCACGAGGTTGGTTTTAGCCTGATTTCGATATTTGCTTGCTTCACATTCATTATCCGAATTCCGCCTAAGCACACCTTCGTATTGTTGATGGCATCGTCTGAAGTCTGTACTTCCCTCATAATAATAATAATAATAATAATTTTATTTGCACATACTGGAAGGGGCACATGTGGTGGTGCGTGGGGCTAAGCAGAAAGGTGAAAACCCTTACGCAGAGCGCCTGACAGGAATAGAATACATCTCGCGTCTCCGCTCGTCTATTGAATTGTAAGTACCGCGTCACTTCTAGTACAATTATAATCTGAACTATGACCTACCGAAGGTTATCAGTACTGTAGTAAGTCGTCATTGGAGTCTGGATGAAAACCCTGTATTTCATCGAATAGATAAGGTAGAGATAATACTGGAGTATCCGAGTAGGCAGAGAACGCAGGGTTGAGGAATATTGGATTACAGAGAAATCCCTTCGACTCGTACTTCCGCATCGCTGACTTGAAGTGTCCGACTAGAGGACACGTTCTCGCTCAGCAGGTGCCTGAGTCTCGCGGTTTCCCTAACTCGAACACCGTAGTTCGCCGAATTGCGGAAAGACGGGAACGAAGACTTGGGAAACATCAACTTTAGTTGAATACTGTATACAACCGGGCAAATAACGGAGTGCTGAAAAAACACGAAGCTGAAAAAATTCCGGAGAGTTGCAGATTGTCCAGTATTCCGCCGTCTCAACACACCGGGATCCAGTAGCTTCGCGGATTTTCCTATACGTTTCTGTCGGCATGCCGGCATTCCAGAATTACAACATGGCGGGAAATACTGGAATCTGAAAAGGAAAAAGAGGAAAGGTGGCGCATACACAAATCGTGAAGCCTTGTGCCGGCGTACCTCTATAGGCTAAGGAATGCAGAAATAGTGTAGTATCGCATTATCTACTATTCCTCTCAGCTTAGGAAACGCAGGGCAACGCTTACGGCGTCGTAATCCGTTCTTCTGCGACCTTATCGGCTAATAACATGGTCCGGACTCCTGACGCCCAGCGTTTCTGAAGCTCATGGGTGACTACGGAACTCGATGCACGGGGCCATACGCGCACGTCCGCTCCATCTTTGCGTTGCTCTCCGCATTTCCAACTCGGAGAGAATTCGATCGTGCCGCGAGTGAGAGAGACACACACAGCCGACACGGCAAGGAGGCAAACGAACAGGAAGAGCGGAGAGAGGATGTAGGCGAGAGAAGCGGAAACGGAGGAGAAGACAACGACGCCAGCAAAGGAAAGGGACACACAGAGATCCAGAAGGGAGACGATGTGCAAGAGAGAAATCGAGGGCGAGAGCACGCACGCGCAAGCGCGCTCGCAAAGGCACCACCGGTTCCTTTTTTGTAGTTCCGCTGTCGCTTTTTCTCCCACTGCGGCAAAGATTGCAGTCGAAAACCCCGCGAAGTTCCGTCGCCATTGGTCCGCGCCGATCACGTGATGATTCCGGGGCCCCGGTGCCGCGTTGTGCCTGCCCTCCCCCTTCCCTCACCCCCTTTCGGAGTCGTCGCCACGGCGGCGAGAACCCCGTGCCCACTACGGGTCCGGGCCCAATACGGTTTCCATTGCGTCTCGAAGCGCCGCTACGGCTCCGACGGCAGTATACTCTCTTCGGAGGGGAGCGCGCTTTGGCACGCGCGAAAACACTGCGGGACACCCTTACCGCGAACGCGGCTACGGCCCGGCCCGTCTTGCGCTTTTTACTTCGAAAGGGCGATCATCAAAGTTTTACCACTTAAGCCGCAGTCCCACCGCTAATGCATCATACAAAACACAGTCTCAAGACACTGCATGTGGCGTGTTTCTTGCTTGTATGACGGTCACACTGGTCATATACAAACACTGTCTGCCGACAAGTTCTAAGCATAAAGTACGCATGCTTCAAAAATTATTAAGGCGCGTCCAGATATAATTTTTTCACCGTGTCTGCAGCCAACGTCGCGCCTTTTGTATGATGTATGGGCAGAATAAGTGAGGGTCCACGCTAGTATACCCCGAAAAAGCACTTTCCACCGCACTAGTAGTTTTGAATCCAGCCTTTCTATTCCTAGGAAAAACCCTAAAAAGAAAAAAAAAAAACAATGATCGTTTGTTCGCGCTAACAGTGTCGTGGAGCGTACGTCCGTGTCTCGTACGGGCGGCTGTTTACTCGCACAAACCCTTAATTGCCCTTCGCGGGTAATAAGCGAGCACCAACAGGACTTTAATGCAGGTTCCGATACGCCCGAAACGCGCGACAAATAAACAACGAGAAGCCAAACAGCGCCCGCACTGCTCACCCGAAAAAGGCAAAAGAAAAAAGAAAAAAAGAGAAACGCGGCCCCATAAATTTCTGGGCATGCCACTGTCATAACCGACTGGAAGGATCAGTTCCTGTTTTGTTTTGTTTTTATTTCCTTTTACTTGTTCTTTTACCTATATATTTATTTTTCGCTAGAGCGGATGAGACATGGCGGGGCATTTTCCAAATACACGCCACCGAAAAGGTAACCAGTGGAGGATATTGATAGGATATAAATAATTACGTGGCGGGCCGGCAAAACAAAAAAAAAAAAAAAATCGAGCGCGAAAGGATTTGATCCTGAACAAATTTTGCAAACATCTCGGCTTCGGCGCTGCCGCATGCTGATGGACGCTGTGGTCTATAGCCATTGAGAGAACTGCCTCTTGTGTTGATTAGCTGTTGTTACGAAGAGGTTTTGGTCGGGAATATTTTTGTTTAAGTGCAATCTGTGACTTTTTTATGTCATGGAAATCAAAGTGTTTTCGTCTTAAATTTCAGCTGTATTAATCGGTGTAACCCAAACTTTTTGCCGGCGGGGAAGAACATACATTAAATTCCATGGGATCGTTTTCCAGGGTGAATATTTTTCATTCGCAGCCCCAGCCCGCCGCTCGGCCTCTCGCGGAAGAGCACATGCAGAACCAGAGAAGCCGGGGCGGCGGCGGAGAGGGTGGCAGCGACTGTCAGTCTTTGTGCCGCTGTTACCGCGTGGTTCTGGTCGGCGTGATCGTTCATCATGCATTCTTAAGGAAAAGAAGCAATTGCGTAAACACATGAATTGTTATGTTCCCCTTCGCAACCTTTAAATATCAACATGCTCATTTTCTTAACGCACGGCAACATTTCCGCCACCCGGGATATGCTTCTGCCCTTACCGCATCGTATATCTCTCTCCAAATAAATTCATTTTAGCACACTGACCGGCGTAAGAGAGCAGCCTGCACGGGAAATCCTGGAAAACCTATCCCCGTCACCTCGGCCATTTCCACACTGCCGTCCCGCCATCCCTACGGCGTTGGATTTGCGAATAGACAACCTGCGAGGCTGTTTGGTTTGGCGCTATCTGGGGACTGAGGCAAGAAACATCGTGTATAGCTGGAAGTTGCGGCTGCATTGTTCAATCAGTGAGCTATTACTTTGGTGGCGTCGCATAGGTCTAGTGTCTGAAGCAAGAAATGCTGAGTGAGCCAGGAAGCCATGGGCGTATAGCATGCCAGCACGGCGGAAGCTACGGCGGCCACTGCGTAGCCAATCGGAAACAACGGACTGAGTCACGCGACTACGCAACGTAGGAATGCGCTTTTACTGCGAAGAATTCAGGCACTGTGTCATGCTCCAATATTTGTGCGTTGCACTCGTATACGTAGCGCATATCGACGCAGCTGGAATGCAACGCAGGGCGTAGCGTTTCCCCTTTGCCAAGTAGACAGGGTAAAACCGCGGGTTCTGACTCTGCTGGCGCCGTCTGGCCGTTGCCGGCCGGCTATAGTTTCAAGTTTTAAGTTTCAAGTTTATTTGTTTCCCTTCGTACAAGAAGAGAGGGAAGAGGGGAAAAAAGCAGTACAAGAACTGCTTGACAAAGCCCCTTTCTCCCCGTACAGCAACGGCGGTAGCAGCACTTTACTAATATAACAAAAAAAATGATTGGCACATACAGTCAACTTGCCATATCTAATACATCGTAACCAGTAGTGAGCGTATAGCTTTCCGTGAAACACGTTGAGTTAAAATAACCAGTGGCAAAATATTTTAGCGCTCTTAGGAGCTGATACTTAATCATCTTATCTCCGTAGTTAGGTTCTGGAGCGCGGGACCATTCGAACATCGGCATGACAAATGGAATGCCAGCGACGTTTTAGGCGGAGAGAGGAAAGCGAAAGAAAACTACTGTCTGACGTCCTTAAAGCTCTTTAGTATCTTAGGACAACTTTGTAGTCGTAAAAGTTTGTTATTTTAATAATTCCGAATTTTTCTAATAGCGGTGCCGTGTGGCTGTCATACTTTTCATTGCCAAGACAATCGCACCAACATAAGCATGTGGCTCGGGTGCATTCGCTAAAAACACACCTAATAATTTTGTTTAATCTATTAAAACGTGTTGGATGACAGATAGCACTTATGTAACAATAAGACTGAGACAGTGTCGAAAATTCCGACTGTTGCGGCGAAGACACAAGCAGGTATATTTCAAAATCACGCCCCAAAATAAGCTTCAAGTTGTTTTCGCCAATCAACCCAAAAATAGTGTCTAGGTTTAAATAAACAGGATATACTGCCAGCAAGGGCCTTGTAGACCGGGACAACTTCGTCTGCTGAGATTGGTCAGCGCCCCGCCGCTGACCAACCCACACAAAAGCCGTTGCTAAGGCGGTTGTTATAAACAAATGCATGGGGGCTTGACGTGAGGTTAGAAATTCTCCGATAAAAAAAGTAAATAATTTTTTTCAGCACTGTGAATTATCAAGATCTAATCATGAACACGTTTTATATCGTCTCATACCATAAAGCGATGACAAAAGGCCGTATAAAGATTCACAACCGGGTTTGCCTTGCTAGCAGACGACACGATGGCTTCGCGGGTTCAGTGGTTCTTTCTGAGGAAGTGCGTGACTGCGTTCAATAAAGTTGGTGAAGATCCACGAAACGTCTATTTTGGGGTCACTTTTTTGTGGGATTTCGAGAATGAAGAGGGTCAGTACACACCTTTCATCAACGCTCGAGCTGCGCAAGCGCGCGAACGCCTTCCGGTGGAGCTCGCTTACGCAATATTTGAGAAGGTGAAAACACTGCGAAGCCGAATCACGTACGACGGCGACGTGAAGGGTATCAAGGTCGAGGTGCAGGCCAGCACATGCCTCAAGAATTTCTGAGAGCACAGCTCCTCAGTGCACAATTCTGTAATCAAACGAACTGTCGTAACTTATATATATATATATATTGCCGCGCGCATGACCGAGATGGAACGCTTTCTCCTTTACCCCGCACCTCCACCGGAAATGTCGCGGATAGAAAAGGTTCGACGAGCGTACACTGAAAATAAAGGTTTAATCGGCGAACCTGAGTCAGAAACAAAAGAAGGAATGCGCCGAAACAGCAGCAGCGTACGTCGCGACGTCGGCATGACAGCTGGCTGGAGCGAGAGTAAATGTGCCTCGTTGTTGACAGAATGTGAGTGAGTCGGGAAAGCTCACGCTCGACTCCTTATCTACAACACTCGACATCTCGAACACTTGACCTAGAATGTTCGAGACCAGAGGTGGCAGTAATGAAATTACTGTAATTGAATTGCAGTAATTAAATTACTTTTGAGACTAATTTGGAATGTATCTTATTACTTTGGTGCAGGCAATTTAGTAATGTAATGAATTACCCTAG
The DNA here is from genome assembly GCA_013358835.2 of Ixodes persulcatus. Lineage (NCBI taxonomy): Eukaryota > Metazoa > Arthropoda > Arachnida > Ixodida > Ixodidae > Ixodes > Ixodes persulcatus. The sequence goes on from JABSTQ010009236.1 coordinate 1,163,113, forward strand.
TGGCGGTGATTGTAATTAAAATCGCAATTATTTTTGGATATTTCAGACATGCTTTTCTTACTTGTGAGGAAATTAACAAAAACGAAAGCAGTTCTTCCATTTGCAAAAATATAAAGCTTCTTTAAAAAAATAATGAAAAAGAAATGACAAATGCGGTTTTCGTTTGTGGCCGCTGGCTCGTGTGACGGTCGGACTGGGTGCCTTTATGTGCGCGTTGCTTGAAGGCACTCTAGGTCGGATTAGGGGGTCGTGCCACCAAAATACTGTTGGGTTTGTGTTGCTGTGACCAAGAATAGGCTTCCCTAAACGTGGTTTTTGTCCCCCTTGAAGATTATCTTGCACCGAAGTTCACAGAAAGAAGACACAGCCCTCAGGAATAATCAATAGCAAGGCAATCCGAACCGAGACGCATCCGGGGATTCTAACTTGCGCAGTAGGTATTTCGGAAAAACGTGAACCCACAACACAGACAGACAGTCGGTTCGGTTTGGGAGGACATGTTGGTTCGCCTTTATCTGTCTTTGGTTTTGCCCACTAGCTTGGTGTGGGGTTGACGGTTGTTACTTTGCAAATGCAAAGCAGAGTGCATTGTTTCTTTTTGTTTAGCTCCTCCTTTAATATATATATATGAAACAGTAATTTGAAATTAATTTAATCACTTGTATGCGGTAATTTGTAATTGTAATTCATTACTTTCGTGTAGTGATAATTTGTAATGTAATTTAATTACATTCAGTCTTTTTTAAGAAAGTAATTAGTAATGTATTTTATTAAAATAAATGCGTAATTTGGCCACCTCTGTTCGAGAATGACTATGCAAGGTCATTCTGGCTTCCTCATTTTTACACTAGCGGTAAGAGCAAGCACGAATCTTCTAGATGCATGAAGAACCGCTCCTTCTCAGTCGTGCACGCGGCAAGATAACTTACCCGATGTTATTATCCAGTTCCTTCGCTATTTGGGGTCTTACTTAGCACTGAAGAATCAGTAAGATTTTTTCTCAGTGTGATTAGAAGCAGGTACAAACACACACACACCCGGCCATATTCCGAGCCTGAAAAACGAAGTTCAGGGTCTCAAACCGATCATGTTAGAGTCAAATGAATTGCTCCCTCATTAGAACGCACGTCAACTGCAAAATAAAAAAAAATGAAAGACGTTTACAATTTCCTGTGATGCCGAATTAGAGCGCAGCTCTTGAGGAGGAGGAAGGGAGGATACGGAGAGGAGGATATGCCCCCCTACCTCTTCCTGCGTACTCTCTTCTCCTCCCTCATCCTCCTCTCCTCCTCCCCATCCGAGTAAAGCCTGACCGAGGCTTTACTATCCGGGGTAAAAAACTTTTACATCCGACAGTAATTTCAGTTTGAGATAAGAATAAACTGCATCTTTAAAAAGTTTTGTATGCCCCATTATGGAGTGGAATGTTACAAGGGCGTGCCTTCAAAGCGGCTTCATTTCAAGCTTGGGGGTGCAAGAAGGGGTGTGAGAGTGCACCATCTGACTGGGTTAATCGGTCAAAGTGGAGTAATGCTACACCACTGAGTGGTGTGCATCTGTGTTCCCTTTAAGTTCATTGGGTGTAGAAAGAGGTGTAACCGTACCACGGTTGGGCAGTACCGCGATACAAATGTATCGCGATAGTATTTCACAAATACATTTCGTATCTGTATTTCTGTATCGCGATACATTTGTTTCACCAGTATCTATATTACTGTATTGAAATACTATTTGAAACGTTTATCTGTATCGTGGTACAATCAGGATGAAATGCGTTTTCGTTACATTTCTTGAGGAACACTCCCCCCCCCCCCCCCCAAAAAAAAAAAAAAAAAAAAAAGGTTTAGACGTATTTTGTTTATATTTCTGAGGGCATTAGGGTCAAGGTAGTACTGGGGCATTGTTACTATGCTGAACTTCCTTTCGATTCTCCAAACTATTTTTCTATGCGTTCTCTTCTCTCTTCTGAGAAGTGTTCCGTAGCCGGGGACTCGAACCAGGTGGCGTGCTAGGAGAGTCAGAGCATCTTCTGGCGCAGGTCCTTAGGTAGGATTTTCTTGAATCATTGTTTTCCTGGCATCCAATGCCCGCTGCTAACCGTCTCTCTTGCCTTAGCGTACTCAGTACATCCAGACGGCAAAGCTGACTCGCAGTCCGTTGCAGCACGAGCCTGGCGGTGGTTCGCTTTGAAATAGTAGGATGACTCACGCAGTGAAGTTCAACACATACTCGAATGGGTCTGCGGCTGCGCCCGTAATATTGCACGGCTCAAAGGCACGTCATCACCCGACGTGAACGTGACCCGCTGCTCTGGTGATCCGAAACTCAGGAAGGAGGCCAGACGTGGCCTCGCGGTGCCGACCCAGACTTCGTATACCTGGGACTCGTCTTGAGCGCGCTGCTTCTCGGAGAGCTCGCACCGTGTGCCGGCAATATAAGGTCGCAACCCACGAGGTCTCTGTTTGGATGATGCTACGCGAGACTTGAGGACTGCAATCCATGCGTTGGTGGTGAAGGGTCGGCAGAGAGGACCTTCACACTAGGGATGCCACCGTATCGTTTTTTCAACCGTAACAGACGATAAGACATGTGTTCCAGGATGCTTCAGGTGGTCCACTATTCTCGAAAATTCCAAATGACACTGCCTGCATGATCTTCAACGAGGTAACCTACAACGGAAGTACGTATTGTCCTTTAATACAGCACCGCGGTAAAGGTTCATGTTCAAGGCCACACCTACAGATAAAAATACCAGTTCATTCCACCGTGATGTCTTGTCATCAATGTTGACAGGGGAATGCTTATTGGACAGGGGTGTTGTGACGTTTTGATAGGATTTAGGGCGATATCAAATTTATTTAGAGGTCGAAGTCTTTTCACATCCCTCGTAAGACAGACAGGATGTCAGGGAAAGGACCGCGGTCATTCCTTGATGGAACGTTTTTAAGGGCGAAGCTCCTTAGGGTCTAGCCTTGTCCATCCGTCCGGCGTCCGTGCTCACATCGATTGCCATCCCATCTGTCTGTCATGGATCAAACGTTGCATGTAGCCGCTCAACGTCCATACAGGAGAGGGCGCTGCGGTCAAGTGCGTATATAATCGCTTTAAACTTTGCATGCATTGGCTCAACGTTTATAGACGAGAGGGCGCTGCGGTCAAATGCTGAACGTTGACTTAAGCGGTGGAGATGCGTTCCCACGGCTTCTAGCGGATCCAAGCTGATCCGCTAGAATAACCACTAGCCCTGCATTTCACCGACCATAAAGCAGTAATGATGAAGTCGAAACGCAACCCGGAACTCAACACTACCTACGAGCAATAAAAAAAAATCAGCACCATCAGCACTACCTATGAACAATAAAATCAGTATCAACAGCACCACCCGAACTTCTCCCCAATCAACATCATTCACCACGCAGAGATGTCTTTGTTTTTGTTTCTTTTGAGCCCATTGAAGACTTCTCACCGTCCGAAACCACTATCTTCAAGGAAAAGTGCCAAACCTATGGGAAAAGAATTTCGGGATCAAAAACTTCCACTTCAAACTTCAAGCTTCATCTCATTTGGCGTCTCAAACAAATTTGAATAATGTATTGCAGTATCAGTATTTCTGTATTTGTATTTCTGCCCTTCCTAAAATGTATTCCTGTATTTGTATTTCCAAATACTTTTTGCCTCTATTTAAAATGTATTCCCGATACGTAATCGCAATACACTTTTACAGATATATTTTAGTACCAGTATTTTAGCTATTTTAATGTATCCCAGTATTTGTATTTCCGAGTACATTTTAGAGTATTTCTGCCCAACCCTGAACCGTACACTATTGAATGGGGCGCTCGTGTGTTCTGGTACAGAACAGTAGATGTAGAAAGAGGTGTAATGGTACACCATTCAGCGGGCAGCATCAGTGTTCCCTTTCAGCGAAGCCGGGTGAATAACGTGGTGTAACGGTGCACCTATGAATCGGGTGCATCTTCGTTCCCTTCGAGTTCAGTGGGTGTAGAAAGAGGTGTAACAGTGCACCATTGCATGGGGTACTCCTGTGTTCCCTTTGAGGGCAGTAGGTGTAGAAAGGGAAGTAATGGTACACTATTGAGCGGGGTGCATCCGTGCTCCCTTTGAGGGAGGCGGGTTTATAAAGCGGTGCAATGGCACACCTTTAAATGGGTGCATCTGTGTTTCCTTTTATTTAATGGGACACAGAAAGAGGTGTAGCAGTACACCACTGAACGGGGTGCACGTGTCTTCAATTCGAGTGAGATTGGTGTAGTAAAAGGTGCACGCGTGCACCACATCAAAAGGTGTACCATTTCTCCCTTTTTTGGGGTGTACAAATATTCCCCCACTGGGTGTAGTATATGTGCAAGCACTTACACCCCCTATGGGTGTAAGTGCTTGCCACTACATTCTTTTTAGAGTGTAACGCGCTATCGGTAACAAGTAACTTCTACCTGGTTACTTTTTTCTGTAACAAGTTGCGTATTTAATTACTTTCTAGAAGAGGAACGAGCAACGTACTTAGTTACTTTTAATACCAAGTAACAAGTAAAGGTAATTCCTTACTTTTGAGGAGTAAAGTGTACAACATTATTTAAACAGCCTCTTTTTAATTCTGACCTAAGTATGCGTCTATTGCGACAAAGGCAGATGGCCAACTCGAAACAGCATGGAATCAAAGAGGGAGGGTAATTCCAGGTTCACCAGCTCTCCTGAAGCACTACACTGCCGTTCCTTCGAGTGCGTCAGTAGAACGACTCTTCAGAGTTGGCGGAGGTGTATTCTCAAGGAAGCGGGGAAACTGAACGCATGAAAACTTCGAGAGGCAGCTACTGCTTAAGTAAAACGACTACTGAAAAGAAAACAATAAACCATAAAACAAAAGCAGTTCTGCATATCTGGTCGTAAAGTAAGGAAAAAAGTAACATGCTACTTTTGGGCAAAGTAACTCGTTCCTTTTGAGAATCGGTAAAGAGTAACGTATTTAGTTACTTTTCGAGCGAGTAACGAGTAAAGGTATTCTGTTACTTTTTGGGTAACGTGTACATGCCTGGTAAAAGGAAACAGTTTGCAGGTTATGCAACGGTTTGGTAATCACTGTACTACACGTGCGTATATTTTACTAGGACCGTCCGTAGACGCGCCTGTCCAAGTATGCTTCGCTTAGTCAGACGACTGGGTGGATCGTTCATCGGAGTATTTTTTCAATGCGAAAGCAATAACTCTTTCATGGAGCGAGCTGACGTCATCAGCTCTGAAGCCGCGCCAACCGGCATGAGAACGCCTTTCTCCAAGTGAAGCCGCGATCTGCTGGCTTTGGCGCCACGCCACAAAGCCTAGCCAAACGGCACCTAGTTTCCCCGATGCCAAAGGAGCGGAGTGAAGCCGAAATCTGATGGATTTCGGCTTCGGTCCCATTGGCTGGCGCGCGTCATAGTTTCAAGGAACGAGGCTCCCACTGGCCGCTTCGCGTCAGTTTCAACGACCACCACCCCATGGAGCTGCGTGCCCGCGCCGCCAGCGCGCCGGCACAACGAAGCGTCTCGCCGCCAAGCGAGGCAGCGGCTCCACGCTCAAGGTCAGAACGGCGAGGAGAGCGCGCGCTCGGCCGTCGACGCAAGTTGCGCAAGTACTTCGCAGACGAAATAAGGAAGCGGAACAACGCCATGCATGCTTTAGCATTCACAAATCATAAGATGTGATTAGGTGTACCTCGATACTTCTTTTTTTCAGATCGTTGTTTTCTCAAATGGCCAATGTATACAGTCTCCCACAATATTAAATACCTTTCGCCGGGGCAACCTATCCGGCGGTACTATACACCTTTTTCCTTTAGCCTCGTACCCAGCCACGTTGTCCCCATATCCGGTATGCGTTCCGAAAAAAAAAAAAGCAAGAGATTTCAACCCGGAAAAAGAAAAAAAAAATATAGAAAGGACATAACAAGAAGGAATGACGGTTGCAATTAAAATGTTAACATGTTCTACTGGCGAGGCGAGAGGAAAGCGATGTTTTCAGGCATACCGGAAGTTCCAGAATTGAAGATGGCGGCGCCCACGCAGAAAAGGTGTATAAGCACATATTGGTCAGGGGTACTTCACTTTTACAGAAAGAAAACAAGGAAATGTATCCCCCACCCCCCTCTCAGCCGCTTTAATGTGCATCGTCGGGTGGGTCTTTCATATTTGTTCAGCCTGTACCTCGACTTGAAACACATGTCTGCACCTCGACACAGTGGCCTTTTAGGGGAGGTTCGTTTCTCGTGGGCGGAGCCATGATACACCACTTCATTGGAGAAACTGATTGCTACTTATGTTAACGAGTCCGTCTCTATCACATTTTCCTCCTTTCCACCTTGTCAGTTTACAACTAAAATTGTGAACTGGCACCTTCATTAATAAATATTTTAAAATACTTTTTTTTAAATATTTAGCCATATCCAGAGATACACTTGCCACCGAACGAGACAATTAATAATTATGCTTAAAAGCGGCTCAGCGATTCTTACAAGGGCGCATAAGATCTCTCCCGGGTCCTTATTATGCTGCAATCGAGCATGGCTGGCAGCTCAGCTGCTTTCTGCGCACACTGCCAATTTTTACCTCAGTTAAGCTGAGGAGGTCGTGTTCCATGTTTTTCGCCAGATAAAAAGCGCAACAATGGCGTAATTAAAGCGCACGCTGCGGACTTCATTATCAGGGCAATTAAGCCGAACACACGGGGGCCCATCTCTTGTCCAACACTGGACAAACAATAAGTGCTCTTGCGAAGAAATCAGTCCCCATCGAAACTAAAAAGGCGAAGGTGAAAGCGGGGGCATATATAAAACATGTAAAAGGGGAAAAAAAAAAAAACTCGCAAGAAAAATTAAAAAAAAACAGGTTGACTCAAGAAAGAACGAAGTGCGCGCTTTGAACTTTAACTCGAGGTGCATGTACAGAAGGAGCTTCTATGAACCCTCCCCACCCTCTTTGTAATCTTTGAGGGCGCTAAGACTTCTTAAAGGGTCGTCTTGCGTAGCGACTCATCACAAAAGCTTTGATCTCGGAAAGAAAATAAAAACTAAAACCAGAATCACTATTTTTCTTTTCTTTTAGTACCACGCTTCTTTAGGTATCTGCGTGGATATACTACAAAGATGTCGGCAAGTTCGCAAGTTTTTCGAAATTGGCGTGCCTTCGCGAACGACGGCTGTGTGTGCTGCGACGGCCCAAAATTTTCTATCAAAACATAATTTGAGTTTTGCTTTTTCTTTTTTAAAAATTTGATTATTACCGGCATGCCACGCTGTTTAAGTTGGTTTTCCTGTCGTTCCGATTATTTCTCTCGCGGAGCCCGCGCTCGTAGGTACTGAGCACGCGAAAAGAAAATGAGAAAAAGAGAGATAGAAAGTGGAGAGACTATACCGTTTTGAAGAAAAAAAGAGGGAAAACAAAATCCCGAATGCCACGAGTGGAAAAAATAAGAAAGATATAGAAATAAAAATAATTTAAGGGAAAAAAAAGGAAAATAAAAAAAGCACGCGCAATATACGGCCGTGCCCTCAGCAGCTCTGCTATTGCGATCGGTGGCCGTCGTTCCGACGGAGTTTCATTATGATAATCATTCCGAGTCTTTTCCGTCCTGAAAAACCTTTTTACTTCTTTTCGCCGGATTTTTTTCCCCAATTTAAAAGCGTTGCTCGAATCTGCGTTTTCCCGTGTTTTTTTTTTTTTTTTTTTTCTTGGTTTTCGGTAACCTGTTTATTTTTCTCATATATTCCCTTTTTTCTGTTGCTTTCCTTTTCTTGACTGCAGCAAGTATTTGAAAAGAATGGCCATGGGCATCTAAAAGAGAAACAAAAAAAAAGGGAAAATAATAATTTGTGAGACGACGCGGACACAAAAAGGTTCAGTATTTTTTTGTAAACCCCCTTCCCCGAAAAAGGGGGGTTTAAGTTTCATCTGCCGAAAAGACAGGAATAGAGACCTAAGAGCGCAAATGCACAAAACACGCGAAGCAACGCAGAAAAAAGTCCGAACCGAATATAAAGTTTCCATTTGACTTCAGCACGCTTGAGGAGGTTTATGTTTGGCAGGAAACTCCGCCTTTCGATTTCGAGCCAGCCTTTTTCCCCATTCCCCAATGTCGCTCCTTAACCCGAAAAAAAAAAAAAGGTTAAGAAAGCTTCCCCCTCCTCCTCATCTCTCTTTCTTTTCTTTTTTTCTTTCTTTGTGCCCGCTATTCTCCCTATTAGCGTAACTTGGCAAACGGAGACGGCTACGGTTTCACAGAGCCAATCAGAGCGACGGAGGGAGACACGTGATTAAACTCTATCTTATCACTCGCGCGAAGCGCCATCGAAGCCACGGGCAGGAGCGAGAGGAAAGCCATTTTTGTACGAAGGTACGAATTTCGAGTGACCGGCTAATCTGAGATGGAAAAAGAAAGCCACGTACGAGGCACACAAAAGGGGGTCCGGATAAGGTGGGAGTTCCTCCTTTCCCTCTTTTCCAGCTGCTTGAGCAGCTTGGGTCACGCTCTCGTTCCTGATTGGTTCAAAAGGAGTCGCAACGTTCCCTTTTTGCCAAGTTACGGTGTAACCAAGTTATAGCGAAGCTCATATAAAGAAACGTTGCCACTCTAAGAAATAGAGGGCGAGGATAACGCGCCAAGATGTGGAAAGGGGGGATGAATATTTTTTTGTCCTCGAGAGCTTGCCAGCCTCCAATTTGGCGTCTTTGGGAGGGCGTTTATACGTACACTATACTCCGCTCCACTTTACGATGGAGCACAGCGGACGCTACGAGCCATCGGAGACAATCCGACGCCGTGTGGACGTCACGTGATCTTCTCGGGAGGGACGCGGCGACGCGCGGGCGCGCAGTCACGTGGTATGTTCGCAGCTGCTTGATTGGTTGGGATGATTCGTAGCATGCGCCATGCTCCATCGTAAGGTTGAAACGGAGTATGTATACACAAAGACGTGGAGCTCATGCCGCTGCCGCTGTCTTTGCCGTTAGGTCGTTTTTTTTAAGTTTTTTTTTGTTTAGAATGTTTTTCTGTTCGAATTTTGTGGGCGTTGAGGCGATCGCGCTTCTGCTGTCTCCTCTTGGGTTCGCGTTTTACGCAAGATTCTTGTGTTCTCCGTCGGGAGGAACTCTCGTTTGTCTTCATAAGCGCAACTTGGAATTCGGACGGAGCGGCGCTCATTTGTTCAGACTATCTCGTCGCGTCTGCCTTACATTTCCCCACAATTTTTATTTTGTTCCCACACACATTTTCTTATTTTTTTGTGTGTTAATATTTTACTTTTTTTTTACGTTTTCGTTAAATCTGCTGCTTTTTTAATATCTCGTCGCGTTCCTTGTCGTCGGCGACGGCTTATGGGATCAGCCTGCGAATCCTCCCCGAGTTCACAGAGGTTCAGTTTAGCAGCAGTCACAATTCTATGCATCGTACAAAAAAAAACACGGTATGCAGTCATAATGAGAGAATCATCTGCGGACACGCCTGAAGCATGCTCGAAGCAGCTTCATACATGCTTTTGTCTGCAGACACTTTTCTATGACCAGTGGGACCGTCATACGAGGAAGAATCACGCCTAAGACGGTGCAGATGACCGCCGCTTTTAGCTGCGTTCGTCTGCAACCTGTAACCCGTAACACCTACGGACAATAGTACAGAGCCGGCTAACGTCTTACCTGTGTTACTTTCTGGTTAGTCTTACCCTCCCCGAAATAAAATCCTGGCTACGCCACTGCTTGCGTGTCTGGCTCGTAACCGAATGGTCGTGGGTTCGAATCCCGCCTAAAATTCTTCACATTTTTCTTTAAGGATAATGAATTCCAAGTACTTAAGTCGAAACAGTTTACTGCACTGCACGAGTGCAGTATGCTTCAGACGAATTGGTCATGATATGCAATCTCGAGAAAAAATATATTTCTATTTGACTTGTTTTCATTTAAATGTGCAATTAGCGTTAAAAAAAAAAAAAAAAACTTACGGTGAACTTTTTTTTATCAGTTTGGTGTCCTTTTTTATGTTATTATGTTTACCGCGACATGATACACTGATATTTTTGATGTCTTTTGTTTACCATGCTATGACATTTACTTTTTTAAATCATACGTCAAAGCGCGGTTGAGGACTGCCTCTCCTGATAAAAAAAAATGCATAAACTGTAATCTTCGGAGTGACTACACTTTTTTCACGAAAGATGTGGAAGTATTCTGCTTGCAAAAACATCAGAACATTTTCACTGTTGTTTACCGCCCTTGAGACAAAATTTCGGCATTTTTCAAAATTTTCGAATTATTTTTGCGTTTTATTCTTCATGAAGCATGAGGTAAGCGCAGCGACTAATACTCTTCTAAGGAACTATTGTGGTGTGATCAGTGATGCAATTCAGCAGAAGGCACAAAAGTTCAGGAGTCCCGAAAAGCTAAAACCCTGGCCAAGAAATTAGACAGCAAGCACAACTTATGAACTGTAAGCCTCCATCTGGAACACACAACTATGCAAAAACATTGAAGGCAGAAAGTCGACTCATGAAAAAATAAAACAAATTCGCATTACCTTTGCCTTATTTATTTTTGTAATAAATACAACATACTTACATTTCTTAGCATGACGGGAGTTTGTTTTCCTTCCTTTGAACGCAATAATATTGAAAACTCAACGAAAGCTTTTGAAAACAAGGCAATCACCTGTTGCACGCAACCGCCTGTTGCACAACACATCTACTTGCAACATCAGTGTCAACAAAATAATGCCGAAAGTTCCAATCGAATTTAGCTAGTCAACGACGTAAGAAATCGTAGGTAACCGATCGATCATTTCATTAATTTAGTAATAACAATTTGAACTTCCCAAGTACGAAGTGTGTGCAAGGTTGTGGCCTTCCGATCGAGCATTTCTTAAGTTGTTAAAAGTTGCCTGCGCGCGAAAAGGCTCTTCACAGTACGTAGTCATGTTGAGAATCACAAAATTAAACCATATTAAATTATGAGCAAGCAAATGACAAATCTATATCCAGTGAAACACCAAGCTCAATTAGGCATTACGATGATAACAAGGCGAGGTTCCAACTCATCTTGAATCCTAATCAGCAACTTCTCGTCATGCAGATATCCAAAGGCTTGTTTCTCCCACTCATAACCGCACACACCACCACACACGAATCATTCGCGGTAAGGTCAGAGACTGTCTAAAATATAAACAAATTTGACGAAGAACAAGCCGCTGTCACAATCGCAGCCATTGCCGAATGGCACGAGTCCGGCGCAGGCGGACATATTGCGTGACATCATCAGGGAAAAGGAGAGGCCTTTGTCAGTCTAGAAAGTTTTGGTCAGTGTCCCGTTAACTCCCTCGTTGAAGTGCCATGCACGCGGAAACTTGTAAGTTGCTGAAACTTTAGTGGACGGTCTTGGCGAGCAAAAGTCGTCACCGTCATTATTTTGTGATGGACGTATGCCACCGTCGTTCCTTGGTATAGTCGTATCTGCCGGTTCTGTCTCGTTAAAAAGGCAATAAAGGAGAGTGCTCCCAACCTAAACGATGCTCAAAGAGATATAGCTCACTTTTGCAGAATGGGGTCTGGAGGAGGTTCCAAGATACTTCAAAGGTTGGTTCATCGAAGTTAACATGGCCGGCTACGAAGGCTACACTGTTAGGCGGAAGCGGCAAGGTTGCAGCAAGTAAAACTCTCCGTGGTTCCATCTTGACGCTGGACGTTTCTGCGCATGGTTTCTTTGCTTGCAACGAGAAATCTGCGAAGTTAAGATAGAATCCGCATTTTGTGAGGTAGTCAAGTCCAAGTTTGCACTCCTGTGTTATACCGCGAGTGACTAACACTGGGTGTGTACTCGACGCCTGCACCCCGAATTTTTGTGTAGCAAGTGAAGCAAGCAAGTTAAAAGAAAATTGCAGCTCCTTTCGTCCATAGTCGCCCCTGAAGAATAAGCCAAACAGGCTTCGAAACTTCGGGCCCCTGATTTAGGGAGGGGTTGGTCGTCGTATTTTAATAATTATTTCCCCCAACCAGACAGACATCTGTCTAATGTTTACTTTCAAGCAAGTGCCTTCCATGTTCGAAGTCCCACCATCTAAATCGTGTACGTTATGCTGTTGCGGTGCAATTTCATTTTTTCCCTCCTGTAATTCCGCCCACTTATCGGAGCTTATAATAGTCATGGACGATGCTGAATAAATAAAGAAGTTTAATCGAACCCCGCGAATGTTCCGAACACTACATTCTAAGAAATGCCTGCGCATCTACTTACCCGCCAAACACTCAAACAGCCAATCTCTGCAATCTACGAAATCAGCTCACCGAATGATCGGGTGAAACTCTGTTTAGACTTCAAAATTAAGTCTGCGCTGTGGCATTACGCAATGCAAAGCGTCATGGTTGCATTGCGTAATGCCACAGCGCGGACTTAATCTTCAGGTCTAAACGAATGTTCCGCCTCATCATTCGTTGAGCTGATTTCATAGATCGCAGAGAGTGGCTATTTGAGTGTTTTGCGGGTTAGTACCCGCGCACGCATTTCTTAGAGTGTGTGACAAGTGGTGTTGCACGATGATCCCCAATGTCGTTGACGAGCGCCTTCGCAGGGCTCTGAGTTGAGGCACCAATCAGTTTTCCGAACGCCGCTGACACCAGCGTGGGTTGAAGCGTTTTTTTCTTCGCTGTTTATTGTGACATTACAATAGCCAGCTAAATGGCAGGCTCTACCACAACGTAAACAGCACTGCTTATGTAAAGCCAAGCGTGGCGTCGGTTGCGCCCTCTGGAAGTTCTCAATCTTGTTGGCGAGAACCGCCATAGGAAAGGTTAGGGCGCAATGTCCGCTTTTGTAGCTAACACGGATGTGTCCTAACGCGGAGAAGCACCGCAAGACGTCTCTCTCTGTGCCCTGCCGAGACAACGATGTTGGAGCAGCGATAAGCACACGGCACCGTAGGTCGTCCGTCCAGTCCAGCAATTGACTTATCGTGCAGAAGGGTGCCATTGCTGTATTAAGTCATTCCAGGATATGCCTTTCGAAACGTGTTCATCAGGTCTCACGCTAACATGTCGTACTGTTCCACGGAACGGTGTGCCCGTGCTCAGAATTCCGCTGCAGCAACGTTTCGTTGCGCAGGAGAAACACAGCCCTTGAAATAACCGCGGACAGGCATGTGAATGATGAGAGGTCCTCCACACTTAGATAATGAAACTTTAAGAAAGCTCGTCCGCGCAGTCGCGTTGGTAGAAAAAGCAACCTCTTGGTGTTGCCCTACTCGTTCGCAGCAGTGCAGACATTGAAATTGCACTCTCCTGAGTCCCAGGTATGATAGTCACCACCTCCGGGGAAGGATACCGACATGTAGTGCTTCACAAGTGTAGCGGTAACCAGCTCACCGCTTTCATCAGTGTTAATAAGAAACCTTCTAAGCTCCGAAGTGTTTCATTGATGACCGTAGCCTGCAACCGGAATCCTCAGCTCGAGTTCGTTTCTCCTGTCCTAGTCTCATCGTCTTTTTCTTGCGCTACATAGATAATTGTTGAAACAACACATGACAAAACGAACGAATTAACCTTTCATTATTGAGCCTCGTAACTCAACACTCCAATGCAGTTTGTCTTAGTGGTCATTGACTCCATTTTATAAATTCAAAGACAGATAAATTGCAAGAATGCCTAATGCCACCGTCCGATACGAGGGTACCACATCTATACGCGAATTTAGTGGAGTGTCCGACGCCTGGTAGAACACACTAGGGAACTTGGTCGAAAAACAAATGTTGGCTTTATCGGCGCTGAATGAGGCACAACCTTTCCTGCTCAGGCGAGGCTTCCTTTGCTTTGAAACAGCAGGTCCTGAAGCGTATCTTCTAGTCAAAAAAAAAACCAAAAAACACGAATAAAACTTTTAATGATAAATACACTTCAATCAACAATTAAACTCAGCACCAGGAGAAACTCACTTTCCCGTAGGTATTTTGAATGTAACCGGAACTGCTGGAACTCTTAAATACTACGTCACAGTTGTGGTCTTCCTCTCCCACTTGATTATGATAAAGGATTTTTTGCGCAACAGTGACGTGGCCATTCCGCGTCAAACTTTACTTAATTAAGCTAGACATTACTAGATGATTTGCCGTTATTGGCGTAGGGGCTACCAATGAACAAAAGTTCGCCAGTATTTGGTAAAGCTGGTGCTAAATGTCACAATTAGTCGCGGCTATTATCGCCTCTGTTATATTAAGGATGTTAGGCCGTATCTTGACAGAGATGTCAAACTTTGACGGTAAGAGGTTAATGTGTTATCTCATAAAGGTATGCCCGTTGAAAATATATCTGGTGTTGTTTGAGTAAGTTTCACAAGGTGTCCAATATTGATGGTTACTTTGAGCATATGTAGAGGTGTAGAATGGTGACTGGGAGTGTTGCAGCTCTCGCATTCCCGGAGTCTCATTTATCCATGAGGGAACTATGAGTAAGGAGCGTATGACCAATGCGAAGACGGGTCAAGAGGACATTTTTAAGTCGCACTAAGTCTTCGGAGACATTTCAGGGGCGAGTGTGGTATTTTCTAGCATTAAGTTTGTTTTGGGTTTGCTGTTTCCATACATATTTTCATTGAGTGTTCAGGTGCTTGTGCAGCGAGACCTTCAAGTCTGTCAAGAGAAGGTTCATTTCTGTAGGTTAAAGTGCTTGAACATTTCGTGCAGCACCATCAACTTTTTAATTGCCTGAAATTTGTACAGGACCCGGCACCCAAAACAAGACAAGTGTGTGCCTCTTGATTAAAGTGCTGAAACACATTTTCTTATCTCAGTGATCAATGGGGGCACTTTTGGTTGCACAACAATTGATGCCAGAAAAACACTTTGAGAATCTGAGAATATAAAAGTTTTTGTTCCTGTACCTTCGCTCCACTATAGTTAAGTGCTGCGAGTACTCCATAGGCCTCCTTTGTAAAAAAGCAAGTTTTGAAAATCTTAAGTGTCTTCTCTCTAGTTCCGTAAAAAGGCACAACCCACATATTGTTTCGTTTTTTTATTCATCTGTGTACATTTTCAAGAAGTCTTTGCATTCCTCTAGCATTTTCTTAAATATCCTCTCGTATATTATACGCGTGGTTGTCGCATTTCTGAAACTCAGCAGCCTTAAATGACAGTGTGCTTTACAGTTTTACCTATGAGCCAGCTCTTGAACGCAATTGTATATGTTATTCAAATTGATACCAGATTTTTTGTCCGTTGCTTGTAATCCTATGCCGAGAGGGAAACGATGTGAGGTTTATTGACAAAAGAGTTTTTATCACATGGGATGTATAATATAATCATATGCTACATCTTGAGTAATGACTGAACTTTTAGTCTTTCTGGGTGAATTCTCAGTGGAGGTTCGTTTGCCAGGTTGTGCAAACTTTTTGCTAGTGACAATTCTAAATTGGCCGATACTAAGACGAATGCATTGGTGTGCTATTGAGTCTGACCTTCGGAAAACTAACTTTATTGCCGAGTCATAAACCACTGAGTCGTAATCCAAAGCTGAACGGATGAGGGACCTGTATATTCTGAGCAGGGACATTGGCGGTGACCCCAATGAGTTGCCACGAAGCCCTTTTAGAATATTTAACCTTTTCAAACACCTGTTCCGCATGTCTAAAAGGGGCGGTTACAAATTATTTCACTGTCAAAGATGTCGCCTAAAAATCTATAGCATTTCCTAACGGAGAGTGTTTTCTTATAGAGTGTTAGTGCAGCTTCCGGGTGTAGACCCCGCAGCCGTGTGAAGTGTAATGTCACAGTATTTTCTGTTTAAAACTTAAATCCGTTTGTGTTTCTCCACTCAAAAAGCGTTTAGGTCAAGCTGTGATGGCAGTGAGACAGACGATAGATGCGACCCTTGGCTTGTGACCGTCGACATACGCTGCGCCTCCTGGAGCCCACTGAAAACAGATAAAACTGCGGGGTGGAGAGTAGGGCGCAGCGAGGTTGTGCGTCCTACTCTGATGTGTTTAAACCTTGCCCAGCACAACCCAAGCTTCCATGCTGCGCCGGTGGTGCGCTGGAAGTTCCCTCACTGTTCTCATTCAATTCAAAACCGATAACACATACTGTGAGATATTGAAGTGAACAGTTGCTTTACAGCAAAATTTGATTTTATTAAAAACAGTGCAAGACTTAAAGCACAGCCTTGTGGTACTGCTACGAGGGGCGTTCATAAAGTTTGTATTATTGTCACGAAGGAATAGAGATTCAGCAATCAAACCCGAGTAGGAGTTGAGACTTTCTCTACATATTCGCCACCAAAAGCTACCCACTTTGTCTAGCGATGCACCACATGCCGGAGGCCATTGTTATAGAACTCCTGGTTTTGAGGGTTCAGGAATCGCTCCACTCCAGCAATCACTTGGTCGCCGTCCTTGAAATGCTTTCCTATTATTTGGCCACACTGGAAGCGTCTGCGCCATTTAACCAAAGTGTCATAAACTGGGGTGTTGTCCCCGAACAACGCTCCCAGGTTGGAATGAATATCCTTGGCATTTCTTCCCTTCAAATGAAAAAAACGGATCAGTCAATGTGCTTGGCACCGACGGGCGGTGCCATTTTTCTTTCGACTCCCTATCGGCGTTCCGAGCTACTATAGCACGCGATGTTTATACTGTGCGGAAACTAGAGGGACGCGCGCTCATGTTGATGCCTGTTTTGTTCCGTTTTTTTTTCCATTTTTTGTGCCGATAATACGAACTTTATGAACGCCCCTCGTATTTCTTGTGGAAATACTTGTGACAAACATGTGCAAGTTGGTGAAAGCATTCCTAATCCAGATCTGCAACCGAGCTTGGTGGTCAGCTGTGCAACAATTCTTTCGGAATCCACATGGTGATGGCTTTCAAGCACCACATGAGACGATTCTTCACCATGCGCTCGAAAACTTTGCACTGCCAACTTGTCAACAAGATAGGCTGATAGTTCCTAGGATTGGCGGGGTCCTTTTCCTGTTTCAAGATAGGAACAAGCAATTTTCTTATTCATATTTCGGGGAATACCCCTTCATTCCACAATCGGTTGAAGAAGGACAGGACAGAATGTTTCAAATCAGGTTAAAGGTGAGAGCAAGGACACGACCTACTACCGTGTTCTTGCTTTCTTCCAAAGCCATCTCAAGTTCAGCGTAAGTGAAACTCTTTCTCAGCCTTCAGGCAAAGTCTTTTTTTTCGCTTGCACATTTTTTTTTATATTTGAAAAATTCACGAGTACAGCTACTAGAGATGAAATTTCAGCAAACACGGCTTCAAACTGGTCTGCCTGCTCTTCCAAATCTGACACATCCTAAATTCTCGTTGATGACACAATAATGCTGTCTGTAGTATTTTACCATTTTGTTAGACCGCCTGAGACTGGGTGGAAGAAACACGACGACGTCTCAATTGAGACGTCGTCGTGTTTCTTCCACCCAGTCTCAGGTGGTCTAACAAAATGGTAAACCTACACCAGCTCGCCTGCGCCCTAACTGTTTTTTCATTTTGTAGTATTTTCCTGGAATTTTTGCGACCTCATTCACCCCAACTTAATCCTTCGTTTTAGGGTTTATCGACTCCTTGTACTTGTTCCAAGAACTTTTATTTTCCTGTGTTGTAATATTTCAACAAGTAGCCTTTACTTTTTAGAATCAATTATGTTTTTGGCTGTGGGATAGCTTTTAAATATTGTCCAAGCTTTCTTCTGAGCTGCTCGGGTCTTTAGAGTTTCTATACCACCAGGATATAGAGAGAATGGGATATTTGTTAGAAGTATTAAGAATGCATTTTGCTGCAGCATCAAGAATCAAAGCAGAGATTGATTTTGCGGCTTTATCAACAGAAACATCTGGGAAGGCATCCTCCATTAAAATTGATATTTTATAGTATTTTCCCCAGTCTGCCTTTTGAATTACCAATCGGGGAGTGCTGGTTCGTATACAGTGAGTGGGTTTCAGTATTTGGAGAATAATAGGATAGTGGCCACTTCCCAATTAATTTGCCTCTACCTTTCACGACAAATCATATGGATACCAGAGGAGCAAAAGCTGATGTCAATAGCAGAGGATGATATGTGTGTCACGCCTATATGCGTGGGGGAACCTGTAATAATTAAAGAGTGTGATGGTATTCGTGAGTAAAATACTGCGTATCATTTCACCACTTGCATCATTTCTAAAGCATCCAGAGATTTTATTGTGTGCATTGAGGTCCCCCAAGATGATATATGGGATGGGAGATGTTGTAGCAGTGCTTATATCTCTTTTTTCTGTATTGTCAAATTTCGAGGTAAATACTAACACTAATAATACTTCCCAAGTGTGCTTCTGCGGCCACAGCCTCGAGCGATGTATGCAAGTTCATACGCAAGACAGGAATTCAAGGTGGCACAAGTATGACCACACTAACTTCCTTATGGAAATTAATTTATTTTTTTCTGGAAACAGATGTATGCTCCAAAGTTAAATGTGCAGCTGTAAGAGCCATATGGGTTCAGCAAGGTCTCTTGCAATGCAAAACTGTAATTTTTGTGTTCATTACATAAATGTTTCAAGTCTCTTGTGTTTGACCTCAAACTACAGATGTTTCATTGACTAATTCTCTCACCTTCGGTCATGTGAAATAAACATTTTACTTAGGAGAACGGGTTATTTCAGCTTTATGTTCTCCCTTAAGCAACTGCCATCGATCTTTTCCAGGTTTAGGCTCAGATAATGCTTTTTTAACGTCCGAGCTGATTGGAGGACAGTTATCAACTTGGTAAATTGATTTGTTGCAGCAGCTACAGAATTAGTTCTGTGTTTCACTTTGAATCCCACCAGGTGTCTAGGCTTCAGCAGACATTCTCAAAACTTTAGATGCCACCGAAGCTGCTGCATTACTGCGTTGGAAAAAAGTACACCCTGCGTTTTGCATCAGAGTATAAAATGTCCTCGTGTGCCCGGAGGTGCTGCTTTTTTTTTTCTTGTTTCCATAGCGGACAATCCTTTGAGTAAGCAGAATGGGGCTCTGCTTACTCATTCTGTATACATGCTTCGGGAGCTTTATGAACATCGTCTCCGCACTTTGAGCAAGTCGGTTTACCCCTACAACACTGTAGAGTGCCCGTATCTTTGGCACCTGTAGCAGCTTAGAAGGTTGGGTACGTACACACTGACCTTGCAGTACAGATAAACAACTTTCACAAATACTCGTTGCTTCGGTCAAGTGAAAGTGAGGGTAAAAACGTTTGTTGGAACAACCTTTCAATTTGCCCATGGTTATGCATCGCACTGCAGTTATGCATTGGGCTTCTAAGCCATCGAGTAGCGCAACACCTGACACGCTTTCTAGATTTCTACTGCATATCACTTTGCGCGAGCTGTTTAGCCACTTGTGCGGTGAGGTTTCGATCCGGACTGTTCCAAGGCCTCGGCTCCACTGTTGCTTTCGCACTATACAAGATCTCCAAGAGGAGCTTCGTACGGATTTGTTGTACAAATGTGGGACAATCATTTTTTATCTAAAAGGGCGAAATCTCACTCCAGGGGAGGGGTCATTTTTAGTGGCATGAAGGGCAATGAAAAGTGGTACGCAGTTCTAAGTTTTGGTGGTCGAGGTCAGTACTTCTTCGTGTCTTGGTTGTTTTTCAGGTTTCTGTCGCTTGGTGAAAGGTTTAGCATAACTCAATCGAGTTTTAGCGCTGGTGGGAATCGGCCAGTTGGCGGTGGCTCACCCACCATACCATCGCAAGGTCCCGGAGCATCATGATACCCATCGGACAAGGCTTCACCAAGACCCCAACCATCACAGTTCAAGGTTTCTCTCCCCCCCCCCCCCCCCTTTCGTCCTCTCGGCGGGATTGACTACGCCTTTGGATTGGGGGCTCGAGTCCGTGGTGATGGCACTCACCAAACACCTGCTTTCACATACTGCGGGCGGTAAAAATTGTTATCTAATGTAAAATTCAAGTAACCTGGTGTAAGACAAAATGCTAAGCAAGACATAATTAGCTGTGCGGAAAACGTACAACAGAAAGTGTATGCTGGAGAAGCTATAACTTACGCAAAATACCTCTTTTCTCAAGGAACGCGACAATACGCTTAAAAAGAATTGACGGCTGCTTACCAAGCAAGAGACAAGGGTGAAATGAAACACAGTCCCTCAAGAATTCCGAGCAAGAATACAGTCTTTGTTGCACAAGGTCAGACCGTCAAACTCACAACAGTGTTCACACAGTGGTGGACCTGCCACATTCCGAAAGTATCTATGAGTGGCGTATGAATGACCAAGCCTCAAGCGACAGAGTAAACCTCATGGGGCCGGGTCTAATCGGAAGAGCTCTCCCATGTTCCTAAAACAGACTTGAGGGCATACAGCGTATTATACTCTTGGTCCATTCCAATTGTCTTTTTCGAAAAATGGATAACCTGAAATTATGTTTGAGGTCATCATATGGCAAGTGTACTGATATTTGTACAAGGTTCTTCAAAGAAGTAGCAGGCCTCTGGACCTTCTCGTTGCCATTGAGATAACCTGGCTGGGCACCCAACATAGTTTGATGAATAGATAGTTAAGTTTCAGCCCTTTTGTAGGCCCCAATGAATTTTTGAATGCACGAGTTGGGTAGGATTATGTTATGTATCTTTTACAAAGCTAGTTTCGATCTTGACACTTTGGAAATCAAGAAATATGACGGCCTTCATAGTATGGGTTTCTATAATATAGTCTGATGTTGTTAATGCGGTAAATATACTGGCCACACAGCACAACCGCTGAACGGTAGTAAATGATTCAGAGTACACAGCAGATAAAAAAAATGTCTTAGATCCATCGATCCAAACGGTTTATCGCCATTGGATGTCTTCAATATCTCATGGAATTCCTACTTTACGACTACAGGAGAACCGTTTTATTTTTGATGAACTTCGTGAAACACCAAACGCACCTGACCGGCAGCCTGTTCCAAGGAGCAACACTGTTCCTCCTTTCAAGTAGATTAATATCCTCTAATAGACAGTTTACAAAACTCCGCGCCATCGCCTCTCCGCCATTGCTTGATCACGTAGTCTGAGCATGTCTTAGACACGAAAGCAGCGTCAGCGTTCGGCGTGGACTCGGTTCCGATCACACTCTCCGCGCTTGATGGATGGATGCATGATAACGGCTGTACCATTTGAAACTGGCGGTAGCCTGCGCCACCTAGCCTAAAAACAATAACAAAAACCTGATTTTACTTTTCCCCTTTCTCGCCGACAGGTCTCTCTATCACCAGGTAATTACGAGGATCGCCAGGCAGATCTTTGAAAGATTGAAGAAAAACACTGCAAACATCAACCCCCCCCCCCCCCCCCCGCCTCCGCTTCCCTTCAAGAGAGTCGCCAATTTTTCCCTGGTTGAACCTCGTCAACGTCAGCTAATACCCGACCCACTGGGGCACAGTGTTGAGACTTTGAGCCGAAACCACGTGGGAGGGAGTCCCAATTTTCTTCTCTCCCGCCTGCCCCCCAGCTGCGCTCGTTAGTTGTACTTAGTTCAATATTCCCTAGATAATTTCCACCAGCGCCCCAATCTCCTCCTTGTTGCCTCTACTCTTTTATTATCCACCCTTCCATCTTCTCTAGCGAAACCAAGAGCAACCGGTACGTCTGTCGCCCCTTCGAGAAAGGTAGGACTGACCTCTTGACATTTTAGAATCGCATGCTCAATCGTTTTCGTCTTCTCATTACATACTGGGCATATTGGATTGTATCTGTGTTTCCAAATTTGGCTATATACGTTTCTGCTCTTAAGACTTTCGTCCTCGCCTGCCTCAAACAGCAGAGCGCCCCCCCCCCCCCCCCCCTTGAATTATCGAATAAACCATCCTTCTTTATTTCTTGCTTTTGTGACCTGTAAATTGTTAAAGCTGCTTTCCCCTGCCTTTTCTCCTTCTGCATCTATCTCTCTGCCTCCTTAACTGCATTTTTTACTGAACGGCATTGCCCCATTGCCCCATTGCCTATCTGCAGTGATTTCATCCAAGGCGTTTGTGTCCGTTTCATCCATTTTGTGTTCAGGCTTCTCATATAGAGGCGTTTATAGATTTTATATGCCCACCGCGTGTCCTCCATGACTGTTAGTTTTTGGTCAAAATGTATTTTACTCACTGCCTCTCTGCTCTCAAACGATGATCATCCTATATCACCATGCACTCCCTCGTTTGGAGTGTCCCCATGTGCCCCTAAAGCAATTTTGCCAACGCTCCTTTATCCTATCTACAATTTCCCTTGAGCTTCAAACCTTATGCACAAGACTGCATTACCAAAGGTCAATCCTGGTAAAATTACTGATTTCCATACTCTCCGCACCCCTTCGTATCTATTAAAGTTCCATAACGCCCTATGCTTCATAATGGCCAAATTCATTTTACCCTTACCAACTATATGTCTCTTCATTGATTTCCGACGCTGCTGCTATGTTTCTGACACGCGGAAATACAAAACCAGGTTGATGATCGGCTGGCACTCGGCCTCAGGAAGCAGGGCCGAACTCAGCTCAGGTCATACGCAGGCACCCGGCAGGAAAACCTGCCTTTCTTAGACGCATTTTCCGCGATTTGCATTACGTCGTCAACGTCGTCACGTCGTTCTGCATAGTTCCGCAATCCGCAGACGGCCACCTTAGCCTACTGTGTGTAGCGCTGTCCACTGCTCCGGAATTTCGCTGTTTCTAACGGCTTCGTTTGCTCGTTAGATCAAATTAGCGCTTAAAACGTGAATGCAACCAAGATATTCTGCATGTTTCAGCTGGGAGACGGAATTACTGGCGACCTTCGCTTCCGCTGAAGCTCTTTCAACTCAACAACATTTAATAAAAAAAACACGCGTAACGTGCTCGAAAACTAAACCGAAAGAAGATGAAGCGGGAGGGCGGAACCTGTCTCCGGTATAATAAAATAAACAGAACGTTTTCACCTAAGTTCACAGTCAGTCGCATCACCTCTTGCATCCTCAACAACGAATGCATTCCAATCCCAGTTTGGTTTCGACCTGCTTTTGTCACCATCTACCTGTAACTCTGCCTTGTTGTCGTTGACTGCCTTCACCGTCAATGTAATGTCGCATCATGCTTTGGCTAGCATTGCCGCGTTAACTTCAGCAGATGGTATGCGAAACATTTTGTGAGCAACAGGGCGGAGCGTAAAAGAAATAATTAGAATGAAGGACTTCATGCAAATGACTAACCTTCTTCAGCGCCTAATATTTCGACGAGTTTTACACAAAAAGCATGTTTTTCTGACATACGGCAGCCGCTGTTTTTCTTGGAACATAGGGCTTAAGTACCTAACTGGCGAAATATTTGATACGTGTAAGTTGAGACAGTGGAGAGCAAGTCCTCCTTAAAGGCCGACGTACACTTCGCACTTTCCACTTTTGCTCGCCTCCTCCTATGTCCTCTCAACGTTTTACCTGACCCCAACTTGACACCCCTCGCAGCTTAGGAGAGGGGAGCGCTAAGAGGATTATCTTTCCTGCAGAAAATCGAGGTTGTACGTGAGCCTTTAAAAGGCAACTCCGGTCGAAAACGAAGCCAAAATAAATTACTTGTATCGCTTTAGTGGCACATGTATTATGACAAAGTGAAGACGCATACTCCACTAAAACCTATTTAAAGATGCGACAAGCTGCTATTTAATGGGTGGCAAGCGGGTTAGGTTTTAGTCAAGGAACACTGGGCGACGCACACAGCATCACCTCCGTCACGTTGCGGTAAAGCTGCGGTTGATTTCGCGCGTTGCACCGCGCACCGCAGCACCACGGTGACGTCATATCATGACCGTACTGCTGATTATCGATCAGTGTTTCCATCCCTCTGGCAGATAGTTTCGGTTTTGCCGTAGACGCCCAAAACCGAACTTTGAGCCGTGATATTTATAAAACCACAAAAAAAATGTCGAAAAAGAAATTATACCCTGTAATTATTACCGGAGTTGCCTTTTAAGATGGCATCTCATATCTGCGCAGTACATGACCACATGAGGTCTTTATCGCGCATTACGCAGTAGTGATTTGACAAAAGCAGCGGAGATTGAGCAGGCGGTTCCTTGATTCTGGAGTGAGAGATTTTGTTCGATATGCTTTGAGCACAGTGAAAGAAGAGAGAGGTGGCTGAGCAAGGCCAGCCAAGGCAGCTAAAGTCCGCTCGGGCCTCGCGGACCTCCGGGCAGGGTCACTGTCAGCTTATAAGCCTTCGCGTAAGCCCAGAGATATGGACCGTGACTCTGGAAACGTTTGCATTAATAAGGACGGTTCTTTGAGCCTATGTTGTGTTTCTCTCGGTGTTTGCTAGAAATCCGAGCAAACCCTCAGCACACTCACTCCATTGAGAGGAGGACCCGTAAAAGCAACTTTCTTCTTCCACCATGGCTCTGAGCTTTGCTGCATGAACTCGGTTGGCCACGTGGACACTGATCACCCCAATTTCTGTCTATGGCATAACACTATATTTTGCTTTAGCTTAACTTTACAAGGGGCGAAACCTAGGGCCATTATTAGCCAACGAGTGTGACAGAGTGAAGCATGTGAAGCTCTCCCAGTGACGGTTCACTTCTCTTCGCAGATACCTTACCCAGTGAATAAAAGAAGATTTGAATGGGACATTTCCAGCTGCGTGGGTACAAAAATATATTGTTAGAATGAAATGACAGCCACAATGAACATCATTTCCTCTCCGCGTATTTTACTAAAGTCCAGTTCCACGTTCAGAAATCGTGTGATGAGGCTTAAAACGCAAGTTAAATTGACTGTATTTGTGTACTTTAGGACCGGCATGTGAAACTATTGCTGAGGAGCATTCTGGCAAATGACAACCGAAGAAGACAATATGCAAGATATACAACTGCTAATGAAAATTAGTTCGAATACCAGGTACTACCCCCCCCCCCCCCATTGTTTTTTTTTTTTTGGAGCCGTTCAGGTGACCTGCTCATTGGGGTGGAAGTACCCAGCATTCCAGTCGATTCCACTCAGCAGAAAAAATCCTTGCCTGTCGTGCTCTTTATTTCTTGCTTAATATGACCGTCCTTACAAATAACTTTATACCACTCCTAAACTATGCGAGTGTGGTTAATTTTATTTCTATTTCACGCCTTTTCATTTCTTTATGCACAAAATCAAACTTAACGCTAGGTACCCTGAGTTTTTTGTCCAAATGTAGCTGGTTATGGGACCAGACAATCCCGCTTGCTGCTCTTTATCCTCAGCTTGAGATGCCCGTAGGGGTCAGCACACCGCCTTTGAACAGCTGCGTGACGACACTTAATTCTCATCTTCCTTGAGTCCATTGGTCCTCGCTGGGACTACAGCTTTCACTCTTGGCAACTTGAGCTTAAACAGATTACAGAGTGTAGTGCCAACTGCACATGGCACAAAGCTGTTAATGTGACATGCACAGCACCCACACTTCCACGGCTACCTGCGGGCTCTGGAGTGAACATCCGTGATGCGGTGCACAATACCTCATAACTCAGTGGCATTTAATGTTCTTCTAGAAGAAAAACTTCGTTGTGCATACACACCGTTGAGAACACAACACGTAGAAACAACAGCAACATGAGCAATCTGTTCATGTTTTTGACGCAGCACTGCTGAAGTAGCCGAATGCTATGTCAGCGTTTGACTGGGGCACGTGTTCAATGAGTAAAGCACTTATAAAACACGAGTCTCAACACCGATTGAACACGAGCAGATGACGAAACGAAACCTTTCTACAGGCGATGGCCAAATACCGAGCTCTGTGTGAACAAAGGTGGACAAAGTACCTCCTATAACTTGATCTCCTCGCCAATAGGAATCTGTCAAAACCCCTAATTAAAAAAAACAAACAAAAAACGTTCTCGTCAAGACTGCTTCGCATCCGTGCTCTCGCAACTAAGCTTCACCACTTCGCACAGGTGCATCCGCATAAAGCTTCACCTTCCCCACCTCGCAACGGCTTCTAGGAGAGGCCGCTGACGCGGAAGGACAGCCTCGATTAGCTCGCTGGGATCAGAGGTTTGCTGAGGTGGGCGCTTGATATGTGTTTTGCTTACCTTTTATACGATTCAAATATAAGCGGTAACACTTACTGCAACGTGGGTGCATGCCTGGTGTTTTACAGTAGCATTGCCAGCTTTGCTTGTTGTTTGCCATCTGCAGCATTCTGAGTCCAATTTGGTTGTTCGTACAAGCAGCTGCGATAGCTAAGGTGGCTCTTCCAGAAGGAGCCAATATATTGTTAGCAGATGATTCGTTCATTAATATAAGCGAAGAGAAGGAGTCACCTTGCAACGAAGTGTCATTTGCTGATGAAACGAGACAAAAAATATTTCCTGTCACCCGCTAAATGGAGAAATGTAAATGTCTGCTTTGTACAAAATCCCGCAGTCGAACTGATTGAACAGAAGCTTGAATTGTTGATATCTGCTATTGCATAAGGAAAGTAATTAACAACCAGTGTTTTTTTTCAAAATCTGAGGTCGTTTTTGTGCCACATTTTAACTAACAACCCCCGAGGAAACAAGAGCACACGTTAAAACACACATCCAGGCATGCGAGAGCTCTCTCACAAAGATACTATCCGATTTTAGACGTCAAAACATAAAAAAAATGCATAATTTATCGATAGTGCTCAAATTTTGTTCAAGCGCTCACTCTACTACTCGTAATTTACGTTTTATGATCTGTCTCATTCTCAGCAGAGATGAGGGAAGATGCCTTTGCAGGCACATGCCCTCGTCTCCAGACCAAAATGTATGTCTTCTGTACATTGTGGTTGCCTATCTATACTATACATAGCCAAAGAGTGCCTTTGGACTTGTTGTTTTATTCCGCCATAGTTCAAGACATATCTGCCCATGTGTGTTGTGTTCTAAGTTCGATCTGAAGACGAGCAATGTCCCACTCAGCTTCAACACTTAAGAAAACCGATTGTGCCGGCTTTTTAGGCCTTTACATGCACCCTGAAGGATCCGAATGATACAGCGCTATACGATTCTGAACCACTATTTCCACATGTCTATTTCTTGGTGTTAAAATGTGGGGTACTTGTTCATACTCTATTTCTTGAAATGCCAGATGTCCGTGTTTTATAGCGCATGAGTTTCCTTACAGACATGGCATCACCCAGGAGACCCATGCGGTGAGGCACTACGAAAGGCCGTTGCGTTCTCGTGGGCACAGCATCCAGACCACCTTCTGCGGCCTCATAGTGGACCCTGCTTCGCCATGATTGGGAGCTTCCCCAGACTGGCTGGTGTACGGCCCACCGAGGCCAGTCAGCACGGGTTGGTTGAAGTCAAATGCCCCCATCCCATGTGGAAGTCTGCCACTCCTGACTCGGACACCTTATACATAGTCCACAAATACCGCAGGGTGTACAAATTAGGGCGGGGGCATTGCTACTATTACCAACGTTTGCGACAGATGGCTCTTTCTTGCTCAACGGAGGGGGGGGGGGGGGTATTTTGTTGTCTACTGTATGTTGTTTGTAATCATATAAAGGATTCATTTTTGCTTTTCTGATTGGGTCAGGTGCAGAGTCGCCCGACGACTTTTATTTCAAAACTGCTTTCTTATTTAGTGAGAAGATCCCCTCAGCGAATATTTTGCTATTTCTTTCCTGAGCCTATGCACTTTGATGAACTTTGCAAGCCCCCATTTTTGTTCCCAATTTATGGTGTTTATGCATTTTGTTTTAGTCAAAATCTTGTATTTTTTTCTTTAATCTCTTAATGATGTTTTAGCTTTCAGTGAATTTATTATGTTGCCCTCTTTTCAGGGGCATGTATCTATTGAACTCAAGATTGTATTTTTTTGTTGTTTGTTTCAAGCACTGCGTGATTACTGTTTGATCATTCTCTCCTAAACTGAAGCATAGTAATGGTCCTAAACATTAGTGGTCCAGTGCTACTAACTAGTTTTTAAGCATTCCACAGTTGAACCTACGACCCTTCTTGGAGAAATTATCACTTCTAACACCTTGGAAATTAACTCGAGATGCAAAAAAAGTAAAATTTGTGCAGAATGAAAGTTTGGACGGACTAGCGTGGGTGCCTTAGTTAAATGTGTAGGTGTTTGTTCTATGGGGATCAGCACCGTTTGTATCTCGTTGCTCCAAACTATGTGCCAGAGTGAGGAACGAACCATCTTGATTCACTTTATTATTTTTTCTGTAGATACTGATTACTTAGAGGTTGATACATATGTCCAGCTTCTTCACATACCCCCTTAAAGCCAAAGCAAGCTCCACATCTGCAGCAGCTGCAAGCAAGGCTGCTACAGATGTGGAGCACCTGCAGATTTGGAGCTGCTACAGATGTGGAGCTCCACATCTGCAGCAGCTGCAAGCAAGGCTGCTGCAGATGTGGAGCAAGCTCCACATCTGCAGCAGCCTTTTTATGCTCTGCCGAAACCACTTGTTTTTTTTTTCGTGGTCCCAAGCAAGTGATAACCACTGATGGCAAGAAAAGGCCATGCACATGCGCAACCACATCCCCGACACATGCATTCATGCAATGTCGATCAACCATGGCGTCTCATGACGTTGTGACTGACTACCACCTGATTGGATTCGGCCATTTTTCTTATACGTCGTACGACGCATCAAACATTTGTTCATATGTGCACGGCTCAATCTGGCCACCTATTTGGGGCCAGAAAAGAAGCCATCGCAAGAACGCCATTACAGTCACTTTTACGATAGAAGCTGCTGTGCAGGCGTGGGTGCAATGCACTTTCAAGGAGCGGTTTTGGCAGGACATGGAAAGGTGGATATAAAACTGGTACAAGCGCATTCGGCTCCAAGGGAAATATCGTCCAACCTCCAAGTGACCGGTATCTGCAACAAATATATAATTTAAATCAATTTGTTTAAGTACGTGACGTCCGCATTGTGTAATACAAAGTGGCACCACCTTATGAACATTGTGGCATATTAAGTTAGCTTAGCAAATTGACGGTGCACGAAACAGGAAGGGGTGAATAGATGTAACAAACTTACAAGTGATTATATTTAGCTTTGTGTTAAATGATGATTCCTGCCTCAGCACAACAAAGTGCTGTTCCAAAGAAACCATATTTGCAAAGAAATGCATTACAAGGTCCAATTACACTTATCAACTCACCAGCCGGGCCATACTGCTTCAAGGTACTGACCCCTTTTGTTTAAAACTGAAATTTGAAAAGCAGAACCTGTGTACTTTTATCTAGTTGAAACCAAAAGCACGACATTCTACCATGCTGAAGTATGGTGGAACGTAGGGCGAATTGGTTGAACATAATCACAAACGTGAACAGCACCAAAAACAACGGACGAAACAAGGCACACAGAGAGAGTGCTGCAGCAGCGCCGTCTGCCAACCCGTCTTTTTGTCCTGCGCAGTTTTTGCTTTGTTCCCTTTTTGTAATGTTTCCACTGGTTCATTTGTTGCTTTTATCCTATGAGAGCTGTGAGGATTCCAAATGAAGTGGCATGAATTGTTATACAGGTGTACCTTATGTTTTTGTTTTGTTAGAACTTGAAGTGACAAGATTAAGGCAAGACAACGACACTCGCACTGTTTCATTGCTTCCTTTGCCATGATGAATATTCTTTATTTATTTGCAACAAGAGAGTCGACTCATATGCACACTCACTAAAAATAAGGCAGATCAACATTGCACAATGCAGATATATGAGTATGACACAGTTGGATAACAGTAAGGCTTACTGCAAATAATTATTTCCAGCAGGTGTGATGACCTAAATTGGCGACTTTGCCATCTAACGTTTCTAGAGAAAACATCCTTACGCGACAATATTCTTTGTCCTGACCTTGTCTTCTCAATCATCACAAGGCTTAATCAGGGGACCTTCAAAGTTTGCTAAAATACGACAAATCAACCACATTCCACAAACAACAGGGGCAAGTAAGATCGGAATGGTTCGGTCAAAGATGTGGTAGCTTTTAATTCTCTGAATTCGTCGTTCTATGTGTATTCGAAGAGGTGCAATTCCCTTCGTTTCCTTGACCTTTTGAGTTGTAAAATGATTCTTGCGAAAAAACGGGGGCCTGTGAAGACCAGCTTTGATTTCTTTCTATTGGTATCTCATGTTAAACCCCTTGTCACCCATCCTTAAATCATTGTCAATAAAAGGCAGCTTTAACAATCCACTTTTTTCCACACATTCCTTATCGGACATTTAGCCTGCAAAAAGTTGCCATTAACCGAAATTCCGATCAACCCCTTGGAAAAAATGTTAGTCGATTTCAAAGCCGAAAACATTGCCGACTGTAGCATTAGTGAACTGGATGCTTCACATTTTACTTCAGTTGAATCTAGAGTAACCCGCGTTGTCGAGTAACGATCTCGAAATGCTGGTGGCATTGCCTCATCAGTTGCATTTCTAGGCTGTCATAGTGGTAGCTCGGTGATGGTGGTAGCTAGGCAGCCATAGGGGTATGCAGCCATAGTGGTAGCTAATCCCTGTAATGCATATTTTCGAGACTGTGGTTATTGAACCCTGAAACCTGTATGCGAGGTCTTTTTCAAAGAGGCCAAGGCGGAAGGTGTACAAGCAACGTAAATAACTACTCCACGGAAGACACATCAGCTGGACTATCCTTGAACGATTCAATGCAAATTCTGCCAGTCGTTTTTGCCTTAAGTGTGTCACATTGGCATTCCTGCAGGCTCAAGCTCTCTTTGACACTTGTACAGGGCCTGCTTTGTTTAATTCTGCTCTGCGTTGTGTGCCACCAGTAAGCTGTACTTGGTAAGAGCGAGTTGAAGCACTACCTGGGCTTTGTTCAAGTCACCTACACTTTGCTTCAGTTGTACTTTGCAGCTGTTCAGCTGGGTTTTCAAGCTTTTGATGACCTCCGCTTGAGATGCTGTTTTCTCCTCGAGGTGACGTAGTCGACTGACATGCACAAACTCACCTCTAGTGTAACAATGGTAGGGGACCCGCGATCAAGGCTCGCGTCCCGTCATTATTAAAGGAGTTGTCAATGCCGGGCGTGTCGGCGGCGTTGGATATGCCGGAGATAACGTCTCTTGTGTGTTCGTCCAGTGGCGCTGCTCAGAAAGGTGACTGCGTCGCTGATCTCGTATTCATCAAGGACGCTGTTTTCATTTTCAAATGTAGCTCTGATGACGTCGTTGGCGATGCCGTCTGCGCCCGTGCTTGTGTCGCCGGTTTCATCATCGCCGGTGCCCCCGTCGCCTGTTGCATCTTCACCGGTGCTTGCGTAGCCTGTTGCATCTTCGCCGGTGCTCGCGTCATTTGTTGCATCTTCATCGCCAGCAGGAAACTTCGGCGTAGCTGTCATCCTTAGAAGGGCGCCTTCTGAACATAAAATAATAAAAACACAGGTAAACAATTATAGCATCCACACCGCTGGTGGATCTATAATTATTAATGTGTGTGTTTATTCTGTTTATGTTCAGCTGGTAATGTCCCAAGTTATGAACTGAACCAGCTTGCTCAGCTTCAAACCGTAGCAAGGATGCTTACCTCGGATGTCTTTTTGTAGCATCGAACTCGAATATGCTTGGCACAGCTTCTTGCTCTAAGAAACACCGACCTGACGTGAGATTCGAGAGGTAATCTCTGAACATGGAAGTCGCATCGAACACACCTTCATGTTATTCTTGATGGATAAGTGATTGCCCTTGTCTCGTGTGATAGCAATCATTCATTTATTGCGCAACGCTGTGTCTCTCCGGAATGCGAAAAAGGAAACCTGGAAAGCAAAAGATAAACACGTTGACTGCAGTTTGCCGGAATGAAGCTTATACTATTGCATTCATGAGCCCGGAAGGAGTACGCGCGCGCGTGAACGCATGCAGATTTGAAGAGCAAGAACAAAGCACGTGCGAATTGTTCTTGCTCCCCAATGTATTAATCTTGCGCTCCTTAAATTAACCAGAAAAACAATGCTGTCTCCCCTTGTCTCCACGGATATCCCTCACGCTTCTCTGCTTGCTAGTGGCACGCAGCGATGAAGGGCCATCTTCCGAATAGGGACAGCTCGGAATTGCGCGCCAAGAACGCAGGACGCTCGAAACAACTCTCGCCATAGCAAAGGCGGTCGACGGTGGCTGCTGCATCAGCTGCAGGTCCCGTGCAGAGTTTTGAAACGTCGTCGCTAGATGGCGCAGATTACGCGACAGCTGCCGGCTTAGTGTAGTCTTTCTGCACGCGCGACAACCCCGCTGCGGGTCGGCACGAGCAGAGCACGACATGGTACGAGCTGCCTTTTGCGATGTCGCCTGCCTCCTGTGAGCTACAATAATGGCGGCGTCACGGATGCGTGAAACGCTTGGTGAGATCTGTCTATACATCTTTTCCACAAGGGCGCTGCCATCTTGAATGTCGTCACGTCTGGTATGCGGTAAAACATCGTTTTGATCTCTCCACGCCACTGGTAGGTGTTTACAAAAATGCGTTATTGTCACACATTCTTTTTTTGCCTCACCTGTATTTTCTCGCATATTCCGCATACCAGATACGGAACTTACGTGACTGAGAACGACAGGAAACAGAAAACGGCTATAGGACGTTATATTTGATGGCGACGTATAGAGCACATGCTCAGAACGAGCTCACATTAATCGGCTGCTAAGACCGGCAATTTTGATGGTGTGGAATTCACTTTGCAAAATAACTGTGAAAGCTCTCCGTCAGCACGCGCTCACCAGTCGCGCACACAACTATGGCCGCCAGTGAATATTCCCTTTTGATGTGAAAGAGTTATGAGCTCCACTGTAAAATTTTGGTTCGTTGTTAATTAAAAAAACCTCAAAATAATTTTAGTTCGCAGCTCTTAGGCGCCCCTTTCCGTCTTGAGCGGCGTTGCCGTCGGCGTCGGCGTAACCGCGCGTTGCGTCATGGGACGTTTCCCATAATGACGTCACACGTGACGCCACCTGTGGCTTCAGGAGGGTCACGAGTGACGTCACGAGGGTCTCGAGTGGCGTTACGAGGGAGGAGAAGCAGAAGGGAATTTTTTTCTGCTACATTTAGCTAAAACAATTCCCTGCTAAATTTAGGCAAAACATTTCCCCGCTATAGTTAGCGGAAAAAATTTCTGCTAAATTTAGCAGAAAAATTTCCCCTCTAAATTCAGTAAAAAAAATTCTCCGCTAAATTTAGTAGAAAACTTCCCCCGCTAAATTTAGAGAAAAAATTCCCCCCTACGTCTAGCGGAAAAATTCCCCGCTACGTGTAGCGGAAATATTTCCCCGCTAGATTTAGCGGATTAATTATCCTGCTAGATTTAGCGGAAATAATTCCCCGCTTGATTTAGCGGAACATTTCTCCCACTAAGTTTAGCGGAAAAATTTCTCTGCTAAATTTATCGAAAATAATTTCCCGCTAAATTTAGTGGAAAAATTTCCCCGCTAAATTTACCCAACGATTCCCCCCTACTTAACGCAAAAACTTTCCCGCTAAATTTAGCGGAAACAATTGCCCGCTAAATTTAGCAAAAAAATTTCCCGCTAAATGTGAGGGGAGCAGGAGAGGAGGAGGGGCATATCATCCCCTCCGTACCCACCCCTCCTCCTCCTTAAGAGCTGCGCTCTAATTCGGCGTTAGAGGGAGTTGTAAACGTCTTTCATGTTCTTCAACTTCTTTCTCCTTAGCTTTAATCCTCAAATGAAAAGCGAAACAAGAAATCACGTGGTCGTGGCGTGCTTTGGCACCGGATTCAATGACTCCAAGCTTCCACCGTGCTTTTTAAGCACTCCATGAAACTCGTTATGCTCAAGTGATAAGTGCCGTCACGTCGCTCATTGGCCACGAACGCAAATTAAATTGTTTTTTCGACGGATTGATTGTTGACGAGTGCGTACGTCAAAGTCACGCGGTGCTCGCGTCCAATGCGTGAGCTGGGTTCGACTGACGTGCTTTGGGCACCGCGGATGCATCGCAGTGAAAAGGTGGAGAACGTTCGATGGAAATGGGGTACGAAATAGTCCGCTATATTTTCAAGTTTCCGTACCTAAAAGCAGGCATTAGGCTTTCTACGCTGGTGTACTATAGTTTTTTTTCTTGACAGCGCTATACGATAAGCGATTAGTAAAATTCCAATTTATCCCAGCCTACAATTTATTTCATGGTCCCTTTAAAAGACACAGTCCTGAACATAGTAAAATATGTTATATCTGTTTGCCACAAAAGGCAGGTTTGTCTCTTCCTCGCTTAGGATGGTAAGCTTTAAAGTCGCCTAAAATTAGGAAAGGTTCTGGTAGACAATCAACGAGACTTTGGAGTTCATTAAAATGTAGTGGAACTTGTGGGGTAAGATAAATCGACGCAACGGTGATTAGACGATCTACTAAAAGATTGATTGCGACTACTAAATCCGCACCCGTGCCCGTTTCCATCGGGATGAGCATCGTGCCAGAGTGCGGATCTGTATCACTACTACGTGATGCGCGTTAAAGGGACCATGAAGGCAGTTTCGAAGTTTTATTCGACGATTGAAATGGATGCCAGGCACGTCTCAGATACTGTTGACCAAGTTCTAGCCCGAACAGAAGTTTGGGTGCCGCACCAATCGAGCAAACAGGCGCGGTAATAATAGCGCCGGGAACGATGCCTGAGACCCCACCGAGGAGGCGGCAGAAAGGTGAACTAAAGTGCGCTGTCTAGACATACGCACAACAGGATTATTTTGTCACAAAATAGAATGTAAGGAGCTGCATTAGCAATAAACGACACACAAGCCCTTGTAAAACAGATCAGGTGCAAGTAAAAAATTACACGACAAAACGAAGTAGGACGAGAAACAAGACAAGATGGGATAAGGCAGGGCAAAAGAAGACAAGGCGAAAATATAAAATATAAGAAAGACGAGATAAAAACAAAATGTCAGGGCACAAACGAGCTGGTGCAGATCACAAAACATAACTCAACCCCGAGACTGCAGGAAACAAAAACAACGCGCAATCAAACTCTTTAGAGTTTGAGCGTTTGTGTCATTTTTGCTTCCTGCAGTCTCGGGATTGAGTTGCTTTTTATAAAAACAAGACAGATCCTAAAAACGTACGAAGACGAGATCTACCAAAAGCTTTCTCATTTTCATATTAGTTTACTGATTGCATCGCCATTCGTTACGGTTACATGTCTTCCTCCTGATGGGCCAAAAAAAACCATCGTTTGGAGGCGCGCATGTGGAAGAATGGTGACGCTCTGTTTGTGGCCACGCGGGAGAGAGCAGACGAACCTCGCCTACTGACAGACTCGCACGACGAAAGAATTACGAGTCTGCGGACAGCGCGATGGTTCGGGGCTCGCGTCTCGCCAACGCTGCACGCTCGAACCCAAAGCAAATCGGGATCTGGTTTGTGTTAGTCTTCGAGGAACCAGATACGGACCACGAACCACTGCCGCAGTCGATGCTCTCACGCTCTCACGCCGTCAAGTCGGAGCCTGAGTTCGAACGCCCCCCTCTGCGAGATGCCTTCCTTCGCTCCGTGATTAGGAGTATGTAGCTCTCAATATTTAACGAATAAATAAATGAAGTTGAATGTGCGGCCTTAGAAAACGACGCTGATGCATGCTCTGAATTGTGAGTGACTGATCGGCGATGTGGTTCCAATGTTCCACAGTGGTGAGCGGCGACACATTACCGATGCATCGCTGCTAAAGCGACAACTCGGCACAGTATCAGCGCCGATTCGGCGCTGCGCTCTATGTGTGAACAGGCCTGTAATGTGAACAGCTGTAAAATTGTTACAAAGCATGAAAGTAAGGAGTGGCAGCGGTGTCTTCGTCCATTACTTGCCTTCGCGTTTCGTCAAAATCGTTCCCCTGTTCACATTAACAATTGAACAATACGCGGCGGATAGCATGCCGGCGACTCACTTAACCCTTTCGCTTCCGCGGCCTCGACGCCCGTTCCCGCGAGCTGTACCGCGCAACTTTCCCCAACACGGACTGCCATGTGGGACGTCATAAAGAAGGATCTATATCTTCTGCTATATAACTTGCAGGTGAACACCTTTTACTTTATTTTGTTCGGGAATGTCTTCCGAAGCAATGCACTCAGAGTACCTTGGCGGTGTGGAAGATCTTGAAACAGACCGGCATGTGAATAGACCCTTTCCGAAATTCAGTCTGGCCACTTCGATAACTGTCATCATCGAAGTGTATATCGTCTGTACATGCTAATGGTGGCCTCTGGATGACTGGTGAAGGAAGAATTCGAAGACAGGCGCCGATGCGGAGGCTGAACGTTCGAAACTTTAGTTCGCTCTATTGTTGTTCGATGTCACCGGGCCGAGACATAAGCTTCTAATGCGCTATATATTTGAAAGTGTCACAAAAATTAAATCTGGTGAATTTCATATTGAGTTCTACTTAACTAAGCGACTCGTAGAGAGTGATAGTTTCTTGACATCGCCGAAACTGCAACAAATAGAGAGCACACTGCACGGTGAAGAACACCGTAACTTCAGTGCGTCTGCCGTTGACGAATAGGTGCTAGATTTTAGCCGCCATTAGCACACAAAAATTTAGACTGATATTTGAGTCCCTAGATAGCACTGAATTTGTGAAAGGGTCTATTGCCACACAAACCACCTTCACAATCACTGCCGCTCTCACCGTCACTCTCTTCGTCGCTACTTTCCTGGCCCGATATGGCTTCTGGATCGTCATACAGACTAGTCACAGCTCGAGGATTTCCTCACATGCGATTGTTTTCTTCTTTCGCGACGCCATGTTTTAGACACAGCCAACGAATCGACAGGGAAAAGAAAGCTGCAAACTTTGTTTTCTTTTTCTAAACAACCAAGGCTCAAAAATAGTGAACAAACTATATCCATCTGGCGCAAAGAATACAAAACAACCAGAAACCAGTGTACAGGGAAGCGCCATCTACTGGGGCTTTTTA